>OY723410.1:8590898-9816384 GCA_963210345.1 Inga oerstediana
AATACGGTGTTGTTAATAAAGAGAAAGGAGTTATTATTGGCCATGAAATTTATTTAGTGTCAAAGAAGAAATTGGAGTTGTTAATGTCGAATCCGAAGTTGTTAATGATGAGATTAATTACGAGGATCATGTTGTTATTCTGAAGTGAGGGATGAAGGGCCGAAAGGCATTTTCGTAATTTGGCCGAGATTTTAAAAGGATTGATCCCTCTGCCGTCTGACACCCCGCCTGAATTGTCCTTTCCCATTTTCAATGTACTGAATTATCCTTTTCCATTTTTCAATGTAGTTTTTTAGAATTTTCCCTTGTTTCTTTTTATTATTATTTTTCTTAAAATAGTTTTATAAAATTGTTTTTATAAGTTTTGAGGAAAAAATAAAAAATATTTTTGAATAATTGTTTTAAAAATTTTGTTTTTAAAATGATGTGGCGGCAACCGTTGCTGGCGGTGATCATTATTGGTAGTGTGGTGTCGATAATGGATAAGTGATGATTTTAAAAAATAAAAAAAGATAAAAGAAAACAACTAAAATATGTTTTTGTTTTAAAATTTTCAAAAACAATTTTTTATTTTTTTTTCATTTTAAAAATAACTTACCGAAAACAGTTTTTTAACAATTTTTTTTAGTTTTAATGTTTTCAAAAACAAAAAGAAAACTATTTTTAGAAACAAAATTAAACAAGCCCAATATTATTATACTCTGAGTTTAAAAAACTAGCTACAAGATAATATAATTTAATATGTTTTTTTATTTTTTTTGCCATGAATCTAGTTTAATATATTTTTTATATTGACTAAACATCTTTTCGTTATATTAATACTAAGTTTAAACAAAATAAATTTTTCTATTTATAATATGTAAATATTATGATCCAAATATATTTTTATTATGCATGCACGAGCGGGCGCATAGATTTTTTTGTTGCAATTGTATTTGTAAGATCAATTATACTATTTTAAATTGGCATTGATAACAAATTAAGAATTAAACAGGAACAACAATCGTGATAAATAATTTAATTTTATGGCCAAGTTATGGGAAAAAGAACCAACAATGTGCTCGTTTGGGATAACTTATTTTTAGTCAATAAGTACTTATAATTCGTGATTTACGGTATACGAGGTAAGTATGTGAGAAGAGTTTTGTCTTGACTTATGTAATAAGTGCTTATTTATCAGAAATAAGCTATTCCAAATACTCACAATATAAGAACACAATGACAATACCTGATAATGCCACTTACAGACACTTATTTCAACATTCCAAATACAAAGGACATACAGGATACAGTACATCAATATCTCATATAGTCATTAAATTCTACATTGGACAAGACTTAATATAAGATTTAGTTTATAATATAATTTATACTGAAAATTAGATCTTATATTATAGATTGAGCGTAAATTTATCAAATTCATGAGTATATTTTTATCAATAAATAAGTATTAATGATGTGTAATTAAATAAATAAAATATGAAAATTGACAACAATTTGATTTAAATATATTTTAAATCTAAATAAATCAAATTAAATTCATTAACATTCTTAATTTATCATATTTAACAAAAAAATTTCTATAAAATTCATATATAAAGTCACTAAACATTATGAAATCAAAAGGTTAGTATATGTCTAAGAGTGAGTCAACAAAATTTTGTAAATTAAAAATCTAAAATCGACTAACTTAATATATAAACTTACACGTTTAACCGAGTTAATAATTAGCATGAGTGTTACAACGACTTAACACGATTAATGTAAAAGCAGTAAATTTGGAGGATCAATTCTTAAATTTGGCTACACTAATAGAGTGTATCGTCATTTTTCTTGAAAGTAAAATATAACATTTAAACATGAGCATACAAATTAAATTCTTACAATTATTATTGTCCAGTAAATAGTAGCACATAATAAATTGACCTTTGTATGTTGTAACAAGAACAATTAAATAACTATCATTGATGATAACTTTTTATAGACAAACATGAAACAGAAAATAAAAGGCATTGTTGATAATATTAATAATTGATGATTTTGAAAATAAATGTTTATTGCATCAAGATATTCCGGGTCAAAAAAGTAGTATTTACATTCTTTGATTTTTTTTAAAAAAATGGGCCACAAAAAATATATGTCTTGTGTGATAAAAATATATAACTTTTTTGAAAAAGAAACGTTTCACGATGACATTGAGACCGTTTTCGCTCCATAAGAAATTAAGGATTCCTCACCAACTGTGTCTGAACGCGGCAAAGGTTCCCTCCTTTTCTCTCTGCTATGGACTTCCCCATTGTCGCTCTCAATTCTTCCGATCAAACCAAATCTTCTTCTTCTTCTTCTTCATCTTTCTGAATTTCAAAGATTGGTCAATCAACAAAGAGGGCAATGCCGATGGCCAGTCCCAGGTTTGCTTCTCTGCCACACACCCCACAACCCCCTGATTCATGGGACTCTATGCTCCCATGTCCACCAAGTCGCAACAATTTTGGATCAGCCGACTTCAGTGCCCATGGCCTCATCGCATTTACCTCAGGCAGCTCCCTTTCCATCGTCGATTCTCGCTCTATGCAGCTTCTCTCTTCCTTCCCCATTCCTCCTCCTTCCGCTTCGTCAGCATCGCCGTCGTCTTCTTCTCTATATGTTACCACCGTTCGTTGGACCCCTACCCCACTCTGTCGCGACCTTCTCTCCTCCGAGCCTTCCTCCTCCCACCTCCTTCTCGCCGCCGGTGATTGCTTAGGACGCATTTCTCTGCTCGATTTCCGTCTTAAAACCGCTATCCTCTGTTTCCAAGCAGATCTCAGACTCGGAATCCAAGACCTCTGTTGGGTTCGATCGCGACATGGATTTTCTCTACTCGCGGTCATTGAGGGGCCCTCTACTCTTTCGATTTATAACACTTATATGGGTCGGTGTATTTGGAAGTACGACGCTTACCCTGAATATTTTTCCTGCATTCACCGTGACCCTTTTGATTCTCGGCACATATGCGCGATTGGGCTTAAAGGTCTACTGTTATCGGTCACTGTTCTTTACGGTGAATATGAAGACAATGTTGTGACAAAGGAGTTTCATATTCCCACAGACAGCAAGGAATTGCAGAAACTGGAGAGGGACGCACCTGATGCGTCCACGTCGCCGGTATCCGCAGTGTTTCCCCGTTATGTGGCGAGGTTCGCCTTTTCCCCGCTGTGGAGACACATTTTGTTCGTCACCTTTCCGAGGGAGCTCATTGTGTTTGATTTGCAGTATCGAACCATACTTTTTTCCTCTCCACTGCCTCGTGGTTGTAGCAAATTTCTTGACGTATTGCCTGACCCAAATAACGAGTGCCTCTACTGTGCTCATCTTGACGGAAGGCTCAGTACTTGGCAGAGGAAACCGTAAGTGATGTGTCTTAAATTATTGACATTATGATATCTCTTTTTTTTTATCAAGTGACATCTCTCTTCTTGATCATTCGGATAGATTAGTGTATCGCCATGCATGTATTATAAAGCATTAAGCAATATCATAGTTTAATTTTGTTACCTTGAGGAAATGAAAACATCTATTTTATGCTTATTCAGGAACAGAATACCAGTGAAATGGAGAATATCTTTGTAATCATGTTACGTTCTCTGTTTTATATGCAAAAGTTTGTGCTCAGCAAATATGATCATATTTTATATCATCTGATCTTTCAAGGGCACTTTTCCGCTATAGCGTGCATATGTGCATGCATTTCATTAGATGTTACATACACACTGAAAATTTAACGCGTCATACATTTAACAATACATTTAACCTATGAAATATGCATGTGCATGAAATATAGATGATTAACAGAACCTTAATTTTTTCCTTTTTCTCATCAGATTTTTTAAGCGCTATTTTCTTTTTCCTTTTGAGTTATGATTATCTGCACTTTAACAGTGGGGAGCAGGTACACACCATGAGCTCATTGGAAGAGTTGATGCCTTCAGTGGGTACTATTGTGCCATCTCCATCGGTACTTGCAGTTCTTCTCTGCCAATCAGATTCTGCACTTGAGACCATAAGCAGGAAATGTTGTGATGTATCTGGTTCTCTCCTTGCCGAGGATTTTGATAATTCTTTTGATTTTTGCAAAGAATCCACCGTTATTTCCAAGACACATTTGATCTCCATCTCTGATGATGGCAAAATATGGGACTGGCTCTTGACTATTGAAGGGGATGCTGACACTCAAAAAGTTAATGAGAAGCCAGGTTCGGTCAATGACGACAATGCAATATCATTTCCTGAGACCAAAACCAACAAGACAAATCAGGAAAATATTACAATAAAAGTAAGTGTATAGTTAGAGACTTAAATTGTACCCCACACAGACAAATCAATGGCTTACCCAAAGAACAAGACCTGGGGAGCACAACCTTTAGCTCTATTGGTCTTTTTTTAATTTAAACTTTCAGCATTGCCATTGTCTCATAACATCTTCCACTTTTCTCTTGTCCTTGGAAGCTTGTAATAGGTGGTTCAACAGATGTCAATAGATTTATAATAAACGACATGAGTTCAAATTATGTAACATGTGGTCAAAACAAACTATTGAGGCTACTACCATGGAATCAGTAATCAGTGGTTCAGCACCTTGATTTTAGCAAGTGATTCATAAGGCAATTAACTTTTTCATTTTAAGTGAGACATAGTTATGACTACAAATTCTCACCTGCCTGTTATGGATTAATCATGCAACAAGCGCTCTCACAACACCTGCAAGTATCAAGTGCATCCTACATTGCTGGTTATATTGGTTCTATGGATCCTTTACAAACAAGTCCTGAATAGCCATTCCTACCCAGTCTACTCTGGCTGTCTTGGAGAAAACAAAGAAGCTGAATAAAGATGTAAAAAGTTTAACAATTGTCAAAATTGTAATTGAGCCTTTTTCGTTATTTTCCTGCACAGAAATGAAGATCAGTTGGGTCTAATGAACCCTCCTTTTCTAGGGCCAGAGAGTAGGATCACTCATTCCAAACTCACAGGGTCAGAATTCTTATTTGTATTTGTCTTATGATCTACATGATAATTATATCCTGGTTTTTCTATCCTGTTAGACCGCACCTAAGTGCTAGGTGGCATCTATATAGTAGCAGCATGCAAAAAATTGACTAACCTACTAAGAAATCTACTTTCTGATGCAGATCTGCCTAGTTGGACAGCTTCAGATTATTTCTTCGACAGTTACTATGCTGGCAGTACCAAACCCTTCACTGACAGCTTCTTTGGCCCGTTAGTTTATATCACTACTAATTCACATACTTGTTCAAATCCATTATTACTATTTATGAACTTTATGATGCATATCATGCTTCTTACGTTCTTCAATCAAATGGTCAAATGTGAAGGTGGAGGAAACACACCTGCAGTAGCTGTTCCATTGGTTGCTGTGGGAACACAGAATGGAACAATAGATTTAATTGATGTTTCTTCTAATGCTGTTACCTCAAGTTTTTCTGTTCACAATGGAACGGTTAGGGAACTACGATGGCTTGGAAATTCTAGACTGGTTTCATTTTCCTATTCTCAGGTATATTGTATTTTCTTTTGGGGGATGAAGTGTTTCTGTTATTTCAATGCAGAATTTCTTTCTTGCTATTGCTGAATTAATGTTGAAAATATTTGTCTCGTGAGACTTCATGACAAGAGTTATAATTCTTCTTTTGATTACATCCTAAATGGTTAATAGTTTTGTGCTTTCTTTAAGAATTTAATTTTTGCATCACTGTTCATTTGAAATGAACGGAAATTTTGGACTTAGGTTAGTGAAAAAACAGGAGAATATATCAACAAGGTGGTTGTAACTTGCCTTCGAAGTGGCCTTAACAAGATGTTCCGAGTTATGCAAAAGCCAGAGCGTGCACCGGTAAGAGCTTTAAGAGCATCATCATCTGGAAGGTGAATCACAAACCTTAATCATTGTTATCATTATTTAAGAAAAATGATCCCCAAAATTTTCATCTGTTACAATGGTTTCTAAGAAACATTTTGCGGGGGATATTTGATCCTCCAAATCTTCTAAAACTTTATATCTAAGGAATTGTATTTTTATTTTTGTGTTATAAATATGGGAAAATTTATCTTCCCATCTGATAAGACATGGGGCTAAAATTTTCATTTTTCTTCCGCAACGCTTCACTTCCTCTCAATTGCCACAGAACAACCTGTGACAACGTCATGGTTCAGTAATTAGATATTCACATTAATATTTCAGGTACCTTCTCATTTTGTTTCGTGATGCGCCATTGGAAGTTTGGGCAATGACTAAAAATCCCATCATGGTAAGTTGGCTGATGCATTTGATTGGAGTGTAATGTGATGACCAGCTTAATTACGAAATATTTTTGAAATTACTTATGCAGGATTTGGCTAATACTCTAACTTTGCTGATTTTTAATTTCATCATTAAGTGCATCAATCTTAGCTTCTGTGGTATAGTTGACTTTGTTATGAAGTCTGGTTGATACTTCTTTGTGTTTCACTGGGATGTTTATAATGCTTTGTATCTCCATGTAGCTTAGATCATTAGCTCTTCCATTCACTGTATTGGAATGGACTCTTCCAACGGCTCCACGTCCTGCTCAACATGCAGTTGCTAGGCAGCAACCAGCCGTTGAGGCAACAGATGAGACATCGACCCCAACAAAGTGGCCTTCATCAGATTCAAGTAACTTGTGTTTTGGAAGTTAGATTTTGTCAGGACTGTAGCTAGTCTAGAATCACTTGTTCCATTCTTCTTCGTAAAGTTTACATCTCTCTCTGTACAGAAAGTACAACAAGCACGGAGGTATCACATGATGACACTTCTGAAAGTTTCGCATTTGCTCTAGTGAATGGAGCCCTCGGAGTTTTTGAAGTTGATGGTCGAAGAATTAGAGATTTCAGGTGTTTAACTTTGTTTATTTTCCAATAAAGATGCATCGTTGTGACCCTTTGCATGAGGTTTAGGAAGAAATGTTCCATGCTGCAATTAGAAAGAACAGTACATTGTCTTCTTCCAGGCAAATCAGAACTTATTTCAGAAGGGACTGCTGATTTCATTTTTTCTTTCCATTTCCGATCCATGCTCCCATCTAGCAAGAATTAATTTGTTTTATTTGCATTATACAATACTCTTGCATTAATTTTTCACTGTTGTTCATTTTTGTCGAATAAAAGTTAGTATTTACTTATCTGCAGACCTAAATGGCCCACTTCTTCCTTTGTATCATCAGATGGATTAACCACTGCTATGGCATACCGTTTGCCTCATATGGTATACATCATATTGCCAAAGTTGGTCTAATATAAAGACCAACTGAATTTGATCTAAATTAAGTGATAGTTGTGACCAAGTTAGTTATTCAGGTCATGGGAGACAGGGCAGGGAACATACGATGGTGGGATGTGACAACTGGACATTCTTCTTCATTCAATACTCACAGAGAAGGAATTCAGCGCATCAAATTTTCCCCTTACGTACCAGGGGACAGTAGCCGGGGGCGTGTCGCTGTTCTGTTTTATGATAATACCTTTTCTATTTTTGATTTGGTAAGCAAACATGGCTTTTCCTGGGCCATATGTGCACTTTTATCATCATCATATTCATAGTCTGTTTTTGGGTTCCCTCTAATGAAAATTTTCAAATATTAATGACTTTGCTAAAACTCACCAGTAGGAAGATTTGGCTAAAAACTAAACTGCTTCGTTGTTATGGAAGTTCTTAATCAAGTGATTCAAAAAATGAAAACAAAATTTTTGCAGCATGGCCAAGCATGCATCCACAGCTTGTTATGTTTTACTTCATAACTTTGATGAATTTATAGTGAATCGTGACTTACCTTCATTGAGAGTTAGATTCAATTAATTTCATATATATCTAAAGCTTCATTGAAACTGGTTAGTGATCTTAAGATCAAGACTTGACTCTATCTATTCCTTGGATCATTATGGTCTTTTGCAGGATTCACCAGACCCCTTGAACAATTCATTTTTGCAGCCCCAATGTCCTGAAACCCTTGCACTGGAACTTGATTGGTTGCCCTTGCGTACCAACAAGAATGATCCACTGATGTTGTGCATTGCTGGAGCTGACAGTAGCTTTCGCCTTGTTGAAATTCACATGTAAGTGTCAAGTCTCTCTATTGAGGGACAGGATATGGTTGGCGGCCTAGAACTCTCCTAGAATGTTTAGTTCAAAGTTATGATTTAGCAAGAATGTGGTTTACTAGAAAAGAGGTAGAGGAACATTGAAGCAAACACTCAATGAGGTTATAGAGGGAGATCTTTTAGTTAATAATATATTCAAATATTTGGTTTTTAATAGAGCACAATGGTGACATGCTATCCATGTAGCCGACCCCACTTAGTGTGATAAGGCTTTGTTATTGTTGTGATTTACTAGAAAAGCAATTGTGAGCTAAGCTTCTCAAGCCTGAAGTCTTTTGTTTAAACATTGTCAAGTAGAAAAGATTAGAAAATCTGAACCCAGTACGCATTTCAATTTTCTGTACTGTGCCAATATAGTTTTATGGTGTGAAGTTTGAATTACCGAGGACTGTGTATATCAGCGTTACATAGGCAACGAAAGATGTTTATTGCCTGTGTATAATCTTTTAGATATTTGGTATTATCGTCTTCAAGGTGGTTGAAATATGGAGTGCTTATAAATAGATGGCACATTGATGAAGCAAGTTATAGTATTAGAATATCCTTTTTTTTTCCAAACACCTATCCTTCCTGGGTTACCTAGTTCTAAATTTTTTTTTTAAGCAGAAGTGATAAACGACTTGGCTATGCACCTCATCTCAGAACTATGAAGGAGAGATTCCGGCCAATGCCTTTGTGTTGTCCAATACTACTTCCTACGCCACATGCCCTGGTAGTATGCCAGCATTTAATTTACTGATTTTATTGAAGTGTTTTTTTCCTTCAATTGTTTACCATTTCAAATTTAAATCAAAATATGATCAATCTCACCCCTTGTATATTAATCACGATAGGATACATGAGGATTTATTTATTTTTGAACATCAACTAACCTTTTCTCCGAAAACAACCTAAGTTGTTATTTAATATTCTCCATGCTTTTGTTCTAAGTTTCGAGTTGTCGTAGGCTTCATTCTTTAAGCTAGCCTGACAACAATGCACTATTATCAAAATTGGCGCGTGGTCTGCATAATTCATCTTCCTAAATGGGTTTTTCTTTTTCTTCCTTCGCTGAAAGGTCTGTACAAAATGATCAGTCTTGAATAGAATATAGTTATATGAGGTTCATATAAAATAAGGACCCTTGGGAAATTACACACACACACAGATGATACTCCAAAGCTTAACTTGGCCTTTGTAGTTAGTGCTGAACAATATAACTTGAAATTCTAAAGTTTGTTATATGGACATGCTTTATGTCTTTTCCTAATTATCTGAAATTTATGCCCATGATGTTTGACTCTGCTTGATGTGTGGCTAAACTGCATGCACTTTCAATTGGTCGGTGAAATCGTTACAGGCATTAAGAATGATTTTACAACTGGGAGTTGAGCCATCTTGGTTTAATACTAGTAGCACAACCATAAAAAAGAGGCCTCAATTCATACCTGGAGCTTCATTGTCTAGTGGAGATCTCCGTACATACATGATTGATTTACCACCTCTTGGTGACATTGCAGTGCCTGAGATGCTTTTGAAAACTCTTGAACCATATCGAAAAGAAGGTCTATATCTTCTTATGCATGTATTTTCATCATGAAGATTCTTATATTTGGCAATTCATATATATGTGATGTTTTAACCTTCACCAACACTCTCTCCTCCCAAGGCTGCATACTTGATGACGAGAGGGCAAAGTTGTATGCTAGTGTGGTGAATAAAGGTTCTGCCCTTAGGTTTGCCTTTGCTGCTGCAATGTTTGGTGAATCCTCAGAAGCTCTATTTTGGCTTCAGCTGCCTCAGGCACTCAAACATCTCATGAACAAGCTTTTGAATAAGCCTCTATCAAAAGGACATGTATCAGAACCATTCCCTGAGGTTGATGAGAAATCTATGCTGTCTAGGATCACATCAAAAGGAAAACCAGCAGAAAAAATGGGCAGAGATGTAATGGTAAGTTATCGCCTCTTTGATCACTTAACATGCCTTGATGTCCCAAATTTCCACTTTTGTCTGAGCTTGGCAATTTTATTAGCAGAGTCAAGGTCAGCTTAGGTTGATGGCGTTTGACCAGAAAGAGTTGTGGGAATGTGCAAATGAACGCATTTCTTGGCACGATATTTTAGAGGGCGAAGAGGTTATACAGAACCGTGTGCATGAGTAAGTTAATCTGGCATCACTTTACTTATAATTTCTGTTAGGGGTGTGTTTAGTTCAACTTCTTAAGTGCAAATGTGCAATAGGCTTTGCTTAACAAGTTGTCAAGCGCTTGTGAAATAAGTGAGTAATTAATTCACTTGGGAATTTTTTGTATTTTCTACCATCAGGCTTGTGTCAGTTGGAGACTTGGAAGTTGCAGTTAGTTTATTGCTTTCCACTCCACCGGAGAGCTCTTACTTCTATTTGAATGCTCTCCGTGCAGTTGCTCTCTCTTCAACTGTTTCAAGGTCTCTTCATGAACTTGCAGTGAAGGTTTGAGTTTAACTTAGACAAATTGAATATGTTTTATCATCAAACTTAAAAGTTCTGGTTGGCTGATATATGACAATATATTTCATGCTCTAAAGCTACTTATCATATCATGTTAGGTTGTTGCAGCAAACATGGTGAGGGCTGACAGGTCACTAACAGGAACCCATCTTCTCTGTGCTGTTGGAAGATATCAAGAAGCATGTTCTCAGGTTGGGCTGCATTTTTAATGAAGTTCCGGTAATCTCTGTGCTTTTAAGGATTTAGTAGTACCGTGCCGATTTCATCTAAACCCAGATGCAAATACTTTTAATCAGTTTTTACCTGGGTGCATTGTCAAACATATAAAATTGTAGGTTAGAGTTTGGTAGCCAGATGCACTCTCTGCCCATAACATGTGATAATACGTGAAATTAAGCTTTATAATATGTGATGACATTGTTCACGTACTAATGATTAAAAAAATCGCACATGGTGCATTGCTTTAGTGGTAAAGTGATTCCCTTGTATAGGACGTGGTGGTGGGTTTGATCCCCCACAAGATCAGTTCGGCCTCCTTTTCAATGATTAAAAAATCATAATGTGGCCTTCCTTGCTACTTGATTTAGAAGAGATACGTTGGGCACGTTCAGTTTAGAAATTGAACTTGACAGAACCTTAGCTCTTTTAAAACTTCAATAAATAAATAAAAGAAAACCCTTTCAATATAATAGCCTGATTTTTCTAAAGAAATATACCCACCATGTCTTTATGCAGCTACAAGATGCCGGATGCTGGATGGATGCTTCCACTTTAGCTGCTACTCACTTAAAGGGATCAGATTACGCAAGGTCCTTGCTTCTTTTAACTCATTCCAACTGTTTCTTACTATGAATAACTACTTTCATTTCATGTCATAGTCTTATAAGCCACATTTACACATTCCTAATTTCTTAGGGTGCTTTTATATAAAACATATTTACCTAATTTGATTAGATTAATGAAGCTAGTTAAATTAGTTACAATAACATGTATTTTCTAAAGAACTCTGCCTAGTCATCTTCCTTAATTCCCTCATTTCTTTTCCTTCTTGATTTTTGTTGGGGGAGCATAATAGGGGAAAACTAGAAAAAGATTGACAACTATGACAAATAGGTTTTATATTTAAAATCAAGATTACTCCCCAAATATATCCTATATTAAGGACCGGATGGAGTATTTTCTTTTAATCGCGAGTTTAACATATTTTCCCCTTACAGATATGAACAGTTTCTGTAACTGCATGAGCATGAGAAAGACTTTGAAACCTTCATCATCATGATTAGGAGATTTTCACCTCTAATCGGTATTATTATTTCAGAGTGTTACAAAGGTGGGCTGGATATGTTCTGCGCACTGAACATAATATCTGGAGGTACAACTTGTCCTTCTTTCTTCAAATCTTCCCTCCCATCAACTAGAATTTCGACTCAACAGTGATCTTATGCAGGGCTCTGATTTTGTATGTTGCTGCTGGTGCACTAAAAGAGGCACTGGCAGCTCTCCGTGAGGCTCAACTACCTGAAACAGCAACAATGTTCATCCTTGCATGCCATGAGATCCATGCAGAAATAATTGCCAGCTTAGATGTTACAGATGATGATGAAAGTCCTTCCATCAAGGAGAACCTTCTACACTTTCCTGGTTTAGATCCCCAGAGTGAAGAGGTCATTGCTGCTGGCGAATATTTTGGGCAATATCAGAGAAAATTGGTGCATTTATGTATGGATTCACCGCCATTTTATGACTAAGTGAAAGTCTGGGCAAGTTGATCAATTTTATCATTTATATATATATATATATATATATAAAGCTAGTGGATTATTAACTCGGCTCAAAAATGGAAGTTATTGGATCACTACCGCATCTGTACTGCCTGTTCTCTTGTGCGTAGGATCAGAGGCTTGAGGCAGAGGCCTAGTCCAGTCCTAGAGGAACAAGATACCAGATTCTGATAAGAATCTTAATCTTATAGATCTCAGTAAATATATCTTGCATGAAGTTTATTTATGTTCGAGAATACAAACTGGAAAAATGGGGGTGATAGTGCTGTTGTAGCTGGTGTAGAAAGTTTTGGTGACAAGTAATCAAGAAAGTTGTATGGCATTTGATTAATTGTTCAAATGAGGATACCCTGTTATTTAAAAATGATTATTTATCTAATGATATTGTTCTATTAGTATTGAATAAAGTTCATGACTTCCATTGATACAGCTCAGAGTTTAATCCTATCATCTCAAGTGTTATGAGACCAATCTTTCATAAAAAGAAACGTTTTCGTATTATATAGATGTGTTATATATATATATATATATATATATATAAAATTAAAAAGGCAAGTACTAATATTATGAGATTATAAATCGCGACTCATTTACTAGGGAACTTTTGTGCCATTAAGCTATAAAACCATTGGCATAAGTTATATATTTATAAATACACATTTATACTACTTTCTCACCTACATCCATCACCTCAAATTTTGATAGTAAAATAAGACCTTATTGAGTTTCTAAATTGTTAGACATTTTATTCATGAAATATAATTTGTTTTAGCATTTATGCTATAATTTTTAAAATATTTAACATTCATTTTTTTCTTTTAATGAGTTGATTTGTTTCTACATATAAATAATTATATTAACATTCATTTAAGTTTAATCTAACTAAGCTTCTAATTTTTTAATATAATATATACTAAATTCTACAAGAAGTCATTGAAGTCCTTCACTATTCACAAGGTCACATATGAACTCTTTAAGTAGTGTGTCTTGTTTGGTGTGTTTTATTATTTAAAGAGTTCAATTGCAAAAATACCCATAAAATTTTTTAAAAGGCATCAAATACCATGGGCTAAAATATGCCCAAATAAAGGGCAAAAATGCCCCTTTTTCAAAAAATTCATGAGTATTTTTGCATCTAAATAAATTTTATGGTATTTGATGCTCCTTAAGAAAAGTTTATGGGTATTTTTACACTTTAACCCTTGTTTAAATGTCATTAGGTAAAAAATGTTATTCATTGATTGAACAAAATAACTACTGAGAATGAGATTATATTCGCAATAGTTTTTGACTTGCTCTCATTTTTTTAACTTTACCCCTCATTGAAGAGGCACTATGAATTTTTAATTTAAAAATTCCAAACCTACGCCAAGAGATCCAAAGCCATCAAAGGTAACATTCATTAGAATAGACTTAGCTGCTAATGCAACTCATTAGGGAAGGAATTTTTCCTTCATATTTCCTCAATATATAAAATAAAATAGTCTGCCTTTATTTATTTCCCTCTTATATAGATCCATGCTGGGTTTCATATAATTTTGTCCCACCAACCCACAAGAAGTAACTTGTAACCCCTTTTCCACAGTTAACCTCTGCCATAGGAAAATCACACCCGTTTTAAAATAAAATACAAAAAAATATAATTATATTTATTTTGATTATAAATATTTTTATCTAATAATAAAATAATATAAAAACATTTTATCTACTTTAAAATAAAATTGAGCTATATACATATATATGTAAAATTTGTGTAACTCTACCCTAGTTCTTTTTTGTCCTCTATAAAATAGATTGCCATTCCTTGCTCACGAAGAGACCGGCTTCCGTAATGGATCTGATTTGTTTTTTTTTTTTTTTTTTGCTCAAAGAGTCTGATTTGTTGAGTTTTGAGTACATGAGAAGCATCAAGAGTTACCAAAAGGCTAAAAGCAAGGCGAGATAAGGATGGGTAGAATTGTGTAAAAACAAAAATTACATTGCACAAAGAAAAGCCATCACATGGATTCCTATATATATATATATATATATATATATATTATATATATATATATTATATTGCTCTTTTTTAAAGTCTGAAACAAGCTCCCGTCAAATAAATCCCCATGGACAAAATCAGAGGGAGAAAATTAAGCAACTTTGGCCTTCCAGACAAGGTGAGTCGGAAACAAGGTCATGAAGAAACAAAATGAGAGACCGTTTTAATTTATTTGTACCTTCTCCGCCCAAAAAAAAAAAAACAGCCCTTGAAAACAGAGTAGCAAGCACCATCAAAATGGTGCATAATAGTATCCTCCTGGTTGCCCCATGCCATTGTATTGTGGCATTCCATAAGGCATCATCATTGGTTGAGAACCAGAAGCAATGAAGCCAGACCCTCCAGCTACCTTAGCCAAACCCACTTGGCCTAGCATTCCATTCCTCCCATATTGCTGCCATATCTGCTGTTCATGTACAAGCATCTCTTGCTTCCTCTCAATTTCTGCCATTTGCACATAAGAAGGTGGTGGCACTGAAAGTGATGCTGCAAACGGGTCCTGTGGCCCTACGGCCTGAACGGTGCCATCCGGAGCCGGCAGAGCCAGCACTTGGGTGGCACTCTTACCAGGAAGTGCCACACTACTAGCACTCCCACCATTTATTTGTGATATGCTTACATGTTGCCTCACAGCACCTTGATCATACATGCCATTTAGAAGTAATGAATCAAAACCTCCTGCTAAATCTGCTTTTTGCCTGGACAAATTGCTATTAGATTCCACCAATGCCAGTTCCCAATCTGCTTTTCCCGGTTCGGCTGCCGGTGTTTGCCATGCAGAAGTCACCTCAGATCCTCCATCTGAAGGAAATGCTTCCCAGGAACCTTCTGATTTTACAGTTGGAGGTCCAGAGAACAAAGCCAGAGCTAGTCTATTGCCTTGTTCATCAGCTGAGTTGCCATTATCTCTTAGATCCACTAAATCATTTGCCACTTGTTGAGGAGGAGGAGGTGGAGGAGTCTTAGATTGAGTCACTGGAGGGGGTGGAGGTGTAAAATTTTCTGGAGCAGGAAGGGCCTTCACCTCATTCATGTCTGGTTCTGGTTCTGGTTCTTTGACAGCTTCCTTCAGTTCTATTTTCCTCTCAGGACTTTTAGCCCTATTAGTCATTCCCTTCAGAAAACCTTCAAGTGTTCCCAGAAGCTTATCAGTAATCCTCTGAACTTCAGGGTACTCAGATGACCTTGCAATTCCCATATCTTTACACCAATTATAGAAATCTACGAGTTCATCAATCATTTTGGCCGCACTGACATAACAATCAAAGGCTTTTACACAATATGCATATTCCATCTCTGTGAATCGATCCAATAATACCCCCAATACGTCACATATCTCTACGTATAACGTGAAGCTTTCTCTTACAATTTGGTAAAGAGCAACAAGAATTAGCCTGCTACTTTTTGCAGCACCACTTGGTCGACAACCCAATACACGATCAAGAATCCGAAGCAAACGGTCCAACCTGTCCAAAATCCTCTCAGGTTTCATGTCTCTCACAGGAGTAATCGCACTCTTCTGATCTTTCTCAGTTGCTTCATTCACGTCACCGTAAGACCTCGTCCTCCTACTCATCCCAGGATTAAACTCATCCCTGTATTCACCATAACCACGTCGAGATGGCCCCCAGCTATCGTCCTTGTCAGCAAATTTACCTTCAGCTGATTCAACACCTTTCAGCTTCTTCAGATACGCCATAAACTCAACCTTCTCATCAAGATACATGGCATACAGCCTCACAAAACCAGCATGATCCCAAGAATGGGAATGCGCTTCGTCTCTGAAATCGGACATATTCAAAATCCTCATGCCTCTCCGAGTGGAATACACAATCTCCTCTTCAAACAAAGGATGCCCATCAACCAAAAGCCTATGAACAAGCATTAGAGCCTTGAGAGCCACGATCCAGTCGCGCGTCTTTCCGAGCCTCTTCGAGATAGTGATCACGCAAGCAGTAACATAACCCCTGGAATACGAAGTAAGATTCAAAATCTCTCTAATATATTTATCATCGGCCGGGACTTCCTCATGGCTCGTGGCTTTGACTATCAAGACTTCAAGGTCAGGAGCTAAATTTCCGGCGACTTTGGCTATGCTAATGCTGGTTTGGTCCTTCACAACGCCAATCGCCTTACGGATCGAGCTCGATGCCATTCGCGATTGCGCAAACAGCTAATGAGTACACCGAAATTCGCTTGCTCTCGAAAACTGGAAGGGAATTGAGAACAAGAAACGCAGTTTTGGAGGTGAAAATTAGGAATACCTTGTATACGAAAACTCTGCAAAACGCGGTGGAAGATCGGATCTGCGGAGTGAATGGAAGATCCAATTAGGTGGATCGCGATCGGACAAGCTACGTGTGGAGGAGTGGGAAGAAGAAATGCAGAGAGTTGGAAGCAGTGTGAGTCGTCTCCGGGCATGCGAAGGTGTCAGAGCTGTGTGCGTGAGACCGATGAAAAGAACAAAAGCGGGCGCTGAGAGCGAAAACGCGTAATCCCCGGACAATAATCTTCGTCCTTGAGATATTTATTACTTTGTCTTCGTAATTTCCCACAAAACGCAGTCGTTTTGCCTGTCGCCGTTATGGACATTTTCCACGAATCACGGTCATTGTCTTTTTTATTAAAGGAAAATCAACCAAAGTTACTCCATCTGGTCCTATTTATAAAAAAAATTTCTTTCTCATAATCACTTTTATAAGAAATTTTCACATTTTATTAGAAAATATAAGCTTCTTTTTTCTATTTTACCCTTATTAAATACTCATATCTTATACTCATTATCTCTCATACTTTTTATTTATTCTCTCTCCTATGATCTTTTCAAACTAAGGCATATATGGAAAAAAACATATTATTTTTAACACACTTATTATTTTTAACTACTAGTTCGTTTTATGCAATAAAAAAAAATTGTTTATAAATAAGGGAGTAGTATTTAAAGATGCCAAAAATTTATTTAAAAACTCATGTGCAACCTCTCTTTAGGGTGTATAACTCTTTTTAAATTGTTAGGAGCATGTCTTTTTCAATTATTTATACTTTATCTTTAATTATGCACAAAATAAAAGACATTTATACATGGATCAAGAAATGTTGCAAACAATTAAAGAAGCCCGTTCAAAGACTTAAGTCCTTAGTTATTTCGGTTAATGAATTTTATAATGGAATTTTACAACAATTTTTCCTTTTTATTAGTGATTATAATCATTGTTTATTATTCATTTGGTCTTTAATAAAAGACAAATTTACCTAATTTGCTTAACTTAAGGAAATTAGTTAAGTTAGTTAATATAACATATATATTATAAAGCATAGTTATCTTCCTTAATTCCTTCATTCCCTCTTATCCTTAATTATTATTAAGGGAGCATCAATAGGGGTAAATTAGGGGAAAAAATAACAAACATGAAAATCATGTTTTATATTTAAGATCAAAATTAATTCTATAACGGAGAGAGTATTTACAAAGTAAGTTATAATTAGTCATTAATAGTAATGTGGATCCGTTCTCTCTCTCTAATTATTAGTAGGACATGTTAAAATGTTTTTATAAATTAATAAATTCAGTAATAATTAATTAATATTTTTATATTTATTTTAAAAATTCAATTTTTTTTTTCAAAATTATCCATTATAAAGTTTGTTGGGTGTTTAAAGTTAAGAATTTAGGAAATGTCAAAAGAAAGAACATTGACGAAAAATAATTGGTAATTTATACAACTTGCATGAATGCATGGGGTCTTATGATCAGGATGAAGGAAAATGTTACACTAATGCACTTATTTATAAATAATTTTTTATATATTCTTTGAATAATTCTTCCTAGATTCATTGTCCCTTTGCTTCGTTTCTTCGGGACTTCTTTGAAGAAAATGTCAACCAACAATCGGGAGTGGATAAAAAGAAACAACATAGGGTGTGTTTGGATTGATGATTGGATAAGTGACTTATTTTTTACTTTGATTTATGAAATCTTAAGATTAGAAAAAAGTAACATTGGATAAAATAATGAATGTTTGGATTGGCGATTGGATAAGTGACTTACGTAAAAACACCGTATAGAAACTAATTTATGACATGTTTATAAAATAAATTGATTATAAAATCATAAAACAACTAAATAATAAATATAAACTGATTAAAATTAATTATTAATTATTCTCTATATTTCTACAGTTATATATTGACAAAACTCAAAACTTGCTTAAACTCTTATCCCAAAATATTCTCTAATTAGCAGAAGATTACTATCTAAAGAAAGAGAAAATTATTTAGAACATTTTTCATAAAAGAAAATTTGTGATTAGAAGTAATTTTGAGTACATCATTGATCCCCAAAGATATAAAAATACTTCTCAAAAGTCAAAACAGAAACTAACGCTCAGGGCTCATTCATAAGTTCCAATTTCTAACTTATATTCATCGGAGCTTTTTCTGACTTTTTCCTATGAGTCTATCATCCAACCAAACATCCTCTTTAAGATAAATTACTGTGTAAGGCCGATTTGGCCGCTCAAACGTCCCGATGGGCTGTCAAATAGCTCAAACAAACACCATCATAGTTGATGATATAAATAACAAGTTGTGGTTGATAAAATTATGTATTTGATTATTGTAAACACAGATAGTTGGGTGTGCCCGTATTAATTTATGTGATGTTGAAAACTTCTTTCTGGTATTGGTTTTCGAAGGCATTGACAGTATCTTTAAAGCCGTCCACACAAGTCTACTTAAGTGTTTGAGGAATCATAAAACCGTGGTTTCAGAAGTTTATTTTTGTGAATAGAAACAAAACTCTTCTCATATACTTATTTTATAAAACGTAAAAGCTATTCTTCAAAAACTAATCCAAACGTACATTATATCATACATGTAATATATTCCTTCAGATTTCAGACCCTTCAACGAGTTGTATTATAGAGTGGATTTTATATTAAAAACCTGTATAAAATATGCAGAAATTTATACAATCAATGAATTATAAACATTGAAAAATCACATCTCAGATTTCGCACAAATATGTCAAGCCAAGGTTTTTTTTTTTTTTTTGGCGTTCAAAGTTGAATTTGGAACCTCAACTCAGTCTACGTTGGCTTAAAAGATTGAAAAGACTCGTATGTTGAACGGGAGGACGTGGCAATGAATAGATTTAGTGCTTTTTAGCCTCTACAATCTACGTAAAGAAAAGATATTTGTGTTACATGAAATTATGAATCCACTCATCTCGCATTTACTTGAAAAGTTTACTTAGAATAAATAAAACCAAACTCACCCTGCAACAAACACGCCTTTAAATATGCTATGAAATTTCGACCAAAAAAAAATATATGCTATGAAAGGATCAGAGGTCCATATTACAAATCGTAACAAAATTGAGCTCCTCACTCTTGCGAACTATGTTCAACCTTAGATTCAGACACGTTTGAAAAGAATAATAATGATAATCAAGAACAATGGTTAGAAATGACCAAATTTTGGTTGAAAATGCTAAAATCCCAGACGAATTCATTTTAAAACAGTATTAACTGTCAATATTTTTATTAAAAAGTCCCAGGCGTCGTTTGTCCAAAATAGTTTCACCTAGATCATCCCAGAACGCCTTATATTCTTTTGCCGAGTACATTTGCATGATTATTACAAGCACCACATTCAAATAAAACATTAAAAAATGACATGACAATGAAAAGTGAAGTATACTCTACTATTGATAAATCTAAAAGAATCATAGCAAATAACTGAAACAAGGTAAACAACAGAACAGAACAGCATGTCAGACTGTATCTAGCTTAATCTGGGTAAAAATAATATATAATGACTAGCTCAATATATACCAAAAAATACTAAAACAATTAAAAAACAGGCCCAACCAAAAGGGAAAAGGAAGATGCAAACCTTAACCCTCCTCTCTCTCCAACACCCCTTTTAAATTTACCCTACATAAACAGACTTAGGTGTAGTACTCCTAAATGAAAAGAGAACCCAAAAAAATATATATGAAAGTTCCATGGAAATACAAATTGGTTAGGAAGCCACTAAGAAGGTGATAGGTTCGATCAGGCATATCCTAAGGCTAACACCACCTAAATTCCGCAGCTTCCCCTTTGCACAAGGGAGCGGGATCACAATCCAATACATACACTCAAGGTCCTTGGAGAAAGACTACAAGATACACAGTCACCTTTGAGGTTGTTCCGATACAGTTGCTCCCGAAGCGGTGCTTGGACCAGCACCATTCTCTGTTGGAGGCGGGGAGCCCCATCTTCCTTCTGACTCTAGTGGTTCAAGAACATATACTCCACCATCTGTAAGTCCTAATGCAAACTGATTGGGTTCGGATGGATGTGCGGCAATAACAAGAGGATGCGCTCTCAAGCTGTATATAGAACACTGTTAGATACAAGAAGGAAAATAATGACACGACCTTTCATTACACTTGATTATAAAAGGCACCTTGGATTCGGATGGAGATATGCAGTTTGATTTATTCTGCACCGTAATCTGAGGGTTGAAGCAGTGAGAACGCCGACACTTCCATCTTCAAAGCTCACATATATTGACTGACTGTCACATGAATATGTAGCATGTGTGATTGGACCACTGACTTCTCGAGGAACCCACTGATCAAACAGCAACAAAATTCCAGAATAAGTTAATAGGCTTGCGAGAGACATCACCTTAACTAAACATAATCCACTCCATCAAGTCAAATTTAAAAAGATTTAATTTGCTAAACTAAATGCATGTATTCAGACTTGTACAAAGAGGAAGCACACACCTGCTTTAAGCATTCCAACTTAGGTGCCTCGAATATAGCTATTTGGGTTTCATGAACAGCGAGCAAATGTATCTGATCTTGATGGAATTGAACGCGAGTATCAGCAAGAGGTGCAGGTGCTCGACCACTGGGCATCTGCAGATATTTATTCGCCTGCTTTTCCCATCCATCTGTGCTCCAAACACACAACTGTGGGCACATTCAACCAAAAAAATAAGAACGAACTTGATCTATACAGAATACATAGTGATTTTCATAATCATTTTTCTACAAGTGCTCATCTTAATCTCTGATCCAATTACATCAGATCATTACTGATTACAGTACAACAGAAAATGAGGTTGGAAACATTATTAAATGAAATACACTCCCACATACATAGCCAAACAGAACAAAGCTTAGGCTTAGGTAACCACAAACTTGAGCTTTAAACAAAGCTAAACTGCGGTAGTAAAAAATGATAACCAGGAACCTCCTTTTTGGCAGTTCAATGTCCATAGCAACAGAAATACATACAAAAGTTCTTTACCTGAGAGTCGGCTCCAGATGATACAAGCACATTTAGAACATGAGAAAAAGCAAGACCAGTGATTCTCTTCTGATGACCTTTTATTTTGGTTTTGACCTTGTATGAAAAATGAAAAACAAAGGTACGGTCAGAAGTTCATTAATTTAATAGTTTATCAAACTCAATCAATTATAGAGCAATACCTCATCCACCCGAACGTTGTAAATTTGTATAGAAGAGTCCTCCATGCCAATGGCAATAATATTGTTGTCCTGAGGATGAAAAGCAAGAAATGTAGCAGCTGGGGGTGGCGGCATGAAAGTTGTCATTGTCTGCAGTTAGGAAGCAAATATATGTTAATCACACAAAAAACGTGTAAAAAAACGAAGTGACACATTTATCTTAAAGTACATCCCCAGAAAGGTGTACAAAATGGTTTGAAATTTCATTCAGTTCAGTTGAACATTAAAGTTGAGCGAAGCAGCTGATGGCTAGAAAGCAGAGAGAAGCAAAATAACATTTTAAGCCGGGCAAAAAGAGTGATGTGTGTGTCTGTGTGTGAGAGAGAGTAGGGGCAGAGGTAGCCGACATCCATGGATTTTAAAGCCACCAAAAAATGATAAAGAAATGTGCGAGTGCGGAGGAAAAATCATTAAACAATAGCAGCTCTCTCAAGTTCTTTTAGTGTCTGTCCGCCTTGACTTTTAACTAGGGCTCAAAAGAGAGGACAGGATGAATGGGAAATTAAAAATAAAAAAAGTAAAAAAATATTAATGAGCAGGCTCAATTTTTTTTCAATCCTTTTCTTATGTCAAGGGAGGACCCACATCTTTATTGGGGAAAGGGAAAACGAGGATGAAGAAAGGAAACATGGCACGCCACGCTGACCCTGAATCCTAATTGTCTTCATTGCAACTCATCACTCAGCGTCATTTCAAGCTTAGGAACTAATATTTTTTCTTTTTTGGCCCCCTTTTTGGACTAGTAAGGCACTAGCATAGAATTAGCTATGAGGAAAAATATTCAATATTAAATAATTATTTATATTCAGTTCATATAAGAAAAGGAAAAAATGCAAATCAAAAGCAAGCTGTTTACCCTAAATGTCATCATATTGAAAAGGGAAATTTTTCCTCCTGAAGCTGACATAACATACGAGTCATTCTTTGAGAGAGCAAAACATGAGACAGCTTCCTCTGGGTTTGTATCACTTTTATCATTAGCCATCAATATTCCACTGGATGGTTGCCACAGTTGTGGTGCGACTGCTGTAGTGGCCTGTTGCATATGTACTCTTGTCATTTAAAATCTTCTGGGACACTATAATCCAGGAAAACAGTTCAAGAAAAGATGAAATGGAAATCCAATCCAGCCATGTATCACATAAGAATCATTACCTTCCCTGAAACATTCCGATCATTTTTCTGCCATTTCCAAAGCTTGTGAACCGCATTTGCTGCTAATGCCAAAATGGCAACCCCTTGATTTGTGTAAATTAATCTCGAAACCTGAAACAACATTTGATGTTACCTATGACAAACTGCAAGTATGTGAGATTAAGAATTCAGCAAAGAGTCAAAGACTGATAAAATCTGCAATTTCATTTCCTTAAATGCATATTGACAGTGTTGCTTTTACAAGCTTGACATGCAGGATGATCTATATTTGTATTTGGCATGTATTGAGGCAAATTTGTATGTAACATTATCTGCATCACACGCTGGTAGAAACCAAGACCAATCCAATATCAAAAGAGGATCTCACCCTTGTTGGTGATAAATTGTCAGGAAGCTTCAGAGCGCGGCATTGCGATAGTTCAGTAATTTCTGTCAGTTTCCAGATCCTAGATTTATCAACAGCTTCTTCAGCAATTCTGGGTTTTACATCGGCTAAACTTCGAGTATCATTACTCTACAGAGAACACAATCAAATATTGGGTCAATAGAAACACTAGAAAATAAAATAAATGAAGTCCAAAATCATGCACTGATTAACCATTTCAATGTGAAAAGAACTCACAATTCCAACCATGGCTGCCGCTGGAGGAGCTCGATCGGCAAGGCTTGTTCCCACTGTTACATTATTGGATTGGAATGTACCAATTGGAGGTGCCTGGGCCTGAATAAGCAAGATGGATTCAGCAAATGTAATTGGAACAAATAATCTTAAACCTTAACAACCCACCTTCACAACAGATGCAGTAGCAACTCTGGAAGCATCAAATGTACGATTCTCTACAGTCCGCAGTAGCCTAATTCCATCTGCATTAGCTAATACTTTAATTCCATTGTCATTTGTGGAGACAGCCAACAGTATTCCTTCCTTGTTAAATCTAATACAAGGAGAAGGCTGCAAGTTTCAAAAGCAAGCCAAGTGTTACTTTACAGGGAAGGAAAAACAAGGTCAACAAAAGATGATGTCAATCCAATAATAACCTGTAATCCGCCCTCTGCGTCTACACTTGTCAATAGGTTTGTACTATCCATGTCCCAGAATTTAATTATAAACTCATCACCAGCAGCTAAGAACCGATTCTTGGTGGTATCAAATTGCACAACACCTACAGATCTCTTTCCAAGGCCATGATAAGTACGCTTCACAGCTCCTTCACTTTCATTCCATTCCACTAAATATGATTCCCCTTCTTTGTTTGTACCACATGAAAACAGCCTAAAAACCACATACAAGTCCCAACAAATAGTCACACCACAAAATCATGCATCAGCCAAAAATTATAAACAAGGTATGGTTTATGTCTGAACCTTGTTCCATCAGCACTATATGCCATTGCGGTTGATGAATGGCCTGGTGCGTCATAATCAACCCTAGAACCCATGTTGTCATACAACCAAGCCTTTATTTTTCCATCAGTTGCAGTCGAAAAGATGAACTATAAAACCATATAATGGGATCAGGCAATATTTAGACCAAAACAAATTAAATGAATGAATACATGCAAGAACATGTAAGCCAGAGATCAAGATGATCAGATGTTAAATGAAAAGTAATTCAGGAGGATATTGGTTTTATTAATCAATAATATCTGACAGCCAGCAGACATAAGAAGCACAAACTTCCATATTTAGAAATATTTATTCCATCTCATGATGCTCTTCCATCAACTAACCGTGGCAGACAAAATTATACTCACTCAAAAGGAGCCACATAATGCAGCCCAAGCAAAGACAAGTCAAATGCTTTAGTATCAGATTTTGCTTACCTGAATATTTTCTTTGTGATGAGGGCATACAGAATATACAGGTGCTTCATGACCCTCAAATGTAAACTGCTTTGCACCGGTGACTGCATCCCATACCTGTAAACCTTGGTCACTTAAAAATGATTTTGTATTACAACCTTGTCATGAAATGTTAAGAGAGTAACTAACCTTGATGACCCTATCTTCTCCACAGGTAACAACACATAGTTGCTTGTTTGGATAAGAGAAAGCAAGGTCATTGACGCTCCCAACATGTGCCTCAATCTGTCACAACAAAAGCAAGTAAGCAGCAATATAGTGCTCGTTTGGAACAGCGATTGGAATGCTTAAAAGCAGCTTTTCAATTGTGATTTACGGTATACAAGGTAAGTATATAAGAGGAGTTTTCTCTCAATTTACATGAAAAGCAACTTATAAGCAATCCCATCGCCATAACAAACATGCCATATACATTACACAAGTTATGGGCCTTGGTGTTTTTTATGTATAGATAGGAGATAAATTTAACAAAAGAACGTCTATAAATTTAATAGACAAATAATTAACTGGCAAATAGAGCATATTTGCTGGACAACAGAGAGACAAACAACCTCTATGTGGTTCCTAAGATCATCCCCTCCGTGATAGGAATATAAGTGCACAATGTGCTTAGAATAAGCAACACCTGAAATATTAAGAAAACAAAATTCAAACTTTTAACTCAAATGATGTAAACAAGGGATCAACAGAATACATCAAGAAACAAAATACGTTAATAGAGCCATAGAAAGCAGAAAATATCCTTAGAGCATACCGAAAAGTGTTCCATCAGGACTCCACATAACACAGTTCACTGAAGCTGTGTAATCATTAGCCAGGGATGCCTACATAAGAGTCCGACAACAGTTACTCACTAGTTGACAACCTGACTTCAACCAGAATCAATAAATATGCAGTGGTCATTAACTTTAGTTCAAGAGACACACCTGGAGAGGCATTGAGCATACTCCAAGGTCCCAGACCTTGAAATTTCTAAGAGCAATCCTTTCACGGCTACCTACGTCCCACACCATGACATCTCCCATGTTTGTTCCGACTAACCATCAACGAATTATAAAATAAATAAATTTACAAATTAATTAAATATATAGATATATAAATTAATAACTAACTAAAAACTGAGGACATTACAGTCAGTGTGCGCAAGTCAAGAGAAAAGCAGCCTACCAAGAAGTAGGATTTGTTGGAGTGGATGGAAATCCATGCTTTTGACAGTTGACCCTTGGCTTAGAGTCATCACAACGTTCTTGGGCAAGTCATCAGACGAATAGGAGCTCTGACCGTGGCTTTGGCTGGAGTATGCAACAGGAAGCAAATTTACTGATAGATTATTGACCTGCCAGAACAAACAAAATGGAGGACAAGTTATGACGCTAAATTTCTGCAGAAACTCTATAAATGATAAACTTCAAGCTGAATGAATTAGTGCCTAAGTTTTAAAATAAATTCAAAATTTATGGTAAATGGAAAAGAAAAGCAAGCATATATGCATCGCACACTAGTCCATCCAATCCAATCCGATTTAAATACTATCACTCCTTGCCATCCCCCACCGGGAGAGTATGGCAGCAATTTCAATTCTCAGCATTAATATAGCTCACCAAATTATGGAAACAAAAATGACATTGAAAAGAGAAGCAACTAAAGTATATTTTCTTCTTCAGTAATGTAGTAAACTTCCATATGAACAAGTTTTTTGAGCTTCAGTTCTTCGAAATTGTACACCTTACAAGTTCCCAAAAGTGTTCAGTTTTGATAACAAGAAAAAAAGGTTATGTGAAAAGCCCAGAGAAAATGAGTAAAACTTCTAGGTAATATGAAAATTTTAACTTAGATATTCTCTAACTATGGTGTTAAGTGTAAACACAGTTCCATAGTTGAAAGATAATCTATAATCTATGCTAAGGAAAGAAGGTGTGCTGTCAAGCAATTTGGAATGTCACAAACTTCCACCAATATTAACAAAATATCACGCCAAGAAACAAGCATCTTGCACTCAAAAGACATGTACACGAAGGAAAATGGAAAATGCGAATGTGATTATGAGATTCACATTTTCACTCTTAAATCAGAAAGACAGAGAAACAGATAGAATGCATCTTTATACTTCATCTGATAGACATGTACATGAAGGAAAATGGAAAATGCAGATATGATTATGAGATTCGCACTTTCACTCTTAAATCAGAAAGACAAACAGAAACAGATAAAATGCATCTTTATACTTCATCTGATATGCCAAAAGGCCTTGTCCTCTTCAATACATGATCTGAATCTGCAGTTTGATAGTCCATAGCTGGATTATTAGTAGGAGTTCTGGGGCGCTTTAAAATAGCTGTTGCCATAACCAAAAGCAGAGAGAGCAAAAGAAAATCAGGTTGGAATGTGATCAGACATAAAGTGACAAAGGGAGATGGCCAATCATTCAACAACAAGCACTGTAGAAAAAGGCAACATAACCTAACCATCACAAACTCTAAAACATTTCAAGATTTTATCAGTTTTTCAAACCTCATGTCACTTTTGCAGTTACATAATTGAATGAATGTAATTTTATGCACGATTTGATTTACAAAAACCAACACAAAATGAGCAGGTAGATGAAGTCCCATTTTTTTTATGTTAGTTAAGGCAGACAAAACGGTGACTGGATGTAAAATCACCTGCATTATTCGCTGCAGTCAAACCTATTGGTACTGCAGAAGCTGATGGGTGTGGAACAGGGGATGGGTTGGCCATCCATCCAGCAAGTGATGTTGGAAGAGCAGGTGGTGTTGGCTGGAATGGCTATAAGATGTATAAATGGTATCAGATATCCAACATTTTATACTTATATATCACAAATTACCAGTGCAGCATTGGAGAATTGTTTCCAGTTATTTTACTTACACCATGAGCTCCAAGCGGTGGGAAACCTCCAGCCTTGGGGACAGCACCCATTAGAGGATTAGTAACAGGGGATGGAGCCCGTGCACCATTTGGCTGTCCGCAACTATGGTCTACAAATAGGGTCTTTATGTCAGGGTTAGGCCTTGGATTCTTACAGAGTTGATGTTGCCAATTTAAACTGCAAGTCAACAATAAAATGAATAAAACTAATAATTGTTACAAGATAAAAGCAAATAATGGAATATATACACATGGAAAATATATGATCCTTATAATGACCTTTGATTGATTAGAGTCCTCAGCCTGGAGTTCTTCAAGGTAGGAAATTGAAGCTTATCACGAAACAAAGGGTTAGCTTCTATTAATTTCTTTAGTTCAGCAAGCATTATCCCCCTTGCGGATTTTGTATCTCCATACTTAGATAGCTGTTCATTATGTCTGTAAATTCATAAAGACCATTGTAATTGTAGTGGAGAAAAAGGATCATAACATTATGCCAAGCATATTGTCCATACCTAAAGTTATCCAAAGTCAACAGTTGTGTGATCTCCTTGAAAAGATCCTCATTGAATGCTGCAAACACTTTCAAGTCCTTCACTAAAATATCCACTGCTTTTGATCGATCTTGCCTGAAATTGTTTAAAACTTAATTCTCTCACCCGATGAATAAATAAATTTTATTAATAGTAACGGCTCAACAGCACCATAACCTACTTATCTAAAGCTTCAAGGTATTTCTGCTTCCTAATCTCAAAGAAGATCTTCATGGAGTATCTATTATCATCCACCTTCGTGAAACCAGACAAATATTTTTCAACCTCGTCCCACTCCCCATTCGTTACCATATCCTCGAAATATCTCATGTTAAAGAAAAATCCCGACTCTTGCTCCAACCTACAGACGTTCACAATTTAGATAAACAATAATCAATTAGCAAAAGGGAACGAGAAGCGAAATTAAAATTAAAATAAAATTAATTTTTGTTAAAAAAGATAAGTAGAAAACTAGCATACTTGTGAACAGACTCCTTAAATTTTTCTTCATCTAGAAACTGAAGTATAAGAAACACCAGTTCTCTGCTAAGCGAAGACATGACGGTGTCCCCAACAACTAAAATAAGTCCGCCTGAAAGATCGAGACCGGAATAGATCAACAACACTTGAGCACCAAAACCTTGAATTAAGCGAAAAGTACATCAACGTGAAAAAATTCAAGGCTCTGTGAAAGAAATCAAAATTCATATGGAAGGAAAATTATTATCCATGTACAAAAAATTAGGAAAAATAGAGGATAAATGGGAATGAGAAGGACAGAACATCTTCGCACCTGTCTGAGATTTCCTACACAGATCGATAACCCTCGAGGCAGAACGAGAATAATTAAGGAGGGTTTCAGTGGGTTCTCGCTCTGGTTTCTCTCTCTACTTTTTCCGTGCTGCAACTCTTCTGGGTGGAGTATTTATACAGGAAAGGGCTAGGGATTTGAGGAAAAAAGGGAGTTAGAGAGAGGGAGAGAGATGTAATAAGCGACGAAATGAATTTATCGAGACGGTTTAAATAGCGTGAGCGAGCACGAGATGAGATGGAATCATGGCTCTTGTGTAATAATTCATCGTACTTATAATCGTAGGATAAATGCCACTACTTATCTTTTCGCGCCCGAATAAGCAAACGTACTTATGCGTTCTGCCCGAATAAGTGAACCTACTTATCACAAGTGAGATTTGCCATCAGCTTATCTAGAGTCATAAATAAGCAGATTTTTAGATTGATTTTCGGCTAGACTTCCGGAGTCTTCAATCTGCAATAACGCTGATTTATTATTGTTTTTCTATAAAATTTCCGAGCTGGCTTCCATTTTTCTTCTGAAATATTTTCAATTTATTCAGAAAAAGATTGGAAGAGGATCTGACTTTTTTGCCTATTAGTTAATACCACCTCCGGTCTTAAATATAGGACAAAATTTATAATATAAATTATACTACAAACTTTATCCTATATATATTTAGGACCGGAGTGAGTATTTAATGTCTTCTTTGTCTGGGAAAGAGAGGAGAATCTTTAAGGTTGCTACGTTTTTATAGTTGTGAATTGCGAGTTAATCATTTTTATCTGCATCTTTTTACTACCTTTGGGCAAAAAATAGCAGAATTAATTAATTTATATTCTTAAAATTATTTTCTATTTTGTATACTACGTTTAGATATTTATATTTTATATACTCCCTCCGGTCTTATTTATAAACAACATTCCCCTTGATTATGCAAAACGAACTGGTAGTTAGAAGTAATAAATATGTCAAAATTCCATATTTTTTTTCCATATATACCCTTATTTATGAAAAGAGTATAAGAAAGAGAATACATAAAAAGTTTGAGAGATAATGAGTATAAGATATGAGAAAGAATAAGTATTTAATAAGGGTAAAATAGGAAAAAGAAACTTACATTTTCAGATAAAAAGTGAAAGTTGCTTATAAAAGGGATCAAACGCATAAGAAAGAAAGTTGTTTATAAATAGGACGGGAGGAAGTGCTAAGCAAACTATTTCTAAACTAAGAAATTTATTACACGTTCAAATAAGGTATTTGACTTGTATAATTCATGACACCTTAATTATTACCTACTCCTATAATTAGCTAGCCTCTACTCTTATGCAGATAAATTAAAATTCGAAAAGAAAAATAAATGGTCACAAAATTAATCACATCCTAAAATAACAAAACTTCTCATCTACGTTTATACTTATAATATTATTTTTTTATAAAAAAAATCTGAGTACTAACCAAACTTCAAAGTCGACTATGATAATTTTAGGGGGCAAAAGTCGACTATGATAATCAATATAGAATTTATAACCCGTTAATTTTAGAAGATGAATCTTTTTTTTTTTTACCTTTTCTTTACCGTCAAGAAAGTTTTACCTTGTTGTCCAAAAAAAAACACAAATATTTACCCTTTAATATATATTTAACCCTTAAACTCCCCTATCTTCAATGAAAGTTTGCCTTTTATTTACCTGATATAGCTTCTTCTTTTTTCCCTTTTATTGCCTTTAAGATGCTTTAAAAAAAACCTGGCTTACAACCCTCACTTGTTCAATAAGCTATTAGAGTGCATTAAAAAAGCAAGGTATTATAGTAATTTCAATTATAATTATTGCATAATCAGTGGTTCTAGATCATCTATATGTATAAAGTAGATACATTTAATATATATATATATATATATATATATAATAGAGCAATTATGCACCCATAAAAAATATAATCATGTATAAACTTACATATCATAGCTAGGGCATGAGTCCCACTTCTCTCTCACACGCGATCTCCACATTCATACATTATATTCTAAATTTTGAAAAGTTTAAATATCCATATAGCCGAATGATCAAATAGGAGAACTTGCGAAGCAAGTATTATTTTAAAATTAATTAAAAAATCACATATACGTTTTAATATTTTTGAAATTATGAGTCATTTTGTATTGTTTCCTTTTAATGTGCGCACCTTTTAATTACAAAAAAATATGTATTTTTTTATTTTTATATTTAAGAGATTTGGTTCACACCTTTATTGCTTTATATATATGTATGTATAAATATACTCTTCATGTCCTAAACGCATGACTTATTTTGGGAGTAAATTTTTCGTAGTAAATATATGATATTTTTTCATGTTATCTCTTATATTTATATTTTTATTTAAACTAATTTACCTTAGTTATAAACTAGTATACACAAAAATATTGTAGAGAGGTTATATCTCATATATTATAATTAAGTAATTTATTTAATTTCATTAATATTTTTAAGCTGTGTAAATATGTATCTCACATTAAGGGCATATGATTATATCATATAAAGAAAGTTTAATACTGGTGTTGATAGTGGCAATCCGTACAATTCCACATTTAATTATTTAAGTTATCGTTATCTAGTGACGTATGTGGATTAGCAATGAACCGTTCAATTACCAAATAATCAGATAGACATTAATCTTTTAAAACTTTATATTGGTGTCACTAGACATTAATTATTTCCAAAAGGATTGGTTTAAAAAAACACCAAAAGTTATCAGTTCATTTTTTTAAATGGCAATTGTAATTCCTAGCTTAATACATAGAACTAAAAATTTCTTTCAAAATGGACTTAAAATAAGTACCAGAGTAGTTATGAATAAACCCAGATTAATATTAAAAAAAAATTAGAATAAAAAAGAGCTCTTACGCCTATACAACCGAGATTTTCTGTTTGAAAAATAGAGAGCTGCCATTTATAATATTAGAACAAGTGGGGATAAACGTTAATGCACAAATAGTGAAGTAACTGCCATTTATAGCCCAGAGACAGTGGAGCTCAGCGTGAATGCACAAGCGTTGGCCCCGGGACAACACATTTTGTATTCGTTTGGATGAGCGATTGTAATGTTTAAAAGTAGCTTTTCAATCATAATTTATGTTATATGAGGTAAGTATGTGAGAGGAGTTGTGTCTCGATTTACATAAAAAACAACTTATAAACAATCTGATCGCTAAAACAAACATACCCTTCATTGGCGATCCATCTTCGCCCAGGGGCAGATCTGTCATTATATTCGCATTTCCGTGAAAAAGGAGTCTTGCTTGTATAATTCTATTTTGACACTAGTAATATTAAACTGTTGTTAATGGAATTGAACCAAAAAAAAAAAAAAAACTGCATGGGTGGAAAAAGTTAATCTTCTAATAATCAAATACGGGAGAGGGGCCTCTCCACTTCCCTTACCATCCACTTCCCTCCACTTCTTTATTCTTACCATTAGATTAACTCTAAACGGTTGAGATTTAATATCCTATACAAATTAAAAATTATATATAAAATACGTTAACAAAAGTATAAAGATATGAACAGTTATATCAAATTTTAATGATTTAAATTTATTTATATACATTTTTGTTATTTAATATTATAATAATATTTTTATAGAATATTAAATCTCAACCATTCAGAGTTAATCTGACGGTGAGAATAAAGAAGTGGAGGGAAGTGGATGGTAAGGGAAATGGAGAGACCCCTCTCCCATCAAATACATGCATGGCATTAGATTGTCTTGGATGCAAATTTAATGAGTATTAATTCATTGAACTTTTATCTCCCTTAGCTCTTCATTTATATGAAACCATTTATAATTACTATTTATTACAACATCCAGTCTTAAATATACGATATAAATGACTTATTTTTTAGAAAATAAGGAAGTTAAATACTCCATCCGGTCCACAATATAGGGCACTTCAACTACATTACAATAAATAAGAAATGACAATTAAGTAATTTAATATATCCTAAAATATAATTTTTTTTTTTTCATGTTTACCCTTCTTGAAAATTATATAAATCAGAGACAGACAAGTGAATAACATATACATTTTACAATATGGAATAAGATGTTGAAGAGGAAAGAGATAAATGGTGGGTTACATTGTTAATGATGGTATATTTAAAAAATAACAATAATATATTTTAAAGATATAAATGACAGTATTTCATTACCAACTGGATAGTTATTGTATCAAGATGGAAGTTTCTCCTTTTTTTTTTTTTTTTTGCCACAAAAAGTGACATTTTTCATATGACATTATATGGGTATTTTTTTCTATCTTTTATAGTTTTTCATATTTTTTACATTACATGATGTTTTATGCGATTTTATTTTAAACTCTTAATTGCTCATATATTGTTCAAATATCTAAAAATATTCATGTGATGAAAATAATTAATTTTTAAATTATCATTATTCCTAATTTAATTTTAAAAAAATAGACACCGGTCAGTAGCGGAAATATCCACATCTTGGTGGGGATGAAAATTGATGTGACATTAGCTTGTTAAACTATAGAAAACAAAAGATTTTTTTTTTTTTGAACATGTCCCGACAAAACAATGTCAATAAATAATGAAAATTTCAAAATAATGAGATAATTACTATATAATCATATAATAACAAAACGAGTGTCGCGTAGTCCACAAAAATTAATTAAATATGCAGCATTTGAATTAATAAATCTTGTTCACCAATTTCTTTTTAAATTTTACCCATCACGCTCATGGACGTCAAGGAAACTTTATTCTTGGCGTTTCACTTACAAACCTTTTATCACAACTTTAATGCATTGTTATCCCAAAAGTAATTTTAAGGATAATTTTATTATTTTTAATTAATAAAACTACCCCATACTTATCCAAATATTTATTAAATTCTAGAAGGTGACTAGATCATGTCACATCATACCATTTAAAATGTACAGATAAAAATGTAGTGATATTGGAAGGTATGAGAAACCATAACAATATCAAACAACTACTTTCACAAAAAATAATAATAATAATAATAATAATCTATGCCTGTCGGGCCGGATACAGTCTGAAACTCTAATACTCCGTTTAAACAAGTTGCAAACTAATGAGGGTTTGATCCCAATCTGATACCCTAGCTAATACCTTGCTTGAGCAACCGTAAGACTTGCCAGCCAATCAAGTCATTTACACAATTCTAGTATAAATTAAATTTTTTATCCAAATTATAAAAAATAAGAAAACGTATTAAGTTGCTTGTTATAAGTAAATATGTCAATAATTTACCCTCAAAATGGTAGACAATTATATGTCAGTCCCATGGTCTGGATGTGATAGCTCCTTTACTTTTTAATTTATACTCCCTCCGGTCCTAATTATAAGATAAAGTTGACTTTTTTAGAGAAATTAAGGAAGCCAATTTAATTACTTTAGAGTATTTATATTTTTAATTTTTTCTTCAAACTAATTAATTTGACTAATAAACTAATATATAGTCTAAGGATATTAAAAATATAAACACTCTAAAGTAATTTAATTGACTTCATTAATTTCTCCAAAAAAGTCAACTTTATCTTATAATTAGAACCGGAGGAGTATAAGATAAAGTTGACTTTTTTGAAGAAATTAAGGAAGCCAATTAAATTATTTTACAGTGTTTATATTTTTAGTATCCTTAAATTATAGATTAGTTTATTAGTCAAATTAATTAGTTTGAAAAAACAAACATAAAAATATAAATACTCTAAAGTAATTTAATTGGCTTCCTTAATTTCCCCAAAAAAATCAACTTTATCTTATAATTAGGACTGGAGGGAGTAATTCTTAAGCACATACATGTAGTACATCTAATTCACAGGTAGTGAATTCCTTGGTGCATGATGATCTCTGATGGGATGATACTCGTGCCTAAGAAAAAAGTCAAAAAACAGTAAATTATGAAATATATATTATTAGGAAAAACATATTATAGATGAAGAAATTGAAAGCCGTGGTTGAGATGTGGCAATGCTTAAAAAACACCGACATTGCATACCATGGCCACATCATGTTGTTCACTATTTTATACTTTTTAATTTTCGTTCACATACATATTTATTGATGGAATAAAATAACAGTACTACATATTTAAGGATTAAAACTTGCCAACTCATTTCCACTTCCATGTCAATATATCTTTAGTTCGTTCATTTTTCATGGGTCCAAACTCCAATTACAGTTGTTTGGTCCTCGCATTAAATATTACTACTGAGTTATTACGAGCTTATTACTTACTGATCAAAATAGATCGAGATCACAGGTTGACTCAGGAGAATAATTTCTGAGATGTTTGTAGTTTTCTTTGTCTATAAAAAAAAATTTACTACTGCATTGATTTTTTGAGATTTCTCTCACCATGAAGAACCTAAGGATTGAAATTTTTCTTAATTTAATATTATTTTTTTGTTTAAAATTAAATGTCGTATATATCTTTCAAGTTACTTTTTCCTTTTTCACTTATTTTTATGCATGTGCCCTTTAACGTGTCTCACTTTGTTCCTGGACATACATTTACATTGTGCACTTATTTTCGTTACCTTGTAGATTTTAATTTTTTTTTTTTTTTAAATGGGAGCACATGCATCCCACACAATAACAGTAGAGCAACGAGACTGTCCACTTTATTTTTTTAAAAGTAACACTTTTGCTTGTTGAATTTACCATTTTCAGTTTGCCATAAACTTTTGAAGTTATTGTAGCATCAATAATGATAAAATTGCAATTCATATTTTTAAAATTACGGGGAGACCTTATATTGTTATTATTATGTAAAGTTAATCCTTGAACTTCGAGTTATAAATGGTCCGATGTAATTTTTTTTTTGTAACAATTTTTTAAATCTATATTCGATGATCATTTTTAAGAACTGGTATCAAATAAGCAAACTCCCTTCCCGGCATGTCAACCCAACAAGTGTTTTGAATTAAGTACTGATCTCTTTAGCTCCATTTTAATTATATAAATTGAAAATTAAACTGGATTTACCAAGTTACATGAGACGCCTGATTTATTATAAAAAGTCTTGAAGGAGTCAGAAAAAATACAGGGAGTGACATTTAAACATTAATTATAGAGATAAATTTGATAAATAAGTATTAAATACCCTCCAAATAAGTTTTAAGCATTAGGAACTAAAGAATTCTTTTAGAAGTGACATATACTATAGATCCAAGAAAGTGCCATATTGAAGAATATATTGTAACACCCCAAATTTTATTCACCAAAAATATATTGTAATTATTTGAATAATTCAATAAAATGGTGAATATTCATGAATTTGAATCTTGTGAATTTTGAAATATTTATATTCATAAGGAAATGGGAAAATTAATTCAAAAATTGAATTAAATTACAAAGGGGATAGCAAAATCATAATTTTTCCAATTTAGCTCAAGATTAATTATTTTCCAATTAATTTGAGTTAATTTCAACTAATCAAGGAAAATAAAGGAAAATGCATAATGAAATTATTCTTGGTGGAATAAATCAAGAATTGGGAAATTAAGGGGGATTATACATAATTTAATTATGTGAATTATGGGATTCCTCCTCTTCCTCTCTAATTTTCGTCCATCATGAAAGAAAAAGAGAAAGAAATATTAAAATACATGATCACATGCCACAAGAAGAAGGAAATGATGACTATGGTGGAGTGAGTTGGTAGATTAAATGTTGAGTGTAAGAATGGGGGGAGAAGCTTGAGTGAAGGTGTAACACCCCGAATTTTGAGACTCGAGGCTAGAGAATAAGCCTGAGGTTAGTGGATTGCTAAGCCCCGGTTTTGCAAGATCCCAAATTGTGATTAGGAGTTAATGACTACAAAAGTGGACGTGGTTAGTGATTAATGAACCCTTTTAGAGAATATAAAGTGGATTGTAGTCGCTTGTGTTATGAGCAACGCCAAAACCCTGTATTTGAGTTCAATTGTGGATTAACATCCAAATTGACTTAGAATAGAGGGAAGAATTGAATGGGGTATTGTGATGGAAATGGTGTCATGTTGTGGTATTTAATCATTGGAATTGATTTAAATTGGATTGGACACATTGGTTGCAAAACTGGAAATGCTGTCCAGTGTGAATTCTGTCTGGGCAGTCTTCTCGTGTGGACGTTTTTACTAGGCACATGATGTCATAAAATTATGAAACTTTCCAGTCTTATAGTTCACATCTCAAGCTTCGAAATGGACATATAATTTGTGCCATTTCGTTTTGTGAACTAGGAGATATGACTGTCCAAAGTTTGAGGTCGAAAATGGACTCTGTTTTGGGGCAGTGATGAAATTTGTGTAATTCTGGAATTGTGTGGTGATTTCTAGTAATGGATCATATTTTTCAAATGAAGAGGACTTCAATACCTTTCATTTGGCTTTGGGATCACCTCATTTTGATTTTTCTAGAATTAGTTATGATTTTTCAAAGATTGGGCAGAAAATCTGCCAGAAAATCCGAAAATGGGAATTATGACATCATCTCATTAAAAGATGATGTCAGCATGGATTATTAATCAAATTGCTCATCTTCTTCAGCTCATTTCTGTCGTGAGTTGCAGCTGAAAAGAGAGAGAGACGTTTGGGAGCTCTTAGAGAGAGAAAGAGGAGAAATCTCACAAGGTAAGCCGATTTCTCCGACGATCTAGCTCCTAACGCGTATAACCTTGCTTCTAAGCTTCTCTTTCATGTTCTTTAAGGTATTGGAAGCTCAATTTTCATGGTTTAAAAGGGGCTAGGGTTCAGCCATATTGAGTAAAAGCTATTGGGAGCTTGAGGTAACTTCCAAACTCTTGTATATTGACTATTCTGGCTGCTGTGGGCAATTTAATCGGTGAAATTTCGCCGGATTGCCATTGGTTGTAAAAATGGAAAATGGGTTTCCCTAGGGGTTATGCTGCCCAAATTGATACTAAATGGTAGTTGTAACCTAATGGAATAGTCAATAAAGTGGTTAGGAGTAGAAAGGAACGCGTTTACGGAGCCGAAACCGAAAAACCCCAATTTTCCCCGGAGTACTTGTATATTTCGGTTCTGGCTATAAATGGGTCTTAGAGTTGGATTTTCAATGATTTGATGATTCCATTGAGTTCAGGAGCGAAAATTAGGTGGGGTTACAGTTGGGCACTTTTTCAGAAAAGGCCGAAAAAGCATAATTACGAAAACGCCCCTGAAACCCTTAAAGTAGGGCTGTCAAGGGTAATTTTGTAATTTACATTGAATTTGATAATTTCAAGTTCGGAAATGGATTCCTTGGGCGAAAATATGTCAGAATAGCCCATGTCAAAATTTTAAGAAAAGTACAGCCGGACCGGGTACGGCGGGGCCGGGCCGGGTCCCCGGGGGTATTTTAGTAATTTTTCCATATAACTTCATATAACCCCCAGAAACACTATGGAAGTGTCTAAATACTACATTTGACATTGTAGGATCGAATGTGAAGCCCGAGTTGCTGGCACGCAAATCGAGGAGAAAAGACTGGAGGTAGGGAACTTATCTCTCCTGCATGCTCTGATAACTGTATTAATGTGTTGATGCATGTTATTGCTTTGCTTGATTATGTGGAACATGTATGAATGATTTGAAGCTATGTTTCAATATATGCTATGGCCATATATGTATCGTTCGAAGCATTGAGCTTATAGATTTGTCATTGTATGTGTGCATGAGTTATGTGATGCAAGCATGTCATGCATTAAACACTTATCTTGCTTGCATATTGATAATATTTCCCTACTGAGATTCTCTCGAATCTCACTCTCCCCTACCAACAATTTAGACAGGGCAAGTGGCTCGTGGAGGGAGTGGCTAGGACTCTTTCGAGATAAGATTGTGTAATCCCCATTTGAAGAATTGTAATGGGCAATTGTACCCTGTATATCTTTAGCAAAGGTATGTACCCGAGATTGCCGGGATGATTATGTTGTGCACTCTGATATTTATATGAATGTGATTTATCTTCGCGTAGTAATTGTATTCGAAATGTGAATATGAGACCAAGCTTATAAATGATTTCAAAAAGTATTCGTGAAAACCCCGTCATGTGATGGGTTAGTAAATGTTATTTGATTATTATTGGTCTCTATTTCACTTTATTGCGTAATCCGAATATTAATTACGGAGGGGGTTACATTTTGGTATCAGAGCTGCAGTTCCTGGCAAAGATGGATTTTGCTTGGATATTTCCCTTAGGCCAAGCTAGGGAATGAGTGATGAGTTATGATTGCCTAAGGAATAGGCAATGATTTGTGATTTTGGTTGTTTGTGGTATACACATTTATATCTCTGGTGTTGTGGATATCTGAGATTTGTGGATTATGTGTATACATTATTTGGTTGTCCTGAATTTGTGTGTTTAAAGTCCTTAAGACCTAGGGGACCATGGTGCCTTAGGCTGGCAAAGATATTTGGATTTGTGTTGGGGTTGATAATGCTCCGTGGAATTGAGGGAAGTGATTTCCCAGTTCAACTAAGATTGAGGTTTGGATAGATGAGCTGTGATCCAAGGATCAGACTCCATAGCTGGGCTGATTCATAGGAATTGCATTTGACCTGGATGGTCTGTGGTGCTAGAGCATGGTACTAGAATTGAATTGAAATATGTATCAGGTACCCGAGATTGCTAGTTGTAAATCTAGCAGAGGGAAAAGTTACCTATGGAGGATTCGGATCGGAGAGTGCTACCTACGGGGAGTTGTGATGGAAGAGGGCTACCTACGGTGAGATCTGATCGGAGAGGGCTACCTACGGTAAGATCTGATTGGAAAGGGCTACCTACGGAGGATGCTGACCGAAGGGGATGACCAGTTAGGTGACTGAGTGAAGCATCGGGTACAGTACCATAGTGTGGAGCCACTATGACGATGAACCCTAGAGTGGAGCCGCCGTGACAACGAACCTTAGTGTGCACTCGCCATGACGTTGAATTGTAGAATAGAGCTCTGGGAACGTTGGGAGTATGGGATCTCAACGATGTGTTGGTTATGGCTCTGAATGATTCGAATTGAATTGAGCCAAGGTCTGGCACAGATTATGTGTGTGGACAGGGGTAGTAGGAGATTCCTATGGGACTCCTATTGAGTCACCCTGACATTGTGAAGGCACAGATGAGGATAAAGACCTCAGAGTGTGCAGCGGAAGCGTGGTGAATGTGATGTTTGAGAATTGTGTTGAGCAGAAGCTCGAATTTGCAGAAAGTGCAATGTGTTAGTGATGGCTTCAGGAAGTAAAACTTCGAAGTCTAGATTATTTTGTGAGAAGGGGTCTTGAAGGATCCCAATATGTGAAAAGAATTCAAGATGTTGAAGATGAAGTTGTTAATATGCCTGATTCCAGCTTGTTACGATTGTGTACTGTGAGTCCATCTCCCTGGTTGGGCCGGATTTGTTTGGTCTGGTGGGCTGCGCCTGGTAGGCATAGGCTCAGGATGTGACTGATATTTGTGAGTCTCTCACTTGCGGCCGCATGGGGTGATTCCTATAGCGGAGGACCGTGCCTTCGGGGCGGTAGTTACGGGGGATTGACTATTTGTGAGCCGCGAGGCTATGTATATGCACTGCCACGCCAATAGTCCCTGAGTAGCTAACAACAGTTTGGGTAAAGACTGTGTTCTTCCCGGCGGAGAAAGGGGATGAGGGTGGAGTGTGATGTGGAAGCCGAAAGGCTATTTGTGAGCACCGCTACGCCAACAGTCCCTGAGTAGCTAACAACGGTTCGGGTAAAGACTGTGTGTCTTTCCGGCGGAGAAAGGGGATGAGGGTAGGGTGTGATAATGGATTTTCTCATGAGTCCTGGGTGAAATGTGAGTAACCCAGCCACTGTCGCGGGGCATCCCCAGCGGGGGGTAAAACCGGGGTGGGCACCACCGGCACGGGGCATCCCTAGAGGGGGTAAAACCGGGGTAGGTGTGACAATAATTGAGTAACCCAGCCACCGTCGCGGGGCATCCCCAGCGGGGGGTAAAACCGGGGTGGGCACCACCGGCACGGGGCATCCCTAGAGGGGGTAAAACCGGGGTGGTTGTGACAATAAAATTGTGAGTCCGATAACCCACGGGCATCCATCGGACGGGTGTGATGTGGGAGCCAGCCACGCAGCGGAAGTGTGGGCACCCATTAAGGGGGTGTGACAATAAAAGGCGCCTGGATAGAAGAGACTGGGACTCTAGGTAGGCCATTACGGTATGGTACTTTGGATAAAAGAAATTGAGATTCCGGAGTGACCAGATGATGTGATATTGTGTTGATACCCAAAAGTCCTGGTTACCACTAGTGGAGTTACTGGTGGGTGTACGGGTGAGGGTAAAGCTGTGAAAGTGGATATAGTGAAAGTTGAAATGTTTGTGTATACAGCTGAGGCTGTCGTTTGATGTATTGAGGTTGTGGGGTTTTGGTGTTACTCCCGGAAGGGGTAACTAGATTGAGTTGAGCAGAGTGGTGGCCTATGCTGCCAAACTGCCAAAATCTTATGATATGGCTCATGATTTAGAGCCTTCGGATATTGAGATACGCTAGCCACTCATGAGTTAGAAGGGCTTGCGACGATTGTGATTATGTGATTATGGTTTTGATAGCAATCGTATATGGAAACGATTGTATTTGTTTAATAATCGTGAGGTGATTGTGTTTGTGCTGCAATCGTGAAATGGGCCGATTGCAGTTTGTGGCAACTGGGTTGCATTTATTGTGTAAGTTTCTTCTGAGAATCAGATTTGTGGTGCACCGGTTGTCTGCGTGGTCTAGAAGGGACATCCCAATATGAAATGAATTGTGAAACGAAAGCTGTCGTGAAGAAGCATCCATAGTTTTTGAATTAAGTGGTATGACAAATTTCGAGGACGAAATTTATTGAACGGGGGGAGAAATGTAACACCCCGAATTTTGAGACTCGAGGCTAGAGAATAAGCCTGAGGTTAGTGGATTGCTAAGCCCCGGTTTTGCAAGATCCCAAATTGTGATTAGGAGTTAATGACTACAAAAGTGGACGTGGTTAGTGATTAATGAACCCTTTTAGAGAATATAAAGTGGATTGTAGTCGCTTGTGTTATGAGCAACGCCAAAACCCTGTATTTGAGTTCAATTGTGGATTAACATCCAAATTGACTTAGAATAGAGGGAAGAATTGAATGGGGTATTGTGATGGAAATGGTGTCATGTTGTGGTATTTAATCATTGGAATTGATTTAAATTGGATTGGACACATTGGTTGCAAAACTGGAAATGCTGTCCAGTGTGAATTCTGTCTGGGCAGTCTTCTCGTGTGGACGTTTTTACTAGGCACATGATGTCATAAAATTATGAAACTTTCCAGTCTTATAGTTCACATCTCAAGCTTCGAAATGGACATATAATTTGTGCCATTTCGTTTTGTGAACTAGGAGATATGACTGTCCAAAGTTTGAGGTCGAAAATGGACTCTGTTTTGGGGCAGTGATGAAATTTGTGTAATTCTGGAATTGTGTGGTGATTTCTAGTAATGGATCATATTTTTCAAATGAAGAGGACTTCAATACCTTTCATTTGGCTTTGGGATCACCTCATTTTGATTTTTCTAGAATTAGTTATGATTTTTCAAAGATTGGGCAGAAAATCTGCCAGAAAATCCGAAAATGGGAATTATGACATCATCTCATTAAAAGATGATGTCAGCATGGATTATTAATCAAATTGCTCATCTTCTTCAGCTCATTTCTGTCGTGAGTTGCAGCTGAAAAGAGAGAGAGACGTTTGGGAGCTCTTAGAGAGAGAAAGAGGAGAAATCTCACAAGGTAAGCCGATTTCTCCGACGATCTAGCTCCTAACGCGTATAACCTTGCTTCTAAGCTTCTCTTTCATGTTCTTTAAGGTATTGGAAGCTCAATTTTCATGGTTTAAAAGGGGCTAGGGTTCAGCCATATTGAGTAAAAGCTATTGGGAGCTTGAGGTAACTTCCAAACTCTTGTATATTGACTATTCTGGCTGCTGTGGGCAATTTAATCGGTGAAATTTCGCCGGATTGCCATTGGTTGTAAAAATGGAAAATGGGTTTCCCTAGGGGTTATGCTGCCCAAATTGATACTAAATGGTAGTTGTAACCTAATGGAATAGTCAATAAAGTGGTTAGGAGTAGAAAGGAACGCGTTTACGGAGCCGAAACCGAAAAACCCCAATTTTCCCCGGAGTACTTGTATATTTCGGTTCTGGCTATAAATGGGTCTTAGAGTTGGATTTTCAATGATTTGATGATTCCATTGAGTTCAGGAGCGAAAATTAGGTGGGGTTACAGTTGGGCACTTTTTCAGAAAAGGCCGAAAAAGCATAATTACGAAAACGCCCCTGAAACCCTTAAAGTAGGGCTGTCAAGGGTAATTTTGTAATTTACATTGAATTTGATAATTTCAAGTTCGGAAATGGATTCCTTGGGCGAAAATATGTCAGAATAGCCCATGTCAAAATTTTAAGAAAAGTACAGCCGGACCGGGTACGGCGGGGCCGGGCCGGGTCCCCGGGGGTATTTTAGTAATTTTTCCATATAACTTCATATAACCCCCAGAAACACTATGGAAGTGTCTAAATACTACATTTGACATTGTAGGATCGAATGTGAAGCCCGAGTTGCTGGCACGCAAATCGAGGAGAAAAGACTGGAGGTAGGGAACTTATCTCTCCTGCATGCTCTGATAACTGTATTAATGTGTTGATGCATGTTATTGCTTTGCTTGATTATGTGGAACATGTATGAATGATTTGAAGCTATGTTTCAATATATGCTATGGCCATATATGTATCGTTCGAAGCATTGAGCTTATAGATTTGTCATTGTATGTGTGCATGAGTTATGTGATGCAAGCATGTCATGCATTAAACACTTATCTTGCTTGCATATTGATAATATTTCCCTACTGAGATTCTCTCGAATCTCACTCTCCCCTACCAACAATTTAGACAGGGCAAGTGGCTCGTGGAGGGAGTGGCTAGGACTCTTTCGAGATAAGATTGTGTAATCCCCATTTGAAGAATTGTAATGGGCAATTGTACCCTGTATATCTTTAGCAAAGGTATGTACCCGAGATTGCCGGGATGATTATGTTGTGCACTCTGATATTTATATGAATGTGATTTATCTTCGCGTAGTAATTGTATTCGAAATGTGAATATGAGACCAAGCTTATAAATGATTTCAAAAAGTATTCGTGAAAACCCCGTCATGTGATGGGTTAGTAAATGTTATTTGATTATTATTGGTCTCTATTTCATTTTAATCGCGTATTTCGGATATAATTACGGAGGGGGTTACAGAAGGAATGAAACACATGATTGCATGGAAGAGTATGGACATAGAGAAAGAAGCATGGCTAGTGGAGAAAAGAAAGGGAGAGGGACGGATTTGTTGGAGCAAGAAAAGGGAGACAATGACTCAAGCTGATGCCAAGTCAATGAAGAAATTAAGAGGAAGAAGGAATTGTGACAAGTGTCACATTAGGAGCCATTGATTAAATCAAAGGCTAAGAGGCAACAAGAGACAAAATAATAAAACATAATCCTTCCTCTTTCCATGTCACATTTGGCCAAAGCAAAATAAGAGAGAGAGAGAGAGAGAGAGAGAGAGAGAGAGTGAACTTGGAGAGTTTCAAAGTGTTAGGGAGAAGGAAGAAGAAGAGGTCAAGGTAAGGTGGTTTCTTTAGTTTTTTTTTTCTTATGGCATTTCCTTAGATTCTTCTCTAAACTATTGTTTCTCATGAATCCATGGTGGTGAAGACACACTTTGAGATCAAGAATAGAGGGAGGAGGAGCCTAGAGTAAGAGGAAACCAAAAAGCCAAAGAGGGTAACTTCATGAACTTGCATTCTTGAGTTGTTGATAATTGTTGGTTGGTTTTTATGATTTTTGGGTTGAGTTGTAAAATTAGAAAAGCCATAACTCTAAGGGGTTATGCTACCCAAAATCCTTTAAATTATGATTATGAAGTGTTTAAATAAGTTAACTGAGGATTTAAAAGTGGAAAGTATAAGTTTTGGAAGCTAAAACACAAAGCTCCATTTTTCTATTTTCTTCATATTTTTGGCCAGACCAAAACTAGTACTAGGAGTTGGATTTTCATAAAATAAATGGTTCCATTGGATTCAGTGAGCAAAAATAGATGGGGTTACAGTTAGGCATTTTTTCGGTAGAGGCCGAAAAAGCATAATTACGAAAACGCCGCTGAAATCCCTAAATAGGGGTTGTCAAGAGAATTTTTGTAATTTGACACTGAATTTAGTGATTTCGATATGGGAAATGGATTCCTTAGGCGAAAATAAGTCAGAATAGCCTTAGTCAAAATTTTGGGAAAATGTGCCATCGAGCTGGGTACAGCGGGGCTGGGCCGGGATCTCGGGGGCGTTTTAGTAAATTTTTACCATAGATTAATATAACCACAAGAAACACCATGGAAGAGTCTTAAATGATACTTGGATAGGTTATGATCTATTTCTTGTACATTTAATATTTTAGGATCGAGTCGAAAGCCGGAATGACACGTTTTACAAGACACCGTTAAACAGGGTATTATAAAGCGTTGAGGTAGGAATATTATCCTTCATACATCATGTCATGGTTATATGATTGTGTGGATGTCATCGTTGTAAATGTACTTTATTAATCAACAAGATTTGCCCAGAGAGGGGCCAGGAGTGTCAAAGGCACTTACACTGGAGTTGGTAATAACCCAACCGGTGCAGAATAGTGGGGTTGGACCCTACTCATGTATACATGCGGATGATATATTTATAATGTTCATTAATTGGTGCATACATGGCATATATCATATTTACTTTTCGCATTTTCTATGAACGATGACATGTTTCTACCGGGGTTCTTCGGAATCTCACCCTATTTTTAATAAACACCTCAGCGGGGACTAGTAGGTCTAAGGGAAAATACGTAGACGCTGGAAAGTGAGCACATGTGTCTCGAGGTGAGGATAAGATCGTGGTCATAATTAGTCTATTTTATGATATTTTGGTGAAATTTGTAAATATTAAGTTTTCGCTATATTTTCTGTTTTTCGTTGACGAATGATATCGGAATTGTAAATGAATATTTTTATCAATATAATTGTACTTTTCTGTATGCCCATTGAATTCCGTCTTTATTACCCTTCGATTATCGAAATGGAAACGGGTGTTGACATATATGGTGTTAAATGCTGGTTTGGGAGTTTGTTTTAATTGGGTGCTAAATGCAAGTCTCCCACATGTTAATTGTGCTATTAAGTATTTTCCAATATAAATCTAAAATTATAATTTAAAAAAAATCAACACACGTTTTTTTCCGAATAAGTAGCTTAATTAATTTTTTCAATCTTTATGAATTAGTTATACACGTACTGCATTTTGAAGCAGAGGCAAATTTTTACATGAGGTTAATGACTTACCAATAACAGCAAGATTTGACGAATCAATTATCTTGGGTTGCACGTTTTTGTTTGTTTGTATCGTATACTATACTCCTTCTGTTTTATAATATATAGTATTTTAACTAATTCATAAGAGTGATAGTTAACTCATTAAATATGTCATCAATTAAAAAAATTCACTATTACCTTTATTGGGAAATGGGTTTAAAAATTTAATGATCAGGTAAAACTGAAATGAGCATTAATTAAAAGGATAAAATTGAAAAATAAGTATTAATTATCTTATAAGTAACTTATATCTTAGATCAAGCTGGTTTCTAAAAACGCCGTATATTATGAACAAGGGGAGGTAGTTTTTAATTAAAATGATTGTTTGTTGATAATTATAATTTATCACGTAACGGAGTCCTATTTCTTTGAGCTTTCAGCATCTAACATTTATGAGACACGTAAGCCAATAAGAAAAATAAGATACAACCGATGCCACACAAGGAATTATCTTATGTGGGTACCCCAAACAGCACATGCTTAGACCATTTTACACATCTTTAAAAGTTCTGTTTGGAATTTTTTTTATCCTTATTATAAATTCACATGGCGAAAAATTAACAACTGTGTTACGATTTTTCCTCAACTAGATAGCTGTGTTTGAGATCACTTAATTTTAGAGAATAAATCCTTATTACATAAGCCGAGATAAAACTCCTCTCACATACTTACATCGTATACCGTGAATTATAATTTATAAACACTTATTATCCAAAAATAAGCTATTCCAAACGAGCACATAATGAACAAATGAGTTAATTTATGTTGAAATTAAATTAAAGAAATAATATAAGAGAGAGGGTTGAATATAAGAGCAAGTGGAGATAGTTTACCCCTATTATAGCAGCAAATGCCTTAAACATTAAGTTATCTAATAGACTAATAAATTTATAACCTCAAAATATATATAATCAATACTTCATTCCGTGTTAAATATAAAAGTAAGCGGAGAGATTTACTAAAATCCTAAGTATAATATCTCAGTCATCTTTGCCTCACAAAATTAAGGAGTATTTCCATTAATAGAGTAGTTTCCACATGAATAATTATAAGAGGAGAAATTAATATACAATTGTTATAAATAATTAATTAAATAATTTTATTAATACTAGTTAATTAATTATCATGCTATTATATTAAAATTCAGAGTGAGATATTGACTATGGGCACCGTCTTTATTTAATGGTATGAAAAGGACGTGGGCACCATCCACATGGTCATGAGGATAATGAATTGTATATAAAACACGACTAGAGGAGGTCAAAAATGGTGAGTGATGGCGAAAGGAAAGTATTAATAAGAATTTTCTACGCTCTCTTTGAATAAGAATTTTAGAATTAAAAATAATTGTTTAAAGTAGAGAAATTTGAGGTGCCAAAGCAATACGCACGTCACGTAAAAGGCGAGTAGTGCTTGTCGGGTACTCGCGAGGGTAAGGGATCCGAGGAGGAAGCACTTTTCCCCATCAATGGTTTTGCATAATAATTAATAGAACAGGCGTGTGACAGACGTCTTAATTTATCGCCTTCATTTCGTATCGTGTTGTGTCGTGTCGTATCGTATCGTATCGTCGTGTATCGCGAAATGTGTGGACGGAAGCCTCCTTCTCTTTAAAATATCTTTTCTCGTGTTCTCGTCAGGAAATAAGCGCCCGTCCTTTCAACGTGACGCACAACATTTTAAACGGTTCCAATCACAACGCTTTTGTATTTATTTAGCCTGCAAACAAAGACAATGAGGGCGCCAATCACATGGAAAGGCCCCCATCTTAAATAAAGTGAGCCTTTCTCCCCCTTTTACGTTTTTGACCTTGGCAATACCACAGAATTGCAACTGCAAAAAGGTAGTTAATACTCCATTCGGTTTTATTTATAAACAATTTTTTCTCTGATTGTGTCAAATAAACTGGTAGTTAAAAGTAATAAGTGTGTCAAAAATACCATTTTTTTTCATATATGCTCCTATTTATGAAAAGAGTATAGGAGAAAAAATAAATAAAAAGTATAAAAGATAATGAGTATAAGATATGAGAGAGAATGCGTATTTAATAAGAGTAAAATAGGAAAGAGAATCTTACATTTTCAGATAAAAAGTGAAAGTTGTTTATAGATAGGATCAGGGAGTAATATATATACTTGTTGGGTAAAATGGTAAGTAAATAAATAAATAAATACATATGTAAAAAATAAATAACTGAATAAACGAGTGAGTCAGAGGTCCATTGTACTAATGGTCATTCAGCTTTACGAGGTTGAATGAAAATTTATTATTAATTTATAGCAGGTTTGATGTTAGTACATGAGTACTGTAACCTAAAAAACAAGAATGTGATCTTACCCGTAAAAAAATTATAATGTGATTGACAGTTTCCACGTAATAACAGAAATAGTTTTTATAAATTTCATTTTTATGATAAATTTTATATTATATATAGATATATGTTTGATTTTTTTTTTTTTGCTCAAAATATATGTTTGATTTGATTTGATGTTGTTTGATGACCGATTAAATATCACAAAGAAATGGGTTCTAATATTGCGATGTGTAAATGTGTAATGGTGTGTAACTTCTTTGGTTGTTTTTGAATGAATTAAAGTGATCAATTTCTACTAAAAAAGGTTAAGTCATATAGAGTGTTGTCAAAATCGTGAGTTGATTATCTGAATTTATTATTTTTATATTACTATCTTAAATATAGTATCAAGTCGTTGGTAAGTTCGTGTTAGTTGTAAACTCTATTCAACTCGTAAAGTTATATACCTGGTTTACCATTTTGAGGTTTATAACTAACAAAATCGTGTTAACTAATTCTTAAACATGTGTTATTTTTTTCATTTTGATCATAGTTAGTGGTTTTATATATGAATTTTATAAAAAATTGTTTGTTAAGTATAATAAATTATAAATGGTGCTGGATTTAATTTCAATTATTTAGATTTAATATATATTTAAATCAAATTATTTATATTTTAATTATTCAATTATACATTATTAATACCTATTTAATAATAAAATTAAACTCGTAGACTTTACGATTTAAGTTCATGATATGAGTTTACGTCACCATCATGAGTTTATTTAATATCCCGAATTTGACAAGTTAAGTACTCATGTTATTTTGTAGTAACTACTTATAATCTAGGATGTTTTTATTTTTATTTTTCAGCTTTGATAAATTATATTATTATGTGGATTAATTGCCTTGATTTTGACTCAACCACGTGTCATCACCAGGAATTGAAATCTGGACAGATAGATGGGATCCACCCAGCAATATTAATTACTCCCTCTTATTATAAGACACTAACTAACGACAAATGAATCTCTCAATTGATCAATCTCTCCATTCCCTCTCAATTTAGTTATCTATCATAAGTCAAGTTTTAATGGTTGAGATTTAAAACTATATAAAAATATTATTATAACATTAAATATAAAAAAATCTACCATGGCAAACAGAATAAATATCTACCATTAAAATTTGATCAAATGGTGAATGCACTAAATGGAGAGGACATGGAGAGAGTGGTCAATGGAGACACCCATCTCTTCTAACTAACAAGTGTTCTTGGTCATATTTATAAAGCACTTGCTTGTTTCTAAAGAACATTTAATATTTTTTTCACGTTTGCCTATATCTAACAAGGATAGTGAAAGAGAGTAATAATTAAGACGGTATTAGAGTTTAGTGTAATTTGTAAGGGTAATATTGAAAATTACTTAAATTTTGAGATAAATTTAATGCTTTTAATTATTTTTATTGATTTGTAAGAATTATTAGTTGAAGCCTTATAATAAGAACCGGAGGAAATACATTAACATATATTTGATGTGTGTTTTTCCCTAGCTTTATTTGTCAGACAGATGATAATATATCTTAATCCAGATTAGATACGATGTTATCAATATATATTCTGTTCACACTAGTTCTGAACATTAATGTGGTCGATGTGTTTTTAAGATATCAAACCGATGGTATGATAAGTTGACAACAATCAGTCAAGTTTTATATTTTAATTTTATACATCTGCATATAAAATATAAAAGTTAAAGTTAAATGGCAGTAATTTTTTTTTCCCAAACCATGAATAATGACTTTTTCTTTAGATCTTGAACAGCATACGATGTTAATTTAGATGAGTACAAAAAGTACTATTTCAACCGGCAAAGAATCAATCAATATATTAATAAAAACTATATTATTTACAAAATATTAATAATTCAACCAAATAAAATTACTTTTATAATAGATACTCCTATTTATTTGTTGCATCCGTTTGTTCCTATAATTAAGCTATAAATAGCCGAATTGCATAAATAAAAAAGTTAGTTAAAATTTATCAAAGTTAATAAACATATAAATGTACTTTTTAAAATAAAGAGGGAAATTAGTGAAACAGGATTATGAGAATGATATGTAACTGATCGGGGTAAAAACGAAAAAAGAAAAATTTGACTTTTTTGACAAACAAAAATATAACTTATAATCAGGACCAACTTTACTATGTCTCAAAAATCATAACTCACTACATACGACAAGAGGGGATACTTATATAAGAAAATTTTGAGCTCTCAATTTCTTTTCCCAGTCTTTTCTATATATTATTGTCGCATAGATGAAGCTCAAGGAGCAAGTGGTTTTTCATATATGTATTTTTAAAAATTGGGATATATATATATATATACACACACATGGGTGGTTTGGTGGAGGGATAAGGGATTGATTGATTAGGGAGGGTAGGTGGCTAAAATTAGGAAAAGGAATAAAGCAGGAAAAGAGGGACTGACATGAGAAGGAAAAGGGATAGTAAGAGAGGTGTGAGAAGAAACGAAAAAGAAGTGGGACCATCATAAAAATGAAAATTTAAAGATGGGAAACGTTTATTATATTTTTTATTTTATTATGCATATTCGTCAATCGTCGCTACTCATTATATGTCGCTTTCCTTCATTTTTTTTTAGTTTTTTCTTGCCCCTCTCCCTCTCAATATATATATTTATATTTTCTTTTTAAATATATAATTGGTATAGTGGTATAAGGTTTTATTGGATTCTTCTAAATATTGGATATCGTCTTTCATAAGAGATACATATGATGGGAGGGACAGTAATAAACTTCGAATAAGTACCGGATGATAATATCAAAAGAATATTTATATTTTCTTTCTTCTCATATCTAGCTACCAGAATTTATTCTCATTGGCTAAACAAATTCTTGCATGTACTTTTGCGTCGCATATTTTTTAAGAAAACTAAAAAGGTTTTTTTTAATAAAAAATTGATGAAAAAACTCTCATCACAAAATCTATTAACCGAAAAAATACATAAAATTTGTTTAATAACTCGAGTGCAATCGATCTCAACCAGTGTAATTCTTTAAATGTATGCCTATTATTTTTAACTATATAAAAACCGGAAAACAACTACACTTGCCTGAAGATATGTTACTAGCAATTGAATATGAATTGAAAACATTTTCAACATTTTTTTATTTTTTAAATAAATTGAATGTTTGATATTAGGGTTAAAGGCAATTTTTGTCCCGGAAGTATTTCGAGGGCCAATTTTGTCCCGGAAGTTTCAAATTTGGACCAATTTTGCCCTTACGTTAGTTGACCGTTAGTCGAGGTTAGTTAACCGTTAGTAGGGGCAAATTTGATCCAAATTTAAAACTTATGGGGCAAAATTACACCTTAAGGGAAGGACGAAAGCATGCAATTTTTCCCTTGACGTTTCAAATTTGGAGCAAATTTGCCTCAACTAACAGTCAATTAACGTAAGGGCAAAATTGGCCCTCGAAATACTTTCGGGCCAAAATTGGCCCTAAACAAATACTTTCAGAGAAAAATGGCCTTTAACCCCTGATATTATTGAGTTATGTTTAAAAGTGGAGATAGATTTCTCAATATGTTTTTTTTTTTTTCAATTTATAAGATTCCAGCATCTTATTTAGGGGGAAAAAAAAATCAAATCTCTCCTTCTCCATTTAATACTGTCAATTTAACTTGCGTTTTTTTTTTTTGCCCGTAACTTACGTGCTTTTTGCATAAACATAAGATATAATCGTGTCTTTAATATTCATCCAAAAAAATAAACATAAGATATATTCTTTAATATTTACAAAATAAAAACACACAGGAAATGTCTTTTTGTTACAATGTTGTGTCCATGCCTTAAAAATTGCAAAAATAGTAATAATTATGAGAATACAATTTAAATTTTATAAAACGAGATAGCATTTTTTTTTTTTGCACAAAATAAAACGAGATGGCATTGACAATCCTTTTCCATCCTTTGCTCCCAGAAAAGATGTGGATATTATTTTCTATTTCAGTTTAGTATTATAAAAGTGAAAATTAATATTTTGACAAACTCGAAATATATTTTTTTGATAACTTTATCTGAAACTAAACTTCTTACTGGTACGGGATTCTAATGGTAATTGGGTCATTGGATTTCAACACCGTCTCGGGTTTCTCTCCTCAACGGGGGCGGAATTAATGGGACTGTTACTGGGCTACGAATATGAAAGCAATTTCAGACCTGCATAGTGCATAGACTCTTTGGAGGTTTATCACTTAGGGTATGTTTGATTTAAAGGGATGGGATGGGATGGAATGGAAGGGGAGAAGCTCATTTTTCATCCCTTACAAAACCCTCTGGAGGGAACAAAAATGAGGAGATAAGAAGGATTTGGAGCAATTTCTTTGAGATATCTCTTCATCAATTTTTCATACTAAACAAGAGAAGGGGTTCATTTTTTATCCCCTCTCATCCCTTCCCCTCCAACCAAACAGGCCTTTAGTGGTGCGGGATGGAGGGCATAATTATCCTCTTCATACGGAGATTGATGAAGTGAGTGTTTGAAAAACACCCAAACCATAGTTTCAGAAGCTATTTTTTTGTAAGTCGAGACAAAACTTCTTTCATATACTTACCTCATAAATCGTAAAAACTATTTTCAAAAATTAATCCTAAAAGCTATTTTTTAAAGTTCGTGAGCTGCTTTTTTCAGATTTGGAGATAGAGCTTCATTGGATACCGAGGGATGCTATCAGGTGTGCTGACTATTGAGCTAAGGATGCACATAATTTAGTAGGGGTCTAGTGCTATTGCCGGTGATACATCCTGGATGTGGTAGTTATGTGAGGGGTGATCTCACCCAGCAGTTGAGATATTTTGTAATCTAACAGAGTGACTTACCAAGTTATCTTGGCCTTGTGTTACTCAAAAAAAAGAAAAAAAACATCTTTTTCTTTGACAGTGAGCTAAACCTCTTTATATATATATATAAACCATTATAAAAGCAAAAAAACTATTTTAATTTATCTCTGAAGATCTTTTTAATAAAGCGCATTTGCTCATAATAATATATCGAATAAAAAAATACTGATAAACTAGTGATTCTACTACTTACCCAATCAAGTTGGACGGATTAATTACTATTTACTAGGAAAAATATTTATTTATAGATAGATATCTGTAACTTGTAAATAAATAATACAAATTACTTCCTCCGATCTTTTTTATAAACAATTTTCTTTCTTTTGGGGTTGATCCTTATTATAAGCCACTTTCTCCTTGTGTTTTAAAATTTAAATTTCTTTTTTCTTTTTTATCCATATTAAATACACATCTTTATATTAATTATCTCTCACTCATAACTAATTCTCTTTCATTTACTAATTATTATACATTCTCTTTCATATTTTATACTCATATTTGTTACTCATTCTCTCTCCTATGCTCTTTTCATAAAGAGGGATATATTTGGAAGGAACATGATATTTTGGACACATTTATTATTTTTAACTAATCTTAACCGTCAATTTATTTTACACAATAAAAATTAAAAATGTTAATAAAAAGGACAGGAAGAAGGGAGCATGTAATAGTTTATTTCCATGGGTGATCAACTTGGACCCGGCTTGTATCCTATACCCTTTGTGTCCACAACCCTTCTTTGTCATGAAACTGCGTCGTTTTGGCGCAAAAACCTGAAGCAGAAACCCCCTTTTTTTTTTAATAAAAACAATATTCAACATCATGAAGTATTTTTTCAGTACCAATAAATTTGTTAAAATATTTTTTCAAGTTCTTAAAATAATTTTTCAATATTATCCAATATCCTGAAGTTTTTTTTTAGTGTCAGTCAGTATTTTGAAGTTTTTTTTTTTTGAAAAATAGTATTTAACATCCTAAAGTTTTTTTTTAGTATCAGTCAGTTCCTTAAAATAATTTTTCAAATTCTTAAAATAATTTTTCAATATTATATAGTATCCTGAAGTATTTTTCTAGTGTCAATTAGTAATCTAAAGCTTTTTTTTTTTTGAAAAATAGTATTCAACATCCTAAAATGTTTTTTTGTAGTTATATTTTAGGGTGGTAAGTGGATCAAAAAATGTTTTTGTGCATCTAACATCCTAAAATATTATCTAGTATCCTAAACTAATTTTTAATACATCCAACATCATAAAATATTGTACCAAAAATAGTTCAAAGCACTGACTGATACTAAAAAAATACTCAAGGATACCGGATAATTTTAAAAATTTATTTTAAGAACTTGAAAAAATATTTTAGGAAACTGATTGGTACTAAAAAAATATTTTAGAATGTTGAATACTAATTTTTTTTAAAAAAAAAGGTTTTTGAGCCAAAATGGTGTAGTTTCATGGAAAAGGAGGGCAAGGGACGCAAAGGGTTAGGGGTGGAAATATGTTAGGTTTTACCTAAATGCCTGCAACAAAAATTTAAAGCCTGAGCTTAGGTACTTAGCCTGGGTCTTCAAAAGGCCTGAAACTTGTTTAAAAGCCTACTTATAATATAGGGCTTTAAATAACCTTTAAAACTTATGAATCAAAATTTATATATAATCGCTTTCATGCTTATTTAAAATATTACATTATTATGTTTTAAAAGCTTAACATCCATTCTCGTTATAATATAAAGACTTAGTAAGAAAAATAAAAGAATCTCTAGTGACAACAATTGCTCGAGCAAAGAGGAATAAGAAAAACTAATATCTGCTGACTAATGACATATATTTTCTAAAATTGACCAAGCATAACAAGTAATATATAAAACTAGATTTTATCTTTTTTACTGTTCCCACATAAATTCGGACAAACTCCTCCTACTAAGATTATAATATTTCATTTGGCACCTGTCGGCAAAAAAAAAAAAAAAAATCATTTGGTACTAAAATGAACTCATATAAATTATTATGCTTTGATGGATGGTGCAAATCAGGGAGAGGGAGTAAGTTAACATTACCATCTTGAGCGATAAGAGAAAAGAGATGTGGGGGTTAATGATTGATGTAAAAGTAAAGGTTGAGAGTAATAATGATGAAACGTGAAACTTAGAATTAAAGTTAAATTGATAAATTTATAAATAATTTATGCAATTATTAAGATGATATTACATATTCTTATATTATAGTATAAATTTAAAAAGTTAAATAGGTCAGACTATAGGTTTGTAGGCCAGGCCTTATGAAAATAGACATGATCTATTCATCTAATAGACTTGACAATAGACCTAAACCTAAACCTAACATACTTATCAAATAGGTTAGATTAGATGTTATATAAGCTAGGCCATACGCTTCACAAACGGTTTCTCTCCTTTGCCACAAAAGTAAAGGACCTCCTTTTCTTTTATGTGGGTCGTTGGATCAAGATCTCAACAGTCCAAATTTAATATATTATAAAAATATTACTATTATAATAATATTTTAATAATATTAATAAAATATTATATTAAATATGAATCGTTGAGATATTATCCAACGATCCACAGAAGAGAAAAGAAGGTCGTTTACTCTTAGGTAAAAGAGAGAAACCGGGTTTATAGGCTTCTATTAGAAATCTGACTTGGTTCCATCCCCGTAAAAGATACAGGAGAGAAGCCGAGTCCGATCAACTTGCCCTAATGTTAGGCGCCTTAATTATTAGTCTGACAATAGCCAATAGAAATTAAGGATCTTACTCCCGTCAACCATCAACAATTTTACAATAAAAATGCGTTAATTCGTAAAACCATATTTCAACGTCACATCATTAAATTTTTTTTTTTTTTTTATATTAAGTAAGGCCAGTACATGGAAATTACATTACATTAGTGAAAGATGAGGTTCGCCTAGTATTAAGGTCCTCCCTCAAAAATTTGCTGCAACCCGAAGGTGGAACTGGAAGAATCACAAGTCCGCCCAATATGTGCTGGGCTTCTCTGGCTAGATAGTCGGCACACTGAATTGTTTCGCGTGGTGCATAGAACAGTTCAATATGCCAATCCGAGAAAATTAGCTCTCTCACTTCATTAATTACCGATCTTAGTGGGTGACGATGCCCACCATCTCGCAAGATCAAGTTGAGTACCTCCATAGAATCTGTGTAGGCCCTCACTTTGTGAAACTGATGTTGCTTACACAACTGAAGACCTGTCAAAAGACCCAATAATTCTGCAGAAGTGGGTGATTGATACCCAAGATGCCTCTGAAATCCAAGTACCCACTTGCCACGATCATCCCGAACTACCCCGCCACATGCCGCTGTACGATATGCGTTAACCGAGCCATCAGAGTCAAGTCTTACATATCCCTCTGGCGGTAACTCCCATAAGCTATCCTCGTCCCTTCCAAATTGCCTGAATTGTTGTTTCAGCTTCCCAAAGATGCTAGACTCCTGAAGATGAAAAGTGGTTTGATGAACGACCTCATGAGGTGGTGCTCGAACTCCTTCCATGACTCCCTGGCATCTGTTCTTCCATAATAGCCAGCACGTGAGACTGAAAGCCTTGGTCCACGGCCATCTTTGAAATCTGTCACGTCCCATGTTGATTGACATGTTCTCCTTAAGCCAAACCTGCAAGTTAGTACAGAAAAATCTAAAACGATGAATTGGTTTAACAAAAGATATCCACACATTTCTGGCAATCTCACAATCTCTCAGAATATGTAAAACTGTTTCTTCTCTCTGACACTCAAAAGGACAGGCCGCACAGTTATCTAAACCTCTCTGAGCGCGGAGAAGGTTCGTAGGAAGTCTCTCATGAATAGCTTGCCATAGAAAAAATTTGACTTTTTCTGGTATCGGCAATCTCCAAACTTTCCTCCAAAGATTCGATGACTCCTGACATTTTTGTGTAGACAAGAATTTATATGCTGCCCGGACACTGAAACGGTTATCAGAAGACGATCTCCAAGAGAAAGAATCAGCTTCACTTCCAGAAGGAGGATGTATCCTATCAATGATGTTGAGTACCCAGCGAGGAAGATATTCACTCCACATAGCCATATTCCATCTCCCATTCTCCAAAACAAAATCTCTCACTTTAGCACCGGGATTTAGAAGATGAATGTTGCGATCCACATAAAAGATGAGAGGTTCATTAATTGGAGTCCATAAATCCCACCAGGCGTGACTAGACGTACCATCTTTAAGAGATCTACCCACCCCTCTATAAAATTGTTCCCAGACACTGGTAATGCTCTTCCAAATGATGGACTGATTTGTTTTTTTGAGAACCATGGGATATAGCCCGTCTCCACAGCCATATTTCCCTTTCAAACACTTCACCCATAAGGCATCAGGTCTAGTTAATAAACCCCAACAAAGTTTCATGATGTAAGCCTTATTTTGAGTTTGAAGATCCTTAATCCCAAGCCCACCCATATCTTTAGTCTGGGTAACTTGATTCCATGCAATAAGATGCATCTTTTTGCCTTCTTGACCTTGATTCCAAAGGAAAGAGCGACTGATTTTCTCCAGATCTTGTAAAACTCCTTTAGGAAGGAGAGTTGTTTGCATTTGATAACTAGGGAGAGCGGCCAAAACCGATTTTATCAAAACCGTTCTACCGGCCATTGTGAGAAATCTGCCCTTCCAGTTAGCTAATCTCTTCCTAACTTTTTGAATAATAGGAAAGAAATGAAGTTTAGTAGCTCTCTTGTGCAAAAGTGGGACCCCCAGATATTTCCCAAGATCCCCTGTAAGACCTATCCCCAACCTGGAAGCCAAACCTAAAGCTGTGTTAATATGAATGTTCTTAGAGCAGAAAACCTTGGATTTAGTAAGATTGATCCTATGTCCGGAGACTTCACAGAAAGTCCTCATTATCTCTCTCATCATGTCTATCTGATCCGACGAGGCTTCTCCAAACAAAAGAAGATCATCCGCAAAAAATAGATGAGAGAGCGTTGGTGATCGGCTATTAAATTTCAGTCCCTTCCAAGTTCCGTTATCAACCGCTCTGGTAATCATTTGACTCAGTCGTTCCATACATAAGACAAATAAGTATGGACTAAGCGGATCACCCTGTCTAAGCCCCCTAGTCGGACAAAAGGAATTTGATGTTGTGCCATTCCATAGGACTCTCATAGACACCAAAGAAGTACAGGCCATGATAATCTGGATGATCTTATCTGATAGCCCTAAACTAGTAAGAGTGGTACGTAGAAAATCCCAATCAAGTCGATCATAGGCTTTTTCCATATCAACTTTAATTGCCACGTACGCCCTCTTTCTCTTTCTGTTCCTCATAGTATGGATGGCCTCCTGAGCAATAATGATATTATCACTGCTTTGTCTGCCTGCTATAAAGCTGCACTGCTGGGGTTGAACCAGGTAGGACATTGCTTCCTTTAGTCTATTGGCAATAATCTTTGTTACAATCTTGAGAATGACATTACACAGGGATATGGGACGGAAGTCTTGCACCGTTTGGGGATTTTCCACTTTAGGTATCAAAACAATGTTGGTATGGTTAATGATCTTAACCCGTTCTGGATTCTGCCATATTTCGCGGACCATATTACACACCTTACCACCTATGTATTCCCATTGGGTTTGGAAAAAATGAGCTTGGAGACCGTCAGGACCTGGGGCTTTGAAGGCTCCCATCATAAAGGCGGCATTCTTGATTTCAATGTCCTCAACATCTTTGTAGATGAGGTCGTAGTCCTGGTGTTGCAGAGGTGGGAATTCAGCTATCCAGTTTGAGGAATCTATAACTTGACAATCTTTCATGTATAATTCCTGAAAAAATTTGCTGGTCATTTGGCTTAATGTTTCGTGATCCCTAATCCAAACTCCATTTTCATCCTGTAAAGCTTCTACTTGTTGTTTTTTCCTCTTTATCATCGTGGACGCATGAAAAAATTTAGTGTTCTTGTCGCCCCACTCCAACCAGTTGCATCTGGCTTTCTGAAACCATAATAATTCTTCTTGAGCGCTCAGTTTACTATATTCATGCCAAAGCCTCTGCTCAAGTTTATATAACCCATTTCCAGGATTGTTCTTCCGAGCTCTATCAATTCCTTCCAATCTTCTTAAAGTCTGGTGTTTTTTCTTGGGAATACTGCCTAAAACTGAACGGTTCCACTCCGTAGCTTCTTGTTCAAACCGTAAAACCCCACTGCACCAATCAAGATTATTCCAAGCCCTATGAACTACAGCCTTGAAACTATCTTCAAGGGCCCATGCAGGTTGATATTTGAAAAAAGGTTTTGAACGATGATTAGGTCTTCCCACTCCTTCAGCAACTATGAGGACTCTATGATCAGATTTATACCGAAGCTGGTGAAAGACCTTGCTTCTTGAAAAATTAAGCTCCCATTCTAAGTTTCCAAATGCCCAATCCAGTCGCTCTTTCATACCCTGCTTTTCCCAAGTAAAACGCTCTCCCACAAAAGGAATTTCTAATAGATTAGAGTCCTTGATACAGTCAGCAAACTGTTTCATTGGTCTAAGGGATATGTGAGATCCGCCAATTTTATCAGTTGGGTTCAAAAAAGCATTAAAGTCCCCAAGAACCAACCATGCTCCCTGCATAGAGGAAGCGATATCCTTAAGTCCCCTCCAAAGGCTTTCTCTTCTAGTCGCAACAGGTTCACCATACACAAAAGTGGCATAAAAAGAAGATTGAGCTCTCCTATCCAGTAATTTGCAATGAATAAATTGAGTACTAGAAAACATATATTCAACCTGAGTGTTACTTTCTTCCCAAAAAACCCAAATCCCTCCTGCAAAACCCGAGGCCTCTAATCTAATCCAGTTACTATAACCTAATTTATGAGAAACTTTATCAGCACGGGAGCCACTTATTCTGGTTTCAAGAAGACAAAGGACATCAATCTTGTATGTAAGCACAATATCTTTAATGGTGTTAGGAAGGGAACGGCTTCCAGCACCTCTACAATTCCAAGAAGCAATAATCATGATTAACTAGTTAAAAAAGAGAAGAGACCACTTACTGGTCTAGGTGCTCAATAGCACCTACATGTCGCTCCCCTTCCACTAGCTGCATTGCATGCTCTACAGAATCAGCATTCATAAAGTCATCCCCAACATCGTCCTCAAATTGTGGAGATTCGTGTACATGACAAGAACTTGATCCTATATCTTGCATACTTTGTTCACACTTTTCCTTGATATAGGCATCCTGATTCTTCTTTAAATTATTTCCAGGTCCCTCAAGAAGAAACATGCCATTTAATTGATGAGATTCCTCTTCCCTTCTATGCTGAATCCAGGTTGAATTTAGTTGGGAATAATTCCCTCCCACGACCACATGCTCTCTTCTGCCCAAAAGACCACTCTTGGACCCTTGTTTATTTTGTCCATTTCTATCCAAATTTTCGGCATGATCAGCATCAAAAGGCCCATGCTTGTTTTGTCTCATGTGATTCAATTGTCTCGCCTGAATCACACGGTCCATGTCCGTGTTGGGCCCTTGCGCCCTCAGCCCATCTGATCCCTTGTCCATGGATTGACCCTCACCCAATATCCTATTCCTTTGCTGATGCTTCTCAATCCAATGCCCAGCGTGTCCTTGCTTCCCACTTGCTTTTCCATGTCGAGATTTTGCCTTCTCCATGCTTCTCGAGCCAGCCGACGCTCCTCTAGTCAAATCAGACCCCTTCTTGTTTCTTCTACCCGAGACACCCACTCCATCCAGGTCACCCATTACCTGCAAATCTCCTGTCCGATCTGTTCCCTGGCGCTGCCTCATGATAACCTCTCCTTCCCCAGGAATCCCTTCTTCATCATCCAGCCCTATCAATGCTTCAAACCGCGAGCTAGCGCCTCCAGTCTCAGTAATTTTTGCTGCTCGATGACCCCTAGTCTGATCCGCCTTACCTTCTCGAAACCCACCCCTTCTTGAAGCTCGAGCCTTGTTGGAGTGGCCGGCGATCATCCACGGACCGAAATCTTCGTCGGACGCTGGTTGTGGCTTCATTATCGGTTCCGGCTGGGATTGAGGTATGACCCGTTCCTGTGGCATTTCTCCAGCCGTTTGTGTATAAGTCCACTGACAGCTTTCTTTCCGATGCCCATACCGGCCACACGCGAAACAGATGAGGCTGATTCCTTCATATTCAACCTGGAATGCCTGGTGAGCCGCAATCACTCTCGGTACCAATTTCTTCCTTAAATCCACTTCTACACAAATTCTGGCATATTTGCCTCTTTCCACTTTTGCTGTATCTGATGGCGATACTGAGGGATTGAGCAGATCAATCTTCATTGTTTTTCCAATTCTGTTGCCCAGCCGTGTGATGAATGTAGCATTGTAACACTGCATAGGAATATTAGGAATCCTAACCCAAATTGCTACTCTGCCCAAAGGATTATTGAAAGGGTCAAAATGGGGAGACCATCTCTGAATTAGAACCGAGTGTTGTTGGACCACCCATGGTCCATCATATAGAACCCTGTGGTAAAGTTGTGCCCAACCTTCCTTCTGTAAAAATCTGACCAGAAAATAATTATTAGGTAGATCAATTAAATCGAAATCCTGCGTCTTCCACAGTCTGGAAAGATGAGTCTTAAGATTGTAAACATTGTATTTTCGACCTAGTACTGTAATAATCAGGGCAGCATTCCAGGGCTTGCACCACTCACTGTACTCTTCATCCGTAACAGGGACTACAGGATGGTGTTCCATAAGCATTTTGACCTCCTCTGTGATTTCTGGTAAAGTCCATTCTCTGTTAATGACATCAGATAACATAGTCTCATCCTCTGCACAATCACCACCATTATCTATACCATTAAAACCAAGTAGTGAGGCCTTGTAGGACATTTGTTTCTTCCCACTGATATCTGAGGACTTCTCATCACTGATATCATGTTCCATGCATTCTGGAGTGTCTGATTCATTAGCTGTGATACCTTCGTCAACCATCTCAGTATCCGGAACTAACGAAGAAAGATTATCATTCTTTTTTTTCTTCTTACTGCCACATACAAGAAGATCAGAAGGCCGATCCGGTGGAATTTTCCGTTGGAGATGATCACCCATACCAGTAATGAAGTTATCACATCATTAAATTATTGAAACAACAACTTCACCTTCCATATTTTCGTTAAAAATTTGACTTTTAATAATTATTGCATATTGATATTTTTGTTGATAAAAGGATAAAATGATATTCAAGCAACTAAAGTTTATAAGTTACATACTGATAAAATATTTAAATAGAAACTTAAGAAATCATAAAATACAGATTTAAAAATAACCATAAACCTAACATAAGAAGTATCAAAAAGCAAAGTTAAAATTTTCTGTTAGGTTATATTAATGTTTTATTACATATTGATATAGTGCTCGTTTGGAATAACTTATTTTTAGGTAATAAGTGTTTATAAATCGTGATTCACGGTATACGAGGTAAGTATGTGAGAGGATTTTTATCTTGACTTACGTAATAAAAATTTATTATCTAAAATTAAGTGATTCCAAACACAACTATAATCTTATTATAAAATTCTTTTAAACCAATTAGTCCAATAAACAAAAATACAACTACCGTTCATGACTTGGCAACTGTTCAAACCCAATTGATATTGACAAGCAACTGCCCAACACACGAGTTTTCAAATGTATTATACAAAAAAAGTTTGCATGTCAAAACATACAAAAATGTTTTTTAAAATATAAATTATGATCTTATGCTTTAAATAAAGGGAAAATGATTGAAATTTTTTTTAGAATTGTAAAATCCAAAATTAGATATTTTTTATAAAATAATTTGTGAAATACTTTATCTATTATCTTATCAATTCTTATAGTAAACTTGGTTTAAAATTTTTGTAATTTTAAAATTTTTTCCTGTCATTTTCTTTTAAATAAATAATAGATATAATTTTTTAATTTTGAGAAGCTTAAGAAATTTGATAAATTTGCTTGTCGGCCATTAATTGCTCGTAGAAATTGAACAAGATTAATGTCAAAATCAAGTGCCGTATGATTGACGTTGACTGACAGATACCGCAGTGATATCGATCAATATATGGCAATTAGTCACATTCTAAAAATAGTAGTACTAATTCTTTGGGTGATTAGCAGGACATTCTAAAACAATTCTTTAGGCCTTTTGCTATGCAGGAATTAACCCTATAAAAATGGAAATGGAGATCAATTTTATGTCTTAGGATGTTTGGTATGATCATATTTGGTAAAATTCTATTTTCACATGGAACCCAATTGAGGCCAATTCCACTAAGATCAATTCTACAAAAAAGCTAAGATTTGTAATTTCAACCCCCCATTTCTATCGTTATCCTCCTCATCAATGTTATCTGACCTGGACCAGACCAGACCGGCCGAACCGGCCCGAAAATCGGTGACTCGGCACTAAACCGGTCCGGTTTGGTGACCCGGTCCGGGTCATTTTTTTTAAAAAATTGTTCCTTTAGAATTTCATACTATAAGCCTAAAATATTCCATTTCTCACCGGTTTGATCCCGGTTTAGCTCCGGTTTGACTCCGGTCTGACTCATTGACCCTTGACCTAGTACCCCGACTGGTTCACTGACCGGTCCGGGTTTAATTACCTTGCTCCTCATCCTTCAGCCTCCTCACTCACTAGCAATTCTGCTCACTCAAGGCGACGATGGCGACTTATTTTCCCTCACCGGTGACGGTAGCTCTCCCCCTCCACCAGCGACGACAACGACGGTGGCATCTAGCACCGATGATGACAACGAAGGTAAACAAACGGCCTTTGCAAAGCTTCTTTGCAGCCTCTGAAAACGGTGACAACAAACCTTTATTAGATTTGCAGAAATCGCAAACTTCATCATATATGTGCTGAAATCACAAGCTTCATCAAATATGGGTTTTCGATTTCACTTTCAAACACTCAAAACCATGCTACAGGTACAACAACGACATTAAATATGTAGAAATTGCAAGCCTCACGATGTTGCTGGTTTGATCTCTTTCTCATCGACCAATGGGAGCAAAATGAAAGGGATGGGTTTTGTGATTTGGTTTCATATTTCTAAAATGAAATATTTATAATTTGTAGCTGTTTTGATTATAGTGGTCGCCGGTGGCTCCCGAGAGATAATCATCGAGAATGATGTGAGGGGTGGCTCCCATGAATATTATTTTTTATTTTTTAATTATAAAGGCATTTTGGTCTTTTCACATAAAAATTATGACTCATTTCTATGACATATCAAACATATAAACCTTATTTCCATTTCCATCAAAATCAATTCTATTGTACCAAACGGACCTTTAGTTCCAACATTTTCCCTCTATAATTATGCTCTTTTGATCTTATTTATAAGACATTTAAAATTGGGAATATAGGTCATGCATCAACCCATGGGTTGACAAAGTGCCAACCCTAACCCTATAGTAGTGGGTTGAGAGTCAACCCGGCAACCCTCATTTCCCCCCTTTTATTTTTTTAAGATGGCCGAAGGTTTGAAATATATATATATATATATATATAAATTATTAAATTTGTCTTCCTAATATTAATCATTTCACTTGCAAAAAATCAAGAATATAATTCACAATTTAAGAGATAAATTTATCAAACTTACTAAAGTTTCCAAACAAAACATATCAAATCATTCTCAAGCAATCAATATATAATAATTTGTTTCAAGAAAAAGACGAAGGAGGCTGTAATCTTCTCTTTGGGATTGAGAAGTACCAAGGTAAGAGTGTTGGACTTTAGGGTTTTGTGACATCACCATAAAAAAAAAATTATTGCGGGCCAACCTGCAGGTTGCAAAAGTGCCAACCCTAACCTGCACCAAATTCGCAAGGTGTAGGTTGAGCCTGCATTACCATCATGTGAAGGCACTTCTAACGTTTTTTACACATACTAAGAAAAACTTTAAATCTTATTAATTCTGCCATAAAATTCGACAACTTTTTAACTTTACTCCTATTTAATATACTTAGTACCAACTGAAAATAAAGTTCACACAAAAATAAGTGAATGGTTAAATTGTATATTTCCCTCAAAACTTTAATAAAGCTCCTTATGAATAGGACAAAAAAAGCTTATCTCTTTGTCTAATAAATAGAGCCAGAGGAGTAACTATTATGGCATAATATTAAGAGTTCGTTTGGTTCAATCGCATTGTATGCCTACAATGATAATCATGATTGCATTACTAAGATAAGAGTGCTTGGTTGCTCTTTAGCATAGTAATAAGGTTTACTATGGTAATGTTAATTACCAAAAAATTGATAATCCTTGTTCATACCTCTCCTCCTATGAATATTCATTACCACCCCACTGCATGATTGAAAAAGTCTAATTTACCCTTTAATTTTATTCTTCTTTGTTTTACATGTCTTATTTCACCAGTCATACCATCCCACAACCGTTGCCACTTCTACCTCTTTCTCCTCCTCTACTACCATCGTGGCCATCCCACGTCACCGTCGCTACGCCATGCCACTGCCGTCACCTCCACCATTGAGGCCATCGCCACTACCTCCTCCTCCTCCACGTCACTATTGCCACCCCATGCCACCGTTGTCACCTACACCATTATGGCCGCCGCCACTACTTCCTCCTCCTCCATTGCCATAACCACCTTCATCGTTTTTGCCGTCGCCACCACTACCTCCTTCTCCACTACCATCGTTGCCACCCTGACGGCAACCACTACCTCCTCCTCCATCGATGTTGCCGCCGCCACCTCCATTGCCCCACTACCACATCCTCCTTTTCTACAACTATAGTCTCAACCACCTCCACCTCGACTATTGCCCCCACTGTCACCACTACCTCCTCCTCCACCGCCGTCGCTACCACCTTCACCGTTGTTGTCGTTGCCACCATTACCTCCACCACTATCGTCGCTTGCCTCCTCTTCCACCGTTGTAGCTGTCACCACTTGCCACCGCTACCACTACACCACTGGTACTGTCACCTCCACCACCATAACCATCGACAAAAGATGATCCTCGGTGAGATAAGATGATGGTTATTATGAGGCAATGTAATGACTCTTAACTATCTTTTTACAAAGATTTTATTAAGGGTAAAATAGACTTTGTGTGATATACTAATTTTAAATAATTATTAAAAAAATAACTTATCGCACATTGCTTAAAAATCAAATCAAACACGAGCTCTATAATTAATATTGCATTGTATTACCAATACATTGCACCATACTGTAAGGTGTAATGTGATCGAACTAAATGGGCCCAGAGTGAGTTATAATACTAAGTACTTGTTTAGAATTGTGACTGGAGCCTTGAAAAACAGCTTTTCAATTATGGGTCTTGTCTTTTATATAAGCAATAATTTTACTTTATTTAAAAAATTTAATAATATTTTTCATTTTTAGCCTCAATTAATGCATGTCTCCTTCATCACTTTTCCCACCCATTCTTTCTCACTCATAATCTACATAAATAAGGATATGTTTTGTGGGAAAAAAATCACTCCTTCTCCATAGTGTACGGCACTTATAAAAGAATGACTTAGTTTTATCCCTATAATTAATGTTCATTCCAATTTTACCCACTTATTAAATTTCCAAGCACATTTTTTGATAAGGGTAGAAGTGGAACAAATTTTTAATTTATAATATATTTAATGTAACACCCCAAATTTTATATTCACAAAAAATATATTGTAATTATTTGAGTAATTCAATAAAATGGTGAATATTCATGAATTTTGAAATATTCATATTCATAAGGAAATGGGCAAATAAATCCAAGAATTTAATTAAATTATAAAGGCGGTAGCAAAATCATAATTTCGTCAATTTAGCCCAAGATTAATTATTTTCTAATTAATTGAAGTTAATTTCAATTAATCAAGGAAAATGCATAATGAGATTATTCTTGGTGAAGTAAATCAAGAATTGTGAAAGTTAAGGGGGGATTATACATAATTTAATTATGTGAACTATGGAATGAGTGAAAAACAATTTTCCTTTCCTTCCTCTCATTATTTTCGTCCAACCATGAAAATAAAGGAGAAGAAATGGGCTTGGTTAGAGTAAAGAGAAGGGGAATGGTTTGTGTAACTAGAAGGGAATCTAATCCAAATCCAATTGAAGACATATGATGAGAAGGCATGGCATAAAGTAGAGAGTATGGTGGGAGGTATGGGAGGAGGGATGGTGTGCATGATAGATGTTGAAATGTCAACCCTTGATTATATCTATGGTTAGGAAAAAAGGAGACCAAATTAATAACACACATTTTCTCCTTCCTCTTGGCCATATTTTGTCTAACCATAAGGAAAAGAGGAAGAGAGAGAGCTTGAGAAATAGAGAGAGAGTGAACTTGGAGAGCTCTTGAAGTTTAGAGAGAAGGAAGAGGAAAGCTAAGGTAAAAAGATTAATTTCTTATGGTTTTCTTGTGTTCTTGTCATGAAATCCTTCTCTAAACTCTTGTTCTCATGAATCCATGGTGGTGAAGTCACACTTTGAGATCAAGAAGAGAGGGAGGAGGAGCCTAAAGTAAGAGGAAACCAAGAAGTCAAAGAGGGTAACTTCATAAACTTGCCTTCTTGTGGTGTTGTTGTTGTCGTTGTTTCTTGATTTTTTTCAAGTTTCTTGGTTGAGTTGTAAAATTGGAAAAGTCATAACCCTAAGAGGTTATGCTGTCCAAAATCATTTAAATCATGATTAAGAAATGTTTAAGTGAGTTAACCAAGGATTTGAAGTGGAAAAGTATAAGTTTTAGAAGCTAAAACACAAAACTATATTTTTCCATTTTTCTTCATATTTTCGTCCAGAACCAGAACTAGTACTAGGAGTTGGATTTTCATAAAATAAATGATTCCATTGAAATCAGTGGGCAAAAATAGGTAGGGTTACAGTTGGACACTTTTTCGGTAGAGGCCGAAAAAACATAATTACGAAAATGCCACTACAATCCCTAAATAGTGGTTGTCAAGGGTATTTTCTTAATTTTACAGTGAATTTGGATATTTCGAACACGGAAATGTATTCCTTCGGCAAAAATAAGTCAGAATAGCCTTAGTCAAAATTTTGGGAAAACGTGCTATCGGGCCGGTTATGACAGGGCCGAGCCGGGGTCCCGGGGCATTTTGGTACATTTTCACCATAGACTGATATAACCATAAGAAACACTATGGAAGAGTCTAAAATTATACTTGGATAGGTTATGACCTATTTATGGTACATTTAATATTTTAGGACCGATTCGAAAGCTGGAATGACACGTATTACGAGACGCACCGAAAAAAGGGATTATAAAGCTTTGAGGTAGGGAACTTAACTCTCCTGCATGTATTTGATATTTGTGCTGGTGTATTGATGCATGTTATTGCTTTGCTTGATTCTGTGAAACATATATGAACAATTGAAGCTCTGTTTTTGTTTATGCTATGGTCATATGTATGCTGTTTGAAACATTGAGCACGCAGATATGAGTTGTGTAAGCATGAGTTATGTAATGCAAGCACGTCATGCATTAATCACTTATCTTGCATGCATATTGGTATTACTTTCCTACTGAGATTCCTCAGAATCTCACCCCTACCAACAATTTAGACAGGAGAAGACAGAACGTATGATGAGAATAGAGAAGAGAACCATACGAGGGGATTGCAGTGGTGGAACGAAGACGGGAAGATGTCTCCGTTTCATTGGGATAGACTTAGACACCTACGTAACGCTGTGAGACTGCGTTAATTATAATTATCAAGTACGAACCCTATGAGGAATTTCTGTAATCGTGCTTATAATATTAATATATCTATGCTATTCTTGTGTTACCCACTGAACTGCATATCGTTTTCTGTAAATACTCTGAAATAGATGAAAATAAAATGAAGGTGTGACATTTAATAAGTTAACTATCCTATATTATGGATTGAAAGGAGTATATCTCTTATAAATTTATTACTTTTACTTAATTTTAACCTTCAATTCGTTTTACATAACTTAAGTAATTGTTGCTTATGAATTATAATTTTTTATCAACTATTTCATGCGCGCGCCCGAAGGTGGAAGACTTGAAGTGTTCAAAGCATTTTTTTTTTTTTAACAATTACTGTTGAAGTACGAGTTCTCACTGAAGAAAATAAAAAGTACAAGTTCCCTCTTATTATAGTCATGTGTATTTATACAAACACACGCACACATATTCGTTTCGTGCTTCGATACGTCATTGCCAATATTAACAAAATTAAAGGAACTCAAAGCTGTCATGTGATACTGCTTCATTGTCCTCCTTATTCAGTTATAAAACTTCAAGAAAAAATGTAATAAAAAAAGAGAATAATAATTAAAAACATTATGAGAAGATTAACGTAAAATTAGCTCCTTTAAATTTTTAAATTGTAAATATGTATTTTTTCTGTATTACTTGTCTTACCGAGTCATTAATTATTATTCTCCCTAAAAATAATTATTCATGTTTTTTTTTTGCCATAAAATATGTAAAATGAATATATCTTTTTGTTAAAGTATTAAACAGTAGAGAACAGATACCTCAGGGGGAAACTAAATATTTCTAAGGAAAATCCCTATAAAATACCGCCAAAATTGAAAAATTCCATTTTAATGCTGTGAATTCCGAAAACCTGATTCAGTTCTGTGTCAGTACGGATGAACAATGTAGGGGGTGTCAAAAGACAATTTTGTCCTTTAGCCCTCATTCTTGCGACTTTTAGAATAACAACATGAACCTCTTAATTAACAACTTTGGATTCTTGATTAACAACTTCAGTTTCATCTTTTTACTTTCACAATAACAACACTGGTCTTGTTATTGACAACACCATATTCAACATTAACAACTCTCATTTCTTATTTCACAACTTCATAATTTAAGTTTTAGGGCCAATAACAACATATCTTTCTTTATTAACAACACCGTATTTTACATTTAACAACACTATATTTTTGAGATACGAATATATGAAAGAATAAAACAGAGTTGTTAATCAAGAATCCGGAGTTGTTAATTAAGAGGCTCGTGTTATTATTTTGAAAGTAGCGAGGATGAGGGCTGAAGGGTAAAATTGTCTTTTGGTACTCCTGCACTGTTCATCCGTACTGACACATGACTGAATCGGGTTTCTGGAATTCACAACACTGAAACAGAATTTCCCTATTTTGGCGGTATTTTATGGAAATTTTCCCATATTTCTATTCGTATTTTTCTATACTTTGCTCCTAATTATAAAATGATTTTATTGTTTTTTTTTTTCATAACAATACCATTCACTATAAAATGCCATTATTTCTTTCCTTTTACCCGCCTCTTCCTTCCAACAAATAGATATACAAATTAAAACGAAGGATAATTGTTAAATATTGTAAAAATTTTATTATGAAATATCTGCGATCCTAATTAAAAGGTCGTCCTATTGGATTTTATTACAGTATTTTTTATAAGTGACTTATCTTAATATCTGATAGTAGAAGCTATTTTTTGAAAGTTAACTCAAACAGACTCTTAATATGTAGGCAAAGTGTCTTGAGTTTGAATCCTTGTAACTATAGAACATATTTTTAGGAGGGCTATACTCAATTAGGTGTGACGGTGCTCAAATCTAATAACTATATGAGAAAAAAGAGCATAATTAAATAATTTAATCATAATATTTATAGTGCTAGCTGAGGTTATTGGGTGGGCGATGACGGGTAAGGACGATGGGAATAGTCCACTCCTACTCTAAATAAACACCATCTCAATTTCAAAGTCAACTATAACCATATTAGTCTTTCTTTACTCAATTCTATTCATACACAAGAGACTCATACATTATTCCCCACTAAATTATATTATTGACACACGCAATTAAAATTTTCTCCAATTTTTTTTTTTTTTTATTAGCGGAGAGTACTGTTTGATAGAAAGAGATAAGAGAAATAATTTACTTTTTCTGTTATTATTATTGTACTCAAAACAAAATCACAGTGTCATATATGTTAAGAGTGTCGAATTAATTTATTAATCCCCTTGTTTTTTTTTTTGCCATCAATCTCCTGTTATTATCATCATGCCAAGCACAAAACCATCATTACGCGCAGAATACTTGTTGACAGGCTATAAATAATACTCCTTCTAATATTTACTTAATTTGATTATATTAAAAAAATTAATTAATGTGATATGTATTTTCTAAAACACCCTAGTAATTTTCTTTAATTTTGTCATTCCCTTCTCCTTGACTATGGTCGAGGAAGCATTAATATGAGTAAATTAGAAAAAGACTGATAAGTATAAAAATTATGTTTCATATTTAAGACCAAGATCAACTCCATAAATATGTTTTATATTAAGGATAGGAGGAGTAGTACATAAAAAGAAGTTTGCGAGATATATTAAAGGCAGGAAAAGTTCAGTACTCCCTCCGGTCCTAATTATAGGACATATTTACCTAACTTTGGAGAAATTAAGGATAGTAGTTAAATTAGTTAATTTTATTTATTTTCCAAAAATGCCCTTATTTAATAGGGGTGATTTAGGAATGCTGCATGAGTCTACCAAAGTAATGGGAGTATTTTGGGAAGAAATTGACACAAATTAAAACTTTGTCCTATAATTAGGACCAAGATCAACTTTCAAATGTTGTCCTATAATTAGGACCGGAGGGAGTAATATTTAAACCAGGTAAGTAGCATTATTTATATCTATAATAGTATAATTTATAATTTGGTTAGCATATTTATAATTCAAACGACACAGTGAGTGTCAAACGGGTTGGCCGTTAATGGGCCGGTTTGCAAACTCTGGACCGTCTTATACGCAGTTAGCAAAAAGGCCAGATTTACAAATTTTCGTTCGCTCCACAGAGTTTTAGTATTAGATAGTAAACCCAAATGCCACGTGCAAAAGCAAAAGTCGAAATTTTGATCCCAATTCCCACGCCGTAAATATAAAACCTGCTTACTTTTTTTAAAGTTAATTAAATTATTTTAAAATATTTATATTTATTTTTTTCCTTCAAACTAATTTATTTTATACTTATGATTGAGAGAATATCATTTAGGTCTCAAATAAGAAAAATAATATATTGACAAGTCGCATAACTTATCAATGATAGCTTTTTCTCTTGTCAATGAGACTTTTCTAATATTATTTTTTATATGTGGGACCTTAATGATATTTTTTCTATGTGATTTAATCATACACAACATATGATATGATTAAATAACTTATTTAAATTTCTTAATCTTTTTAAAAAGGTCAGCTAAATCTTATATTTATGATCAAAGTTAGTATTATAAAAGATAAATGTCAATGGAAAATTTGAAAATTCTATTTAAACTCATATATATATTGAATTTATTATTTTTGGGAAGGCCATTGGGGGAAAAAGACCAACACGTTCATCGACGTCCACAAAGGAACACAATTTTCTGCCTCATGGTTTTCTGATTTGGGTAATTCTTATTGCTTTTCTTTTTCAAAGTACATGGGTGAAATAGAACCATATAGACTATTATTGTAATTGTTATTTCATTAAATTGATCAAATTAATAAAAGTGTCGTTTTTAGTTTCAGAATGCCAATTACCAAAATGACTTTGACTTTGAAGGTGCACCAGTTGATGCAATGGGAGATGATGGAAGAATATACTTCCTACACGCCACGCTAGCAAATACAATTAATTTATCACTTCAGTTTTCAACTTATTTTTTTAAATATAATGTCAAATACTCCTCTACGTTCTTAACGTGTGATCTTTGGAGTTCAAATTGAACTACAGAGTAATTCTTACGTTGGGAATAGGAGAGAGTATAACCCAAGAGATCTGACACATTGGATTTTGATCGTTTTGCATCTAAATGTAGGACTAAATAGCAGTGAGCTGCTGCCTGATACGGATCATTAGGATAATATGGCAAAATCTCTTTTTTTCTTTGGCTTTTGCATATGTATATATATGATGAAGATTTGGATGAAAAGTTTACTTATTTAATGGTAATCTCATCTTATTCAAAATTTATAGAATTTGCAAATTATTTAACTGAGCAGACCTAGGTTTGTGGCTAAGTCTACTTTTACTATCTTTGTGGAGCATGCATACTCTTAAGTTCATAGATCATTTTTCAATAATATACAGTTTGAGAATTCTAAATTAATACTTGTAATTCATTTTTGAACAAATCCTTTTAATTAGCTTAACTGTTATATAATTAAACTTTTGGGACCCAATTATTGTCTTCGCTTGGTTTCGGCTAACAACTTGCTTTTGGGATCTAAATGTTACTGTCATCCACTCTTATTTCTGATCATAATTTAATATTAATTGATTTATTTTCTTCTATAATACATTCTAGTGATGAATATTCATGAAAATTAGTGGTAAGTTTTCTTATTTAGAAAGTTGTGAACTTCCATGCCTGTCATATACTTTCTGTTTTTTTTTTTAACGGGGAGACTCCACCACCTGATATTCGGCACTTTTTATGGACTTGTGGATGAATTGGGTGATATTTAAAAGATTTAAACTTCAAAGAAGAGATAAAAATCAGAGAGATATCATCGAATGTTGCTATAAGGGATTTATATTGGTTTGGTCCAAACCATTTGACCTACATCCAGACCTCATAAATCTTTCTGAGCTTTCCACTATTTTCTAAGATTTACAGGGCTCTTGTTTCAAAGAATAATCGCTCTCCTTTACATTTTACAATTAATGCCCACTCAAGATTCTATTATTTCTTTTGACAAAAAAAAAAAAAAAACTATTTCGAGTAACTCATTGTAATAAATGATTCAATAAAAGAGTATGAGAATAAGCAATGAAGTACAAAATCTCACTCAAAAGCTCAAGATTTTTCAAGACTTAGTAATAAATGTAATAGTAAATTTTTGCGCAAAGAGTTGTTGCTTCATCTTTAATGCTCTGCTATTTATAGTATGATGATGATTAATGACAGTTGCTTTTGAAATTATCCATTGGCGTGTTTGTTTTTTGATTTTAGCCATTGGAATATCACAATGTTCTTTGTATCTTAGGAATTAGCCGCTGGAACAGACAAAATATTTAGCGTTTGAAACCTCAGAGTATTTAATGCTTTTGACACATAAAGCGCTTTTTTGCATTTTGCGTGTTAATCCATGATTGATCACCCGTAAAATTCTTAATCACCAACGTAATGAAGTGTTAGAGCAATTAGAAGTAAAGAGAACAAGTCAAGAATGAATTTGAATGAGTTTCAAGATTTTCGATGTGATGCTCTGTTTTCTGGAAATGCATCACTCGTGTGGTCACTCTAATGATCTTCACTTAGTCAGTTTGAAAGTAAGACAGAGCACTGGACGAATCACTGTAATGATGTGGTAATTATACATAAAATAAGATCACTTGAGTGATCACTAGAAACATCACTGTGGTGATTTGGTGGTGATGAGAATAGCAGGATCACTCGAGTGGTCTTATTTCTTTTGTTTTTAGAAGAAATAAATCATCAGATGCCATCATTGTGGTGTATTGGTAGTGATGCACTTTTTAGACATAACTCGATTGATCACTAGAGTAATCTTATGCTTAGAAAATTGTCAAATATTTTGAGCACTACCAGGATCATTGTGGTGCTGTGCTAGTGATGCACTTTTTCACATATCACTCGAGTGGTCACTCAAGTGATTTTGACTTCAAAATATGTTTAGAAAATCGATCACTAAGAGAGATCATCGTAGTGATGTAATGGTGATGAAAATTGAATACATTACTCGAATGGTCACTCAAGTGGTCTTATCTTTGAAAACTTTTCAAAAACTGATCACTAGCTAGAATGGAGCACCATGGCGATGACAATTTAAAGCATCATCCGAGTGATATTTTCTTTTGAAAAATCTTTGCAAAACTGATCACTGGGATAATCACCATGGTGGTGTGGCAGTGAAGGAAAATTTTCCAGTATCACTCGAGTGGTCACTCCAATGATTTGAGTTTAGCTCTTTTAGTGGTCACTCAAGTGATCAGTTGATTTTCACAATAAATGATCTGTGTATGCATTAAAGCCTTTTTCAAATCAATGTAACCTACTGCAAAACCTTTCTACTCTATTCTAAGCTTTATTATCATTAAAATATAGGATCTAATATCTTGATATTCTCAATTGGGTTAGTTATCCAATTAACCAACCAATATGGGATCTAGGAGCAAGATTGGGTCATTTACCGGGTTATCTCCTTTCCCTACAAATGTACTTCATAAAATTCGAACGTATGTTCTAATCCTTACACAGAGTGAGACCACTTATGATTTTGACCAATCACTTGTTGTTCTGTCCGTATACTCCTTGACTCAATCCTATTTATAAGTTAGGGCAAATATTATTTCCCGTCATATTTATTAGTCTTGTATGAACATATATACCGTTTCAATTCGCCCCTAATTGTTATCTTGTAGCTAGACTTTTCTTCTTCTTCTGGTTTTAGTGTTTATTAAATAAGTATAAAGTAGGAAAGTTACTATTTAAGATAAAATTAATAAAATTTAATATCTTTTATGACAGTGAAACATATTGGAAATGATTTATAAATATTTCATCATATGAGCAAGAGCTTGTGACTCAATTGATAAATCACACCTCCTTTAAATATGAATGGGAGGTCGTGGGGTTATAGCCCCAGCCTTCAAGGTAAATAATGCAGTGGGTGTGCATCTTCCTTTCTTTTGGGGAGAAGTAGGGTTAGGATTAAAAATTTAAAATAGTATCAGATGAGAATTAAAAAATTGGGCTGGAAGAGTTAAGAAAGAAGATAAATAATAATAATAATAATATTAAAGTCAAAGATAATTCAATATTTAGGACTATAATTAATTACAGTTAACATTGAGAATCTCTGGCTAAAAGGGTTAGCACTTGTTGAAATCAGCCTGTTCTCTTCACCAATTTGAGACGTTGAGCACACTGGAGGAAGTTTCTGCACACAACAACCACACATATTTAGCTCATTACTAAAATTAACGTGTGCGTATATATAGCTAGGACCCATTAACAAAGTAAACTGGCTACTTAATTAGTTACTAATTTACTGTCACGTTTATGCTCAAACCAAACAACCCTACCGTTTTCCTTTTCATATATATTTGTAAGTAAGTTACTACTTAATCGACTACTGTACTTAAGCAATACAATCCATAGAGTAAACAACCAAAATCAAAATCAAAATCGTCACATACTTCCATGGCAGATCCTCTGCAAGCAACCAGTCACCTTCTCTGTCCTGATAAGTTAATTCATAGCTGTCTGAATGGTCATTACCTGTTTCAATCAATCCATCTCATTTAAGCAAATTTCATTATTAATCTCTCTCTCACACACAAGCACAAAATTTAAAGTTCTGGGCCGAAGGACGCGTGTGTGTCTATATATATATATATATGCACTTACATTTTCCAAACATGGCGATCAAGGTTTGCTTGAGCTTCTGAAAAGAGTGATGCAAGCTAAGATCAATCTTTCGTCCAATTCCTTCTCCCTCCATCCTTACTTTAACGTACAAGGCATTATTAGATTCTGCAGAAGCACGTTTATGAGGAATCCCAGCCACGGCATCTTCTTCTTCACCATCATAGTGAAGCTTCTTCCTTTGAGACATCAGTGGTGGCCAACCTACTGCTGAAGATTCTCCACCATCATCCCTATCATGTCTGATTCACATTAATACACACTTTTTATACACACACACACACACACACACAAATATATGTCTCTTTATATGTTATACAATAAGTAAATTAAATGAGTGAAAATTATATATACTTGGTGACAATGGAGGAGCTGGTACGGAGGTCGTTGTCGTCCAGGGAAGGTGTTAAGGGAAGGAGAGGCAGAGTGGGGGGAAGCAAAACGTCGTCGTCTTTTTCTTCTTCTTGTTGGCTGAGTTTTTGATGGTGATGAAGGAGATCGCTGAAACTGCGTTTCTTGTGAGAGAGAGTGAATGAAGTGAAGAGATCATCATCTTCACCAGAATGAAAGGAGGGGAGAGAGAGGCCCAGTTGAAGGTCCATGCAAGGAAGCAAGAAGGAATGAAGACGGCAAAATGAAAAGAGTACCAAAGGAAGAAACAAGAGTGTGAGCATTTAAGAGAAGAAGAGAGAGAAAGAGAGTTTGGGAACAAAGAGGGGTTGGAGTGTCCTTGTCGATGTAGGGCTTTTGGCCGACCCAATTGCCTGCTCTGAAGCTTCCTTGTTCCACTCAACAGAATATGAATCAAATGAATTGTTGCAAATCCTGTGATCCAAGTTATAACAAGTACTCTCCTGTCCTCTCTTTATATAGGATTATGGGGCATTTTTGCTCATTCACCAAAAAAAAAAAAAGAAAATAAAAAGAAATAATAACTAATTCATTAAATATGTTATAAATTTAATAAATGGGAAAAATTAAAAATGAATATTAATTACAGGGATACAACTAAAAAATGAGTAATAATTATATTACAAATGGCTTATATTTATAATCAAGTTAAAACATATAACTAGAAACAAAACATATAAAACCCTTGTTCACATAGCAAGTGTTTTTTCTCTCTCAATTTTCATTTCATACATGAGATATTAAAGAACAGGTCTCAAGACTCGTGAGTTTGAATAAAATTTAAGATAGGTCGCTTCATACATGATGACTGTACCTTTTAATTTATTATATATTGATTTGCAACTAAGCAATAAGAAAATTCCAAAAAAATAAAAATAAAAATCAGTGAAACCCATTAAACGTATTCATCACACAACAACTTTGCGAGCTATAAAAATCTAGCTTTGGATATTTGTTGCTGGGTCAACTAATATAAGGCCTTGATATATATATATATATATATATATAGATTACAGGGTTGAAAGGAACATTTGAGCACTGAGATCAATGTGTGGAGAACTTCCATGCTAGATTATATAAGCCCTGGATAGATATTCAATCAATAATTAAATAATAAATAACAATAATTTAATAACATACACGTGTTAGGGTCAAAATCAGACACAAGGACAGAGTAGGAGGCCAAGGTGGACAAGACGAACCGACAAAGGGAGATTCATGATCCAACCCCCAAACAATGACACCATAAAAACATCAACACATTCAATAAATGTTCCCTATGTGACTTCTTCTTTTTAGGGTTTTGCTTTGTTTGAATCTTGTTTGTGTGTCTCACGCTTCAGCCCTCTCTACACCCTTCAATCTAATAATTCGTTGATTTTTTCTTTGAAATTGTCGTAAATTAAACTAGTAGAGCACACTCTATCTCATTTCTACCACACAAAATAAAAACCTTTAATTGAATTGATAGAAACTTCAACTGAAAATTGGAGAAGGGAGAAAGGGAAATACTAGTAGCAATTTTTTTCTTTTAAACAAATAATTAAAGGCTCGATTGTCAGCCTGTATTAAAAAAAACAAATATAGTTCGGAGAAATCTATTGTTTATATCACAAGTAATCTCCGTTCAAGTAGGGCCAGACTCAGGATTTTTAGACGGGGGGATTGAAATTCTAAAGCAAAATTTAGCCACCTTGAGTAACAAGTTATCATATACTTCATCCTGATTTTTAATATAAAATCTGGTTTGTAATGTAAATTTCACTATAAACAAGATATTAATTATATTAAGGACTGGAGAGATATATAACTAATACAAACACATATGGTTTAAACAGCATGGCTTCGTTTTTTTTTAAAATTTCATTAAAGGTTTTCTCTTTTGATATTTAAAACGTAAAGGATTCTCATATCTTTTAATAAGTGCTTTTTTGAGATTTAAATTTATATTCTCTTTTTTATTAAATGAGATTGCTTATCATTCCAACTAACAATTTATCAATACGTTTTAATTTTAATAGAAGGGGCCATCAGCCATTTAAGCAGGTGATAGAGGTTTTTTTGTATGAATGCAGAAAAAACGTTCGACAAAGCTATTTAACATTAAATTGCGGTAAAGAGAAGTGGGGGCAGGGTCCAAACATAGGGCCCACATAACATGAATTTAGTAACAGTTGGTGTCGGTAGAAGAAAGGCACACGGATTCCACGGGATCCCAACCCTGCAACCTCATCCCCCACCTGCAACGCCGTAAGCCTGCAACTCTGCAAGTCCCTCTTCTTCATCAGTTAGCATCGACTTTGGTTGAAACCCACGTGTCCGAATGGTCCAGCTCCACAGGGACAGGACCATTCTGTCTTTTGAACCCTCCTTAATGAGTCCTTTGGGTGGTGCACATTTGTGGGCAAGTCTCCATCAAAGTTTCTGTGGTGTTTGTTTTTTCCCCCAATTATCTAAGGATGGTTCATCTCACATTCCTCTCTCTGTGTTTTGGGGCTGTGTTGGTTGTCTCTGTGTTTAGGTCAAACGAGAAAGCAGAGTTATTTTTTTAAATTCTAATTATAAGATAAAATTAATTTTTTTAAAGAAATTAAGTAAACTCATTATTTTACTTTAGAGTATTTATATTTATATTTTTTTCTTCAAGTTAATTAGTTTGACTAATAAATTAATATATAATCTAAGGATATATAACAAATGATATAATTAAGTAACTTATTTAGATTCCTTAATTTCTCTAAAAAAAATAAACTTTATCTTATAATTAAGACAGAAGAAAATATCATGTATCAACCCTTAACAACACACTGATTTGAAGAACTCAATGCATTTTGTCCCGTTTTCACCTCTTTTTGGCTCCAATTATTTATTGATCATTCGTTTGGCTCGTGGGTCGTGGGTCCCTACTTATTGCCCAATTTCTTCCTCAAGCAACTTTCATTTGCAGACAAGGTGGCATTACTATTAGAGATGGAAAGTGACGGTCTATCCATCCATATACGCATTCATTTTTTCTCTTATTTTGTAGAGTTTCACTCGATTTTTGTTTTGATCCCTTAATTTTAAAATCAGTTATTTTAATCTTTTAATTTACTCCACTTATATATAACCAATGGTTCTGAAGTTTAAAAAGGACTTAAAGATGCATTGACGATGTTTTTTTGTTGTTGCCACATTGACGATGTTAAATTATCGTACGTGGGACTTACTCCATTAAATTGGCTTATGTGGCATGCTAATTGGGAAAGCTTCATCGGCAACGATGGAGATAGAGATTCAAGCAGTAGAGTATATCATGTAGGATCAATGTAAATGGCAGAGGAATCATGAGAGGAAGGAAAAGCATGAAGAGTTGGGGGTGGATCAAGTCAAATGCTTCGATTAATTGATTTTACTTCCAACCAAATTACGCATACAAAATCATGTACTCTCTCAGTGACTACTGTATGAACGAAACAAGGGATTTATTTTGATTTTAAATACAAGACCCCAAGTCACTTTATTTTACAAATTTACAATGTTTGCCTCAAAATAGCTTTACTAATTACACATATTAAAAATATTTCCATCAATGAGTAATTCTAAGGCTCATAATTAAAGAAGATATATTGGGGAAATCAATACTCACTTATTATAAATAACTACCTTAATTAATTTTTTAATATTAAAGATGAGAGGCAGGCAGTGTTTATTGAAAGAAGTGCAGCCGTAAGTGAATGTGGGTTGGAAGCAAAGAATGGATCCAAGGCCCAAAAGGAGGTCAGTTATTCATGGCCTGTGTTCATAATGGTCAGTATCAAGCCCAAAGTACACTTCACAATAATTTTTTCGGCGGACGCATCAGAATTTAAAAAATATGGGTATTTTTTTTTTTGGTAAAGATTGGGCATTATGCCAGCTATTACATTAATCAACCAAAACAACCTCGTGGGTAAACAACACCCACCTGATCACTATACAAATATGGCACCACCGAAAATGGAGGGGTATCATAATATACTACATTGTTATCACAGTTGTAACTATTATTAGTTAACCAATCTGCTACTGCATTACCTTCCCTAAGAGTATGAGAGAAGCAAACCTGCATATTCCTTCTTCTCCGTCTTAAACACAATGTAAGAATCCTGTTGTTTGACTTGCCGTGAATCCAAGCCTCCTGTATTAAGTAAAAATATGGGTATTTATTTGCCATTGGAAATACAAATGAAAGAAGATAGAAGTGACTCATTATGCATCAAAATTTGAAGGTCCATATTCCTAGACCACTCAGTTAAAAAATAGACTATTTTTGCCGACACAAAAATGGCTGGATTTCTGAAAAAAAGGAGCAAATTTCAGGTTGAAGAGACTGAAACATACTGATTAAAAAAAAGTGGGGTGCAAGAAGCCAAAGAGAAGGACATACAAAAACCACTTTATACGCAGAGAGTGGGGGCTCCATGGTTGAATGATTGAGTGGTGAAGGGACTGCTTTCACTTTTGTGGGTCAAGTTTCGTGTAGTAATTAATTTACAGGAGCATAACAAAAGTTGGAATAATAGAATAGCCTAGATTTTTAAGGTGCAAATCAATTGTGAACAAAAAATATTCAGCTATTATTCTTACTCAAAGGTGTGTGAAATGAAAAATGAGAAAGGCACAGTTGGGGGAATCTTAATCTTATCAGGTCCCCCACCAAACCTGCATGCATGCTAGCCAGCTTAAAAGTGAGTGGAAAAAGTACCCTTTAAAAAACCAGGAATGTTTATCATCCCATTGTTCTTCTCAGAAATCAAATCAACAATAATGATCTTGCAAATCTAAACCAGTTCAAGTCATCCAAATTCTGTCTTTCTATTTCAGATTTGGAAGGAGGAGCCAGAGGCCTTATATCGGCTACAGTTTCCAACCCATAAAAATTAAAAAAGACAATGCCATATATGCAAAATAGTAGTGAATGTTTGGAAACACTTATTTTTTTTGAATATAAGTGCTTATTACGCAAGCCAAGATAAAACTTCTCTCATATACTTTCCTCGTATACTGTGAATCACGATTTATAATCACTTATTGTCTAAAAATAAGCTTATTCCAAACCAGCACGTAGTGTGAAACCCAGGGCAAGGCTCTTCTATTCTACTTGTACGGAGGGGAGACTTGATGTGGTGGATCAATCTTTGCTTTACAACACTGATTGGACAATATATCACAGAGAATAACAATGCACACGCAGTGAAAATAAGGAAATGAATCACGCTTTCAACTATCATTGAAGAATAGTACAGACTGTTTGATCTAACTAACTTGGCCGTTTTCCAGAGAGGGAAAACTTGAAGGGTAGTTGAATGGTAGGTAGCCTATAGTGTTTTTGGCTGCAGCTGAGTTAAGAAGTACCTGATGTAAAATGTCTAGAAAATAATTTTATGGAATGAATAGAGCACTAAAACCTCAGGTAAAACAAAAAAACATGTTGGCTATAAATCAGCATGATGACTTCAAATAGTTATCTACAAGGCCTCATTACATATGAATGCAAACCACTTTTTAAGTCCATCACAACTTAAAAAAGACTAATTTTCAGGCTCAAAATCCAACCATGCTTGTTTGGGTTAGTGGTAGAAGTTGCTTTTTTAATGTGATTTATGGTGTACGAGGTAAATATGTGAGAGAAGTTTTGTCTTAGCTTGTGTGAATGTGCTTCTTGAATACTAACTCAAACATGCGCTTATCACTAGCCTAACTTGAGTTTACATTTCTTTTTTTTTTTGATACATAAAGTTGGAAACTCTAAAAAACTCAGCCTACATCAGTAGGAATACAATGATCCAGCTCTAAAACAGCTGTTAACTCAGACGTAGAATACAAAATCGGGTGAAACCCCGTTACACATGAAATTGTCTTTTTCGCAAGGAAGTCGGCAACCTTATTTGCGTTTCTTGGAACGAACCTCAATTCTATCCTCCATTCTCATTATAACATGGAACGAACTTCTGCTATTGTATTAGCGTCGGGATGATTCTAGCAATTCTCACAATTGAGTTTACATTTCTGCTTTACACCAGTTCCTTGCGTTAAACAGCGAAAATTTTCCAGAAGTATGACAATACCAAAGAAGCTCTTACTGATTTGCAGGCCTTCACTTTGAGATGTAAATATGAATTGGGTTTCTTACACAAAGGAACTGCGTGAGAGCAGCAAAGACCAAGAACCAAAAAGGCGAAAAGTGAGAAATGGCCATCAGACAGTGAGTGAGTGAGTGCGACACTGTCAATTATTATTGCCACACTCATCCAAGTACTATACTGATTAAAAGGACGGCATTATTGTCATAAGGCAAAGAAACCGCCAAAATTGCCAGCCGCCCCGTGTCCAACTCGCAGTTGATTCATGCGTCCCACAGTTCCAAGGATATAAACCCAATTACATTCACCTCAATCTCAGTGCATTGCTGATTGCCCCACTTATCAATTTCCACTAATAAAGGAAAACAAGATGATGTACTGACGAGTGATATATACCTGAATAAAGATACTAGTAACATGCCAAAGCTTTAATAATTGAAGGATAGGTATGTGTCCTAAAAAACAAAAGGAAAAGGATTGGTCCAGTATGAGCTAAGACAGCATTAGTTCTCTATCTATGCCAAGGCAAAAAACCCAATTAGACTGCCAAGTAACATATCTAACCAAAGCCATATGCTGTTTCCATTGTCACGTTGGTTTTGCATGACAAATAAAAGAGGATATCCAAAGGCATAGGCCTTGTATTTAGGATATGACCGGATTGGAGATCTTCAAATTCTGTGATTTTAATATTATTTTTAAAGTTTTTACTTGCACTTAATCCTGAACTAATCTTATTGCATTATTCTTTTGTAGAAAAGGTAACAAAAATCATAATGTCAGAAACCTGTACTGCTCCTGAATCAATCAAAATGTACCTAAAGCACTATGCTGAATCTTAAATCATGCAAAAGCAAAGGGTGCATAATTCCCAATGTGCCACTACCTTATAATGGCGGACATTCCCGGGTCGCAAAAATGAATTTCTTATGACCGTCACTTTCTCATTCCTGGCCCCAAAAGAAGGATATTGGGTGCCCTCTAAATAAAAAAGGCTTGAGTTCACATGCATTTCAAATTCACCATTACTGGGATTTACTTTCTTTCCTGCAAGTCTTTTGGAGAAATATACTTTACATAAAAATATTATGATTATTAAAAAAGCTACAGCTGATAGAAAATCTGGGACCCTCACTGCCTTAACTTTTTCGCTTCATGATTCATGCACGAATGCACATTATTATGAGCTTCATTCCTATATAACTCCCGCTCAGAATTTCACTTTCTTTCTCACAGCTTCGGAAATAAAATCAGTCCTCTCATGGAAAGCAAAGGACTGGCAGTGAAGCCACAGCCCAAAAAGAATCTATGGAAGCCTGAGGAAGACTTGGTTCTGAAAACATACATTGAAGCTCACGGTGAAGGAAACTGGGAAGCAGTTTCCAGAAATTCAGGCAAGTTCTTCTCTGACAATCTGTCCCTATCTATGCTTTACTTTAAATAGTTTTAGATTCCTCAAACAAAACCTCCACCAAGACAACCATCAAATGGCTGCCATCATTGATCTGTTGTTAACAGACAAAGGGTTTTTCTCATACGTCACTCACCCACCCCTTTTTTATTTTCCAAAATTGCAGGTCTGAATAGAGGAGGGAAGAGTTGCAGGCTAAGATGGAAGAACTATTTGAGACCAGACATTAAACGCGGAGGAATGTCTGAAGAAGAAGAAGACCTTATCATCAGACTCCATAAGCTTCTTGGCAACCGGTGCGTATATAGCATCTCAAAAGCTCCTATTTACCTAACTAGTCTTCAATAAAATGAGACCATTTTGACTGACTCGCCGTACAGTCCAAAAACATGAGAATATCGCAAAACAAATTATATTCAACTCAATTAATAGTGAATCATGAATGTGTTAGAACTATAAAGTGTATTGGTTGGTTAGTCGAGTGACACTAGTCTACATAAAGTTAGAATAGTGAAATCCTTAGAATAGTGAAATCCTCATCATATGTTAAGAGAGATTATAACTTGGGTCTCGCCTCCAAGTGGGGTGGGTTGTTTCCCTGCAGTAACGATAGATTAGTGATAACCCAAATGGGTTACAGCTCTTGTATAAGCATGTTGCTCCTCCATTAATCATACATGATTATTCATCTTTTTGCGTAATATTTCTCTGATTACTCTTGTTAACAGAATGTATGATAAATTGACTTGTGTGCTGACCTCATGTAGATGGTCACTGATAGCTGGAAGAATCCCTGGTAGAACCGATAACGAAGTGAAGAATTACTGGAATACCCATTTGAACAAGAGATGCCCTCGAGGCAAAAGGAAAGGCATCGATTCAAACAACGATGACCAAGAAACCAGCAAGAAACCACGAATGAGCAACTCCGACTTTCCGATTTCCTCAAGCATCGCAGAGACAGGGTTGTTAGATGCGAGGAAAGGAGAGAACAGTAAGATCACAAGCTCTTGGATTGACGAATCGCAGAGCTTCCACTGTGACCTAGATTTTCCGATTGTGCCTGGGAACGGTGCGGTATTTGGTTTCGACGATGAGCCTTTCATGACGAATTTGGATTCCATTGTCCTGTTTGAAACTGAAGCTTCAGACTATGGTTGGTTGGAGTCCAATTCGCACAAACAATGCTTCATGCCATAGTGCGAATAGCCTAACGTTGCTTCAGGGGAAGTGGAAACATGAACGAGACGGCGACGAAGCTTCCCATGCAAGCTGAAGAACTTGACGTTCCTATTCTATCATAAGAATAAAGATATATATAATGCATGTTCTTAACAAATTTTTCGGTACATTTTTTATAAGCGGTTGAAGGAAGAGCAAGGGATCAATAATAAAAAACCAAACGTAATTAAGCATGGATCTCCCCAGGCACGTCATGTCTCATTTGAAATGAGGGTAGAAAATGTACCTAAAAATTTCAGCTTATGTAAAACGTGTGTTATCACTTAAAAAAAAGTTTTACATATTTGCATTTTTACTGTTCATTGATCGAATCTCTCTATTTATTAGATAAACGATGGGTTTTCTCCCCATTTCTTACGTTGGTCACTTGGTCATGAATAAAAGTGGACATGTTTATAAAGGTGTGGTTTACTTTGGTAGTAATAATAATAGCAGTAATACTAAGAGTAATAATAGTTGATGGCAAAAAAAAAAAAAAAAAGTAATAATAGTAGCAATGAAAATAATAAATTGCAGTCTATAATATTCATCCGTAAGTATTGAATCAATGTTTTTTTTTTCAGGTCAAAAAAATTATGCTAAAAATATGAGATCTTTCCAATAAGTGTTGTTTATTTAGGAAGGGACAAATGTTGACAAAAAAAAAAATTATAGGAAAGGACAAAACTTAATTAGACACATTTAAAGTTCAATATTCCTAGATAACTCAATTTACTAATGGACTATTTTTTCGACACAAAAATGGGTGCCTTTCTGTAACAAGCAGGTCACCTAATATTTCAATAGTAAAAACAAAAAAGTAAAAAAAATGGGGGTAAATTTCAAGCTGTAAAGACTGAAAAATATTGATTCAAAGTGGGGTGCAAGAAGCAAAAGAGAGGGACCTGCAGAGCCACTTTAAATCAGAGAGCGGGGGGCATCATGGTTGAATGATTTTTTTTTTTCCAGGGTAAAATATCATGAGATTTTCAAGGGAATGACAAAAATGGGATATTAAAATTAAAATCCCTAGATTTTTAGGTGAAAATCAATTAAATCCGTTGGGTGATCCGTTATTTGTTTTGGTTATCCTTCAAGCTTAATGCTTGCCTTTGTATTCGAAAAGAACAATATGGGAATAGTCATAATCTATAGCACTTCATCGTCTAATTGAGAATATAATGAAACATCATCTATAGGTAATGAAGGTGGGGTTCCAGGAGGAATTCGAGCCGCACCATCTTCCCCAGCCCATACACAGAGAGCCTCTGCATCCATGATGTTTAAATCAATGTCAATCTGGCCACTTAGCTCATTTATAAACTTCAAAAGCGTGTCAAAATCCATCTTTTCCCCCATTATTTTGTTTCGGTATCGTTTCAGGATTGCCACACATATATACAGGTGCAGGTGCTCACAGGGATAACGTGTCCATAATACCTCCCATAAACGCATTGTACTCTCGAACTCAAGCTCCCTGAAATGTCAAGTGACATATTGATTAGTTCATGTGTTGTTTACCAACAAATTCTCGCTTGTGAGAACCAACGCAAGGCTGAATCTATCACAGACTTCGCTGTTGCTGAACTGTCGAACCAAGTTCAGTTGGTAAATGAGAAGGGGAAAAAAAAACATTTAACCATTTAGAGGCATACACTATTAACATCAGACATAGCATGAATTTACAGATCTATGACAGTGATTCAACGAATCTGACCTTTTAAATTGAATCAAAACCCAGCGGAAGCAAAAGAAATAATTCAAGCAGTCATGCTGCTCAAAATAATTGTGCAATGGACTATCCAGCAACTCTACCAACTGCAATAAAGAAATATAATATTAATCAGAAATAGCAAAGGAAACTGACAAAAATACTTCTTAGTAACAGGTTTCCAACAGATATGCAGAGACCTGTTAGTGTTGACCCAAAACCGAGGGCAGGATGATAAATGGATGCACTATCAGACGTAGATTATCAGTCCCAGCTTCTATTGATGAAAGCTTCTTATACAATTTGATTTACCAGATGACTCTTTATTTATAACATGCAAGGCTCGTAATAAAAACTTCTATTGCATAAAAAAATTAATTATATTGCAGAATCGTTTATATTGTAACATTAAGGAAGTAACAGAGACGACTGGCCTTCTTTGAAAGCCAAGTTTATGCACAGATTTTATGCTTTTAGTACTTGAAAAATGGCGCACAATTAAGTTGCAGAAACATAACATCATATGTTTCACTTATCTACTTCTTCAATGCCAATGTTTGTGAAACACATTGAACAGGAGAAGATTAATGACATTTCTACAATAATAAGAAAGGAATATGTAGATCAGAGATGTGGCTCATATTTGTTGGGATGCATTATCAGTTTCAATGTGTGTGAGATAGTAGTCAGTAGTTTCCCCATCGTATTGAGGTTTAAAGGTGACCTCAATGACACAAGGGGTGTGATAATGGTCAATGGAATAAAACGTGCAGCGTTTTTGTTTACAAGAGGTGAAAAGGATCAGACAATGGTGACAGCAATACCATTCCACCAAAAAAAGTCGCACTAATATTGACAATCAGAGGAAACCTAAATTTAGAAAGGAGTTCAAGGAAAAAAAAATTCTCTAGTTATGTTTTCCAACCTGTGAAATATTTGTATTTATAACATAATTTCATGTTCTTTTTCTTTTATTAATTAAGGTAATGCATGGTTCTCTCTACGGTGTATTCATGATTGTAATGCAATTATTGGGATACAATTGATGGGCATGCAAATAAGCGCATGAAATCGTTTGTAGAGGAATCATCTCGCTGCATCAAAAGAAAGTTGTCAAACAAAAAAGTGTGTGTGTGAGAGAGAGATAGAGAGAGTGAGAGAATAAACCTTAGATAACGCAAAAAGTTGAGAGTGCATGCCATTTTGATCACGATTAAAGTTGGGCCCAAGACGCTCCATAAGCGATACAAAACACCAAAACGCCTCCGATTCATCACCCATTACAAAATATATTGGGGAAAGAAGGTCGTTCATACCCTGTACAATGAGACAAGGATAAGATTGTGTAAACACATGGAATGTCAATTCTCAATCGCTCCCCTTCCCCACCCCTCAAAAAGAAAAAACAAAAATAAAATCAGGGTCAGAGCGGGAAGGCGTGGTAATGGAAAGTTGCAAAAACTGAGGGACCTCAACTCTTGATTTGTGGTACCATAACTTACTTTGGTACAGAAAGATGTTAGCTATTGGCATATTCTTACCCTGGTTGCAGAGAACAATTCTTTGCTTAATTATTTCACATCCAGGATAAGCAAGCGCAGGAATACACGAGAAGCAGTCACAAATTCATAGATTTCATAAAACATTTTGAAGTAAAGAACACAAAGCAAAAGTCTGGTGTTCAATGCATCAAATTGGTAAGTACCTGACAATAACCAAGATCAAAGTTGTAGAATGAATAAGTCAACAGGATATCCCGTAGAACATTCACATTTGGATTTTCATCCCCATCATAGAAAGCTTGCAATCTGTCAGTCCTCACCTTCAAAAGTAAAAGACAGTTAAAACTTAAAACTATATGTGCATCATCCAGCTGCTCTTATGTAGTCTTTTTGATAATTCATAAGCATCTGAACTAGCTTCCAGCATACCACATCTTTGTCAATTAGGCCTTTCCTCTCTCTGAATTTTGTGAACCGTCTAGCCTGTGCTGGGAGGATACTCTACAGAGGAAAAAGCATAAATTTTTTTTTTTTAATTCACAGGAAGTTATTAAAAACTATGTGCATTTACGAAAAAAGGCACGGAGAAGTGTAAACCTGCCACTGGCTCTTTATAGTCTCGTATTCTGACTTCTTGACTGACTTCAGATATTCCCTCTCCGCATATGTTGAATCATATGAGTAATACGCCAACAGAAATCCCCAAACCTATCATTCTTACAAGGATTTGTAAGGGAAGAGACCAATTTTGAAAAATTCACTTTGCTTGGAAATCATCAGATATATTATTATACACAGACCTCTTTCCGTAACTTATGGTCAAGTCCACCATAAAATATCCTCTTTCTTAAAGCTTCTGAATCTGTAACTCGCCCTTCAGAGTCCAAGAAGCTAACCCACTGCAAAAATGTGACCCGCTCGGAATGCTCATTATTTTGGATTGTAATACATTATCAGAATTAAGAAAACCTAAATAAAATAAGATCCAAAGTACTGTGACACGATCTTACAACCTATGGCTCTAAGTTGGGAGCTCAGAAGTCAGAATCATAGGCTCCAAGACTTGAGTTGCATGGAATACTATGCATGAAAACTTAGACTAAATTCATGAATGCGAAATTCCAGGTTCCAAATTTCTCACCAAGCCAGTCTATTGTGGCATCTTGGTAAATACTTTTCACTTTATTGCTTTTTATTACATACAACTTCATCTATATAAAAAATACAGAAGAATTGTATATACAATATTGATAATCATGATCAGTGAGCATTTCCATAACAAATTCATTGCTTAAACCTGACACAGAGGAGTTAATAATAGAAAAACACACTACGGAAAAGTGAAAATCACAACTCACCTCTTCGTAACCTAAAGGCAGTTGGCGTGGTTTTCCCCATACTTGTGATAATTTATCAAACTGCAAGTAGAGGAAGCAAACAAAAATGACATCAATATTGCAAGGTGAAGAGAGGAAGCAAAATGAAAAAGTGACCTGCTGAAGTATAAAAATATGAGATGTATACTAAAATAAGCCTCTGGGTATGCATGCTCAAAATGCAATCATCAAAGCAAAATTGGAATACCTCCAGAGGATCTGAGGGAACAGGACTTTCATCAGAAACATTATCTCCAACACTGGAAGACTTCTTATGATGATTAAAAGGAGTCTCATCAAAACGTTTCTCAATGGCATTGAATCCATTACTCTGATCACCAAAGAGTTGTGAAGTTGTTTCACGGGCAAATTTGGTAACAAGAGAGAACTTCTCTAACACTTGAATAGAAATATCTCTAGCAGGATCATTAACTCTACGTCTTGATCTTCCATGATATGGAGAAACAGTGGCACGTCCGTCATTGGAACCAAATTCAATCATCTCTTGGTTCTCATTCAAAGTGGACTCATTAACTGATACATTTGAAGGTTCGCAAGCAATAGAAAGAGCCCTGGGCATCTCCAATGAAGACAAAGTCCTCTGGAAGGCAATCCAAGCAACAGAAAAATAAGAAGGCCGAGATAAAAGGGAAAAAAAAAAAAAAAAAAATATATATATATATATTTATTTATTTATAAAAAATGATTTAGAGACCTAAGGGGAAATGAAAAAAGTAAGCACTTAATTTCTTCTTAACTTTCTGCCTACATGCTAGCAAACACATAAATGCATGTGTGCTTTTATAAACTTATTTCAAAGTCAGACAGCAGATGACATTTTTACAGGCCATCCATAAATTTGATTATCAAAATAAAATGGGGATATTAACTATGACAGTTACTAATTATGTGTACTTTCTTCCATATAACAGAGATATTGTTAGAGCCACTATACATAAACAACCCAGTTGCAAAAACCAATCAAACAACTCCACATGCATAACACATACCTGCAGAGGATTCTTTAAATCATTCACAATGAACACATTTGCATCTTCTGCAGATCTGGAAAATATAGCATAAAAAGAAAAGGAGAGATTCAACATATATCTGCCTGAAAATGGCACTAGAACTAGATCAAAATCGCAACATTTTTTGTAAAATATTATTTAGCCGCAGATTGTTGATATATTTTTAATGACAATAAAAAGGCAATGAATTTGGAAGAATATAAAATGTATTCATTTTATTTTCACTGATAAGAAAACATCATGCCCATATGCCACACAGCTGAATACTTGAGGTTAAAATGTTCGATATTTGCACATACCATAATCATAAAAATAGCTTTATGATGACAATCACAAGAGGTCCAACCGCAGGCTGGTCAATTTCACACAGGGAAACGAAAACATAATCTCCAAGTTCACATAAATGGTGACAGGTGGAACAGCTATCTATAAGACTTGAGTGAAGTGGTAATTACTAAAATTTAACCATATACAAGTGCATCAGTTCATCTCTCTCTTAATGAAAAAAACTACATGAATAACATGAAACATAAATATTAAAAATCTAGGATTAAGTCCCTCACATCAACCCTCTCCAAATGAGAAAATGCAAGCCAATTCACTGGTCACTTCACATTATGATTACCGCTTGGGATTAATAAGATGAAAAGTTTTATGATAATCAACATAGGAGCTCTGATAAGGGACATTTAAAATGAATAACAAATTTGTAGAGACTCTAGGAACAATGAAAATTATGAAACATATTGATTCTCTTTTTTCTTTTTAACAGCCTTGATTTAATTTCTGTGGCATGCCACAGGTAGTCATCATAAAATTCAAACACAGGAGGAAACTATCATAAAAAGGAAAAAGGCAGCAGGAAGAAACTCATCAACTTAGAGAAAAAATTTAAGCCTACTAGCGTCTTTGTGAGGGATTTAAAACATCTTTCAAATTAATCTTTTAGGAATCATAAATGGCAATTAAAAGAGCAAAAATATGTCATTTAAAACCCAGGTTATGAAACCCAGACCGGACTGGCTAGTTCGTCCCAGAAACCGGTGAACTCTGAGAACCAACCAAGTTCACCTTTTTTTTTAATTGATTTTCTGTTTTAGTTTTTTTTAGAATTTCATCTTAATTACCCTGAAATTTTCATTTTCTTACCGGTTTGGTCCCAGGTTAGCTCCGGTCTGACCCAGTATCCCGGCTGGTTCAATGACCGGTTCGGGTTTAATTACCTTGTTTAAAACACACTCACACACAAGAAGTGTTCATAGTTTTAGTATTGAAACAATCATTTGACCACATCTAGCCATTTACTATCCCATTAAATCACTAAATTGCCAATTAGGCTATAGGAATGGGTTCTCTACACATATTCAGCATATCTGCCCTATTAATCATGAAACCAAGATATACAACTTTACAAACCATTAGCTGAGAAAATGCTACCCAGAGGCAGAAAATGATTGCCAGTGTTCATTGATTAGATTAGAACAAGTAATAGGCTTCAAATAACTGAATTTGAAAACCTTGGGGCTAAACCTCATAAAGTTCATCCTTTATAGTTCAAGGTACATTTAAAATTTTCAAATATATCATCAAGAGACAGATAATTGAATCATCAATAAGCAAGTTAGAAGAAAACAAAATGTAAGACACAAATCCAGAAACTAACCTCACAAGAAGAACATGCTGCTTTATTGTAGCAATAAATTCTCTTACCCCTCCATTGTAAAAGTACAGAGGTGGATATGCAAGTCCTGCAAAGAACCCCCACAAAAAAAAAAAGTATAAAACCCGGTATAGACTGAGTCATACAAAATACATAATGAGCAATTCTTTTTTTAGAATGGCAGAAATCCGCAAAAATACCAAATTAAGTCAGCAGTAACACACTTCAATTGTTATGATTTTTACATTACTAAAGTTGAATTTCCATAGTGTAATAATTTTTTCTCAATTTATTGATATGAATATAAGAATAAATAAAAATTTTGCATCGTTTGATTAAAAAGTGACTTGCCTTTTATCTCCAAAAAAAAAAAGCACTTCATTACACCCATGTCATTAATTTTATAAAATTTCCACAGTCAATGAACAGGCATTCCATGGATCCATTAAATTTAGAGATTGGTCGCTTTTCTAGCTTCTGTCAACTTTCACATTGAATGCAAGAAATCGTAACCTGCCACATTAGTTGCCTTCACCAACAAAATGAATGCATCTACTACACAATTAAGAAAAACAAAAGAAAAGATAAAACCATATATTTTCTCCCCATGATGCCTGGAATAAGAAAATTAACTCCACATCTTTGCAATAAAACATTAATTTACTATCAGTGTTAAAATTCAAAATGGATGGATAACGATCCCTCAGTACACCGTCCGCGATTGATCAAAGTATGATCCACTTGAGAAAGAGATGGAACAGAAAACTCTAACATGGATGAAAGAAACAGTAATCGCAGGGAAAGGATAAAAAAAGCATGATAAAATCTGTGAAGTTCATATGCTCTGCTTTACCTGATGACAAAACAGCAATGATATATTGCCACCCAAGTGGAGGAGCATGCCTTCGAATGGACCTGATGTCAGTAAAGGGCACCGCCCTTATGGTGTAAAGATTTCTGTCTACATAAGAAAGGAATAAATTTCAGCATATACGGAGCGCTAGCTATATAAGCAAAATACCAAAGTCCCAATGCGAACTACCTTTCTCAGACAGCATGGCATTCGAATTATTCGCTGTACAAGGTATCCATGACTACAACGAAGAGAAGATGGACATTTCCAATAAAAAAATAAAACAAAGTGCACTCAATCAAAAGGAAAACAAAAAATAAAAATAAAACAACCAATCGGTACCATAAACAGAGAAGAGCCTTGCTTAATCAACTTCAGTCTTCCACTAATCCTTTCAGAAGCAAACTGAGTCGGATGAATTGCGACATTGTCCTTCATAAAAACTATCTGAGCGCTGTCTGGCTCACTAGATGAGCTCTGTTTAGTACTATCGCTCCGCAGCAATACGCTGGACGATGCCTAATCCAAATCAATAAAACCGCCAAAATTTCCTGCCTCAGTTAAATCTGTGATTATCCCAAACAACGTAGATTCGAAACAACCGAATCACCTAAATCTAACAAAATGCAATTCCATGGAAGAAAGCGATACATTCGGAACTAAATTGGCAACTGTATTACCTGTTGCTGCGACGCAGCATAATCGGCGTCGTCGGCCAAATCGTGGAGCTCTGGTTCTTGCATCGGCGATATCACAAATTGGGAAAACAATCAAAGAGAGAGAGAGTCGACTTCGCGACGAAGAAAAATCCGATTTGCGGGAAAAATAACAGAAAGAGGAAGGAACCCCGCACGCTGGTTGTTTCGTCGCGGGGACCTGAGCAATTTTGTGTAATGATTACCGTTGAATTTCGATAGGGAAAAAAATAAACGGTTAAGATTGACGAATTCGTTATACGGTACGGATCTGAGCTCTTTCACGCTCCGCCTTGTAAAAGGTCCCCCAACGAATAGCGACACGGCGTCTCAGTCTCAAGAACGAGGTTTCTTTTTTCCAAAATAAAAAGGAGAGTGTTATGAATATTAAATATGTGGATGTTCATTGACTCATATTACTCTTCTAGTCAGCTTGACATAAAGAAGAAAAGAAGACATGACACAAAGTAAAAGCAAAAGAAGATAAGGACATAAAGAAGATATAAAGTAACCATGGTCATGTAATCAGAGTTAAATATAACCATGGTCAGGCAACCAGGGTTAGATTTCTGACTCTATATAAAGGCCTGTAATCGATTGTTTCAGTTGAACTGAATGAGAACTTCTCTCTAACTTCTCTCTAGAAATTCTATATTCCTTTCTCTGAATTCTATTAATCTTCTCTCTTATCACATATACTTTTATAACACGTTATCAGCACGAAGCTCTAAAAGAATGTATGATCTTCTTATAGTTTCTTTAATGATTATATATACCTTGTTTTATTTTATAGATCTGGGATAATCTGAGCCACTATATGGAATTAGAGAGATATTTTTACCGATTGTTATATAACATCGGGTTTCATGGCTAAGATTGGAGATCGTTATTGTTTTTATATATTATTTACAAGTTCTTTTATATTATTATTACTGTTATTATGGCCAGAAGCCATACACATCTGATTCTTGAAATTATGACCAGAAGTCATAATGTTTTAATTTCTTATAATATGGCCAGAAGCCATATCCATTCTTATTATATAGCCAAAAGCTATATACATTTTTCATCTTATTATATGGCCAGAAGCTATATATATTTTTATCTTTTATCTTATTGTACGGCCAGAAGTCATGTACAACTTTTATTCTGAAGATAATAGTTAATTCCTCATTTTGAGATTAAATGGCCTGAAGCCATACATGTTTTAATTTTCTTATCTTGCCTTATGAATTATTTATTGTCTTTATGAATTTATAGTTATTATATTGCATATTTACATTTCATATTTTAATTATTTTCATTTATTTCTTTAATTAGTTTGAACAATGGAAAACCTGGCAAAACTTGAAATTGTGGCTTTTGATATTACCGGAAAAAATTATTTATCTTGGAAGTTGGATGCGGAAATTCACTTGAATGCCAAAAGTCTGGAAGATTCGAGCGTTGATGAATCGTGACTGGGAAGTTGAAATGTTACATTGTAATCAAGATGCCAATACAGTTGCAGACGCTATGGCAAAGGAAGCTTGGAATATGCCGATAGATCTCCATATCACTGAATCGCCTCCGTTTGTAGTTACGAGTTTATTACTTACTGATCATTATAACTCAAGATCTTATGTTGACTCAGGAGGATAGCTTCTGAGGTGTTTTGTAGTTTTTTCATGTACTATCAAAAAAAAAAAAGTCTGGAAGACACGATTAAAGAAGGGAATAAGGCATCCAACTAAGATAAAGCCAGATCCATGATTTTTCTTCGCCACCACTTACATGAATATTTAAAAATTGAATATTTGACAGTGATGGAACCACTTGTCCTTTGGAACAATTTGAAAGAAAGATATGATCACCAGAAGATGGTCATTCTTCCAAAAGCTCATTTTGATTGGATGCATTTACGCTTGCAAGATTTTAAATCTATAAGCGAATATAACTCAGCTATGTTCAGAATTACTTCTAAATTGAAATTATGTGGAGAAAATGCTACTGATGATGATATGTTAGAAAAGACATTCTCCACATTTCATGCATCCAATTTGCTCCTGCAGCAGCAATATCGTGAAAAAGGTTTCAAGAAATATTTTGAGTTAATTTCTTGTCTCCTTGTGGCTGAACAAAATAATGAGCTTTTGTTGAAAAATCATGAATCCCGTCCAACAGGCTCAACTCCATTCCCTGAAGTGAATGTAGTAACTAATGAATTTTATTATGGCAGTGGCCGTGGCCGTGGTCGTAGCCGTGGACGTGGACATGGACTTGGACGTGGGCGTGGCTACAGCCGTGGGCGTGGTCGTGGTCGATATCATGGAGGTTCAAATTTCTACCAGAAGTGAGAAAAGACTGATAAGAACCAAAAAGGGGAAAGCAGTAGGCATAACAAATATGCTGATAATCCATGCTATCGATGTGGTGGCAAGGGCCATTGGTCTCGTACCTGTCATACACCAAGGCACCTAGTTGATCTTTACCAAGAATCAATTAAAAATACTGGTAAAAGATCAAATGTTGAAGTTAATCATGTTGATCAGGGCGAGAATTCTGAGTATGGCGATATAGATAATAACTATTTGGATATTGCAGATTTATTAATATAATTTGAACTGTTATATTTATTTAAAGTTGTTTCTATCATATGTATTAATTTTATTTATATTTTTATGAAGAATGAATCCTATTGGCATCAATCCTGAAGATTTATGTCTCGTTGATAGTGCAACAACCCACACCATACTCAGACATGATAAATATTTTTCTTCCTTGGTAATACAAGAAGCCAATGTTCAGACTATATCTGGTAGTATAAATTTAATTGAAGGCTCCGGAAGAGCTAGTATTTTGTTACTTGAAGGAACAAAATTATGCATTGATAATGCATTTTATTCTATCAAGTTTAAAAGAAACTTACTGAGTTTCAACGATATCCGCAGAAATGGATATCATTTAAAAACAACAACTAAAAATAATAAGGAATATCTTGTCATTACAAATATAGTTGCTGGTAGAAAATACATATTAGAAAGTTTTCCTATTTTTTCTTATGATTTGTATTACACATGTATAAGCACAATTGAAACACATACTATTTAGAACCAGAAGTTCAATAATGCAAACCAGAAGTTTGCCAATTCAAACTAGCAGTTTGATAATGTAAACCAGAAGTTTACTAATGAATTTAATGTTTGGCATGACCGGTTAGGCCATCCCGGTTCAATCATGATGCAACAAATAATTGGGAATTCATGTGGACATACCCTGAAGTGTAAACAAATACCACAATCCCATGATTTTTCATGTGCTGCATGTTCCAAGGGAAAGTTAATTATTCGCCCCTCACCAAGCAAAGTAGAAAGTGAGTCTCTCACATTTTTAGAACGGATACATGGAGATATTTGTGGGCCAATAAACCCACCATGTGGACCATTTAGGTACTATATGGTTTTAATTGATGCATCAACTAAATGGTCGCATGTTTGCTTATTATCTTCTCGCAACCTGGCGTTTGCGAGAATACTTGCTCAATTGATTAGATTAAGAGCCCATTACCCTGATTATCCTATCAAGAAAATACGTCTTGATAATGCTGGTGAATTTACATCACAAGCTTTTAATGAATATTGTATGTCCCTTGGAATTGATGTTGAACATCCTGTAGCTTATGTTCACACGCAAAATGGACTTGCAGAATCATTGGTTAAAAGGTTGCAATTAATTGCAAGACCTTTACTTATGAAATCTAATCTACCAATTTTTACTTGGGGCCATGCCATTTTGCATGCAGCAATGTTAATTCGCATTAGGCCAACAAGTTATTTAAAGGTTTCTCCCTTACAAATGGTTTTTGGTCAGGAATCTAATATTTCCCATATAAGAATTTTTGGGTGTGCGGTATATGTGCCTGTAGCACTACCACAACGTACCAAGATGGGCCCTCAAAGAAAGATGTGAATATATGTTGGGTATGAATTTCCATCAATTATAAAATGGTTAAAACCATCCACAGGATATTTATTTACGGCACGATTTGCTGATTGTCATTTTGATGAATCATTTTTTCCAACATTAGGGGGAGAAAACAAGCAGCTGGGTAAAGAAATTAGTTGGAATGAATTATCATTTGCTCATTTTGATCCTCGTACAAAACAATGTGAACTTGAAGTTCAAAAGATAATTCATTTACAGAATTTAGCTAATCAAATGCCAGAAGCATTTACTGACTCAAAGAAAGTGACAAAGTCACATATCCCAGCTGCTAATGCTCCTATTAAAATTGATGTCCCTGAAGGACAACCTGCTATGAATGAATCCAAAGCACGCCTGAAGCGTGGCAGGCCCATCGGTTCCAAAGATAAAAATCCTCGAAAAAGAAAAGGAGCAAAGAATATAGATGGTCAGGTTGAGGATAATGAAGAAAAATTAGTAGCTCTAGAAGAGCCATATCCAGAAGAGATATTATCTCCAGAAGAGAACATTGTAATCCCAGAAGAGACCCAGGTACCTGATATATGTGAAAATAATGAGATCTCAATAAATTATGTTATGAATGGAATCCGATGGGATAGAAATGAAGTCAATGTTGATGACATCTTTGCTTATCATATAGCATATGATGTAATGAATGATATTGAGGATCATGAGCCAAAATCCATTAGTGAGAGCCAACAAAGAAAAGATTGGCCCCTATGGAAAGATGCCATTAATGCAGAATTAAAATCATTGACAAAACGAAAAGTATTTGGACCTATAGTCCTTACACCTGAAGATATAAAACCAGTTGGATGCAAATGGGTTTTTGTACAAAAAAGAAATGAAAAGGGTAAAATAACTAGATATAAGGCACGTCTAGTAGCCCAAGGTTTTACACAAAGACCTGGCATTGATTTTGAAGAAACGTATTCACCAGTAGTGGATGCGACTACTTTTCGTTATTTAATCAGTCTAGTAGTAGATGCATGACTTGATTTACATCTAATGGATGTTGTGACTGCCTATTTATATGGATCACTTGATAGTGATATTTATATGAAAGTCCCTGAAGGACTTAAGATGCCAGAAGCATCCAATTCAAGTTCTCAAGAACAATACCCAGTTAAGTTAAATAAGTCCCTGTATGGCCTGAAGCAATCAGGGCGCATGTGGTATAATCGCCTTAATGAATATTTATTGAAAGAAGGATACAAAAATGATTCGATATGCCCATGTATCTTTATGAAAAGATCTAATATTGAGTTTGCTATAATTGCTGTTTATGTTGATGATATCAACATCATTGGAACTCCTGAAGAGCTTCAAAAGGCAATTAATTGTTTGAAGAAAGAATTTGAGATGAAGGACTTGGGAAGAACAAAATTCTGTCTTGGATTACAGATCGAGTACTTCAAGAAAGGGATATTTGTATATCAAGAAACTTATACAAAGAAGGTCCTAGAGTGATTTTACATGGATAAATCTCATCCATTATATACCCCAATGGTTGTAAGATCTTTGAAGGTGGATAAAGACCCATTCCGACCTCGAGAAATTAGTGAAGAAGGTGATGAAGAACTACTTGGTCAAGAAGTACCATATCTTAGTGCTATTGGAGCACTAATATATCTTGCTAATCACACACGTCCTGATATATCATTTGCTGTTAATTTATTAGCAAGATATAGTTCTTCACCAACACGAAGGCATTGGAATGGAATAAAGCATATTCTTCGTTATCTTAGAGGTACTACAGACATGGGGTTATACTACTCAAATGTATCCAAGCATGAACTGATTGGTTATGCAGATACCGGATTTTTGTCTGATCCACATGATGGTAAATCACAAACAGGCTATCTATTTACATGTGGAGGTGCAGCTATTTCATGGCGATATATGAAACAGACTATATCAGCTACATCATCTAATCATGCAGAAATTCTAGCAATACATGAAGCAAGTCGAGAATGTATGTGGTTGAGGTCAGTGATACATTATATACGTACAACTTGTCATTTATCTTCCGGAAAAATGATTCCAACAATCCTATATGAGGATAATGCTGCATGTATCGCTCAACTTAAAGAAGGCTATATCAAAGGCGATAGAACAAAGCATATTTCACCAAAATTCTTCTTCACTCGTGACCTTCAAAAGGATGGTGAAATAGATATCCAACAAATCAGTTCAAGTGAAAATCTAGCAGATTTATTCACCAAGTTACTCCCAGGTACAATCTTTGAAAAACTTGTTCATGATATTGGTCTTCGGAGATTGAAAGATTTCAACTGATATTATCAAGAGGGGGAGTCGATACACGCTGTACTCTTTTTCCCTTATCTAGGTTTTGTCCCACTGGGTTTTCCTGGAAAGGTTTTTAATGAGGCAACACTCAACGGTATATCAATGAATGATGTACTCTTTTCTTTGGCTAGGTTTTTATCCCACTGGGTTTTTCCTAGTTAAAGTTTTTAATGAGGCACATTCATAATGGACATCCAAGGGAGAGTGTTATGAATATTAAATATGTGGATGTCCATTGACTCATATTACTCTTCTAGTCAGCTTGACATAAAGAAGAAAAGAAGACATAATACAAAGTAAAAGCAAAAGAAGACAAGGACATAAAGAAGATATAAAGTAACCATGGTCATGTAACCAGAGTTAAATATAACCATGGTCAGGCAACCAGGGTTAGATTTCTGACTCTATATAAAGGCCTGTAATCGATTGTTTCAGTTGAACTGAATGAGAACTTCTCTCTAACTTCTCTCTAGAAATTCTATATTCCTTTCTCTGAATTCTATCAATATTCTCTTTTATCACATATACTTTTATAACAGAAAGGACAATTGTTTGGCATTTGTTTTGTAACTTTCATGGTGACACGGACACCATTTTCACTAGGAAAAAACACGGACACTAATTTGAAAAAAAAATTACTATCTTAATAAATTACAGCATAATTAATCTTTAAAAGAATATAAGGTATTATAAGCTCTGAATGAAAATCAATTCTTTCCTAACATGTCTGTCCAGAAATCCTTCTTGTTTTTTTTTTCATAGAACCATTTGCTACCCAAAGCTATACTTATCACTCCAAAAGAAAGTGATTCTTTCAGAAGTTTTTTGTCTTTTAATTAGAGGGGCATACCATTGGGCAAGAGTATTACTTGTATCTATACATGTAGTAGAATATACCGGTAATTACCAACATAAAGCTACCGTTAGATGTTTTTGGGTTTCGAGTTTGAGTCCTAAAAGAAACAAATATGTTAAGGGAAGCCTCAAACCTCAAACCGGATACCAGTTAATACTATGACAAAAAGAATATACTGGTAATTATAATAGCATGTATCAAATATCATCATAAAATAAAAGAAAATAAGACAAATGAAACTCTAATCTATATAGGGTGGCTCATAATTATATATCCCTTGTAAGAAATTGTTATATATGTTCACCACAGGTGTTTTGGAATGCCCCCTTCTTTCAGATGTTGGCCACACTGGTCCAGGAGGAATGACATTGAAAATTAGAGAATCAGGGTCAGTTTGTTTAAGATTATATTAAAAAATGATTTTATTGAAGTTAAAGATAATTAAGGAAGCTGGGAGAACCTTAAACTATTTAATCTAAATTTTTAGTTTAATCTTCAACAACTTCCTCAGGCTTAATTTAACTAATAATTAACATCATTTTTTTACAATCTTAAACAAACTGATCAACCCTGAAAAAAATAGTGAATAATCCCATACGAAAGAAAAAAGGATATTGGACAGAAAATTAGAATTAAACAATAATGCAATATTGATAAATACAGTTGATCCTTCTTAGATATGATTGATCTTGGCCCGAATGCACGTGGAGAGAGAAATGTCAAAAAAAGACAGAGATGAAGCATATTGAAGAGTCTAGCTATTGGAATCTGAAGCATGAAGCGGGTAGGGAGTTCACCAAGAAGGTTCCGTGGTTTACCTTGTTTGGGTATGTTTGTTGGGATATTTGGGTGACTCGCTGTCGGAAGCTATTTGGTGAGGAGGGAGACTTGGCCAACTCTGATGCACTTTCAAGCGTATTTCGGGCCAGTTGGGACTAGGACCTCATTTCTCATTGTTACTTCTACACTCAGAGAGGGCCTTTTGATGGAGGGGGCAGATTGCGACACACAGGCTTTGTTAATCTGGAAGTTGATGGATCTGTTTTGGTGTCGGGTCAGAGTGGTTGCGGTGGTGTTATTCTTGAGGAGGATGGATCATGGATCTGTGGATTCATATCCAAGCTTACTACAGTTCCTCCGACAATAGCAGAGATTATTTGAGTTATTCAAGGCCTGCAGATATGTTGGAGTAAAGGGTACAGGAAGATCCTTGTCAGCACGGATTCTATTGAAGTGGTTAATATGATGACAAGAGGATGTCACATGTCTCATCCTTTTTCTGATGTAATAGTAGATGCTAAGCTTTGGCTATGTAAAGAGTGGTAGGTTCTTGTTAACCATATCCCGATGGAGGAGAATACCTTGGCTGACCATTTAGCAAAATCTTCCCATAGTCTGGTAGAGAACTTTGTTCTCCTTCACCAACCACCACCTTCCTATTTTGGAGGTGGTGGCTGATGAAAAGAATGTTTATAGTTCGTCTTGTTTTAGGTTTCTGTCTTGTATTGCTTGTTAGCAACTAATCGAATTCCAGTGTTTATTCATAAAAAAAAGAGTCTAGCTATTAGATACACTGCAAGTAATTCGTAGCGGTATATTTATAGCGGTTAAAATAAACCGCTATAAATGTCAGGATTTATGTGGTTTCAAGCTATACCGTTACAAATTTGCAACGGTATGCTTTGCGCCAAGTGGTGCGTGGGCTAGGAAATGCGATTTGTAGCGGTTTACAAGACATAACCGCTACAAATTTTGGCACTAAACTCATGCCAAATTTGTCGCGGTTATTTTGTAGTGGTTAGTCTATATTAACTGCTACAAATGTGACGCCATCTTGGCGCGACTATTGTGGCGGTTCATTTGTAGCGATTTTTACAATAGTAATCACTACGAAATTTAGAGGGCCTCCTTTTTATAGTGGTTACAGAGAATTGCTACAAAGTTTAACTCATATTTGTAGTGGTACAGTGTATAACCGCTACAGAATGCATTTGAAATAAATATTTATTAAAAAATAAATAAATAAAACATTTGTAGCGTTTATATATACAAACTGCTATAAAGTGATACGTAACTTTGCAGCAGTTTGATAAACAAAACTGCTACAAATTGAACATTTGAAATTTGAAAAATTTTAATCGCCAACAGTTATGAATATTTGTAGTTGTTTCTCAATACTAACCGCTAGAAAGTGTTCATTTAAAAGTTAAATATTTTAATTCCCCACAACAGTCATGAACATTTGTAGCGGTTTTTTTGACATAACCGCTACAAAGTGTTGCACATTGAAAATTTGAATTTCAAATCATGTCAACGGTGGTAAAAATTTGTAGCGGTTTTGTTTGTAAAACCGCTACAGAATGTATTTGAAATAAACATTTATAAAAATAATAAATAAAAAAATAAATTTGCAGCAGTTTTTTTATATAACCGCTACAAAGTATAAATATTTGTAACGGTTTTACAAATAAAAACGCTACAAATTGAATATTTGAAATTTAAAATATTTTTATTAAAAAAAATTCGGGCAAATATTTGTAGGGGTTATGAAACCGCTATAAAATCAAATAAAACCGCTACAAATGTGAAATATTTTTATAAAAAAATTCAGACAAATATTTGTAGGGGTTATGAAATCGCTACAAAATCAAATAAAACCGCTACAAAACTTGTCACATTAATAGCTACAAGCATTACGCAGATCCCTTTAAATACCCCCAGCACATCTTATTTCAAGTACTCCTCCATTTCTTTCAACACTTCTTCTCTTTCATTTTCTCTCATCTGAATTTTTTTTAAGAGTCGAAGAGCTGAGTAAGGTGATCAAATATAGTAAAAAAAATTTTAATTCTTTGATTTCAACATTTTTCCCCTCTCATAATATTTATATTCATTATCTGCACATTCTCAATAATATTACCTATATAAATTTTATACTTATCTAACTTAATTTAATCATTATTTATAAATAATAATTACTATCATTTAAGTTACTTAAATAATAAACTATTCAACATAATATCATAACATTGGACTCAAATAATTGTATATTTTTTTTAAAAAAAAATTCCCAAAATTTTGTAGTGATTGTGTTATGTGAGTAGCGATTGTTGTAAACTGCTACAAATATGTTTGCAACAGTGGATTTTATAGCGGTTTTTACAACCGCTACTAATATACATTTTTAACCACTATTAAATCACAGTTTTTTTTGTAGTGATACTGATAGATAATTTATTAAAATGATAATGTTATATCCTTTTTTTATTTAAAATTGTATCTAGATATATTTGTTGATGTATCATATGAAGGATAGTTTAGTTTATTATTTTAATCATGTTAAATATTCTAGATATTATCCAATTGCTTTAAATATTATCAGTTAATATATTTTGGATAAAATATCCCCTGATTGTGACCCGCACGTGATTTAGATAGAGATTTGGTTTAAGACTACTTGCCTGACTGGTAAGCTATTACAAGCCTTGATGGAAGGCTATAAATAGCGTAGGTTAGGTCTTATAATGATAACGTGGAAAACCCACTTACTTACTCCTTAGGGGTTCCCTAACGTGTGACAATTATTCCCAGACCATCATTGTACCTCATCTTTTAAATCCTCCCATTAGAAGAAGCTCTAATCCATTTTATTCTATTCTGATTCTAATTCCTTTTCGTTTTCTACAATTTTCAGATTGTGAAATATTATATGCAGAATTATTATGGTTGGAGGTGTTTCATCAAGTCTTCCAATGCTGCTCTTTCATATACAATATATTTGGGATTTATCATTAGATTATTCCAACGGATCCATCTAATGAAATTAAACCCTCAAATGCAACTATCATGAAGAAGAGAGAGGCATGTATGGACATAAGAGTAGGCCTAGTGACAAAGGATATATATATATATATATTTAGATCACACTAGTTGGTGTACTTGCTATTCTCTATCTATATCTCTATTCTATTATCCTTCACCTTAATATAATGCAATTCAAGTGATGATCGTCTTCGTGTTTTAAAAGTGAGTGAGCGTAAAAAAGAGATGTGAAAGAAGAGAGAGGTAAGAGTAACACCCAATGGCCCATGTAATATCCCAAAAAGTGATTAAGGGCTAATGACTTCAAAAATGAATGTAATTATTGTTGAATAAAATTTTTTGGAGAATGTGTGATGGGAATTTGATTGTTTTAATGATTCCAATGGCTTCTTTGTGAAATTTCATGTGGAGAGAGTGTTTATTGTGAAATTGGAACCATTGGGAACAATTGTGTAAAAATTAGAAATTCTGTCCATTAAAACTCTGTACATGGCAGTCGATTTGTATGGACGTTTTAAATAGGCAAATGGTATCTAAAAATTCTGAAATTTTTCAGTCTTAAATTTCACATACCAAGCTTCAAAATGGACATATAATTTGTGTAATTTCAATTTGTGAGCTAAGAGTTATGATTTTCCAAAGTTTGGGATGGAAACTGGAATTTGTTTTGGAGCAGTATAGACTTTTGTGCAATTCTGTATTTTTGAAGTTATGATCTACAGTGATCCATATTTTTCCAATAAAGAGGAATTAAATAGATTTCCATTGAATTTGGGATCACCCCATTTTGATTTTTCTAGAATTAGTTATGATTTTTCAAAGTTTGGGCAGAAATTTGCCAAAATTTTGTAAAAATATGAAATTGATGGAAATTTAGTAAATAATTAGAAAATAATATTATATCATATTAAATCATCATCTACCTCCTCCATCAGCCCAAAACCATGACATTCAGCTGCAACAAGAGAGAGAAGGTGTGAGAAATTCTAGAGAGAGAAGGAGAAGAGAACTTGTACGATAAGTCAATTTCTTTAGTAAATCCTTACCTAACGCATATAACTCCGCTTCTAAACTATTCTTCTATGTTCTTCAAGGTTTGTGGAGCACAAATTTGGGTGTCCTAAGGCTAGGGTTTTCAGCCACCTTGAGAAAAAGCTAGTGGGAGCTTGAGGTAACTTCCAAACTTTCGTATATTGCTTATTCTGGCTGCTGTGGGCAATTTAATCGGTGAAATTTCGCCGGATTGCCATTGGTTTTAAAGTTTGGAAATGATATGGCCTAGGGGTTATACTGCTCAAATTGGGTCTTAATATTAGTTGTAACATAATGTAATGGTTAATAAAGTGATTAGGAGTAGAAAGAAACACGTCTGCGAAGTCGAAACCGAAAAACCCCAATTTTTCTCTAGGAACTGAGAATTTCGGTCAAGGCTAGTTTGGAGGGGTTAGAGTTGGATTCTCAATGATTTGATGGTTCCATTGAGTTCAGGAGCGAAAATTAGGTGGGGTTACAGTTGGTCACTTTTTTAGAAAAAGTCGAAAAAGCATAATTACGAAAACGCCCCTGAAACCCTTAAAGTAGGGCTGCCAAGGGTAAATTTGTAATTTGACATTGAATTTGATAATTCTGAGTTCGAAAATGGATTCTTTGGGCGAAAATATGTTAGGATAGCTCATATTAGAATTTCAGAAAAAGTGCAACCGGACCGGGTACGGCGAGCCCGGGCCGGGTCCCTGAGGGCATTTTTGTAAATTTTCATTATAGACTCATAAAACCCTAAGAAACACTATAGAAGTGTCTAAATGGTGCATTTGGAATTGTAGGATTTGATATTTTCCATGTTCATGATCCACCTGCGCTAGAGCACAATCGGAAAGAATAAGGTAGTGACTCTTTTCCCTTATACTATATGTGATACATGGTATGTTTGTTTGATCATTGTCTGTGAGTCTATCACCTGCGGCCCATCGGTGTTGACAGTGGGAGGATCGTACCTTTGGGGCGGTGGAATCCGGGGGATGAGACTCTGTGAAAGTCGTAAGGCTATATGTGAAAGCCGAAAGGCTATTTGTGAAACATTCACCCGCAGCCCATGGTGTTGAAGTGGGAGGACTGTGCCTTCAGGGCGGTGGAATACGGGGGATGAGATTATGTGATTATGTGATTATGTGCATATGTGGCAGCTTGCGTGTTGTGCTTTATGCTGTGATGCTGCTTAATAATTTTCTTGCATGCTTTGTGATTACATGTGGTATGAGTGATTTGTTACTATTGGGATTCTTTTGAATCTCATTCTTTCCATTGACTAACCTTCAGACAGGGCAAGTGACTCAAAGGGAAAGGAGACGACCAAGGGCGGATAGGGCTCCTTAGGGAGATTTATATTTTGATGTTGGTTATTATGTTTTGTTGGGAGATCACCGTATATCTTATAAATGTTGTTTTGGAGACAGTGGTGTAATCCCCTAATGGGAATTTATAAACCTTTAGTTTATGTATGAAACCCGGGGGTTGTCGGGATTTTGTTGTACACTCTGATATGTAAATGTGATGTAACTGCACAGGATAATTATATTCGAGTTGTGGAATTTGAGACCAGGGTAAGGCAGAAATTTTGAAAATATTTGTGAAAACCCTTCCGTAAGGAAGGGATTATAAATGAGTTTGATTATTATTGGTCTTTATTTCATTTTAGGGGCTACAACCCATACTAGTGTGGATCTCACTTTTCTCTTATATACTGTCCTCTTCTGTCACATGAGAAGATCCAAATCACTCTTGTGAGTTTTGCAATTTTGACTGCCATACATTTGTTTTGGGCTTCTCGTGTTTTGAGTCTGCCGCTTGTGTCTTGTTGAGAGAGACTAGGCTAATTTTTATTATTTAGCCTTACTCAATAGTAAATCCCTCATTTCCTCTTTTACAACAGAGCATATTAGTCTTAATAATAATTGGGTTTTGGTGGCAGTTCCATCCATGTCGTTGGTTCCTTCAACGCATATTTTAATGTTTGTCAGCTTGTCATGAATTGCAGTCTGCTATATGTCACAATGTGTAGCGATTGAACAAGACATTAATTAATTACGTGCCATCTTAGAGCCTTTCTTTTGTTCACAGCATCATGAATGAATGGTCCTATATTGTGTTATTGCGTTGATATTTTGCACAACAAAATAGTGAACTAATCCATCGCCAGCCCCTTCTTCTTCGTCTCACCGACCAGCACTTGTAATTTTGTGGGCACCCAAGGATGACCCATATTGTCGGTCACACACACACACACACGTTATGTACAAGTTCCAAAATCACAAAGGATCCGAGTTGATTTTATGTGATGTTTTAAAGTTGATTATTTATGAAATTCAATTGAAATAAAAGCATCTAACCTGATCCCACGTTATTTGATCTTAAGCTCCATATTACATTCGTTCTTTAATACAAAATTTAGTTTGTAGTGTAAATTACATCAACAACTAGATTTTATATCAAGGGTGGGATGTAGCATGTGTGTGTAAGGGTAATCCTATATATAATAGAAGTTCCATATATGTCTAGTTAAAGCGGAGTTCTTTATTACAGCATTCTTTTCCATCCGTGTTTTTGGTGCACTCTCTTGGATACTTATAATGACGGTAAAATTGTATACATATAACCTCCTCAGATCCTATTGAGTGGGAGCCTTATATATTAGGCTGTCCTTTTGTTGTTCTTGAGCTCTCTGTGTGCTTAATTGTATAAATATAAATAGCTGAAAGTAAATGAGAAAGAAATGAGCGATGAACACAATCAAATTATTCTAGTTGGGCATCTTGACTTATGTTTAATTTCCTTGACACTTTTGAAAAATTTCCTCACTCTAGAATCACTACAATTCTTTTTTATATTATCATCTGGTATCCGATTCGGGCTTTAGGATTATCCCTCCCAATATAAGTGTCTCCTATAGAACTCAAACTGAAGATCCAAAAGGATCTAGCGGATGTTGGTGGAATCACTGCAATTCTTGTAGATTTTACAACGAGTTCACCTGTTCTCTTTAACATGAAACTCTCCACTCACATTTAAACTCAACAGTTGCAAATCTTTTTTAAGGAAAAAAGCTAGCCAAGTACGTACGTAGCTATGGGAATTCTAGACCTTCACATAGAGACATTCTAAGTACAAACAGGGACTTCCATACTCATGTTGAAGTGTGAAGCACTGATGAGATCTTCAACTTTGAAAATTCTGCTAATTAGTATGAGAGAGGGAGAGATAGAGGGAGAGAAGGAGGAGGAGGAAACAACTTGAGTTCGTGTAAAGAGATATGTCTTTCTTTGTCCTCACAAGCAGACAAGTAAGCTTGACTTGATTGCCATGCATGACTGAAACACACACACACACATTACAGAGTCAACATCTTAATTATTAATATTTATTTATTTATTGTCAACCTTTTCCTCCTAATTCCTTGTTTCATGGCTGAATATTAGACAAACCTCCCAAGTGTTGCACTTTGTACAAGGCCTGGATTTTCACATCGCAAAGTATAGTTGTTATAAAATTATAATTATTAATGTCTCCGAACTACCACACCCAGATACACGAAAGTAGAGAGAGAATAGTATATATAAATATTCAAATATTCTCTATTGAATAGTGAATTCATATGAAGGCATGTGTTAGCTTTTGTTCATTAGAGGAGGGGCCAGCATGCCCCTGCTTAAGCTTTTTAGAAATGTTAGTTATAAGTGGAAACACACGCTTGCATAGTCATAAACACCAGCTAGCATGTTTTGATTATAGCTGCTGATGAGGAAGCATTCACAAGTTTTTATGTTTGCTCTGAGGCTAGGGTTTTGTAGTACATTTCAGAAATTATGAAATATATGAAAGCCCCACAAGAAAATCAAGCCGTGCTAGCTAGGATTTGACAATTTCTCTATTTTCATCAAGCTTGGGCCAAGATTAATACAAAATATGTAGTAATTAAAAGCCTATCATTCAAGTAAATCTCATGCTTCCAGGTCAAAAGAGAACATGATGGGGAAAAAACCTAACATGATGGGAAAACAAGTAAAAGAACAAAATGGGAAAACAACCAAACATGATGGGAAAACATCCTATCATTCAAGTAAAAGCCTATCTTTCTTTTAGGAGAGATTTATTGTCACAACGTATTTATTTTGAGGCTAAGCTAATCTAAAATGGGAAAACACCCTAACATGATGGGTGGCACTATACAAGTATACATTTTAAAGGGAGAGTTCATCCCCAAAAAACTAGTATGTTAGGTGAAAAAACGTTGTCTTCTTACTAAAGACAGCCTCTATATATGTTATAAGTAAATATTTAAAGAAAGAGCGCATCTTAAACGACTAAAGACTGACACATTAGATGGAAGAGCTCATTAAACTTGTAAGTACATCACTTCTCATGTGAGACTCCTCAATGTCAAACTTATAACATTCAAGTACCCAAATAATGAAATGGCTTACTTATTTATATACTTGCACATATCACTGTGATATGTACGCATTATTCAAACAACTAAGACACACGTACCTTCCAGATGTACACATTCACATTTTGAAGGTATGTGAGAGAATATAGTGGCAGGAAATTTGATGAGGTTAATGGTATAGTAGCTTTTGACCGATGAAAAAGGGATCCTAGGATCTGGTGAAGAAAGAAAGGATGGTTCAAGGCGTGAGGGAATCTGTTTTTGGGCTGTGGCACGCCAACTTATCGCCTCAAATCATGACCATACCAGACACTTCTCTCTACCTCCTCACCCCTCTTTTTTACTATTCTCAATGCCTCTTTTCTCTCTTCTCATATATGCGAGCATATATATATATATATATATAAATATTTCCCTGCGTTTTCAACACAAGTATATGTCAATCCGCAGCCTCCCAATTATAAGAAATTTTTATGCCACTGGGTTAGAAGGCCTTTGACGTACACGTTTGCATAGCCAGTTAATTAGATGTGATCTATTGTCACATGCCACATTTTAGAATAATAGAAGCAGATTTTTACAGAATAAAATGTGGCACTAAGATTTGAGATGTAATGAGTGAAAAATGAATTTCACTGACAAAAGAATAGGAAAGAAAAAAGGAATTAAAAAAAGGGAAGAGGAAGCAGAAACCAAGAAGAGTGTCTGCTAGTGGAGGTCCAAGGCAGGGCTGCTTTAGCGCCGGTGTCCCCGCTTTTGTTGTTTCCCATTTTCCCTTTCTCTCTGTTTCTCCTTACTCTGTACCTTCCTACACAGTATCCCCTTCCCCTGACATTCTGCCTGCCCCTCCACCCGGATCCGGTTCCGGATCCGAATTTGACCAAAACACTCTTTTCAACATGTATATAATATATAAACATGGGGATGAAAAATATAATTAAGGAAGCATGTATCATTTATACAATATATAAAATTTTAGTGAATTGTATATGTCTTTTTTATCAGGAATAACTTAAACTAATTTGATAGGACTTACCTCACGTCATAAACATACTTTTAATATATGTCATGTTTAATTAGTGGATTGAGATGGATTTAGTATGGATATATATGTAACCATCTACAGCCAAGCATCTTGTCTTGTCACTGACCAAAAGTCTAATGATAGAATGGAAGCATGATGTAAAAAAGCAATAATTAATGCTAGAAAGAAAGGGGTACAAAAAATAGAAAGGAGTTATTTGGGTATGTGTTTCTTCTTCTTCTTCTTTTTTTTTTTCTATTTTGTGTGTGTGTGTGTGTGGAGAATATTTCAGGTGCATGCGCAAGGTTTGATTTTTATTGAGTAGAAACTAAGCATGACAAACCCTAAAGCACTCGTTGCTCCCTCTCGTTATCATTCCACTCACCTTCTTCACCTTCTCATCCCGAGGCATACCCCAACCCCTTACCTTCTTATACATATATACTCACTCTCCATCTCTCTCTCCTCCACCATTAAACCTCAAAGATCTTTCTTAGCTTCTTCCTCTTCTTCTTCTTCTTCTTCTTCTTCTTCTTGATCAGATATCACCCATCTGGTTCTTCTTTTTTCACTCACCTGCCTTTTGATTTCTTCTTCGTGTTTATGATCTAATATTGTTTGATCTATTTCTCGTGCGTCACAATATAATGTGGAGATCCCACTTTGGGGTTTGCTTCAAATATAAATCTATTTTGTGTGTCTTTTGTGCTTTCCACTTAATCATCAGTTTCATAGTGTGCCTTTAGTAATTGTAGCTCTTCCATATATGTGTGTGTGTATTTAGTTGCACTGCGTCGTCATGCAATATTGATTTTGAAAGCCACTGAAGAAATTTAAATTGTGATTAATTAGCGATATATATATATATATATATATCGTCGTGTCGTCTTCCTCCCACTCCACCATATATATACATATATCATATTCATGCTTTTAGTTGAACATGGCCACCTAAATTTTTGTCATTAATGGGTCCATTTGCATTATTTATTCTTCATCAAACACTTTTGTTTTTCTTCCACTTGCTTTTCAATCCTATAATTAATGTCCACTGTTTATGTTGAACATCTCTTGAAGTTGATTGTCATCATCAGGTATTATTCATGGAGGAATATATACGATTGAGATCATCGATCAACTTGTTTTTGCTGTACTGTGCTTTTGCTTTTTTTGGGTCACATGATGATATGATGTTTATTGGGATGTGGGAAGCAGAGAAAGCGATATTGGTGAGGTTCAATCTGAAGACGGATTTACATGTAGCATCAGTAATACGATCTCAGATTGAGCCGCGCCAATATCACTTTTTTCCTCTTTAAATGGATTTTTCCAGCTTATATATCATCCCGGCCATCACCTCCTCATCAGAGATATATTCTCTATCTTGAGGATATATATCATAACAGATTTTATATCTTATATTGATATTTGTTATATTCTTGTGTTGAGATTGCAGTAACAAGAAGGATTTTCAGGTGACATGCAGGTATATGTATATAAACGTACACGTTTGTTTCCTTCTTACTTCTCCCTTTAATTTTCACACCGTGGATCGTAGTAGTTCTTAAGCTTTCTTTCTCGCTCATTGCTCTCAAGATCGTTTGCTTCCAAGGTACAGAGAGAGAGGTACGATATCATTCAATTCAATTTCATCAGTTTCTTGTGAATAATGAGCTATTGATCTTCAAGTTTATGGCTTTTTGTATATATATATAATTGATTCCTGCTGATAGATATATCGCATTCATCAAGTATTAGATTGCACTTACAAGGTATACAACTATATATATATATAATGTTTAATTATATTTCTTCGTTACAGATGATCTTAATCTTGGACAAATTAAGGAGGAGGAATGTTGTGTTAGGTCTTTGATTCTCTGACATGAATCAAAGATGTTGTTGTATTATGTACTTTATATTATCCTGAATTTCTAATGCTTATTATTTCTTCTTATTGAGATTAATAATTGAAGGGGATGGCCAGATAGAATAAGCGTGGAAGATATTGTTGCAAGCCTAGCAAAGCTATATAGCATCATCTTGCAGAGTTTATGCCTAGGGGAACAAAATGAGGAAACATGGGAAAAGTTAATTTCACTGTTGTAGATACTTATTTACATATAGATCATCATATCCACACACCCTTTCACTTTCTTTTCTTCCTTTTTTGTGACTGTTTTACTTTACACCTCTTTTACATAGTTGACTTTTTTCATAGAGATTAAGAAAGTTAAAAAAATTATATAAAAAAATTTATGTTTATTATTTTTCTTTAAATTAATTTGTTTAGCTTTTTGTCTAGTTTATACACTGATATATAATATAATGATATATAATATATGTTATGGTCAAGTAATTTATTTAGCTTTCTCAATCTCTTAAAAAAAATCAATTGACTCCTTATACTAAAGACCTGTTGTGAGAGAAAACATATTCATGATTAGGGACATGTTTTCTGGTATTTTGGATTGTTTTATTTTCTATTGTAAGCTTGTAGCTTTTGTTATTATTAGTTGGGTGATTACACGTGTTTGTGTATTTATTTGAGACTCTCTTATACCCTATTTTGATTATAGTGGATCATATTTTCATTGGTCTGAATGATCCATGATTTTTACCCCAGACTTGGGGATTTTCCATGTTAATAATTTTAGTGTCTCATATGTCATTTAATTTCTATCATATATTTGTTTACCTTGTTTTCTCAAGACCCTTATAAGTAATAGGAAGGTTTAACATCGGCTGCGTCCCTTCATAACAGCACCTGAGTGGCAATTAGTTTGAACAGAAAGAGAGGCTTATGTGGCCATTTTGCGTTAGATGTTCAAATTTCAATTACTATATAGCTAGCTATCTTTAGTAAAAGGCATTACCTTTAGTTTGCAATTTTTATTAGCACCAATTGGCAATTGCAGCCATCTTGTTTTACAAAGGACTTCTTTTAAGGTTTATGGTTAATTTAATAAATATATATCAAAATTTGCTGAATTACTTAGTTATAAAAAGGAATTCTCTTTATTTAAAAATTATAGTTATTTAATATTAGGATGCGTGTCAATAGCTAGAAGACATATCATTCTTGGTACCATGAAATATTTAGCGAAGTGAATCCAAGGGTTTCCTTGATTCAGGGAGACTTATTATTTATTTTATTTTTTTGAGGATTTCATGTGTTTAATTAGAGCACTATGGTGCCTTTAAATAATCAAAGCACTACTTCTTGTCTCAAATATAAGTTCTCCTGTGTAGTATAATTTATATTACGAATAAGATCTTACATTAATCACCCAAGATATAGTGTAACATATCTAAGAGGTTAAAAATCTGTAACACATCAAAAAAATATGTTGTAAAAAAGTCAATCTACTGAATTGCGAGGTTATATTTTTATCATATTTTTATTATGTGATTGTTATTAAAATGTTAACAGTAAAAATATAATGAAATCCATATATACTTTTTGCTTAACAAAAAAGTTATAACTTTGTTTTTAATAAATCAAGGCAGGTGGTGGGTTTGGTGTCCATTATCCCAGCCCGTTTGTTTAGGGATGAATCCAAGTTGCAACTCATTATTTTTACGTAGCCCGTTAAATTTAATGGAAATTAACAATCTCTATTTATCTTATTAGTTAACTAATTGAAACAGCTTAGAAGATCCAAATCCGATTAACCACTGTTCCAAATTATATTTTCTTTTCGGCCTAATCCATAACATTATAATCCTAAATAATATTCATTATCTAAAAAATAAAAGATATATGAATAAATTTTGTAGAAGATTACTTTTTATCTTTAAGATTAGATTTAGAGGGAAAATATATAAAACAAACTAATTAGATTTAAAATATCTATATATTTTATCTAATATAATTCAAAATCTATACCTATTTAGTTATAAAAATATGAACTCGTCAATAGTATTTATTAAATATAAATATATAATATATATTTTGATTTTAACCAAATTATTTTTTTAATAACCGAACACGGAAAACTGAAATTTTCAAAAATGAAAACAAATCTTTAACAAAAACGAATCTTTATTTGGCCTATTTTCTTTTTGTCTCTTAAACTATACTGTATATTGAGATAATAATACCGTAATTAAACAATTTGAATGCATTATTGGATGAAAGATTTGCGGAGAATAGAGGAAGACTTGGCTAGAGAACATTCACAGATTATATGTGACTCATATCCAAGTCACCCAGTCAGTTTCCACAAATCCTGTCTATCCCACATCTCCAATCTCTTATCCAAAAGAATCAGATCATAGGAAGATCTTCTAGATGTCCTATCCTTTGTTGAGACAAGTCAAAAAGCCTCATTCTACTCAACCCTAGCCTCCACTCAATCCACAGCACAATCTTGAAAGCCTTTAAAAGAGTACGTTGATTAGGACTGAGTAAGGAACCCAGAACCCACCCATAACCTTGTCTAATTGGGTTAATTTGAGCCCGCCCAAAATAAACCCACGACGGGGTGGGTTTCAACCCGCCCATTTAAGACTTAAATGGGCGGGCTACGGGCGCACCTTTGGATTGCCCGTACCTGCCCATTTAATTTTTTTTTATTAGCCTTATCTTGATTGTCCCTCCCTCATTTGGTCATTCCCTCCCCAACTCAAAGTAAGATTTGTTTTCTCTTAATTTGTTTTGCAAAGAAAAATTTAGCTTATGGAGCTACGGACCCTCCTTCAAGTGAATCTGAAGATGATGGTGTAAACTGAAGCATGAAGATTCAATAGAAAAATGTCATTCTGTTAATCTCTGTAGTTGTATTGTGTTAATTTAAAAGTTAGAGTTTGTTTAAATTTATGTTCTTTTGTGTGAATTGTGATTAATGAACTTTGAAGATTCAGATTTCAGAATTTAAATTGATTGCTTGATGGGTTTGGATTGAAAGATTGACGATTATAAGTAATTTTCTCTTTTATAGGGCTAATCCCTTTTATAAACAACTTTCACTTTTTGTTTGAAAATGTAAGCTTTTTTTTTTCTATTTTACCCTTATTAAATACTCATTCTCTCTCATATTTTATACTCATTATCTCTCATACTTTTTATATATTCTCTCTCCTATACTCTTTTCATAAATAGGGGCACATATAGGAAAAAATATTTTGTTTTTGATACACTTATTGCTTTTAACTACCAATTCATTTTATACAATCAAAGAAAAAGTTACTTATAAATAGGATTAGATGGAGTATTTTCTTGTTATTTAGCCATATATGGTTGTGTAGGGTAATTTTTTGAGAAAATTGTGAAAAAATCCGTTATTGATAACTTATTTGCCAAATGGGACCTTCGTGTGGAGATTATCTTCCACGTGTGCAGAATATCTTTCCTGGTGTGCAGATGATCTTCCCTGTGTGCAAAAATCTTCTATATATGTGTGCAAAAATCTTTCCTAAGTGTGCAGAAATCTTCTTTCCGTGTGCAGATATCTTTCCAAATCCCATTAAACAAATAAGTTGCCTATGAGGTCTTTTTTTAGCAATTCTCCCTTTAATTTTTTTTTAGTTATTTAGCCATGTTTTATTTATTATTATTTTTATTTATTATATTGCTTTGAGAGACCCTCGAACGACAACGTTTTGTCAATTGACCTAATCAAAATTGAAGCAGCGGTCGGATGTTTGGGTGAGGAGGTGCGATCATTGTTCATCGTCTCCTCGTCAGAGAGCACCGCTTATCACAGTTATTCTTCTAATTCCATTGCCGGAGTAAGTATGAACTTTATAATGGAGTATTATATTATTTGGTTCTATGTTATTAAATTAGAGAATAGATAGAGATTGTGATACACCATGCGTAGCTACATTAGAACCTGTAAGCATATAGAATATATATTGCTAACTAAATTAGGGTTATAGACTAGTGAACATACATGTATAGAAAAAGTCTGGATGGTAAGTTAAGGATATACTCCCTCCGATCTTAATTACAGGACATATTTACTTAATTTTAAATCAATTAAGATAACAGTTAAATTAATTAGTGTTATTTATTTTTTGACATTATCATCATTTGGTTTCGGGGTTTGTGGTTCCTTCTCAAGTGTCTCATCTTGCACTCGAACTCAACACCCATAGGATATAACGGGTCTTACATGCACAAACCTCATCTAGATTTGATAAATAAAATATTAACAATGTTTAATGATAAGTCAAAGAATATTAATTAGTCTATTTAATGTCTTATTAAGTATACGAAAAAGAATCATATTAGAACTTTTACTTCTCAATTTAGTGTTATGTAATGTAGGTGTTCTCCACTGTGCGAAGGAAAGCAAACAGTGGCATGGGTGGGTTACAGAATTTTTCTTGTATATTGGAAATCCATAGTGTCACATGCCAAGACGAAGAGGAGACTTAAGCTTCTAAATGCTTGAAAATAAAGCAAAATCTGAGATTAACAACACTCATCCTTTTCTGTCTTGGATATTTTCATCTTGGTATCGACGAGACTTTTGGATCAGGACAAATGACTATAACGGAAGTAAAGAACAGACCCTCCAGAAGGAGTATGTTGAGAACAAATGTGAGCTAATGAGATATAAAAAAGCACGGAATTTAGTGGAGGACCTTTGTCTGGAGAAGAAGGTAGTAAGAAGAGTGAAAGTTTCACTGAAGAAGAGCTCAGCAACAGCAAGAAGCATGATAGCAGTACATTTGAGTTTGATACTGAATTATTGATCAGGAGAAGTGCTGCATTGTTGCCTGGTGGTAAAGGGGGAAATGAAGGTCCAAATTATGGGAAAACAGAAAAAAGAAAAAGAGAAAAAAAGACCGACCTTCTTTCCATGCTACTGTTGGGTTAGTATTCTTTTTTATATTTATATATTTATAGACACTGTGATCATATTTTTCATGATCAGCTCCTGACACTGATATTAACACTAGAAGAAAATATGTCGAAAAAGAAAATCAATGAAGAGAAGAAGAAAGAGATTGCTGAAAAATAGGAAACTCCGAAAAAAGCAAGGTTTTGAAACTTGGATCAATCTTTAAACCGGCTAGGTTACTGAGTCAAAGGTTAGTGAGCCAGATCGAAGTCAAACTGAGGCTAAACCGATGAAGAAATGAAGATTTTAATGATATTTATATGAAATTCTGAATAAAATATTAAAAAAAAACTATCCAAGCCATTTAAAACTAGTCAAACTATGAAAAAACTAATTGAACTAGGATTACTACCAGATCGGTTAAACTACAGGTTGGCTAGTTTTCCAACTGGATCGGCCGATCTGATCCGATTTTCAAAACTCGGTAGCAAAATAAGAAAACCCTAAATGACAAGCAAATTGTTTATGACATCTCGGTGGTGCGAGATGGCTTATTTGCAAACTAGATCGTCGATTGCTTCTCAATTTTGGATAGGAACGTTTATTTTCTTCTCATTTTCTGTCCACATTTTTTACTCATGCGTAGCTTCCATTTTTGGGAGCAAAATTGCTTACAATCACCCAATTAAAAGGACGCGTGTCTCTTTTCTTACCATCAAAGTTAGTACTCTACTTACTACACCTTCTTCTCTTCTCCTAGTCTCTTTCTTCATGATTAATGTTCGTTTAAAATAGTTTATTTTTAGGTAATAAGTATTTATAAATCGTGATTTACCGTATACGAGATAAATATATAAGAAGAATTTTTTCTCAATTTGTATAATAAAAATTTATTTTTTAAAAAAACGCTGAACCAAGTAAGTTATCCCCTCCCAACAACGCTAGCTGAACCAACACTTTGACCTTTTTATTTTCGAGGCTGCTTCAAATTCATTTTGCGGTGTAATAAAACCTGTTTTAGACAAAAAAGTAGAGTTGTGCAGCTAGCGTCTATTTGTCATCATCTGCTGATCTCATATTCTCAGGTCCAAACCCTGTTGGTCTCATCAAATGCTTAATATTTATTACATTAGTATAAAATTTTCTTTTTAGATCGTTATATTTAGATCGGTTATAGTGGACAAGGTCTAAAAAATTTGACCAGTGACAATTTTGTAATTATATAGAACTTCTAAGACCGGTTCTTAAAAACACCGGTCTTAAAAAAGTTATTTAGACCGGTTATAAATAAAATCGGTCTTAAAATATCAAAATATTTAAAAAATAAAACTTTTAAACTTTTAAAACAGGTTATTTGTAATAACCGGTCTTAAATAACAAACATTTCAAATAAGACTGGTTTTTAAAATAACCGGTCTTAAAAGTCATACTTTTTAGACCGGTTCTTATAATAACCGGTCTAAAAAGTACTTTTAAGACCGGTTATTCTAAGAACCGGTCTAAAAAGTGATATTTTTTAAAAAATATATGGATTTTTTTTAAATATGAAAATTTAAAAACAAAATTTCACCCTTTTAAGACCGGTTTTATTTATAACCGGTCTAAAATATCGACCCTAAATTTTTGAATCTCCTCTTTGTCGAGTCTAATTTTCACTCTTTTAATCTGAAACCTCTCTTCTTGGTGCGATTACTCTGTGAGCTCGGTCATCTTCGCTCAATCTCATTCTCATGTTTGTTGCTGCAGTGCTATCACCCTCGCACTAAATGAGTTTGTCGCCGCCACAACCTCGCTTGCTCTGATCTTCTTCGTCACGACTTTTCACTGTAGTTGCTTTTCTATCTCTAATATGGGTCTTGCTTTGCTTGGTCACATAGACTTGTACCATGAATGTGATTTGCAGACTCAGCATTTTAGAAAAGGTTGAAGAAGAGAACATCAACCTTGCATTATTGTGAAGGAAGCATCTTTTCGTCTTTTTAGTTTTAGTATACTATAAGTGATGATAAGAAGGAGGAGGTTCCTGAAATTAGTATTCTTCTTTCCCTCTTTAATTATTTATGATTTTACAACGTTGTTCTGCTTTATGTTTCGTTTGATTAGCTATGCAAGAATATTTTTTTTTGTTATGGTCTATAAGTTGTTATATTTCATGTTTCTACTCTCTGGCAACCCCATTCATCTGTTACCACAATTACCTGATACTTCAGTTGGTTTAAAAAGCACTCCCTTCTGAGGCCTTATTTGTTGAGTGACAAATTGCCCCATTTGATCCTACTAAGAAGAAGAAGAAGAAAGTTGCAATTATAGATCCTGCTAATGATTTAGTTGACAACTTAGCTGAAAAGACAGAAAACTTGTCTGGTATCTAATTTAAACCAAAAAATATTTTTATTATTGTTGCCGATGTTATCATTTGAGGTATCTCTAATTGTGCATATGCATGGTTCATTCTCATTTTTGCAGTTTCGGATGGGGCTGAGACTCCATTTGCTGGTTTAAAAAAGAAGAAGAAGAAGAAGACAGTAAGTCATCCAGTATTTATGTAGAATATTTTTGCACACAATCTCTGCCGAAACCATTGGGATATATAATTATATGGGGGCAATATGATGCTTGTTTTTTGATTAAAGGTTGAAACTCGTAACTTTACTAATGAGGGTGGAAATGCTGCTGAAGATTTAGATGGTAAGCAGTTGTATTATTTATTGATGTGCGATAAACTGAATTCAATGACTGTATGTGTGTTATACTCTTGATGTCAAGTGAAGTTAGCTGAATAAGTGATGAGCATCTAATAAATTTTGAACCCATTACATTGAATAAATCTAAGATAAGTTGCTCTTATCTCAGAGATATAAATTAGTAGAAAAGTTGAGTGAATATGATAAAAAGATAATTCTTTCTTTTTTTTTCTTTGTTTTGTTCTGTTTCTCATTGTCTTTTGTTCAAAGTCTAGAGTGAAAAGGGTGATACAGGTAGAGCACTACAAAAAAAAAAAGTCATATTTATTTTTTTAAAAAAATATCACTTTTTAGATCGGTTATTTTAAGAACCGGCCTTAAAAGTCTTGGAAAAAAATTTTTAGACCGGTTTTTAAACAACCAGTCTAAAAAGTATGAACTTTTTATACCTGATCTTCGAACAACCGATCTAAAAAAGTGATTTTTAAGACCGGTTGCTTAATCGGTATAAAAAATAACAGATTTTTTAGACCGGCTGTATCAAGACCGGATCCAAAACCGATCTAAAAAGTCATTTTTCCACCAGTGTTACTTAGCTTTCATCCTGTTATATAATCCAACAATGATTTTAAATCGCAAGAATTCCGTTCCAGTCCGTTATTATTCTAGTTAATTGTTTTCATTTTATTCTTTTTTTTTTTTACTTTACCAAACTAAATTAAATTATCATGCTCCTTCCAACCTCCACAGCCCAGTAATATTTTGTATTTGATGGTCTCTTTATTCTTCACACACAGAGCATGCGAGAGTTGAAAAGTTTTTTTTTTCTTGGTTAGGCATAAGTATTCTTTTATTGAAAGCAATTCTGTTCAAAATGTTATTGAATGCTAAATGTGGGCACCTCTTTCAATATGAATCCAAACCTTAATTCGTCATACTGTGAGAGATTAACTCCTTCTACTAAATTCAACTCTCATCAAGGGGAATGTGCAGACAAAAAGTTTTTTTTTTTTTTTGAGTAGCACCTCACTAGGTGCTAACCGGGATCAAACTCGGATGCTGAGACACATAGACCTCATACCATGCCAAGTTCGCCGTAGCTAAGGTAAAACTGAAATCAAACACAAAATGTTGGCCAATCTATGGGACCCAGCTTCGGTCCTTTTCTCATAAAAAAAAGGATGCTCATTTTTTTCTCTGAATCGTCAGATTAAGATCTCAACAGTCTAAATTTAATATATTTTAAAAATATTATTATTATATTAATATATTAAAAATATTATTATAAAAATATATTAAATCTGAACCATTATATCTCATCCCACAGCTCACAGACACCAAAAGAAAAAAGCGTCCTTTTCTTTTGATAAAAGGACCGAAGCTATTTCCCAATCTGTTTCTGTCCTTGTCCAACAATAATATTATTTTTTTAAAAACGTACAATGCCCTATTTGTGTTTTTGGGAAGCACGATCATATTTTTACAAAATTTAAAAAAAAAGGACTTTGGGAAAGAGAAGGAACAATGTGATTTTCTGTCCAAATTCAAGTAATTAATATTTTCATATTTAATGAACTTCAAAAAATCAATCAAACCCAAAGAACTGAACCAAAATAATATGGTTCAGTTATTTTCTCCTTCAAAACTGAATACTTGCCCCATTTTAGAGTACAAAATTAATTAATGACCCAGTGACCCAATAAGTCACTTATATAAAATCATCAATACTTTCTAAAAAAAAATAACCCATACAAGAGACTGGAGAGAGTATACTAAAATGTATAACTTACCTCACAGCCCATGCAAACCATACAAGAAATCATATTAGATAAAAAAATTGTCACTAACCAATTAAACTAGTATGTTACAGTCCAAAACAAGGAGATTTGAATTTTAAAGGCTAGTATTTTTATGGATTTTATAGATGTATCTGAAAGAAACTTGTTGGTTAATAGTCAAAAAGAGAAGTCTTAATTGGAATGAAGATTATAGTAATTAAGAAGACAAATTATAATCTTAGTTAGAGAGTGGAGGATCCAAGTCAGAGTCAAAACAAAGATAATTAAATGGGTTAATATAACTTTCGGTCCCTGAAGTTTGATTCAATTTTGGTTTTGGTCCCTCAAGTTTGAAATATGTGGTTTTGGTCCCTGAAGTTTCATGCGATTTTGGTTTTGGTCCCTGAAGTTTGAAATCGATGGTTTTGGTCCCTGAAGTTTCACCCGATTTTGGTTTTGGTCCCTTAAGTTTGAAAAGGACTTGGCGACCCAATTAAAAAACCCGACCCGACCCAGAAAAAAAACCAAGTCCTTTTCAAACTTGAGGGACCAAAACCAAAATCGGGTGAAACTTCAGGGACCAAAACCATCGATTTCAAACTTCAGGGACCAAAACCAAAATCGCATGAAACTTCAGGGACCAAAACCACATATTTCAAACTTGAGGGACCAAAACCAAAATTGAATCAAACTTCAGGGACCAAAAGTTATATTAACCCTAATTAAATTTTAGGTCACAATATTATTGTGAAACCAAGTGCAATCCTCCTCCTGGTTTGGTCCACTCACAGTCATAGAGATATTAATAAATTTGGCCACTCAATCTTTTGTTGCTTTCATCTTCTTCACGCACATGCTCATATAATAAGTCCAACAAATTAAAAAGACTTTTTGACAATTGCATCGCACCGAAATTTAGCCAATTATGAGATTTGCATTTTCTTGGATTGTGATTGTTTACCACCCTGCTTAACTTAAGGGTGCTTTTAATTAACTAAATCTACCTCATATCTAATCATACCCATCAAAACATTATCACTTAGATTCTTATTCAAACTCAAAAAAAAAAAAAACTTAAATGAGTTAATACTCTTGTTAGTCCTCAAATTTTGCTCTTAGTTCATATAGTTTTACAAGTTTTGTCTCTGTGTTTTTTTTTTTTTTTTGTCTCTGTTTAACGAATGGTTCTTATAACTTTTAATAAATTTTGGTTTTGATCTATATACTTAAACATAAACCAAATCCTTATGAAACTATAGGAACCAAAACTAACAATTTAAAATTACAAGAACTTGGTCTGAGTTTAAACGTATAGACTTGGTCTAGATTTTATAAGAACTTTGTCTTGGTTTAAGAATAGCGATCAAAACCAAAACTTATTAACAAATATAAAATCATTCGTTAAGACTTAAATTAAAATCTGAACAAACTATCTTGACGAACAATGATGGTAACCCATGAATAAATTATGATGTCGAAGTTTGGCCTCATGAGCTACTTTTGACGAAATTTAAGAAAAGCAGACTGGTCAATATATTCTGAGACTTTGCGTAGTCTATCAGCTTCAGGCGAGGAAACTTAAAAGCTAAGGACTAGCTAGGATTGAAGAAAGAGTGATCTAACAAAAGATGGGGAAAAAAAAAGCATGAAGCATGATTGGTACTAAAAGTGGCATGTGTCTCCACAAGTGACCGCAAGCATATTTTATAAAATAATTGTTTAACTTTGATGTAAAACACGCAACTTTATGGGGGTGCTATACATTTCACTGAAATTACGAATAAGTTTAAAAAAGTAAAGGTCAGGTTCTCTTATGCTTTCCAATTCAAAATTCTCAACCTACACCTGCATTAACAAAATGTAGTCCACCACACATAATTATGCTCTCCATAAAGAACATTATATATATGCTTTGTTAGTTGGTTTCAAGCATATATGCTTATTTTGGTGGATTTTTCTCTCCCACACTACCCTTTATAGAGATAGATTCCTTTTCCTGGGTTTCATAGGTAAGCAAGTGTCACTAAAAAACTTGTATGATTTTTTCTTCATCCAAACGGTAATAAAAATAACCAACAAGTCATTCGTTGGGGTGGGAAATAGCCTCACCTCATAAGAAAAAGAATACAAGTTCAAATTTGTATGCTAGACGTAATATTCCCGGGATACTATAGAATTACAGAAGGCATAAAAACCAAACCACTGAAGTAGAATAATGGTATTCCCAGAGCTCAAAGCAATTGATTAAGATTGTTGCTGCAAATGATGTTCTCAAATGTAAGACCTTTCATGTACTTTTACTAGACTACATCAATTACAGCATAGGCAAATGGCAATGAAGGCATGTTCCACATGGATGGTTAGCTAGCTTTAATAAAAAAGGGCTTAAAGAAGATAAGTATAACATACTCTTCCATGGTTCTTCTGGCCCTGATGGATCTTAAACACCCAAAAAATTACCAAAGCCTGAACTATCCATCTCCACACAACATAAATAACAAAGGAGGCATCCCAGCCTTTGTTTTAATCAATGATTGAGCCAGCAAAAGAAAGAAGCAAATCACTTCTCATCATTATCATCATCGATGATGCTTGCTGGTGTTCAAGGGAGAAGTACCCTTAATGCTCTTGGATTGTGTGTAGGCAAGCTGTGGACGTGGAGTTCCATCTGCTTTCTTTTTCCTTCTCCCTTGTTGAGATGACGAACGGGAGTGGTAAGATAAGATCGCAAGATCATTGAGATCCTGCAATGGAGTCAGAGCCTTCACAACTTCATCCATGTTTGGACGGCATTTGGGGTCCCTACTGAGGCAACTATAAGCTAACTGAGAAATTTTCTGCACCCCTTTGAGAGAATAGTTTAGTTCCAAGCGAGGATCCACAAGTTGGTATAGCTTTCGCTTGTCGGCTAAATATGGCCGAGCCCATGATACCAGATTTTGTTCCCCACTAGGGCGCTTCTTGTCCATAGATCTTCTCCCTGTTAAAATCTCAAGTAATACAACTCCAAAGCTATAAACATCACTTTTAGCTGTCAAGTGTCCTGGTTAAAAAAGAAACAGAAATCATATGAATAAGTTAGATCTCAAAGGTCTCAGAAAGCCTCCATATTTGAATTATTTGCATGTGCTGCTTACAGAAAATGTTTAGCAGAAATTATGACACATGTTATGACTTTTAGCACAATATATGAAGAAGCTTTAGTGGTGTGTGAGTGTTTTTATCATACATTAAGCTATCTACAGATATCTTCTTACCTGTCATGACATATTCAGGAGCAGCATAACCATAAGTTCCAACAACTCTGGTAGAAACATGTGTCTTGTCTCCTTGAGGCCCTGCTTTAGCCAGACCAAAATCTGAAAGCTTCGCATTATACTCCTGTAAAGAAAAGCCCAAATTAACAATCAATGAAACGCATTCAAGAATCTCAGGCATTCATCTAGTCAGAACCCACATACCGAATCAAGCAAAATGTTTGATGTTTTGAAATCTCTATAAATGACTGGTTCTGGACCACTATGGAGGAATGCCAACCCTTTAGCTGCACCAAGTGCAATCTTTACCCTATTGGACCATGGAAGAGGTACAGTTCCTTCAAAATGCAAAAAACATCAGCTCATATTTGTAAGAAACAAGTAAAGGATCGGAAGAGATAAAAAAGTTATGAAGTATTCCAGATTTATCCACTTCATACAGTTCACTGGTTCCTGCTTATATTGTACTTCATGATTCTCTACTATGAAAAAGGTTTCGCGTGATATAACATTCAAAAAACCATTTTTGAATCTAAGAAACCAGATATAATTAGCTCGACAAAGTAATTCACACACAAGAAATGGGGGAAAACATTTACACTTTAACATCCCTAGCTGGATAGGGAAGAAGTTACAGATTGACCATTGACAAAGGGTCTCCGCTCATAAAAAGTCGCTTATATCTCATCAGTAAGGACACATATTATATAAATATCAATGTAATCAGTTCATGCCAAGGCAAAAGATAAGCTGTGCTCACTTCTGAAAAGATGATTTTCCAAGCTTCCACGGGTCATAAACTCATAAACAAGAAGCCGCTGATCATCTTCAATACAGTAGCCAATAAGTTTCACAAGGTTAGGATGGTGAAGCTGTCCGAGGAAGTCAACTTCAGCCTGCAACAACGAACCATCGTGTTAAAGTATATCTGCAGTATCTCTTATGTAATTCTCTTCTAACATCAATCTACTAACCCAAACAAAGCAGATATTTTACTAACCACCCATTCTCTATGGCCCTGAAGACCATCCGGCTTCAAGCTTTTAACAGCCACTGTAACCCCTGAACCTGGTTTCGCCGGGGCTGTCCCATTCTCTTCTATCCATCCCTTGAACACAAATCCAAACCCACCTTCCCCAAGAATGCTGTCAGGTCTGAAATTTCCAGTTGCAGCTTTTAGTTCCTGAAAAGAAAATTGAAGAAGCTGGCAAGGAGCCCTCTTTTCCTCAGGTGGGGGTACAGTATTATCATAAGATAGTTGAGTATCATTGGGAGGACATAACTCTCGATTACTAGCATTCAGGTAACGTGTCTCAGTTGCTGCATCAACATAAAGAATGTGTTTAACATTAGGGATCAGATAATGTAATTGGAACTAGCACAAAAAACTGACGACAAACTTTTCCACAATTCCAACAGTACTAGATTTTGCAATTCGATGAGCTTAAGTTGAAAACATGGGAAATCATAAAATCCAAGAATCGATCACAAAATTTCGTACAAGTCTGCAATGGAATGAACCCCCTTCAGTTTACAAGAGGGACCAACTACTTTTAGATGCTCAGTGGTTTCTCTTTCAGAGAAATTAAGCAGTTTGCGAGATTTTAAGTGATAAAGAAAAGAAGTGTAGGCAGTGATTCTTGGAAAGCAGAAAAAGATCAATCCCTTTACGCACAATCTCATAATTGAACAAAAAAATGCACGCCAAAAGATTCTTTGCTTGAAAATTCCGTAAGTTTAGGCAAACCGGGATCCAAATTAAAATCCCATAAAACTCTACAAAATTATAGCTGATTCTTTGAGGCTATAGAGAAGAAAAGAAGAAGAAGAGCACCAGAAACTACCGGAACTACGATCAGAGGAAACTCGAGCGGGCAAAAATGGGAGCATTTTTGAGATTGTGCCCATTACTCGTTCAGATTCAAAAAAATATCTATATCTTACACGATTCAAATATAGATAATAATCGTAGATACCTGCATCATAAACGAGACTAGTACGAGGAATAGTGGAAGCAGAGTCTCTAGGAGCTGAGGGTTTGCACGCACCTCTAACGCCGCGTTTCAGAACAGCCCAGCACCCACACTTCTTCTCCATGGTCCTTGTTGGTCACAACTCTCATGGGTTCGCCATGAAATTACATACCAGAACCAGAGAGACACGTGAGAAAAGCAGGAAGAAGAAGAAGAGATCAACCATGGGCTGGGTTGAAGGAAGAGATGAGGAGAGAGAATCGGAAGAGAACAAGTGAGTGAGAGAGGGGGGGTAGCGTTGGTGTTTGTGTTGGTGAAGGTTGCTGCTGATGGTGTTGGAGATTGCAGGCATCATCATCGCCATCATCGCAGAGTGTACAAAAAGAACTTTTTTGCGACCACCTTTTGTGTGGGGATAGGAACGGGACACACACACTCCCTCCCCTACCTGTTTTACCTCGCTGCCACATTTTACCATTTACAAAATTAATATTAATTAAATAAAATAAAATCAATAATAAAATAATACAGTACCCTCTTCCATGCTCAAATAATAAATATTAGAATTTTGATAACTAATTGATGAATATTAAAATATAAATTAAATTAGTTATGGATTAAAATATTGCATATCGATTTTCTAAAATATTCTATTTAGTTATTAGTTTTGAAAATTAATTGGGATAGAAGCCCTTGATATGTGAAATTAATAAGAATAGTCATTTGGCTTGATGTTGTACCTTTATTATTAGAGACATTAACTAATTCTTGTATTTAGGATAAAAGGGTATGATTGGCAAAAAAAATTATGTAATAATACATTCCTTAATTTATACCATTTAAATTTGTTAATTAGTTAAACTTGTAGCAAAACATAATTGTTTTTGTATCTCATTAATTGCTGACCTTTCTTTCATTCAGTGAATCCTAAATATTTCTCTTCTATTTTATTAGATGATATATTAAATAACCAACGAGAACTTGAATCAATAGATAGGAGTTGTTTCGGTTTGACAAAAGGTTAGCGATTCGATCTTTTAGGAAAGTAACAATTTAGATGGTAAGATCGCCATCTATATGAATCCTATCATAACATCATGATCCAAATTAATTTGATTTGTAATTCTTTGAGGGGTCCACCACGATACCCGGGCTCAAGCAAAAAAAAATTAATAGTGAATATTTTACAAAGAAAATATTTAAAAATTTAGAAAATGGCTCATTTTTTATATCATCAAACCACTCTAATAAGCATTTTATATTCAAGTGTGGATGCAACAGCATCACCTGTCAATACATAAAAGTGTGAAGTTATAATATATCCTATAAGCAACAACCACATTAGAAGTAATTTGTAGATTTTTAATCCAAATAAAAAAATTTCATATATGTAATTTGAGTGGTAGAAATGTGGCTTTATATTACTTACCTGCTGCCTAATAAAAAAACTACTTAACTTATTTAAGTAGGTTAAAAAAACTATACAAATAACTCAATTATAATAAGCGTGACCTTATCCTCCAAAAATATTCTTATATAACATTAGATTGTATAAGATTAAAAAGTTAGGTAAATTAATTTAGGAAAAACGATACCACTCTGATCCATTTTATCAATTCAACATACCTAATTCTCATATATCAAGGAAAGTTAGTTTACTCACTAAATATGTCATAAATAGATATGTTTTCCTAATTTTACCTTCATTTATGAATAGAATTGTCAACCCCCCTCTCTCTCTCTCTTATTTCTCTCTTTCCAACATAAATTAATTCATTTTTTCTTACATTTAATATGAGCAAGCTTGTAATACTATCATTAATTACTCTTCAAGTAGGCTTATAAATATAATGCAGAACTCCATCACTATTAGCGGAACCAAAACAAGGACAAGCTTTAAAGCAGGAGTGAACAATAACAACATGAGCAAAGCTAGAGGATGGAGTTCTTTCTTGAGTAAGTGAGAGGGCATGGAGCGCAGCTTAATGAGGATCAATTTTTTTTTTTTTAAATTATACTTATAAAAAGAATCAGAATGATAAATATTATAAATAAAATGAATTGATGTCTTATATTTATAATTAAGATTAATCTCTTATAATTATGGCCGGATGAATATCACTTTTATATGAATATTGATAAAAAAAAGTTGAAAAGTAAAATGAATCATGTCTAGTAAAGTTTTGGCATTTTGAGAGGAGGGCATCATCAATCACTTTAACCAATCAACACCATCATCCCTCTCCTGCGGTTAATTTGAAACAGTTACAAATAATGTTAGTCTCTGTTTAATCATTTGGATTCTACCCTGCTTTAACGACACTTGTCGTCACAAATTCGCTTTGCAGCTTCTTATCTTCTACTTAAATAATAATATTATTAATAATAATAATCTCTCAAGACAAAACCTGTAGGGTATGTGTGTTTTGACGTTCAGATTGTTTATAAGTTACTTTTTACGTAAATTAAGATAAACCCCATCTCACATATTTATCCTGTATATCGTAAATCATGATTAAAAAATTATTTTTAAATATTCTAATCACTATTTTAAATAAACACCGTAATCAACTTGTTGCTATGTTATGTATACTCGTAAAGTTATCTGTCCCTTAGGTGAGGATTGGCACAAATGTGTAATATCTGTTGGGAAATAGTACATAGTACGATGAAAGAATTAAAAAAAATTCAGAAATTAGATAATGAATGCAGATATTGATATATACTGCTTCGCCGCCAGATTAAAAAGGGAGGAAGAGAAAGAAAAAAAAACTTTGAAAATAGTAAATGACAGAATGGTGTCTTAAATATTCATCAGAATCACATGGTAGTATTAGTATTTAATTTATCTTTTTTAAAATTAAAACTAAATTACATAAATACCCATATATATATAGACATATATATATTAGAATACCACATTGACAGGATTATTTGACTCTGCAACTTGCCCTTTCCAATGTGAACAGGATGAAGACTTGATGCACCTAATAAGAGACTATTCTAATGCTTATGAAATGTGGATTTCTATAGTTAAACCTGTCATGTGGAATAACTTTATTAACTTGTAGGGCTCGGAGTGGATAGAATGGAACCTTAAACATGAAGTTGGCAGGGATTTTACTAAGAAGATTAGATGGGCAACTCTGTTCGGATATGTATGCTCGGACATTTGGGTAGATAGATGCAGAAAGCTCTTTGGAGAAGAAGGCGGCAATGATTATCTGGACGCCCACTCTAGTTTCTTTCGAGCAGGCTGGGACAAAGATTTGAGCGCTCATTGCAAATTTTATACACAGGCTGCTAATGGAAGCAAGGACCTACCAGGTAGAAGGCCGGGATTCTACACACTAGAGACAGATGGTTCAGTCCTTAATTCGGTCCAAAGAGGAAGTGCGGGAGTCATTAGAGGAGAGGATGGAGGATGGGTATGTGGCTACATAAGCAGACTTACACAAGTTCCACCAGTAATTCAGAAATTATCGCGATCATCCAGGGTCTCCAAATATACTGTAACAGAAATGTTAGAGCTCTTACTCTTTGTACGGATTGTATTGAAGCTGTAAACTTACTTATTATGGGATGTGATCATAAAACACCCGTTTAAAGATGTAATTGAAGAGGCTAGATTTTGGCTGTCTAGAGATTGGAACGTCCTTGTTAGACATGTTTCTAGAGAGCACAATGCTTATGCAGATTGTTTGGCTAAGTTAGCGCATAGTAGTACAAAAAATTTTGTCATCTTTAATCAACCACCACCTCCTCTTGTGGCAGGTGGTGGTGGATGAGAAAAATTAGTTTGTGTCTGTTTTCAGACGTTCTTCTGTATTAATCTTCGACTAGATTAATGATATCCAGTTTTAAGTCAAAAAGAATACCACATTGTTCTCTAACACTTGTAGTTCAGAGAGTCCATACCCTCCACCCCAATATTTCAAGCCATGTAAAGCCCAAACAACAATGTAGTCTTCAAAGCCAATCCCTGACCTAGCGATTTCATGAAGAAAGGAGGAGCAAGCGCAGCAAATAATTATTCTTGGGGGGCAAAAAGAAGAAAAAGAATTAAGTAGAAACCTTAAAGAACAAAGAGGGCTTCCAAATAAGAACAAGCTGAAGATTGACTGACGATTCTTAGTGTAAAACACTAAAAAGTTAAGTGTTAAAAAAAGAAGAATAAGTAAAATGAAGAAAGGGGTGCGAAAGAGAAAGAGAAAGGGAATGTTATAAGGAAAAGGAAGAGAGAAAAATAGTTTGGTTTGAAGTAAATTTAATAAATTTGGATAAGGTTTTTATAAGTTCACAAAAGAATTTTATAACTTTCTTAAAAAATTTTATAAATTGTAAATTGAAATTCATAAGATCTGATAAGGGTTTTAAAAGTTTGAATAAAATTTTCACAAGTTCTTAAAATAATTTTCACAATTTCCTTAAAGAATTTCATAAACTGCAAATTTTGATTCACTACATCTTATAAGAGTTTTACAAGTTTTGATAAAGATTTTTAGAGTTTTCACAAATTCCTTAAAAAATTTCACAAATTGTAAATTTTAATTTACAAGATCTAATAAGAATTTTATAAGTTCTAATAAAGATTTCATAAATGTACATAAGAATTTCATAAATTCTCAAAATAATTTCATAAGTTCCTATGAGCTTTTCAATTCATCAGCATGAAAAGACCACCAACACTTTCCGGCGAAGCATCCAAGACGCCACCAACCACCAGCAACAAGAGTGTAGAAATTAGTTGTAATTAGTTGAAGACTTTGGTGGTTATTTGGGCCTATTGGGCCTTGTATAGATTTCGGCCTTGTTTGCTGTGGGCTATATATATATATATATATATATATATATAGGTATGTACATTTTATGTAGATCAATAAGAGAAGTATTATTCAATCATATGAGTTTAATGCTGTGCTAATCTAAATGGTATCAGAGCCAGGTTTCGATCCTGGGACCTGTGGGTTATGGGCCTTGTATAGATTTCGGCCTTGTTTGCTGTGGGCTATATATATATATATAGGTATGTACATTTTATGTAGATCAATAAGAGAAGTATTATTCAGTCATATGAGTTTAATGCTGTGCTAATCTACAAAGAGGATGAATTAAGAATAAAAATAACAAAGCCAAGAACAAAAGTTCAACTTGGGAATAAAAAATCACCACAAAACAAATTTGGGAGCGCGTTTGAAATAATTAATACTAGTTTGATTTGTGCGCCTTTGATCTAAAAGACGCTCAGCAGGAGCGATTCAGGATCAAGAGTCACAGTTTTGGGAGCGCGTCTGCCAGTAGCAAGAAGGAGAGGTTTTCTTGAAGGTTAAGTGGAGACGCCAGATGAGGATCGGACTAGGAGTCTAGGACCCAGAGCTTGACCAATGAAGATCTGGATGAGCTCAAAGGATGCTTGGATCTTGGCTTTAGCTTCAACTACGATGAGGTTCCTAAGCTCTGCAACACCTTGCTGGCTGTTGAGTTGTGATATTCCATGAGCCAGAAGTTCATGGATGAACATTAGAAGTTGCCTGAGAGTTCGGGGTACTGCCTTCACCCGCGGATTCTTGTTCTTCCGGGAAACGAGAGAAACAGAAGCAAAAGGCTTTATATCATTTTCATTTAATTTCAAAAAGAATAAGTAAGGTCCTCACGCAGCTTTGATATTATGAATACTGAGATCATTTTTCTGTCTTCCTGTATTTTAAAAGTTCTTTTTTTTTGGATTTTCCCTTGTAAAAAGGGAAAAAAGATAGAAAAAAACTTTAAAATTATAAAATTCTAAATCAGATTTATTACTAATAGTCGAAAAAGGAGTGATGAAACTGGATAAACCCACAATTCATTTTTTGGGAAATAACTGATTTTGATTTTTACAAATTCAAAGTTCTTTTTCTATTTTTTCCCTTATAAAAAAGGTGACGAATAAAATTTAAGCCATTCTCCGCAGAAATAACATACTTCCTTTGATCTTAAATATAAAACATAATTGACTTTTTTGGAAATATTAACAAAGCTAATTAAATTACTGTAAAATATTTATATTTATCGTTTTTTCTCAAAACTATTTTGCATAATTTATAAACTGATATATAATCTAAGGATACATAACATATGATATGATTAAGCAACTTATTTAGCTTCCTTAATTTTTTCAAAAAAAATTAACTCTATCTTATATTTAAGACCGGATGGAGTATTATGCACTAGATTATAAAAAGAATATATATATATATATATATATAAACATAAATTCCTTTTTATGTATTAAGTAATGCAACTATGAATCTCATGGAGAGTTTGATCCAAGTTCAGGATGAATGCTAGCGGCATGCTTAACACATGCAAGTTGGACGAGAAGTGGTGTTTCCAGTGGCGAACGAGTGAATAACACGTAAGAATATGCCCTTCGGAGAGGAACAACAATTAGAAACGACTATTAATACCTCGTAGGCTGAGATGCAAAATGAGGAATCCACCCGAGGACGAGCTCAAGTCTGATTAACTAGTTGGTGACTTGGTGAGGCAATAACTTACCAAGGCGATGATCAGTAGTGTCCGAGAGGTTGATCAACCATACTGGGACTGAGACAAGGGTCTTCCACTAGGGGCCCGCTATGCCAAAAGCGAGAGTAGTCCCATCTCTCTCTTTCCTCTTTTACACCCCATGCCATCATATATATATGTATATATATATATATATTCTTTTTCTTTTTTATGTATTCATGCAATGTCTGGTAAATTAATAGTGATTATTGAAAATTCGATCACTGGCTCCATCGTTTTCTAGAAGGCATCCACCGATGCTCCCAAGTATAGCTGGGAATATGGGCCAGCCCGTGGGTTGCGGGCTGGCCCGCATCAACCCGCGGCCCAGGCAGTGCGGGCCTGTGCAACCCACATTTCTGCGGGCTGATAAAATGCCAACCCTAACCCGCAGTGTGCGGGTTGCGGGCCAACCTGTGGGCCCACATTTTTTTTTTGAAAAAAAAAAAATTCATATTTTTGAAAGAGGATTGAAAATATGAGACACATATATATGAGTAATTAAATTTACCTTCCTAGTATCAATCATTTCTTTTATAAAAATTTAAAAACATAATCTAAAATTTAAGAGATAAAGTTATCAAATTTGTTAAAATTTATAAACAAAACATAAACTTATCCTTAAGCAACTAAGATATAATAATTTTGTTTAAAGAAGAAGGGAAGAAGCTAAGATTTTTTTTCTTTGGATTGGGAGGTACAAAGATAAGAGTGGAAAAATTATAAGTTTTGTAAAATTATTATATGTAAATAAAAAATAAAAAATTTTGCGGGCCAACCCGCGGGTTATGCGGTGCGGGCCTGTGTGGCCCGCATTTTTGCGGGTTGGGATTTTTCCAACCCTAACCCGTCAAAACCCGCGGGCTCACGGGTTGAGCCCGCGGGTTGAGCCCATATTACCGGCTCTACTCCCAACTGACTTTTTATTTTTCTCCTCTTTATTTTTTCCAATTATACCACCGAAGGCAAAAGTCCAACGATCCAGTGCATAGAGTGTGTTTGTTTTGACGATTAGATAAGTAGCTTATTTTTACTTAAATTTATGGAAACTTAAGATTGAAAAAAAGTTAGATTAGGTAAAATGATGAGTATTTGAATTAACGATTTGATAAGTAACTTAAAATAACTTATGTAAAAATTAGGATGTTTGGTTTGACTTTTGCATAAGTGAATTTTGTATTAATTAAGAGAAAAAAAATGAAAAAATTATGAAAAATGAAAAAATGAAGGGATAATTGTGAAAAAAGTTATCATTGGCAACTTAATTGTCAATGAGACTTGGGAAGATATTTACACATGGGGGGATTTTTTCACAATGTTCTCAAAAATTAACTTTGAAAATTTGGTAATGGTACAATTTTAATAAAATTATATCAAACTATAATTTAAACTGGTACATTCCAAAAGTCTTTTCTACTGTGTACCTCAAGCTTAAATCTTATAAATTATATCAAACTCTAATTTAAATATTAGATCCTAACTTATATTTTCACATAGCTCAAAATCTAACAAAATATATCGATTAAAATCTCAATAATACCTCAAATAATCCAAATAAGTTATTTAAACTAAATTTAATGGGAAAAAACACTATATAGAAACTAATTTATGACATATTTATAAAAAAAAGTGATTATAAAATCATAAAACAACTAAATAATAAATCTAAACTGATTAAAATTAATTATTAATTATTCTCTACATTTCTATAGTCATATATTAACAAAACTTAAAACTTGCTTAAACTCTTATTCTAAAGTATTCTCTAATTAGCAGAAGATTACTATCTAAAGAAAGAGAAAATTATTTAGAACATTTTTCATAAAAGAAGTTTTGTGATTAGAAGTGATTTTGAGTACCTCATTGATCCCCAAAAATATGAAAATACTCCTATCAATATTTTTTTTATACACATACAGGCACATAAACTCCAATAAACTTCATTTTGAAGCTTATGACTTTTTTCACCTTAAATCCAATCGTTGAAACAAACACCCATTTTTATCAAAACATTGTTTAAATACAATTGAGTATTATTGAAATCCGATTTTCCTTCAAAACGCCTAAACAAACACATAGATATTCAATAGTTTAATACAATCCAATTCAACAAAACCTCTCTGGTCTAAAAAAAAAATTGGTCGAAAACACAAAAAAGAGCCCACCAGGCCATTATTGTTAAACTCATTAATTGACTTTTCGAGTTTACTTTTTTTATGATTCAAAATCGAGTCAAGTCATTCTTAAACTCGTAATAGTTACAAATTCGGTTAAATTTACAAGTTCACACACTAAGTTTACTTTCTTTATGTTTCTAGCTTAAAAGATCGTGTAAACTCAATCTTTAATTCGTCCCAACTTTTTCGATTTAACCATACTCAGTAGCTTATATATGAATTTTATAATAAAAAAAATTGTTGAGTATGATAAATTATGATTGTTGATGGTTAATTTCAATTATTTAGATTTAAAATATATTTAAATCAAATTGTTGTTATTTTTTATATTTTAATTATTTAATTATGCACTGTTAATACCTATTTATTGATAAAAATAAACTCTTACGGGTTTACAATTTAAGTCTACTATACGAGTTTACGTCACTAGCACGAATTTACTTAAACTCGTGCGTTTGACAACTTTGAATCAAACCATACTGACTAATTCAAATTGAATTAGATAAGGGACTAAGCAATCAAATCAATTGGTTTAGTCCTTCCCAATTTGAATATATATAATTATTACGCGTCGTCGTTATCATAAAGAGGGAGGATTGAGGTGTTTGTCCTTATCCGTTTGCAAAATTTTGTTCGCTTATCTCATACTCAAAGACACTTCGGTGAACCCTAGCCCCAGGTGCCTCACCCTCAGACTCTCTTCATCATTGTTAAAGCTATAGTAGTCAACGTGACAGTTTGAAATAACGATTGAATTCTTCAAAAACATCTTTTCAATCGTGATTTACAATATACGAGGTAAGTATATGAATTGAGATTTGTATCGATTTAAGTGAACAATAACTTTTGGTATATCCAAAAGTGATCCCAAACAACTCACCACGAGTTGTTTGATTTTTTTTTTTTTTTTGTTATGTGGTAATGGCCAAAGGTCTTAACGGTTCTTACGCGACGGTTATACTTTGTCAGATTTATTTAAGCTAAAATTTTAGATTATTGTAATCATGGTTTATTAAGATTCTGATTGTCTGAATCAACTAGTTCAGTGGACTAATTAATTCTAACATAAATGCATATTCTGATTTCAGGTTCCTTTTGAGTCAGACTAGACCACAAGTTGCCCAACCCAACCCATTCATGGAACAAACCAAACTTCAGGTTAGGCTCTAGTCTGATTTAACCTTTACATAGTCCTAATCTAATACTCACTAACAATTTGACTTTAAAGAGGCATGTTTTAGCCTATTGACCTTTTATTATCTCACTTTGTATAGAAAATAATTTGTTTTTTGAAATTTTCATTGCGTAGTTCAATCATTTTTTGATGAGAATTATCAATGATCTTGGACTTCTAATCTGAAAGTATACCCGGACAGATATGTATGGCCCCTTAATGTATCATGTATGAATTATTGAATTACAACTTGCGTCTTTATATATTTTTTATGCATTGGAAAGCAAAACAATAGAAAACTAAACTTCAACAGTCACCTGTACCAACGCATTTATGCCATCGAGACCCAACATCTGGAGACCAGGTGAACCATTTAAAGCCCTTTCCACTAGTGTGTCCGCCAACTTGTTATGTCTTTATATTTTGTCAGCTTCCTAAAAATAATTGAAGTAATATAATTTGGATGCTGAAAAATAAAACTCTTTGAACCAATGTTTTAGCAAAATAAATAAATAAAATATTATACCAACAAATTGTCGGATGAGATAATAGGTAGTCTCATCTTTATAAAAAAAAGAACATAAGTTCAAATTTTGAAAAGTGTATTTATTTATTGAGAGAAGCGAAAACCTTTTACGTTCAAAATTTTAGAAGATATTATTCCCTTGACTAGATGATAAATAAATAAATAAAACATTGTATGCATTGAGTGAAGACATATAGAGATGTTACATAACACCATTTAAATCTAGGTATAGATATGTGCATGTTGCGCGAAATTTATAAAATAAACCATATTATTCATAAATCTTATACGAATCGGTTTACATGCCGATATTTATTGAACTTAACACACACACATGTATACTCATATCCAACACTCCAGTGTAAAAATGGTGGAAGGACGAGTGCATAGAAAGTTCAATTGGAAATAATCTCAAGTGAAGAAAAAATATCACAAAGAAAGCAGACAATTCCAAGTCTTATTATGAGTTGGTCAAAACTGATAGAAAAAAGTCAAGAGCATAATTTGAGTGGCAATCACAAAGAGTCTCTCTTTCACTTGCCAATAGGGACAGATCCAAAAAAGGAGGATTTTCTCTTGGAGGGATATATTTTAGCTACATGCTTGGCATCAGGGGGGAAAAAAAAGAGAGAGAAAATAGGTTGATTTTTTAAAAATTAAGATTATTTTTCATCATAGGTGGGTGCTTGGTGAGGGGTCATTTCAAAGGATGAATGGAAAGCAGAAACAAAAATGAAATATATTGTAATGGGAATGATGCTTTTTTGGGGGATGAAAAGCAAATGAAAATGCTATTCTTTTTTCCACAATGTGCTTGCAACTTGACATGGCCCCACCCTTTGTGCCAAATAACTTAAGTGATCCCCAATTGCCCCCACTATTCTCTGTGGGTCCTCACCCTATGCCCCTACCACAATTCAATTTGGGAGAATTATGTTCAAGTCCCAAGAAAGAGGAAAAATGAAGAAATGATCCCTATAGATTGTAAAATGAAAAAATTGTCCTATAGAGTTGTCAATACAAGCTCCTGAAGTTGTTAATGAGTTGTCAATACAGATTCATGGAGTTGTTAATGGGACCATTTCTTCATTTTACAATCTACAGGTACCATTTCTTCATTTTTTCTCTTCTATAGGACCTAAATGTAATTCTCCCATTAAATTTTCTTTCACCCATGAACAACCGTACGTCTAGTTAGGGAAATTTCATTCAGTTCTCATTGAAGAAATTTCCCTCAACTACAAAATTTCTGAAACTTCCTGCATCTCTTGAGTGAAAATAAGATTAAGTTTTATGGGTGATAAATTAATGATGCTCTTATTTTATTTTTAAAATTTTTTATTTATCCTGTCAATGTCTTTATTTATCCTGTAGATGATCAATATATTTTAAATTTTTTGAATTCTTTTATTTGTTATGTAAATGTTTGTCTTGTGAACGACCAATATGTTCTTATTAATCTTGTAACTTCTTTATTTCTTTTGAATCTCTTTATTTATCTTGTAGACGCTCTTATGAAAAAAGAAAGTAAGGGTATTATTATCTTTTCATCTACAAAACTTAATTTCATTTTGATTGAAGGGGATTATACGAACTTCTTAGGATTTAAATTTGTATTTCTCTTCTTACATGGGTGAAAACATTTATCATCTCAACCTACTTGTTGCTTTTTATTTTTCCTTTTTAATTATTCATCCAAGACTAATTTTGGGCAATGACGCCAGCCCAAACTTTAAGTGGACTCTTACAGATTTTTAGTCAAAGTTTCAATAAAAATGACCCACAAAACGAAGCCCGTCTAATTTTTTATAAATTATATTTTTGTTGATTTTTAAAATTAATTTTTTTAAAAAAACACGGGTATCTTCCTATTGGAGCTATCATGGGACATTAAATTTGGACTCATTTCCCAACAAGAATGCTATATTATAAGGGATTAACTATTTCCACTAGACTAAACACCATTACATTAATTGAATGAACCAATATATTGGGGAGAGGGGTGTCTCTATTGATTTCCCTCTCCATTTACTTTCCATTGAGAGTATCTATCATTAGATCAACTTTTAATGGTTGAGATCTAATAATATATAAATAATATCATTATAATAAAAATCAAACATGGTAAATCTCAACCATTGAAAGTTGATCTAATGATAGATATACTCAATGAAAAATAAATGGAGAGGAAAATCAATGGAGACACCCCTTCCTCAATATATTGAAGGGTCTAAATTAGGATTCAGGCCCATAATGACATTTTTCTTCTCATTCTTTACGAATTGGGCCTGGGCTTGTTTTCAGTATGGCCAGGCCTATGAAACCGACTTGAAGAAGAAATCGCAAAAAATAATATAAATAATTAAAACCGACCTTCGCAGGACTAGACAATGGATTACATGGCAATATTTAAGTGGTTCTCCTAAACCACTACGTTACCTGATCATGATGGATCATGAATTGTGTCCAAATCAATGGTGGTCATACTAATTGCGCTGCCATGAAAGAGGAGCATGGAATCTTAAAGGATTGAGGAAGAATACGGCCAATTAGATAGTACGATTCGTTGAACGTCTTCGCTTTCTTTCCTATAAAGCGAACGGGAAAAGGAATTTACTTGTGTTTATCTCTCTGCGGCTAGTCCGTTTAATTTCTTGGAAGCTCCGAATCGAAATTGCATGAGCAATTCGGTGGGGGTTGGAATCGGAGGATCGGACGCAAATTGAGCAGACGAGTGCTCCGAAACATGTCTGCCATAGTGTTGGGGAAGAGATCAAACATTTTCGAAGACCTACCTGCATCGTCTCCACCTATTTCTAAGAGGATTCGTTGTTCGTCTTCTTCTCCTGTTCGATTCTCTCCCCCGAGGACTTCGCCTAGTCTTCCTTCTGCTCAATCGCTTCTCATCGACCACCTTAGTTCTTTATTTCCTGATATGGACAACCAGGTGGGTTTTCTTTTTCTTTTTTTCGTTTGGTCTTTCCCTTACTGATAAATTTCTTCTAAAAAATTTCGATCACGCTTCCATTTATGGGATTTTTTATCTGATGGATTAGCCTTTTCCGTTATCGGTCTTTTCGATCACTCATTCATATTCATTCGCTATATAGAAGCACCGACACCGAGATCTCTAATCTAATGTGTGGCAGAATAAGGAGTGGTTGTTTGAATCTCTGTATCGTTATTATCTCTCAGGGAACCATAAACGCTAAGGTCATGCTTTGTATAGCACAAAGTAAATTTTACGTATTATTGGATTTGCAAGAGTAGAGTTATTGATTTCAGGAAACATTTAACTCTGGCAAATCTCATGAAATAGTTTAATTCTTTTTGGAGTGGCGCTTGCTGCCTGCAGGAATATAAATATGTGAACTTTTTGTAGACTTTGTTGGATTAATTTGATGTTTCATTTTAGACCTGTATGAATATGAATTGTCATCATGATTCTGGTTATTTGCAGAATATCATGATTCTTGCCTGTTTGGGTGGGTGGGTGTTAACGTGATTTTTTTCAACTTGATGTAAGGAACTGTGTTATTTGCTTATTCTAACGTTGTCTATTACTCGTTTATATGCCTTGGTAATATTTCTAATTCTAACCATTTCGGCAATGTTCATGCCAGCTTCTTGAGAAAGCTCTTGAAGAATGTGGTGATGATTTGGATTCTGCTATCAGAAGTTTGAATGAGCTTCGTTTAGGATCTGCCAATAAGTCTGTAGATTCTACTGGAGGTATATCTAATGGAGTGGTTGACCCACATGTGCAAGTCCAATTAGAAGGTATACCTCAAAAGTAGTTTATACATCTTGAGCTTACATGCAAGATTGTTGGAGATTGTCGTATTCTAATGCACTTGATGCTTGCACTGACTACATTTAACATTGCTTGTTCTTATTTTCTTTCTCATGTTATCATCTCTTATTAATATGTGAATGCCAAGTCTTGATTATTTCTCTATATGCTGCATCAAATCCTAAGTTATCCCTTTTCTGTCGTTGTTAAATTTGTATTGATTGTCATACCTTCATAACCCATTAGTTGTACTTCTGTCTATTTATAAAGCATGAGAATTAGGTGAATAGATAAAGAGGGTCAAGTTTGATAGGAAACCCGTCGACCTTGTTTTGCACTGCAGATATATTGTGAACTTTGAACATAGTAATGACAATCAATTATAACTTGGAATACATTTCTTATTTTATTAGGTTTAGCTACTTCACTTTGATATATTTGAAAGTAAATATTTTAAACACCATTAAGTTTGAAGATAGTAACGGAAATTGGCTGCATATCTGTTCCTTAGGTTCCTGTTAACTTGTGGATAAGAGAATATATGGTTTGGATCAGTTTATAGGCATGAAGGAAAAACAATAGTCTTTGAAGGAGGGAAAAAATTTTACTTTTGAGAGACTTGTTCTTCATGAACTGCATGCATTCTGAACTGAAATAAGCGCTTATAGTGGTATACTCCCTCCGGTTCTAAATATAAGATGAAGTTGACTTTTTTGAAATGATTAAGGAAACTAATTAAATTACTTTAGAGTATTTAGATTGATTCTTTTTTTCTCTAAACTAATTAGTTTGACCAATAAACTGATATATAATCTAAGAATACACAACATATGATATGATTAAGTAGCTTATTTAGCTTCCTTAATTTCTCCAAAAAAAGTCAACTCTGTCTTATATTTAGGAGCAGAGGGAGTATTATGTTTTGAACCCTCACTTATACTTGATGAAAGATTCACCATGTTGTAGCCCCATGGTTGTGTGGTGGATTTTGGATTCTGTCCATAACAAAATAAGATTGGCATAATTGCTTTGTCCTTGCTTTAACTGAAATTGCTTTTGCATTGAAAGGGAAGTTGAAGGTATCAATGAAAATCATTCAAGAACGTTCTCTTGATACCTTAAACTTTAATGATTAAATGATCTTTGACACATGATCATACATAATGGCCCTTTTAGTCATTGATCAGAAGTGGGGGCTAATTTGTAGTTGATGCAGAAATTGCTGCCCCCAATGATGCAGCGGCTAAACAAAATTATCCTATGGATGGCGCTGAGTGGGTGGAGCTCTTTGTTAAAGAGATGATGAGTGCCTCAAACGTTGATGATGCTAAAGCCCGAGCTTCAAGAGCACTTGAAGTTTTGGAGAAGGCCATCTGTGCAAGAGTTAGTGCGGAGACAGCACAGAGCTTCCAGCAGGTGCATAATTCACTCCCTGATTTGTTTCTCATATACTCATAATCAACTAAAGGGGTGTTTGATTTAGCTTATTTTAAATGATTTTGTGCTGTATGAGGTAAATATATGAGAAAACTTTTATCTCAAAGTGCAAAAATAATTTTTAGGGGTGTTCCCGAACACCCATTTGATTGCAATGTGAAGGCTCAATCATTCATATCATCATTTTTCAGTTTTCATTCATGTCTTCCCATGTGGGTTTATCATTGAAATCCAATAGCACTTAGCTGCCGAGAAGTGTAATGTGCTTATTATTTGGTCTGATTCAGGAAAATATGATGCTAAAGGAACAAGTGGAAGCCCTTATCCAAGAAAATATAGTTCTGAAGCGGGCGGTGGCGATACAGCACGAACGGCAGAAGGAGTATGAAGATAGGAACACAGAGCTACAGCAGTTGAAGCAGCTAGTGTCCCAATATCAGGACCAAGTAAGAACCTTAGAGGTGAACAACTATGCCTTGACAATGCACCTAAAGCAGGCACAACAAAGCAATTCCATCCCAGGGCGTTATCATCCAGACGTTTTCTAAATCACCTTGGATGTGTTTCTTGGCTCTTCCCATAGTCTGAATAATCATGAAGAAGCAACAGAACAATTATTTTTGGAAATTCTTTGAAATGCCTGGTTCTGGTTCTCGTCCCCGCCCTTTTTAATGTGCCACCCCATGTTAACCAACGGAGATTTATTATTTCCTCTCCCTATGCATGTTCTGAATTTGATATTTGCTTATTTAAATTTGAAATATACAGGTCCATTATGGTTGTATAGTGCTATTTAGTTTATGGCAGCATCTTTGTTGTGCAATATTCTATCCTAGCATCCCATCCTCCATGAGAGCTATAGAAACTGACTTTTCTTGCCTAGTTTTTTCTGTGTAGTGCGCTCTTCTCTTTTTTTAAATTAGATGGGCAGTCACTAATAGCTTAAGGTTATATGCGAGATATGGAAGCGCAAACTCCTATTTACAAGCTCAAACGTCTATTTATACAAGGGAGTTTTCGTATCACTAAATTATAAGTTATATGGCTATTGGCTGAGGTGTACTCCTCTACCTCCGATGTTCACCAAAGGAGGAGAAGGGAGAAAAAAGACAATTGCAATATTGACATGATTGAATTTGATTGAAATTTTCTTGTTTTAATAAATATCTAGTGTCTAAAATTTGCTTGATTGTATCTGCGTGTGCAGGTATTGCCCATTTACAGTTGGACTAAGATTTGACATTATCTGATTTAAAGTGATGGGCCAATGTGATGATGGATCATGATTGGGCTGGGCCCTTTGCTCTTTTTGCATTCTTCTGTTCCCACAACCATCCAATTGCCTCTATTCTCCTAGGCCACCAATAAACATGTCTATTTGTTCCAAAACAGGATTAACGGTTGTTGGTTACACAACATATAAGCATTTTTTTTAAAAAAAACTAAAATTAAGATATCAAAATATGTAAGATGTTTCAGCCTCTAATATCTGGTCCCACTACTTTCGTTTATGCTAGAAGACAGTAAGGGATTAAACCACAAGTCCACAGCAATGGCCAATAGGCAGTCAAAATATCTATCTTTTGGTAACAAATCAAACATGACGGCAAATAAAACATAGGATTTTTCCCAATATATTGTTGAAATTATTTGAGTTTTTTCCCTCAGAAATTATTTTGAATTATATGTATGTATGCGTGCGTGCGTGTGTTTTGAATGCTTTTGAAGTAGAAAAGAGAAATTAAATAATTCAACATAGCCGGGGAATAGTTATAAGAAAAACAGCACGAAATGTGCATCTTTCTCAAATCGAAAACAATGCTGGTGAGTTTAGGGGCACCCGTCAGCCCTCATAATTTCTCAGTTTTAAAAGGCATCAATAAGGGAGGTGTTAAAATCATTATAAGACGTTTTTTGTTTCTGTCCCTATTAATGTGGGACATAACACTCCACCTATTTTTAAGCTCAGTATTCTCTCTGACACTTCAACCCCCAAACCTCGCAGCTTTGTAATCTTTACATAAATTACAGCGGAACGATTCATCAAAATTTTGTCAAAAAGACTGAAGAAGATTGATTCTCATAATAATACTATCCACGTAACTAAATATTCCCTGCACCATATGTGTTCCTTGTCTCTCTCCTTTATCAGAAACTGTCCCTCTTTTTTTTTTTTTCTGAATTCATGTTCTCTCATTCACTAACTCACTGACTCTTATGGAGGGCCATCTTCCTCATCTCTGCATAGTCACTTTCATAACAGTTCATTCTGTTAGTGTGACTAAGCTTATCAAAAGAGAAAGATCACCCCACCATCACCTTCATTTGCCAGTACACTTGTCCCTAGTCTCTTTTATCCCTGATTGTGACACTAACATTACTACTTTTGACACCTTTCTCTTCATCCCCCCCCCCCCCCCCCTAATTGCTACAATAAGAGCATCATTCTTATTCTACAGACGCTAAGCTAAGCCTGATATGAAAAGGGTGGTTTTAGGGTTTTATAAAGGAAGGATCTAGGGATGAGCTAGAGGTTGTTGGGTTATGCTAAATTTGAGATGCTGCAACACATTCTGAATTCTGCAAACATATTTTAGAGCCACGTGGTGTGGTGGCATCTATATGTATGTTTATATATTGAAGATCAGTGAAAAGAACCTACAAGGTGTACATATATATAAATGTGTGTGTGTGTGTGTCTGTAATACGTGTAAGGGTGTGTGTGGTGACGAAAGGGAATTTGATGAACAGTTAAGCAAAAGGGACTTGGCAATGGAATATACATTAAAAAGAAAATGGAGGTCCCTCTTCAATTATATACATGTTCTTTTGTGTGGCCCTCGCCAAATTCAAAAGACAAACTGGCATCTTTCCAATACCTACATGAGTGGAAGAAGGTTTGTATTATTATTATATAGCTAGCTGTGAATTTGATTAACAGATTATCAAATTATTCACAAAATAATTATATAGATGGTGTAGAGATGAGCATATAGTACCATTTAGGGGTAGGTGAATACTGAATAGACCTCACAAAGGCCACTCACCTAACTTGTCTCACTATTGCATGTGCTTTTCTTCATGTCCCACTCATCATATCATAATAACAAAGCCCACTTTATATGGGAATGATCCACTAAACCACATTAATTGTAGTTTTCAGCTGCTATATGTAAGAAGTGTCCACATTTTCTAAAGTACTCTAAGGGATTAGTGTGTGTTTGGATTAGCTTTTTTTAATAGCTTTTACGACTTACGAGGTAAGTGTGTGAGATGAGTTTTGTCTCGGGTTACGCAGACCATGATTTGAAAGCTTGTCAAACACACACTAAGTCTCACTTCTGCATATCCTGTGTTAAGACTTAAGAGCTAAATTCTTCTTACTCTCCATATATTTTTATCACTTGATGTTATTTTTCTTGTGCTTTCAACACCATAATCTTATTTATAGTGCATCTATCACCTTAAACCATAAATAAAATTAAAGTGATTGATATAGTTGAAAAATTAACATCAAGAGGTGATTAATGTACTAGGAAAATAATATTAGGGCGTCGGATGCACGATAAATAATATTAGTGTGTAAAACGCTACCGGAAAGTAACATTATCATGCTAAATGCTACTTTACTCAAAAAGAAATTTAGAGAATATCTAAATTATATATACAATGATTTTAATCACCATCACATGATATATTATTATATTCAAACTCATTCTTATAAATTTATTATGGCATTTTCAAATCTTGTTAACTTTATTTTATATTTTTTTTAAAAAAGAAATTGTTATTCAACATATTTATATGATCTCAACATCAAAGTCAAGAGTCATTATATTATTTAGAACTAATGTAATTTACATATTTAAACGATGGATGTGGTTTGGTTATAAACATATGAACTTGATTCGGTTTGCCTCCCTCGTTTAATAGTTTTTTATTACAATACCCTTATTAATTTTACAGTTTATCCCACTCCTTTTCTTCCACATTTAATACCCGCATTAAAAGAGGGGTATTTAGGGAAAGTGACACAGTTTTTACATAAGAGTGAGAAATAATCAACTTAAACATTTTATTTGACAAAAAAAAAACAATTTATTTAACTTTTATAAATTTTTCAAGTAAATCTTATGTTTAGAATCATAGGAGTATTTTTTTTACAGAGATTTTTTCTTTCCCAACAGTAGAGTTAAAGAACAGAAAATTTAAAAACAAAGATTGGGTTACAGGGTGAGAGATGGGTGTGCATGTGATCGACCATATCTGAACATTTCCTTATTTTGGGGCCCTAATAATAGGCCTCTTCTTGGGCTGGGCCCCTCTCTCCTCCTTTCTGTCCACAACTTCCATTTCAGAGTATTTTTTTCAGATGAATGTTTGCCTCCCACAATATTCCTAAAATTTAATCAATGCTAAAAAAAGGTTGTCCAATTGATAACCGGCATTGGCAAAAAAAAAAAATTGATAACCGGCATATTTGTTTGGGCGTTATGATTACTTATAAATTACTTTTTACGTAAATCGAGACATAACTCCTCTCACATACTTACTTCGTATACCGTAAATCACTATTGAAAAGCTACTTATAAATAATCGAATCGCTAAAACAAACATGCCCAAAAGGGTTCATTTATAAGTCATAATCATAAGGTTGTGAGTTTAAATCCCACCGATATGAAAATCTTGCTTGTGGAAAATGGGTACCTCCTGAGTACTCTCTGAGTCTAGAAGCATGCCCTAACCTTAGTAAGCCTTTGAGATCCAACTAACCTAAACTTTTTTGTACCAAAAATATTAATTAATCGCCATATTTATTATAAGAAAATCTCTATTTCATGAATTTTTTTACTAAACCAAATATAGATAAGTATGGAGGTAATTGATGAAATGAAGTAAAAACATTTTTTACCTGAAAGTTTAATAAATAATATATTAATTAGTAATGTGGATTAAATTATAAAGGAATGAGGAGGAGAGATGGGGATGGATGCATGGGGCGACAGGATGAGGGAAGATATAGACAATCGGTCACTAGGAAGGCCCGTGAGAGAAACAGCTTTATGCGGTTGGGGCCTGAGGGAGATGATCACATGGTGCTATATGCAAGGGCGTTAGCATGGTCCTGATCCCGTAGTTCTGGACCCCACTCGCAGCATCCGCGTGATCGCCACCGTTGGCCCTGTGTACTTCACCGTTCCTGATTGCTTCGCCCTCTCCCTACACCTGCCACCTACACCTCTAACCCTTCCCACCTATTCACCGCTCACCACTTTCCCTCATATCATAACCTCAGGCTCGTTGGGAGCGGTTTCTCTCATTCTCCTTTACTCTCTGATGCAGGACGAAAAAGGGGAATAGGGAGAGGAGTGAGGAAGAGAGAATGGGCAGAAGGAGACGAGAGAGAGAGAGAAGAGATAGAAAGACAGAAGAGAGAACGCGCCTACCTTCTCTCCATTGATGTTCCGGTCCCTTGTCTCTCCACTACTTAAGGCGACGTCGTTTTACGTAAAAAATCAGTAAGATTGATATTCTTTCATCTAATTGCCTCTCGTCCAAAAAAAAATTTTACCCACCCTCCTCTCCTAGATACGTCACCAAAGAAATGATGATAAAAATATATTTAAAAGATATTCATCGTATTACAATTAAAATTATATTCTAAATGTCATACTCCTATTTTTTAAATCATTTTGTGGTGAATGGAAGAATGATAGAAACAATAAAAAATACATTATTATATTTTATGCTGACATAAGAAAAATAAAAATTAAGAATTCTTCATTAAAAAATTTTTAATGAAGAATTCTTAATTTTTATTTTTTTAATGAAGAATTCTTAATTTTTATTTTTCTTATGTCAGCATAAAATATAATAATGTTTTTATAATTTTTTTTTATGAATGAGTATTTTTTATCTCTTTTTTCTCTCTCTACCTTTAATAAGGTTAAAATTGTATCACTCTCATTTATTATTCTGAAAATAAATTTATAATAAGGACCAAATTTTGTTTCCCAAACTAGACTTATAAATAAGATAAGAATTATAGTTAAAAGAATTATTACTCCTTCTCTTACAATTATAAACATAACCTTTTTATCTCTTGAGAAAATCCCTTGACAATTGAGATATTGAGATTATAAATTGGATATTTACATTTGACAAATCTCTGATTAGTCTATCTGATCAATTTGAGATTTGTGAATGTTGGATATTTTACCATGTTGCCTCTCAATTGTTACTCCTTCTCTTTCAACTATAAACGTAAGCTTTTTAGCAGAGAAAATCTCTTTTAAAGGTAATAGAGATACTGAAATTATAAATTGGACATCTAAATTTAAAAAATTCCTAATTAATCTATTGGATCAATTTGAGATTTGTAAATATCGGATATTTTACCATATTGTTTCTCACCCTTTTTCAAAGTCACCTTCACCGGTGGATGGAGCTCCGGTGATGCCCACAACTTTATTACAAAGGTTTTGTTGTTGATAACTAATAAATACTTGTGAATTACTGAATTAAACTTGTTGATTTCTAATCATGTCAAACAAGAGTTATTTACCATACTTTTTTAGCTATTTAGTATACAGTGAATTACCATACACCATGATCCTCTAGCAATTAACATATTTTAGCCAAATTAGTCCTATTTAATTAGACTGTTAGCTTTTAATTATTCAAATTTTATAAAATATATTAAATGTAGGTATTCAAAAAAATGAACACGAAAGATAAAAACAAAGGAATTCTTACATTCCAGACCAAACCAACACCTTTAACTAGCTCTAAGGGTCGGAGGAAGTACTAGCAATAAAAAATCACATCCCCCTTTTTCACCTTAATGAAAAAATAAATCTTATAAGAAAAGTAATTATAATTAAAAATAGCTTTCAATTGAACTCTTATAGTTTTTAATTAATTTTTTACAGTCTTACAATTGAAATTCAACAAGACGTCTTTAGGTATAATTGTTCATTTCACAACGTCCTCAAGTAATATTATCCCTACCAATTAGCTTTTTCCTAATATAAAGTATTATTAGGATCATATTCCAATATTTTCATGTTCCACTAGGAATAACTCTTTTAGAGATATTTTTTGCTGCATTTATAAGGATTTGAAACATAGGACCTTGTTCTTAAACGGCCATGACCTCTTTTGCTAAGATCAATGTTTATTGGTTATCCCTAATAATTACTCCTTCCGGTCCTAAATATAGGATAAAGTTTCTAGTGCAATTTGCACTATAAATTTTATCCTATATTTAGGACCGGAGGTAGTACTTGTTATAAAAATGAAATACAAACTACTTAGGTTTGTCAAAGATTGCATTTCTTTGATTATTGTAAGTCTTTGGGTCCATTTTATTTTGATTTTACCCAATTAAATAGCATGGAGAATATTCCATTTTTCTTAAATAACATTGAGAGTTTAAAGTTTTAAAATATAAAATACTATCACCAATCACTATAAATAAGATCTCATATCAGGAATTGGAGGTAGTATATTGCGACATATATTGTTGTCGGATCCAATAATATTTAAATTTGTATTAGTTGTTGGTACTAATTAAATAGCATATGTTTATTGTCAAGATAATAAAATATACTAGAATGGTTCTTGTATGGAAAAGAATAGAAGAAGATTTCGCGTGGGTGAGCCGAGTCAATTAAGCACCAGGTACGGAAAATGTTCAGTTAAACGAATTGAAGCTTCAAACTTTGGCATGAGATGCATTGTTCAGATGGATTTATTTTTTATTTTTTAAAAAATAAAATTTGAGGAGAAGAGAGATCCGTACGAGAGCATATGATTAGAAATCTGTAACAAAAATGAAGGAAGCAGCTCGTGGCCTCGTGTACCTGATTAGCGATTTGTCAACATCATCCTTGTGGGAAAAGGCCCCTTCCGTGGGACCTTCCATTTCAATCCCTATGATCACTTCATCCACAATATTAAATGCCATAAACACTTTTTTTTTTAGTATCCCAGGGCCGACAGATTTAGATTAATCCGAATTGTTAATTGTGGGCACCTCGATGGGTGGAATGACTGGCCAGGAGATTTAACATTTTTCCATACCCATGGGAAGGATCAAACCCTGGACCGATGGTTAGGAACTCTTTATAACTTGTTTTGAATGTTGATAGAAAGCTTTAAATGAGCTTTTCAATTTTACTGATGTATAAAGAAAATAAATATATAAAAAATATTTTATCTTAATTCATATGAACGTATTGATAATAAGTATATCTAAATAAAGCACTTAGAAAATTAAAAGGGACCTTACTAAGGAAGGGATCATTATGTTGCACTTACAAATTCTAGCTCCATAAATATTACTACCTCTAGTTCTTAATATAAGATTTTGTTTATAGCGCAAATTGTATTATAAACGAGGTATCATACTAAGGAAAAGAGGTAATATTAATTTTCTTAGGAGGTCTTGAGTGTCATTATTTTCCCAAATTAAAAGAAATATTTGAGGGCAAAAAAATCCATGAAACAAAATTAATTTGAACTTTTGTAGTTGATAAAATATTCTTTTGTATCCTTAGCCAAATGGAATGAACTGGCATAACTATCATATCCACGCAAGTTGAACTCATAACCTCTTACTTAAATTAAGACTTAAGAAGGTATTTACTATTTAGTATCAACTAAGTCAAACATTCCACATAGTTAACAAGATATTCAGACATGTCATGTTAATATTTTGAATAGAATTGTTGCTTTCTAAGAAGAAATTAAAGGACTAAAGAGTTGAAATTGAACCTTTTTTTTAATTAAAGGGGGTAAACACAACTAACGACATGATGTTACATGTATAATCGAACACCTGGCCTCCCACTTAAAAAATAAATTTCATGTCAACTAGGTTATAAACTCAAAGAAAATTGAATTCCAGAGTAAAACTCAACCAAATTGTGCCCCCAAATGTTTTGTGTTAGTATTTATGACTTAATAACAATGGTTCACACTGGCAAAAAAAAAAAAAAACAATGGTTCACAATGAGAAAATTTCAAAATTTTGTTGGATCATTATTAAAAAGAAAAAGTACATATGTTAAGATTTGATTAGGAAGTTAAACCAAATACATATAAGTTGATGGACCTAAGCTTTGTCCTTGAAAATAAATAATATATTTATTTCATATGTAATTCCCAATAACTACCCCCAAGTTTCATTGGTACTAATTAAACAAAATATTGGCCAGTATTAATTAAACCATGGTATTTTTCAATCAATTATCAAATATCCAATAATCATACCCAATAAGCTTTTTACCCCAGTTGTAATTATAGATAACTTCGAAGATCGGTTATGCGTATATTAGGTCTTAAAGATATTATTCAGACCTTATTTATGTTTAACTGGTTTTAAAAGGATAAAATAATAAAAAATAAATACACTTTTTAAACAAGTTATTTCTATAACCGGTCTAAATAAACAGCTCGTAATTGTTTTTTTTTTAACTTTTAAGACTGGTTTTATATTATGACTGGTCTAAAAGTTGAAATTTTTTAGACCAGTTATTTTAAAAATCAGTCTAAAAAGTATATTTAAGACCAGTCTTCTTAAAAACCGGTCTTAAAAGTGCGCGCCCTAATTAAAATTTTGCTCTTATCTTCCTCCCGCCGAATCATAGCTTGCTCTTTGAACTCACTTTTTCCAGAAATTTCTTCGACGGTGTTTTTGTTCACAACCTCGCCATCCTCTTTCTCTCTAAATCTGGAGCAATCTTTCTCTCTGAACATAATATCTTGCAATCTAAACGACAGTGTTCTTTTTCCTAATCTCATTGGCGTCATTTAGCTGGGTCCGTATTAGCAGAGGAAGAGTCACTACCCATATACCTTGCCATTAGTCAACCTTTATTTCGCCGTCAAAGCTCCAACTCCTCCTCCCTTAAATTGCCGCTCGATCTTCTTCCAAACGGGAGTAGAAAGAGTGATTACTCATGAAACAAATTTCCAGGTTTGTTTTAATTGTTGTTAATAATTTGAACTTGACCCTTTTAATATTGTTTCAGGTTGGTTTAACCATGTCTGGTATCAGATTCTGATATGCTTGAAGTAGGAAATTGAGGTGTTCTGTTTTATGATTATGGCTTTATTTGAATATACCCAATGATACTCTTTATCTTACTCTCGCCATTGAACTTGATAATTGATAAGTAAAATATTTGTATATTTATTTTCCCTTATATGATTATTTTATCGACGATATTTGCGTTTAATATAATAAATTTGGGTGTGATTGATAAATAAATATTGTTTTTGGAATAAACAGCATTTAAAATAATAATAATAAAAAAATAAAAAAATAAAAGTATTGTAGCAGCCACTGAGCACTGTAGCAGGTCAACAGGCACTGTAGCACCCGCCAGATCACTGTAGCAGTACTGTAGCACACGTTTTTTCCCCTATAAATAGATATCAATGCCAAGCTCAAAGGGGGAAGAGAGGAAGAGAATCAGAGGTCCTTTTCTGACAATTAGAGGCCCTTCTCTGACAAAGAGGGATCCTTTCTCTAACAGTTCTGAAAAAAGTGTGTTACTTTCTAGATTTAATTTCATACATTGTATCAATTCTTGCATGTCTCCATCTTGGAAGGCTTAGGATTTTATTGCTTTTGGCATGCCTCTATCTTGGAAGGCTTAGGATTTTATTACATTTTGCATGCCTCTATCTTGGAAGGCTTAGGATTTTATTTTGCATACCGCCTATATGGAAGGTTTTACCTTCTAAATTGACGGCTAGATTTCTTCATTTTTCATGCATCTTTTGGTTGTATATTTATGTTTGAGAATTTAATATTCAAGTTTATGCAGTATTTCTGAGAATTTCATTCTAGCTTTATATAATGTCAATTTATTTTGGTTTTGTTTTTAATTTCATCATGTGCTAAACTTTCATTTTTCTAAGGTGATGACGTAGCTTACTAATTACGGATTGAATCTTAACTTATTAAATCTAGTTTGAATTTCTGCTTCATGATTGAGTTGTAATTATTATTCTTAATGCTTTTGATTGACTGTCCATCTTTTAAATGAATTCAATATGCATGTTGAGACTGGAAGGAGATACATGTGCGTAGACCCTAGGTTTAAAACCATGACTTGCATATGAAATAGGAATATATTCATACGAGTTGTGTAGACTTACTAAGTTCCATAAATCTTTTTTTTTTATAGTACATGAAAAAACTACAAACACCTCAGAAGCTATCCTCCTGGTCTACCTGTGATCTCAACCTATTTTGATCAGTAAGCAATAAGCTCGTAATAACTACAGGAGGTGATTCAGTGATATGGAGATCCAACGTCATCTTCCAAGCCTCCTTTGCCATGGCGTCTGCAACTGTGTTAACATCACGATTACAATGTAACAGTCCGACTTCCCAATCACGATCCATCAACGTGCGAATCTCCATGATAAGTTGAAAATCTGGGTGTTCTTGAGACACCGTTACTTGAATAAGTTCCATGACTTCACAACAATCACTCTCAATCAGGATTTGTCTGTATCCTTTATCCCAGGCAATTTTAAGACCCCACAATATACCCCATGCTTTAGCAGAGACCACCGTCCCTTGGCCAATTCGATACATGAACCCCAGCAAAAACTTACCATCGTGATCTCGCAGTACACCACTACAAGTGCACATCCCTAAATTGTCACTCCTGGATCCATCAGTATTAATCTTCACCCACCTAGGCGGAGGTAGCTTCCAATGTGTACAACTCTCTTTCTCATTATGATTTTTACACAGCCTTGTACTACCCCATGCTAAGCATGCACAAGCACAGGCTAAAATGGCATTTGTACTCCAAGAATTGTTGTTAAAACATCGGTCATTACGAGCCAACCAGATATATCAGCATAAGACGGTAAACTAAAGACGAAACTCAAAACCCTGTACAACATCCTTTCTCTCCATACACTATGCAAGCCAGTCATTTCTATCCAATATGCCAAAAAATAGATCCCGCCAACTCGGTGATAATAAACTATTCCAAAATTCAGAAATGGTCGGGCAATCCCGTAGAACGTGGAGTATTGACTCACTTGCATTATGGCATACTTCACAAGTACCCGTAGGATGACAACCACGATGGAACCGTTACATGTTCGTCATTAAACGGCCATGAAAACACAACCACAAGAAAGTACGGTACCTATAAGGGACCTTCATTTTCCAAACACATTTCCATCGGTATTTAGTATGAGCCCGTGGGGTATCCACCATGTATTTGTAAGCAAAGCTAAGGGAGAAATTGCCATCAGAAGACCATCTCCATGCTGGGAAATCCTTCCCATTTAGCTGACGTATATTAACCCGTCTGATAGCGGTACATACATGTCCTGGGAGTAGGTGATCAAACTTACTCATATCCCATTGTCCGGAGGGAGTTATACAGTCAGCTACTCTCCATTCAATAACATTTCTAGGCAATGCTTGGGTTACTAAACTCTGAAGCTTATCCAAATGTGGCACCCACACATCGTTCCAGAAAGAAATATTTTCTCTATTTGCTACTCTCCATGATATACTATCACTGACCTTCTCCCAATTGTTACGAATACCCCTCCATGTACTTGACTCCGACCGACGCTTTTCAATTTTAGGAATAATATCATTGCCGGCTTTATTAATCATATTCCATCCAAGCTTCATCATGAAAGCCTGGTTCTGGTAACGAGCCTTCCTGAGACCAAGGACTCCATTTTCTTTACGTGTACACACCAAATCCCAGGAGACTAGATGCGGTTTTCTACTAACTGAGCTACTACCCCAGAGAAAATTACGACATAGTTTGTCAATTTCATCACAAGTTCCCAAAGGTAGAGGCACTGTTTGCATAGCATAAGAAGGCATAGCCGACATTACAGAGGACACTAGAGTATGCCTGCCCGCCATCGATAACATATTGGACTTCCAATTCGCCAGACGAGTATCCATCTTATTCAGGAGGAAATTATACGTTGCCTTTGAACTCCGTTCATGTAATATGGGCATTCCCAGGTATTTCCCCAAATTCGACATCGGAGTAAAATTCAAAAACTCACTGATTTCTTTGCACTTGATATGATTCACATTTCTAGAGAAGTAAACTCTTGACTTTCCAGCATTCACTTTTTGGCCCGAAATGTCACAGAAGTCATCTAGGATGGCCTTCACAACCCTTGCGTGATCAAGATCTGCTTCTGCAAACAAAATGAGATCATCAGCAAAAAAAATATGAGAGACAAGAGTACCTCTTTTGGAGAGCCTAAAAGGTTTCCAGTTACCCTCATCTACTGCTGTTTGGATGAGATGCCCCAACCTTTCCATCATGATAACAAAAAGATACGGCGATATTGGGTCACCCTGTCGAACTCCGCGGGAAGGGCAAAACATATTAATAGCTTTTCCGTTCCAAATCAGTTGCATTTGAGACGTTGATATACAAGCTTGAATAACTCTAAGAAGATAATCAGGGATCTTGAGCTCTCTTAAGCAGTCGGATATAAAACTCCATCTGACCCTGTCATAAGCTTTCTCCAAATCGATCTAAATGGCCATAAAACCCTTGTTCCTCTTTAAGGACTTCATAGAGTGAATGATCTCCTGAACTAGGATAATATTGTCTGAACTCTGGCGCCCTTTCACAAAACTACACTGGTTCGGGGCTATCACTATAGGAATGACTGCCTTTAGTCTATTTGATATAGGCTTCGTAACTATTTTATACACAACATTGCAAAGACTTATTGGACGGAAATCTTTAATCGTCTCAGGATGTTCCACCTTCGGTATGAGAACAATTTGAGTGGCATTAATTTGTCGTATCCACATTGGATCATTAAAGACTTTTTTAACTAAGTCAATGACTAACGGTCCCACCGTTTCCCATTGGCTCTGATAAAATAACGGGTTGTAACCGTATGGTTCTGGGGCTTTTAGAGGCCCCATATCAAACAAAGCGTGTCTAATCTCGTGATCTTCAATCGATCTCCCCAGAGTACGCATATTTACGTCATCAATATCAAGATACGTACATCCAAAAACCAAAGATCCACTATATATCTGGGTCTCCGTATATAAATTTTCAAAGAACTGACTTCCCATTTTCATAATTTCAACCGCATCATATGTCCACTCCCCAGTGTCAAGCTTTAAAGCCTCTATTTTATTCCTTCTTCACCTGATGTTTGCCACTGAATGGAAATATTTGGTATTACGATCCCCATCCACATACCATTTAGCTCGAGAGTATTGTAGCCACATGACTTCTTCCCGTGTCAAGAGTTTCTCCAGCTCGCCCCATAGCTCCCCTCGTAACTTTTTAAGAGACTCGGAGATACCAACTGAAGCAATCTTTACATTAATCCCATCTAATCATCGATATAAAGTTTCTTTTATATAGAAGATATTACCGAAAACCTCCTTATTCCATAACCTCAAATCCTCCGTGAACTGATCTATGGATCTGCACCAATCGTCACCCAACCCCCAATGACACTGCACAAAATTCTTGAAACCTTCATACATAACCCAGGGGGCAAAGAATCTAAAAGGCCTTCGATTCTTTGCAGTAAGAACATGAGATTCAATATCCAAAAGCACTGGACAATGATCAGACTTATATTTTGGCAAGTGCGTCACAGTAGCATTAGGATTCTCTGTAAACCAACAATTATTCACTAAGGCCCTATCAATTTTGCTTTGTGTAATCAAATTGCCCCATGTAAATCGAGGTCCACTAAAACCAATATCAAGTAATTCACTGCCCAATAACCAATTTCGAAAGGACCTATCGATACCTTTATTCTCCCTATGTTTCTTACTCCAGCGATCTTCAGGACATGAAATAGCATTAAAATCTCCAATCACTACCCAGCCTCCAACAATTGAATGTTGAATACCCTTAAGAGTGGGCCAAAGTTGTCGTCTAATAACCATATTTGGATTCCCATAGACCACAGTAAGAAACCACTCTACACTTGTGCCTTTGTTAATCATTCCATGAACAAATTGATCACCACAACAAGTCACAGAAAAATGAACTGTAGAATCCCAGAATAACCATATACCTCCACTAAATCCCCGAGCTTCTACAATGTGCATATTCGTCCATCCTAATTTCCTTGCAATGAGCTTAGCTTTCATACCTTACTGTCTGGGTTCTAACAAAGCAAAGAAATTAACACCATGTCTGACAACAACATCACTAAGTAATCTGTTAAAAGAGGCACCACCGACACCTCGAGTATTCCAAGTCATAATAATCATAAAAAATTGATAAATATGAAGAAGAGCACAACCCAACCATTCATTATTGAGACATATGTCCCTCCTTCACCTCATCAACACCATTCATCACCACATCCTCAATAGTCCCAAGAGGATTAGTTGAACTTGCAAAATTCCCCCTCGTTCTGCACCTAGGTCAAGAGGATCAATGTGGTTTCAGAAAATGTAGGCTCTTGTGTTGAATCTGTGGAAGTCAACGGGTTCGACACGCATGGCGACTTTAACGTGCTTATAGCTTGATTATTAGGGCAATGCGCCGTGTCGTGGCCATACCGTCCACATGAAAAGCAAATCAAGTGCAAACCCTCATAAAAAATTTTCTTCTCTTTCCCATTAATCATCAATGATGGAAGTAAAGGCGCACTCAGATCGACTTCAACACATATACAGGCAAAACGACCTTTGGTTCTCTGAAGGGTGTTTGTATCCACTTTTAGAACCCTTCCAATTTGGTTACCCACAACATGTAAAATACCCTTATAATAGAAATCAACTGGGAATTTAGGAATTCTCACCCACGCTGCAATTTTGGAAACCTCACCAGAGTCAGAATCAAACTCTGACTTCCATGGTTGCACTGCTAGGTAATGATCCATATATAACCAAGGGCCTCCTGTTAATGCAAAATCATAGTCCTCCTTATTGCTCATACGAACCAGAAAATACCCGGATCCTATCTCAATAGTTTCAACCTGGCCTCTACGTCCCCACAGCTGTTGCAGTTTTTGACCCAATTGATCCTCACGCACCATCCTGCCAAGGAGTCTAACGAACAACGATGTCGACCATTTCCTCGCTAACTTCTTTTTAAACTCCGGAGACACAATTATGTTTGGTCCCTTCTTCGTCATCTCCACCTCAATCCTAGACTTCCATCCGTCCCCTCTCCACCATTCATCTTCATCATCTGAACAATCATTCTGCGTCTGATCATCCACACATGCATCCTTGTATGACCGTTTAGGTGCTTCAGGTATGGTGGTTTCTTGTACAATATTATCGTCTCTCATATAATCCTTAACCCGTGAGGCTAAGGATTGCTTATTTGTAAACTCTTCATCATCATCACGAATTTTCTTCCTGCTATGCTCCAAGGCCTCCCTCTCCTCCAGCATTGGCGCTAAAACCATTCTCACGGGACTACATTCTCCCTCCTGCTCATTCATCTCTTGAGCATACAATAAAAATTTCACTTTTCTTTACTTTTCTCTCCACACACCACTCTCTTACTCTGATTCTTTTTTTCCCCTCAGATCCAAAAAGAAAAACTAAACTGCAGCAAGGCTAATTCGAACAGACAGAGTAAGTAACACAATGCACCTGTTAAGAAAATTCGAACAGAGCAGCAGAGCACATCGATGAACAGATCAACGGAAAAAAAAAATCCCAGATTGATGGATCTTCGGCCATGAAAACTCAGCGATGTCACCGACGGAACTGTAGCTCAAACACAGCACAAATCAGCACCAGACCATGAGTAGCAGGCTCAGATCGGCGACGGAAATGGGAGATCAACTTCGGAATGGAAGATGTTGCAGCAGATTGACGTCGATCACAGTGAACCAGCGTCAGAAACCGATAACCGTTGAGAAGTAACGGTCAGAAAAAAAATAGAGGAAAGTTTCAGACCGAGAGAACACAGACAAAAGCATCACCCAAAAAATAACAGATCAGATCTTCAAACAATAAACTCAGACTCAGAGTGAAAGCATGAGACGTCTTCTTTGAAGAAAAACTTGACCTCCCAGAGCGTTTCTGTTTAATGCATAATTAATTGCTTAAATTCATATAGGAATATATTGAATTAGAAATTGATTATAGAATTGCTTGACCTTAGAAGAGGCTGGTAATTAAATTAGGGAAACTCGACTATCAATCATGTGGAATAAAATGGGCTAGGATAGATAAGTGATTCAATCCGGAATTTGTGAAGTGAAATCTAATCCCTAGGACTTTTTCTCATATTTGCTTTCATAACATCTGCATTCATATTTAATTGTCTTTCTTTTATTTTGGTACTCTCAATCACCAACTATCAATCGACTGAATAGAGTTAAAATTACTCATTTTGGTACTTAGTGATCAATCCTCACGGGAACGATACTCTACTCACTTCTATATTACTTGATTACGACAGTGTACACTTGCACTATTTAATTGATCATTTGCACAAGTATCAATAATAACTTTAGATATTAGCTTAATGATCACATTATGATATTTTATTTATACTTTCTTATCTTGGATTGTCATTAATGATCACGTTATGCTATTTGCTATGTGGGTTTAAATTGAATATAAAGTTATGAACAAGAGTTTGATAATGGATAGGATGCTATACGTTTTTTATACTTTATTATTATTTTTTGTCTATCATTTTGCTATTAGATAGGGTGCTACTAGGTGTTGAAATATATGCATCGTAGTTGGATAAAAGGTAAAAGTACGAGTGTTGAATATGATGTTAGGGTAAGGGTTTTTTTATAGACTTTGCTTGAAGAATTGCCAATGATGATATTGAGATGTTTTATTGCCCTTGTGTAGTATGTTTGAATGAGAAGCGACTAAGTGCTGCAAATATATATACACATTTAATTTGTGAAGGATTTTGAAAGAATTATACAGTATGGGTATGACATAGTGAAGAATTAGAAACACCAAGTATATCTCAACAGGGAGAGTGACCTTTGATGATAATGACACGGATATGGATGATTAAATAAAGGATATTATTTGTGATGTAGGAGAAGAGTCTTTTGAGCAATCACATGCATACGGTAATATGTGCAGTGATGCTGAGAAGCCGTTGTACCCGAGGTGTACAAAAATATCAATTGTTGATAGTAGTATTGAAATTGGAAAACTTGAAAGCACAGCATGGGTGGAACGACAAGAGCTTTTAAAAAATGCTTGAGGCTTTTAAAGACATGCTTCTAGATGATAATGTGTTGCCTTATCGATACTATGATGCTAGGAAAATACTGTGTCCACTAATGATGAAGTATAAAAAGATTCATACATACCCTAATGGTTTCATATTGTATAAAAAAGAGCATGAAGAGAGTGAGCAATGTCCGATATGTAATACTCTGAAGTATAAATCAAATAAGGCCCTTGTAAAAATATTGCGGTATCTTCGAGTCATACCAAAATTCAAGCGCTTGTTTGCCAATGAAATTGATGCCAAATATTTGAGATGGCATGTGGATAAGAGGATTTCTGATGAAAAGCTTCGACATCCAGCTAATTCTTCTCAATGGAAGAAAATTGATCAACTATTTTCTAGCTTCGGTGAAAAACCTAGGAATCTTAGGCTTTAACTTAGCACAGATGACATGAATCCTTATGGTAGCCTAAGTAGTATACATAGTTCATGGCATGTTCTGTTGGTAATTTACAACTTATTTTCTTTGTTATGCATAAAACGGAAGTACATTATGTTGTCTATGTTGATTTCGGGACTAAAGCAACCTGAAAATGACATAGATGTTTACCTAGAACCCTTGATTAAAGACTTAAAAGAGTTGTGGGATGAAGATGTTGATGTTTTTTACGCAAGAAGGAGGTTTTTAAAATACGAGCCATGATCTTTTGTATTATAAATGACTTCCTTGCATATGAAAACTTGTCAGGATATAGTATTAAATGACATAAAGCATGTCCGATTTGTGAAGAAGGCACAAGCCTCCATCAACTTCAACATAGAAGAAAGACAATTTATCTTGGTCATCAGAGATTTCTTAGACTGGGCCAGCCATATCATAGATTAAAGAAAGCTTTTTTTGATGGACAAGAGTTTGAAGATGCTTCGAAGGCATTGACTGGGGAGCAAGTTTATGAAAAGGTGAAAAATATCAATATTATTTTTGGTAAGACTATAAAGAGTAGTAATGAAAAAAATAAATGAAAAAAGAGGTCTATCTTCTTTGATATTCTATATTAGCCCAATCTTGATGTGGGACATTGTATTGATTTCATGTATGTGGAGAAAAATGTATGTGATAGTATTGTTGGGATGGTGTGAAGGCAAGATTAGATTTGCAAGAAATGAGAATAAGAGAAGACTTGCATTCATGGCCATATGGTAAGAGAAATTTTTGTCTTCCAACTTCTCATACTTTGTCTAAGAATGAGAAAAGAAGTTTTTGTGACTATTTACATAGCATCAAAGTTCCCTCAGGGTATCTTTCAAATTTTAAAAAGCTTGTGTCGATGAAAAACTTGAAGTTAGTAGGGCTAAAATCTCATGATTGTCATGTCTTAATGCAACAACTACTCCAAGTAGCTATTCGAGATATTGTCGAATATGATCTTTAACATATTTTGACTAGACTTTATTTCTTCTTCAATGCTATTTGTAGTAAAGTCATTGAGATTGAGAGATTGGATGAATTAGAAAATGAAGGATATATGATCTTGTGCCATATTGAGAAGCTTTTTTTTCCTACTTTTTTTGACATCATCGTACATCTAATTGTTCATCTAGTGAGGGAGATCAAGTTGTGTGGCCCTATCTATTTACGATGGATGTACCTAATTGAAAGAATTATGAAAATCCCAAAACAGCATGTGAAGAACCCTAACTAACCTAAAGTATCTATTGTTCAGAAATATGTTTCTGAATAAGCTATAGAGTTTTGTGAAGATTACTTGTCAAATATAAGACACGTTGGACTTCTTGAACGTCATGATGAAGAAGGGGGTAGACGCGGGCTTCAGTAAAGAGTGTAGATCCTGATGAATTGCAACAAGTCCACTTATACATCTTGAATAATGTTGATGAAATTCAAGATTATATTAATGCTCATTAAAAAACTGTACGGAAAGGAAATAGTCGGATGATTGAACAAGGGTTAATTAGGGAGTATAACAAAACTTTTGCATATTGGTTCAAACAAAAGGTTAACGGAGAATAATGTGTTTATGATACAATTAAATGGTTAGCACGTGGTCGTGAGGTTGATGTCATAAGTTGGACTTTATTTGTAATCAATAGTTATACGTTTTACACGAAGTCCCTAGATGATAGGAGTATCGTCTAAAACAGTTGTGTTATGTTAGTGACTGAATCTATACATTTCTCTAATTCGAAAGATAAGAACCTTAGATTGGCAACCATACCTTATTATGGGGTTATTAAAGAGATTTGGGTGGTTGATTATGTTAAAATTAAATTTCTTATTTTCAAATGCAAGTAGATTGATGTTAATAATGGTGTGATGATCGATCAATTAGGATTTACATTAGCTGATCTAAATAGAAATTTTGGAGATGAACATTTTATTATGGCATATCAGGCGAAACAAGCATTCTATATTATCGATAAGGCAAATAAAATGTGGTATATAGCTCTCCAAGAAAAAGGGTCGTTGATATTAATGAGTAAAGTCGTTCAATGAATTATCTTTTTGAGACTCCTTCTTTTTCTAGGGGCCTTCCAAAATTAAGCGAAGAAAATGAAGCAGATAATGAACACGGCAAAAGAAACAATCATCATAAAGGAATATGGGAGGATATCCCTTTATAAAACTATTTTGAAGATTAGCTAGCTAAAGTAATTATCATGAATTATATTTGAATTATGCACATAATTATTTTATATATAAAACTACTTTTTTGTTGTCGTTATAGGAAAATGAAGGATTTGAGGTGTCTTAGCTCGTGTAGATGCTCCGGAGCGAGCTAGTGATCATTGGGGATGGATTACTGTCTGCTGTGTTATTTTTCTGTAAATATTAATGAGTTGATTTTCAATGATTTATTGTTGTTGCTTCTATGGAATGTGAGATGTAGGAAGAATGATATAAGTTACACCAGTTGAAATTATGTTTTAGAATGCTTGATGAAATGAGAATGTGTAAGAGAATAATTTATTTGGGGTGAGGGAAGAATGATTTATTGTTGTTACTTCTATAGAATGCAGAAAGAATGACTGTTTTTTCACCATTAGGCATAATGTCGTTAGAATGGTTTGTTGGGTAAAATGTTTTAACAAGGGAAATGACTTGCTGCTGGCTAGCTAACAGTATTATTTTTAAAAAAATGGAGCTTTGTAGACTAGTTGTTTAAAAAACCGTTCTTAAAAAATACTTTTAAGACCAGTTTTTTAAGTACCGATCTAAAAAATATACTTTTTAGACCGGTTCTTTGAATAACAGGTCTAAAAAGTATGACTATTTTTTCAAAAGTACCATTAATGTTGTTATGTTTAGACCGGATGTATAAACAACCGGTCTAAAAAATTTTTTTAGACCGGTTTCTTAACCGATCTAAAATATAATAGACTTTTAAGACCGGCTATATCAATACTGTATCCAGAACGGGTCTAAAATGTCATTTTTAACCGGTTTAAAAAGTGTTTTTCCAACTAGTGTATCTTCCCTAATTCCCCATTTTCCTTAATTAGTTATTGTCGATAGAGCATCAATAAGGGTAACTTAGAAAATGAATGAAAAATATGAAAACTATGTCTTATATTTAATATCAATAACAACTTTCTAAGTATATTTTATATTAATTACATGAGGAGTAGTTTGATTAATGTCACATAGACACGGTAAATACCAAATGATACTTGATCTAATAGTGGGCCAATTAGATAAAAAATTAGGCGGACTAAGATTTGAGTCACATCTTGGTAAAAAAAAAATACCCCTAAAAAACGGTATCCTGGTCGTTTAACCTTAGTCCAGATTAATTGGAGGCTCGGACACACTTACCGGCGGATGACCAGATGATTATGAAAAAAACAGATTGGGTAAATAAAAAGAGAAGAGATGCGAGGAGGGAGGTAAGGGGTGGGTGGGTGCATATCAAGAAAGATGCAGTTACTGTCTGCAACGTCTGCAGTCCTTCTTCCTTTCTTTCACTTCACTGTCTCTGCCGCTGCCACACGCTTGCTTGGCTCCACTCTCTCTCTGACTCCATGCATGCCCTCATGCACTACCAACAGTACTTCTTCCCTCTCTCTCCTCTCTTTGTCTTTTCCCTCCTTCGTTCCTTTATTCCACTTCTATACTGTCATTTTCACCTCTCTCTCTCTCCCTCCCTCCCTCTCTCATATTCAAAGTAGTATTGAACATGAATGAGAGAAGATAATTAATGACTCCTGGGGGCCTTCTTCCTGTATACATCTTTCCTTTCTCATCAGCCGCTTCTCTTCCATGTCTATATACTACTTCCTTCCGTTTTCAATACAAGAGTCAGTTTTTTTTTTTTTTGAGAGGTTTAATAAGTTTAAAAGTTACTTGATCTTAATATTTTTTGTGTTTCGTTGGATTATATATATCAGATTATAATAAATCAAGCAAATTGGTTTATCTAGATGAAATCCATAATTATAAATACTTTAATAAAATTATTTAGTTTTTTTAAACTTTAAAAAAAGGTCAATTGAACCAACATAGAGTTGGTTTAACAGTATAACGTCTCATTAGATCCCTTTAAGTTTTAGTTCAAGTTGCAAAAAAGACATTTTTGTCGAGAAAAGTAGTCACAAACCTCAAACCATTTACCGGATAATAATATAAAAAAAAGTCATCTGGATATTATATTTAGAGTTGAGGGAGTATATGTATTATCAGTCAAACTACTACCCCAGTAATATTAATATTACTCCTAAATATCCCCTCACCCACACACTTCAGTACACTTTTGTTACAATGGCTTCTACACCTTTACTTGACCGTGATCCTAATTATCCTCCATACAATATACATCCTCTACGCTTTCATGTCCCATATATAATAAGAAATATTGAATAAATCAGCAGTCTCAATGTTGAATAATAATGAAGGATTTTAAGTTAAAAGATTCGAACATATATGGGCCGGAAGTATATTATAACTCATGGTAAAGTTCTTAATTAACGACCGAGGCTAGTTAGAAAATTATCTTGAAATAATGCGTTTGCTTTCAGAATCTTCAAGGGGGTTTTTTTTCCTCCACTAGCCAGTCTTCATGAGCTAATTAAGCACCCAAACAAACGAACTAAAGAAAAGAGCCACACATAGCCATTTTCAACAGTTTTTAGGGTTTAATGTTTAGCATAGGATCTAGCTAGATTCTAGACTAGGGTAGGGTTATGCTACATATGTTGGTAACGATACAATAAAATCTGAATTCTGCAGTAGTCACACTCTCTGACTAGCATTTATATACATTCACACAGATCAACAATAATAAGACTGAAACAATTATATGTGCATAGTAGAATATGTATATGGTCCTTTTTCACATGCTATAGCTACCTAGATTCAATTGGTAGATAGATCCATGTACGTAATACTATACTTAGTGCATAATAGAATATGTATATGGCCATTTTTCACATGCTATAGCTACCTAGATTCAATTGGTAGATAGATCCATGTAATACTATACTTAGTGACGATATATAGAGAAGTAATAACTAATAAGTAAGAACTTAGCTTTTATATGCAAGTACAAAGCGCGGCTTCTTTAATTTACATATATAATTAAAATGGCAGATATATAGATATCAGAGTGACTACAGTATATTAAGCTCTATAGATCGATCTGCTGTAATTTGAGCTTCAAAATTGTTATCTGCATGTCATATATATATGGATATAGATCAGAGAGAGAGGGGGGGGGGCATACATACATATATATATATATATAGCATCAGTACCCTATCATAAATAATTCTGCTGGCAGCAGAAATAGACCTTACAAAGCCACAAGCTATAAGGCCTGCCCTCTGATGACTTGCATGTGCATGCCACACAGACAATCACCAAAATTTAATTTCTCAAACCCTTGAAACTTTTTGTGTTTTATGTATATATAGCTTAATTAATTATACCGCATTATTAAATTGTTGTGCCATCTGTAATTTTATATATATTATGTTTGTTCGTGTGCGTGTAAACTTGAAACTTTGCTAATGAGGAGGCAGAAATTATGGAAAAAGAGAGTTCAGAATGGAGAACTGTTGTGCTGTACACTGGGAGTGGAAGTGGGGCTGTATTATATACTACCCCTGGTATTAAATATCTTAAATACAAGATTTAGTTTATTTGTTTTTTTAGAGATTAAGGAGACTAATTAAAATTATTTTAAAGTATTTATATTTACTTTTTTTTCCCTCCAAATTAATTTGTTTCACTTATAAACTAATATATTATTTAATCATATATAATGTAACATATGATACGATTATATAAATTAATTAATTTTTTTAATCTCTAAAAAAAATTAATTAAATCTTATATTTATGATCATGTAATACATTGAGACCGCATGTGACCTATTATTTCAATTCAAACCCATCCATAGATAGAGAGAGAGAACCCAGTCTGAAATTCTCAGAGCAAACCATAGTCAAAAAGCCTAAGAACTCTCCCTAACTTTTGGTTTCTGCTCTCACTTCACTCCAACAAGTCGTCCCCACCAAAGTGTATTTGCTTATAAGAGAATTTTGGTCTGCTTTTGTGTGTGTGTGTGTGTGTGTTGGATATTAAACTTAATATTTTGTGTTAGTGTGAGTTTACATATATAGGGTCCTACGTACATACATATGAATATTCTTAATATGACGATCCCAAAGCACTTAAATTCTCTCTATATATCTTCTTCCTTTTCTTTTATCCTTGAGCCGTTGTCAAAGGATTCGAATATATTAATTCTGAATAGGACTTTGGCGCCACTGTCTGTCATGTTACTATTTAATTTTGTAAATAAGAGCTTTGTTCTTTTTTCTTGTCTATCTTGATGTTGTCGGACATACTTCTTCCGTCCCTATTTTCTTGTTCAAATTTAAAATTTTACTTTGTCTGTAAATATGCGTTCTCTTCCCAGTTTTAAGATATAATAATTACTTAATTATTTCTAATAATAACATTGTTAATGGATGAAGAGGGTTAAATGAAAGTAATTAGAATTTAAAATACTGCAGTATTAAATGGAGGATAAAACTGTAAAAAAATAAATTCTTACATAGTACTATCTCCTGTCTTTAGTACAAAACCCAATTGACTTTTTTGAAGAGATTAGAGAAGCTAAATAAGTTATTTTAAGGCATTTCTATTTATCTTTTTTTTTTCAAATTAATTTTCTTGACTTATAAACTGATATGTACGTAATCTAATGATACACAACATATGTTATAATTTAGTAGTTTATTTAATTTTCTTAATTTCTCTAAAGAAGTCAACTAGATCTTATATTAAGGACCGAATGAAGTGCACATAGACTTTGCCTTCTTGGTCAGTGTACTTTTTCTCTTAGAACAAAGTAAATAAAAATGGAGGTAGCTAGAGAAGTATATAATTGCAGGGCCACCACTTTCTCTTGACAAAATTTATTATATTTTTACAATATAGTAGTATATTTCTTCCATAATACTTAATTCATCGCACTGTTAACAGTTTGTGAATATATAATATGATTTACCATAGATTATATCATGTATCGATTTTATGTGTAATATTGGTAGTTAATTATCTCTAGCCAGAAGTACAGATATTTAATCAAAACAATGCAATTAGGCTCTGATTTTCTTGTCTAATTCCTTACCATACGTCACAGGCCATTTATATATTCACTTTCAAGTTTCAAGTCTTCATCTTTTTTTGCAATTTTAATCAAAACAATGCAACTAGTTTTAGCAATATGAGGCCCATCCTCCAAGTGGGCATCATAATGAATAATTTGACATATTGTATGGCGGGGAAGGAGAAGATCTTAAGGAATGAGCCTAGGAGGGTTTACTATGCTTTTTAACGATGTTTGCTCTTACCTAACAGCATGAATAACGGATCTAATGACAAAATTTAAACCTAATAAAAATAAAAAATTTAGAGACCTGATTTAAAATTGAGAAAAATTATAAGGACTTCCAAATTAATCTATTTTCCTAATTATATATACATGTATTAAATAAAACTTAAAAAGCTGCTAGAATGAAAAATATTAAGAAATTGTGTGGGCCATTTAATATAAGGCTTGAGGAAAAAAATTAATAACTTTTATATACAATTATAAAGCCAATTATGATGACAAGAAAATTTTTTGAAATAAAAGGTACGGTGGCAGGCAGGGGGAAGCGAAAGGGCTCGTGCGAAACTGAAGCCAACCCACTCGCTCCGTACACTACAAATGAAAACAAACTGAATATCAAACTGATACAACTGGTGACACATCCCGTGGACCTCACTTTCCTTCGATCACTATTCCTTTTTTTTTTTTCTTTTTAGTGTCTTGTTTTAACACCCATTTATTTTATATATATATATATATATATGGGATCACTTTGCAAGGAAAAATAAATTTATAGTATATTAAGAAATGATAAAGGAGATGATGGGGTAGGGGGACCCAAAAGCCACAACCCACCAGCAGGAGCAGGTGTTGATAGGTCCACAGGAGTGACATATATATACTTCCAAACTCTGCACATGCTATATTTATAAATTTATTATTGTTGTTATTGTTGCTGTGTTTGTTTGGGTGTGATGATATCTTTTGTTATCCATCCAACTAATCTTTTGTTGCCTACAAAGTTGTGTGAATATATATCTGCTCTGTATCCCATCATCAGATCTCTCGCCCATTTATTTTTATTCATCTTTGTCCAAAGTGATTAACTTCACAAAATTAACTGCTAGCACTTGGTTCAATTAGTAAGAGTGTTAAGGGGTTATATCAGCTTAATCAGAGGTCTTAAGTTTAAGTTCTGGGAATATAATAGTGTTAAATACTTTGTGGTAGAGCTTTGCCGCTCTTGTGGTTGTACCCAGCTCAATCTGGATTAGTCTAGACCATTCATTTTTATTCATCTTTGTCCAAAGTGATTAACTTCACAAAATCAACTGCTAGCACTTGGTTCAACTAATAAGGGTGATAAGGGGTTATACCAGCTTAACCAGAGGTCTTAAGTTTGAGTTCTGGGAATATAATAGTGTTAAATACTTTGTGGTAGAGCTTTGCCGCTCTTGTGGTTGTACCCAGCTCAATCTGGATTAGTCTAGACCCCCGATAAATTCTTCAAATTAAAAGGAGGTAAATCTAGGAGATCGGAAGCCGATAGATTTTAGAGAAAAATTGATTGAAAAAAAAATGTTGACAAAAAATTATAAGATGTGTGAACTCCATGGACCACACTCAATTATATATTTTCTAATTTTAATTTCTATCAAGAGGCCAGTAGTTAAGGAGAGAAAATTCTTGCAATAATCACTGAGAAGCTCAAACATAATATATGCTAACTTAATTTCTTGAAAGCATATGATGGTAAGTAACCTCTCCTAAGTTTATACCCCTCCACTCCTAAATGTATGAGCTAGCTAGTTAGGGGGTTTTCTTTAGTTTGGTCCTAAATGTTAATTTTTTTTAGTCCTCTTTATTTCTGGTATTTATAATTCGTTTTACAAATTATCTCAATTAATTATTACACATATTATCGGTTTTCCATCAAAACAATAGTTTCCAATACATATGACTAAAGAAGTGTTTTAGGGAAAACAACATACATATTTTACAAATAACTAACTTACTCCTATGATCCTAGTTATAAGCCACATTAGTAACTTTTTGACATAAATGGACAATTTTTTTCATTCTTTTATTACCATGTGGACTGTTATTTTTTGAAAATTGTAAATATTATTAAAATTTAAGATAAATTTTATAAGATTATTTAAAGTTTTTTGTTCGTTAAGGTAAAAAACGTTGAAAGCTAAGTGACTAATGAATAGAATCAGAGGAGCAACTAATTTTAATTTCCTAATATATATATATATATATATATATATTATTGGCTCGCTCAAATTAGTTATAGCTCCTGTATTTAGGACTAGATGAGCATATATATCATCGAAAGGCAGGATGATTTTTTTTTTTATGAATTTGTAGATGCCATTAGGGGTTTTCATGGAAGCTGTGGTCTCAACAAATCTTCAAGCTAGCGCTTCTAAATCCATATAATTAAACTCTGTAACTTCATAATTGTAGCATGGTAGGAAATCTGTTTTGGAAGCGGAAATCCTTACTCATCCAAATATTACATTCCTACAGTAAGTTTTTTTGTTTTTTACCAATTCTTTTTATAGAACTTACAAATTAATTAGCTCCATATCCACATTGTTTCTTTGGGAAAATACTACCCTGCTCATTAATTATGGTTCCTTCATATTTGCTAATAACTACTTAAAAAACTATCACTCAAAATACTCAACTGATCCTATCCATTATCCATTTTTTAACCCAATCTCTTTGGTTTCAACAATACAAATTTCCATGATTAACAATTACCTGCCTCACATGCAAGTCTCAATTACCAAAGAGATTGGGTTATATTTGAGGTAGGTAATTTACAGTACCATATAGCTTTGATCTCAAATATAAGTCTCAATTACCTACCTCACATATATTATAAAAGTGATCAAAATTAAATTTTCTCATTAATTGTGTTCTAATTAATCCAATTTTAATTGTTGTATACTATTTCACTCTCTTTATTTGTTGACTCCCGAATTTTAAATTTTGAATTAGCTCTAATCATGTGAAAAATAATCAAGCATTACATGATCCGGACATAATAACTTATGTTAGTTCATGTTTAACCAAGATAATTGAATAGTTAGCTAATAATCTTCCTTAGCAAAAAACAATATTTATGATTTTTTTCAATAATCACTATACATAAAATTAAACAGTGTCAAAGGTTAATTGTAATATATATATATATATATATATATATATTTTACACAGGTAGGTAGCCAAAGGAGGAAAAAGCGCGGATAAAGGTAAGGCACGTATTTAATTTTAATTTGGAGCAAACATTTGGCATTAATAACTCAACCACTTCATTGAGCAGTACGATCTTGATTCCTGTAAGTAGCTAGTTACTGATGTGAAGCACATATAGCTGCAAAAAGCCCTCAAGCATTCATATAATAGAGGTGGAAAATCAGAAAGTTCACTTTATATATACATATATGCCTACCTTCTTCATATATCTCTCTCTTCTGCTACATCTTTTATCCCTTCTTCTATTTAACTGCCTTTGAAAATTACAGTAAAATGATTGATGACAACTTTGAATTATATATAATTTAATTTTATGCATGCATTAATTAATAATATGTGTGTGTGTACACAAGGATTGGGGACCATAAAACAACCCATACCTTTAAAATTTTTTTTTTTGGTCGATAAAATAAAAAGGAAAGAGGGGCTTCTCACATGGTTGCATGTGATGGGAATGGGAAGGTTTTTTTTTTTTTTTTTTTGCTCACATTAAAATTTAGCTTTTCATGTTTATCTTTTTCCTCTAGTTAGCTGCCCGCTGACCCAGCACAGGCCAGCCAGCTTTGAGAGAAGAAGGAATTTTTCAATTTTTAAAATTCAAATTCAAGGATGAGATCCTTTTAGTTTGGAGAGATGACTTGAATATTACAGAGCGGATGAATTTCATTGGTTGCTTTGATTTGTCTTTTTATAGGAAGATTATTGCTGTTTACGCATATGACATGTTTGTGAGTGTTTGTGTGTGTGATGAGTATGTGACCCACTGCGCACTCACCGGGAAAGTAAGTCAATTTTTGTTGGTAAATATTCAAAACTTTCTGAGTAGTAAAATAAATTACACCTTTCATACAAGCTCGCAGTATAAGAGGCTCTGCTAGCTAAGCTCGTAGTTTGAATTCAAGCTTTGGGTAATAATTAAGAGAATTTTGTCACTCCTGTGATTCTGCTCGGCTTAATTAATATGGATTAGTTCTATTTAATTTAAACTTTAGGTATATAATAATAGCTAGCCCGGAGAGGCTTCACTATTTTTGTTGTTTTGAGTTCTGATTTTTTCTATAAGCATATGTATCTTTTATTTAGAGGCCTACCCGAGGTTTTATTAAGTAGAACCAGGAATACGGGTCGGCTTATCACGGGCCTGGGCCTAAACGAATGGCCCGTTTCCTAAAAAGTCCTATATTTTTTAAACCCGTGAAGGGCCTAAACGGATTTAAACTCATTTTAATTTAAAAAAAAATTGCAAGTTTTACAATTTATTTATTATTTTACTTTAAATTAAGAGACATTATTTTTAAAACTCATAATTTTTTAGTTAAAAGAATCATCTAATGTCCATATTAGCCTTTTTTTTAAGTTTAAATGAAAAAAACGTTGTAGAAAATAAAATAAATCAAACCAATTTATAAGTGCTTGCCTGTTATTAATACTATATTAGGTACTTAGGTGTCTCTCATATTGATAATTTGATATAATGATATCATATTTATTAATTTATTTAAAAAAAATATTAAATGGGCCTAAAAGGGCGGGTCTTACAGGGCCGGCCCTTTTAAGCCTACTTCCTTTTTTAACCTCTAAATTATAAGCCCGGCCCTTGAAGGGCTTGGCCCGATTTCCCGGCTATACTATTAGGCATTAAATAGGGGTACTTGGCCTCAAACTAATGAGGATTTGAACCTTGGTCCCGCTATAGTGTAAGAAACCAACCCCTTCTGTTAGACAGCATGCTTGGCATCACTTATTTTTGGACAATAAGTCCTTATTACGTAAGTCGAGATAAAACTCATCTCACATACTTACCTCATATATTGTAAATCACGATTTATAAGCATTATAAGTAAAAAATAAGCTATCTCAAACAAACACTTAACCCCATTGCATTTAAGTTTCGATTTAAGCTTTCAGTAATAATTGAGAGAATTCTGTCACTCTTGTGGTTTTATCCTGCTGGATATGAATTAGTTCAATTTAAAATTTGGGTATATAATAACAAGAAAGCTTTGCTATTGTAGTGGTTTTGTTTTTAAAAAAAAAAAATTATAAGCACGAATATCTTTCATCATTTGGAAGTCTACTCGAGTACTATTGGGCGCTAAACATTTAACGAGAAATCAAACCTTAGTTATGAGAGACTAGATTGTTTTGCTAGACCCAAACTCATTTGGTTGATGGCTCCAAGTTTCAATAGGCCTAAACCTAATAATATAACTTTCTGAGTGGTAAAATAGGGGAGAGAGAGTTAAGCATATTACTACCCTAATCCTATTTATAAGTTTTTTTTAACTAATTCTCACATACTAAGGAAAGTTAGTTAACTCATTAATTATACGTTAAATTTCCAATTTCGCCCTTATCTGTTATTGGTTCCAAAAGTCAACATGAATAAATTCCTTTTGTTTATTGCAATTAATAGGGGTAAAACAGTATAAAATGCATTTACTATTCTAAAACTGTACTTATAAATAGGACCAAATTTTTTGATAAAAAATTACTTATAAATAGGACAAGAGTTATATTATACCACTTTGGTCCTACTTATAAATCATTTTTAACTAATTCTCACATACCAAGGAAAGTTAATTAATTAACTAACTATGAGCTAAATTTCTAGTTTCGTCTTTATCTATGATTGGTTTCAAAATTCAATATGAATAAATTTATTTTGTTTATTATAATTAATAGGAGTAAAAAAATATAAAATATATTTATTATCCTGAAATTAAACTTATAAATAAAATCAAATCTTTTCATCAAAAAGAATTTATAAATAGGATTAGAGCTGTACTCTCTTTCTCTTTCTCTTTCTTTGACAGCGTGTTCTCTCTATAAAGCAGGTAGATGGATTTATAAATGGTAGGGTGGTCCATGAGAGCTAGCTAGCTTTGTAGGGGCAATTGGCCATGCCCTTATAATTTCTCTCCCTCCCTTCTTGTTTCTCAACACATTTCCTCTCTTCTTCTTCTTCTTCTTCTTCTTCAGTATAATATGATGAGATCTGAGGGTGAATTCTTTGTTCAAGTCCTGGTCATGCTCTTCCACAGCTTTCTTGAACTTCTTTAGCCTCTTAATTCCTTAATTTGAAGCCCTGGAAGCTCAAGAAAGCTGTGGGATAACATGGCAATTCAGGCTTGCTTAATTTTCCATGTTTCAGATCTTCCGGTACCGTGAAGATCACCGGAAGATTGAGAGAGAGAGAGAGAGAGAGAGAGAGAATTTCCGCCCAACCGCTGCCACGAAGACGACGGCATATGGTGGATCCCCAAGTTGCTCTTTTTGTTATCCTTATCCTTTCGTCGACTCTGATTAATCATATCTCATATGCGGTAATTAATTCTCTTAACCCATCTCTCTGTGAATTTTCGTCTTATTAACTTTGGCTAGATCGATCTAAAATCCTATCCTTTTCTCTCTCTCTCTTTCTCTGTGTCTCTTTCTCTCTGAGGAAACAACAGAGAAACAAAAGATCCAGTGCACCAGAAAAATTCACATAAAAAACCCACCAAGGTATGACTCACTGTTGATTTACACAGATTTAATAGATTTATCTTTAGATTACTACATGTGAAGATGAAAATTGAAACACGTTAATTATATTGGAGCCATGCAGGGTATAGTAATTAGGATGAAAAGTGAAGGAAGAAACTGATAAATTTGAAGCGGTGGGAAAGAAAATTAAGATTAGAGAGATTTGGTGTTTTGAAATGATAATAATGGTGCAGAGAGAGAGAGAAGGAAGAAGATTCCCCCGAAGGCATTTATAAATGATGAAAGTTTCTGAGTTTGAAGAGCGAATCCCTGTATCTCTCTTCCTACATTTCTGTGAAAAAGGTTAGCCTTTGTCACCATGTGACATCATGTTTTTAAAAAAACCATTCTCTTATCTCCCCCACCTGACATCATTTTTTCAATTGTCCCTCCCACATCTCACGTTTTAACCTCTCTCTCTCTCTCTCTCTCTCTCTAGACAGCCAACTTGGTGCTGAAATCACTGTAATTTATGATACCTTGTTGTCACTGTTGGTAGGTTTTCAATCTTTTTGTCATTTTTTACCCATACACTAACTGTTATTGAGAATTATACAGGGAATTTATTACCCATACACTAACTTGGTGCTGAAATCACTGTAATTTATGATACCTTGTTGTCACTGTTGGTAGGTTTTCAATCTTTTTGTCATTTTAGGTTTTCAATCTTTTTGTCATTTTTTAGTTTTTACCATGGTTCTCAGACCGGACCGGCCGGTCCGGACCGGAAACCGCCGAACCGGTCACTAGACCGGTCCGGTTCACGGTCCGGTCCGGGTCCCAAATTAAAAAAAAAAAAATTTAACTTTTTCCTTTAGAATTTCATACTATAAGCCTAAAATTTTCAATTACTCACCGGTTTGGTCCCAGTTTAGCTCCGGTTTGACCCACTGACCCTTAACCCAGTACCCCGACTGGTTCAATACCCGGTCCGGTCTTTAATACCTTGATTTTTACCCATACACTAACTGTTATTGAGAATTATACAGGGAAAATTGACAAAAAAAATCGCCTAGTGCAAAATTGATTATCCAAAGGTACCTAGATCCTTGGTTTAAAGATTTAGATGCAACATATATATCTTCAGTTATGTGTAACTTATATTCAGCTATGTGCAAATCGGAATGCATTGATACATAGTTCAAGATATGTTACACATAGTTAAAGAAGAGTTGTATCCATTAAAGATTAGTTGAGCCCGCTCAAGAATCTGAGTCCTTAATTACCTTTTGGCCAATAAATTTTGCAAGTCCCTTTAGAAATTTTCCCCTTAATAATTTCTAGTAATATTTTCCCTCACATTCCTTCAATTGCCATAACTTAGATCTTTCAATTTTACTGCCTAAGCCATTTCCAGATTAATGATTCATCCCCATGAATAATTAGGCTAAATCGTTTAATTGCAAGTAATCTTTGATTAAATTATCATGTCATTTGTTTAATATGCCAGTTAGTTACTTCTGCATGTAATTGACATATTGATATCAGCGGATTAATTTGCTTCTCATTTTGTAACGTGCATACATGTATTTTTATATATGTAATATATACGAGCATATATATAGGATTAATTGAGGACTAATAATGTTGCCATGGAAGTCAAAAGAAGGCCTGAAACGTGCAAGAGGTTATATAGCTATATATATATATATATATATATGAATGAACAGATGTATAGAGAAAATAAGATTAACTCAAAATGGCACCTTTACCAAATCATAAATCGCAAAATATTCACAATTTGTAGGGTTTTGCCAAAGGGAATACAACAACTTGTGCAGAGAGGGCAGGTCCACCAAAAATCAATTTAAAAATCAGACACACTCGACAGAGAGGCATGGTCACGTTTCTGAGCTTCCTAAAAGATATGATCATTATAGTACCCTCTCTCTGTGTGTGTTTATATGCAGTAACAGTGAAGCTTGCTATATATTATTAGCCTAACTTTTACAGGTTTTTTATTCTTTTCCTTTTTTTCTTTTTCTTTTTTTGGGGGCAGAAGTAGTGGGAAGTTTGAACACAGACACACAAAACCTCAACAACTGAGAGAATCATCTATCACATGAATCTAAGTTCACATGAACTAACTGCGACACAACATTGTATGAATAATGGTGGTGGTGTTGTTTTTTCTTTTTCATTTTTGCAGCAGGTATAGCTAGGAGAAGTGAGAAGCGAGGGGAAAACATAAAGGCCTAAAAAAGGTCTGAATTCTGAGCAAAGTTTCGTAGTACGGAATTATTCTTTGGCTTGCTTTTTTGAGACCAGAGAGTTTTGAATCCCAGCTTTTGTTTTTGGGAAAGAAGAATGCATAGCTTGCTACTACTAGTTATTAACTCTTGTGTATATATCAGATCTATCTGGTGCCCATGCAATGTAGTAAAAGTTGTCACTCTCTGTACTTTTTTCCGATACTAAACCTAGTAATGAACATTTTTAAGGTCGTAGGTTCATTATATATTGAGGGGGGAAAAGTGGACTTTAATTTCATATATCATTGGGTATAACTGAGTAGAATCAACAAGGAAACAATTCAATGAAGAGGATTGAATGATGATTTTTTAATAGAAGGAACTGTCATTTTAGGTAAGGTAATTATATAAGCTTTGTAGCTAGAATCAGTTACATTGATAAGTTTCATAAATCAAATTTAAAAGGTTTAGGTTTGATAAGTTTTAAGTCCATTGTGAATGCAAAAAACGCATTTAAGGAAGCTATATATCTCTATTTAAACATGACAATACTCAAATTTAACTCAGTCAAATAATTATGCAATAAAACAAATTTAGATTTTTAATAAGTAGATCGAACTGCTTTGCTTATAATATGCCTCCTTTTTCTTGTATAATATATTTGATCACATTTAATTTTTTGTATGCCATGCAAAAACTTCTTTAAGGAGCATCTTTCTCAATTTCCTTGACGAATCTTGGAGAGTCCAGGGCAACATAGCTATAGCTGGCATATAAGGTTAAATGAAAACTTAATTATGATCCCAAAACAACAAATAAATCAGTGTGTGAGAATTTTACTATTCAGAACATGAGTGCACGACCCCACTTGAGTTTCCTTTCCTTTTTCTTCAAGTCGTGATTGATCAGCATCAAAAAGGCTAATTCACATATCGACATTCTTGCCACTGTAATAAATAAAAATCACATAACTCTACATATATACATGAATCCCTTATACATATAAAGCCATATATATACACATCCAAGGTTATGGAAACCGGACCGGACCTTTCCAATTTAAAAAAAAATTATTGGTAAGCCTAAAATTTTCAATTTCTCACCCGTTTTGCTCCTATTTGGCCCTGATCTGACCTACTAACCCTTAACCCAGTACCCCGACCGGTTCAATACCCGGTCCAGGTTTTATACCTTGTACACATCATATATATATATATATATATAGCCTTTTAGACATTTAAACTTCACAACTCAGTGCTAATCTGCACTAAATAACCAGTGACCTTCACGCTCAGGTATACTCTCTCTCTCTCTCTCTCTCTCTCTCTCTCTCTCACGCTTACTAGAGAAATTATAAACCACAAATTAAACATGACTTTTATATATATATATATATATTATAGAGTGGGTAATTCAAGGAGAGAGAAGGGGTGGATGAAGTGTAGGGCATGACATTGACGCAAGAAAACTGATGAACAAAGAGGAGGCCAGATGATAATAGTGACTCTTTTTCCCTTTCTGATGGATGTTAAAGTCCCTCAACCAAACAACAAAACCAAAACCATCCATCCTTCCTTGACACATTGTCCCAGATTATTTTTATGTGTATATGTAGCCAACAGTTAAAAGTATATACATATAAATTCATAAAAAAAAGGAACCAATCCAAATATCCAATGTATCTACTATATTATATTATTATTCCTTGTAACCCGTATAAGCATGTTTTTTATTCCCCTTCTTTCTTTTCCTGTCTGGAACAAAGCGCGCACACATCAAGTTATGAATGATGTATTAAGAGTAAAACCCACACAAATACAGTATTCCCTCCTGTCCACTATATTAGCTGTTTCTTAAAAAATGGCTTGGTTCACAATATAAATTATTTGGAGAGTAATTAATATTTATTTATCAATTTTGTTCTTATAATTATTATTATTAATATTTAAATATAGCACATTGTATTTTTTTTCCTCCTTTAATACCTCATTTAGTATGTGTAAAGTTGGAAATTTTTGTCAATTTAGGATAAACTTAACGAATTAACTATAATTTCTTAGTTATGATGAATTGATTAAAATGATTTATATTATGAACCGAGTACATCAGCCTAAATAATACTCCCCTTGATTAAAAATATAAGTCACTTCCAACTACCGAATAAAGAATGTAAGGAAGAGTGATTAACTTCTTAAACTTGCCTCGAATAAGAAAAAAATCTACTTTTATTTTCTATTATATAAGGTTTTGAAGAACATTAAAAAATATAAATAGCCATATTTAAACATTACTTATATAGGTAAAAATAGAAAGCAAACATTAATTACTCTCCTCCAGTGAATTTACATTATGTACAAACGAATTTTTCTAGTAGACGACTTATTTTCTAGATTGGAGGGAGTACAAGTTACTTTTTTAAAAAATTAATCAACTGATATTATTGAAACCATCATAATATAAAATTCTATCATGCCTTTGCTATATACTTGATTAAACTAATGCTATGAAAACACACACACATATAATATTACATATATGGAGAGAGAGTGTATGTATGGTTGGATCTACTACATGTCGTAGAAATTACTGTCTTGACCAGAGATGAATGCGTTCATCACTGTCATATAGCATAGTTTAGAGAGCTGTTTGATCAGAATTATTAGCCAATCGACGTTGAACTTTCTCTTATAGATAAAATCAATGAAGCTCTATGTACTAATTAATGTTTTTATATTTCACAAAATGTAAACATCGAGACGATTGTCTCTTCATTAACATATAAATCTAATTTATCTTCTGTTTCACCCTTTTCACTGATCTCCCACCCTCCCCACATCACAAAGCACAAGAAAATCTACCTTTTCCAGTTTTAATCTTTCTTCGAGGAAAATAGCTATTTGTGTGTGTACACACACACATATACATTTATATACTCTATATTGACCAAGAATCAGACAAAACATCTTTTGACTACAAATAAATATTCACTCCACCTAACCCGCATTATCAGTTCAATACCTTAAAAATTTAACTATTTAAGTAAGAAAAATAATTGCAGAGAAAACCATGACGAGAGTACATGGAAGCTCTCTTCAAAGTAATAAAACATTAATTTTTTTAATATAAACAACTAATAGATGGAGAGACCAACCTAAGGGCAAACCAAAAAAAATACACAAGAAAAGCAGGGACATCATAATCAGCAGGTTAAAAAGTATTTGTCAGAAACAGAAAGATAAGAAAGCCATTAAATCAGGAACAAATCAGGCTGGCTGTTAGATTAGTGGGTTACATTAGGATATTGATCCTAGCAATTAAAGTGACATTGGTCATATGACTTTTTTGCTTGCATTATCTCTTTTTTGAAAAAGAAAAGGAGTGTTTTATTTAATTGGCTCTCTTCCTTTTTTATCCAACACGAAAACGATTGTTTACTGTTCCTAATTAATACCATGACAAGGAAAAAAAACAAGCTGTCTAATTCAAAATGATTAATAAAACCAGTCATGATTTATTTTCACTATTAATTTCATATATATCGACAAAATAGAGGTAATTAATAATTAATGACATCCTTTACTATATCCATTCAATCTTTTTTCTCTTCGTGACTTTAATCAATGCTAGTCATCATCTTGGGAACTAGATATTCAAATTTGAATCTTAATTAGATGAACTCAAAATAAATAGTAAAAATAATTGATAATTAAGGGAAATGGTACTTGCAGGTGGATCACCATATCATCTAAATTCTCGAATCTGACAAACTATATAACTCAGAAGGGAAAAAATAGAAAACCCTAGTTTTCGTCTAGAAGCCGAGATGCTTCTGATCTATGCATTATATATATAGGTTTCTTTAATGGAGATGGAAATAAAAACAACATATATAGTACGGTTTTGTGAGTAAATTGTTAGGAGCTTCCTTGTGGTTATTCTTTTCCATAAAAGCTTTCACCTAACACTCTAGCCATCACTAACCAATTTATTGGCTTAAAGGGCTTTCATAGGCTGTTATTGGACGAACAAGCTTCAAAACAAGAGAGAGTGAGAGATAGAGAGATAAAGGCACACACAGTATGGTCACACCTCTGTGGTCCATCGTCTTCAATAACAACTAAAATTAAAAAGAAGAAAAAATGTCACTTCACAGAAAAAACAAAGAAAGAAAGAAAATTTAGGAAGTGTTTGTTGTGACTTGCAGATATTTTTAAACCCATATCTTCGATCTCTCGCTGGAATAAATCTGAACAAAGAAGGTACCTTTTTGTTACTGTAATATACAGAAATAGTGAATGTATGTGAGTGATGAGAATGTAAGACATGAAGGATTGATCAATTAATATGAAGTAGATACAACAATGATTGTGTTGTGTTCTGAATCTGGGCTGGTTTTGAATGAATATTTAATTACTGAACCACCTGTGAGTTTGCCTGAGTGACATTAAATTAAACAGCAGAAAGAAATATAGAAGAACAGATCAGATAGAAATATATAAAGAATTAAGTGAGACATGTTGGTATTTACAAGACTCAAATGATGACATTTGATCCACTATTAATTCCAACTTTTGCCTGCAATGGAGGCTACACACATGGGGGAGGACGCTTTAAAACAAAAAAGAAAAGGTTAGTGTAAGGGTAAATTAAAGATTTTTTTAAATACCAGAAGAAAATTAATTATTTACAGCTAGGCTATCACATACAGAAGTATAATGATAAAAGTTGAAATTCAACAGAGACCACAATTTTTTAAAAAAGAGAAGATATAGATAGATAGATAGATAGATAAATAAATAAATAAAAATCCCATCATACATATGTATATATATTTGTCATGTGCATTGAAAACAAAATACGCATCCCTCCAACACTTTCCAGATAAAAAAGGAAAAAGAATCTGAGATGAATTAGTCACAAACCTAACACTATTCAAAATTTTCCCCTTTGTATATTTCTATATAACTTCTTTTTCAGTTAAATGAAGATTATTGAAGAAGAAGAAGAAGAAGAAGAAGAAGAAGAAGAAGAGGCCAGTATATATACAAACTGGTGATGTATAAATCATCGATTCATCGCCATAAATCAGAGAAATAGTTGACGTGCATCATATAATTCTCACTATATATATATATATCAGAAAAGCTAATGCTTTATAATATGAAATCTTAGAACGATCTAAACTGAGAAGCGAGAATTATAAGCATAGATTGAAGAAAATATACCAAAAATGGAAATTAAAGTTCATGGTAGTTGACCCTATCTGTATCTTCCCACAGCTTTATTGAACCGCAAGAAGACGATTTGGCATGCATGTAAGAGAGAACAAAACTTGCTCTTTCTTCGATCGATGCAGTTCAAGAAAGCTGTGGAAGAATACAGAGAGAGCCATAGGTTTCAAGGTTCACGACAGAATCGTCAAAACCCTAATTTCATAGGAGGAGGAGGAGGAGGAGGAAGAAGAAGAAGAGAGAGGAAAGATAATGAAAGAGAAAGAGGAAGATAAAGCGAGAGGCTTGATTAGGTGTAGGTGAAGAGACGAAGAGAGGTGGGATTTATAGCTGAATTTAGGGTTTTTTTATTACTTAAATTTTATTTTCTTGAAAAAAGATGGAAATTAATTCTGGCATCACCAATCCCTAGAAGAATATTGGGCCTAAGATTACAGATTACTGAACCCTGCCTTTCTGGAACACTAATTAAAAAGCTGACTACGTTTGATCCCATTAGACCCCCCTAAATTTAATTAATATTGGAGCTATAATTAATTCATTAATTACTGTAATGAACATATGTCATCAATATTTGTGTGGCCATGATACACCCTGCTGGATCTGACGGTGCCGGTTGCCTCTTGTTGGGGCACATCATGGTCCCATCTTTTTTTGGATCTTTTTTTAAAATCCACTATGGACACGTCATTACTTGGAATATGCGTTTTCTTTTTCTTAGTTTATTTTTGAGAACTTTTCAAATGCACATTTTAATTTTAAAATAAATAAGTGAATAAACTATTGTTGTGTTTTGAGCAAAAAAAAGTAAATTATTGTTGTGTTTAAATTCTTGGGAAAATTGTCCAAAAATACCTTTTAGGAAAATTAATTGTCAAATGTTACCAAGTGTGCAAAAAATATTCCATGTGTGCAAAAGATTTTCCCTTGTATGCAAATAATCTTCCGTGTGTGCAAAAGATCTTTCCTTATGTGTAAATAATCTTTCGTGTGTGCACAAATCTTCTATATGAACGTGCAAATAATCTTCCGTTATATGCAACAGATCTTCTAAGGTAGCATTTGACAATTAATTTGCTTAAAAGATATTTATAATCAATTTTCCCTAAATTCTTTTGGCAAAGGATGTCTTTTAATTACCAACGGGGTTGGGTCTAGTGGAAAGGACTAGTTCTTTACAATATAGTGAACCAATGTTCAAATCCCCATTGGAAGAGGTGTCCACATTTAGTGCCCAAAAATATCTTAAACAGAATTACCTCTAATAGGAGGATGTCTTTATCTAACCCAAAAAAAGGATGTCTTTTAATTTATCCACCAGCCCTGTAGCCTAATCACATCAAGCTACTTCTTTAGTTCTTTTTTAAGTGTGACATTGTAAATTTTGAATTCTTTAAAGATATGATGAGTGTGAGTTATAGTTCAAAAAAGATATTTTTATCTCTATTTTTCATATCATTGATAAAGCAGAAATATTTCAAATTACCTAACTCACTCGTCAAATCATCAATCTATATGTATGCTAAAATTAATAACATCGCATTAATTACAAACCAAAAAAAATGTAACTTATTTTTTTAATTATGTGCAACATATAAACGTATCTTATTTCAAAGATATATATTTTTCGATTGAATTAGAATGACAAACATTAATAGCCTACGGTTATTAGAGCCGGGAAAACGGGCCGAGCCCGTCGGGCCGGCCCTTTTAGGCCCTGGCCCTTCAAGGGCCGGGCTTGTAAATTGTAGAATCAAAATGAAGTTGGGCCTAAAAGGGCCGGCCCTGTAGGGCCTCGGGCTTAAAAAGGCCGGCCCTGTAGGGCCTCGGGCCGGCCCTTTAGGCCCGTTTATTTTTTATTTTTTTACTTGAAAAGGAACCATGTTACATTTTTGAATTACCTTATTGAATCTATATGTCACTCTGTCCTCATATTGTATAGAGTATGATTTTTGAGTATATTGTTTTGTCTAATTGAATCATATTGTGATTTTTTTATTATAATTTTTGAGTATATTGTTCTGCCTATTTAGACTAAAATCATATTATATAGTATTCTGCTTGATAGAGTGTGATTTTTGATGGAGGTTGTGATTATTTGACTACTTGAACCTACCGCTCAAAGTGAAAAACAATCAAATGTCCTTGAAATTTATGGTAGTGGCGAAGAAGGTGAAAATGATTGTCGTCATACTCATATTGTTTAGATGTTAGAGTATTTAGCTTCTTGCCTTCTTATACTTTGACCTTTGTGTAAGTTATTTATGGACATGATTTTACTTTTGATTATACATTAGTAACTGTGTTTGTTTGTTGCAAGAGACGTGTTATTTAAACATTAATGTTGACAACATCTATGTATTAAATTAGAACTTTAATGGTTGTTATTTACTAATTATATCTCTTTGGGGGAAAATACGCAGGAAAAATAGTTAAATATTGTGAAAAGAATTTCCCGGCCCTGATGCTCTCGGGCCGAGCTTTGAAAAACTGCAATTTTCCTGACCCCGAGCCCTTTAGGGCCGGCCCTGTTAGGCCCTGGCCCGTCAAGGGCCAGCCCTGTAGGGCCGGGCCGGCCCTGATTCCCAGCTCTAACGGTTACAAGTGAGATCCGTTGCCTTCCACTAGCGGGGGACACTTCTACAAAAAAGTTGAAAGATAGCGCATATTTTATAGCACTTCTTTAAAGAAGTGTTACAGTTACCCCTTTTTTTTCCTTTTTCTATTTAATTTTTTTTTAAATTTTGGGGATTAGCTGTGGTGCCTGGTCCACTAGGGGCCACAGCTGGTGGGGCCAACTGACCCAACTGTGGTCATGGACCAGGCGCCACAGCTGGTCTCTGCCCAAGGCAGGCGCCACATCTGGTCCCCAAGATTTTAAAAAAATAGAATAGAATAAAAAAGCAGCTGTGACACTTCTTTAAAGAAATGCCACAATTGGCTGGATGTGAATTTTCAACTCTTCCACCAATCAGATTTCCCTCCTTTAACTTTACTTTTTATCTTGTCCCTTCCTTTTTCCTTTTTATTCCCTCTTCCTTAACTTGTGTCGACACCCCTCCCCCTGTAAAAGATATCACTTTCTCTTACATAATAAATACACACACTCGTCTTCTTCATTAAATTCTTTTGTCCCTTTTTCTATTTTTGTTTCATCCGTCCCCACTCCTGTCCTTAGTTGTTCCCTTTTCTTCATATTCTCTGTCTCTCTTCCTCTTTTGAACCCCACTCTAGTTGATTCCCACTCCACTCCACAGCCCACATTTGCTCATCCTCGTCACTCAAGCTAGCGTCGCCAACATGGTCCCCCACTCCCTATGCTAGTCAATTAATAGATTTGTAAAAAGAAAACTGTTTCATTGTAGATTGCTTTGTTTAAATTTTGTTTTAGTCAAGATAAACCGTAATATAACGTTTGCCTTTTTGTTCCTAATTTAATATGAAAGAGTGAAAACCTAGCTTATTTCGTTTGCCCTTTTTCTTTGTTTAATTTTTTTGACCGACAAGCTTACGTTTTTTTGATAATCTTTTAATTTACTTAATTAGTTGTTGATGTATTGTGTTCACATATCAAGTTCTTGTATTGTGATATTTTTTATGTTAGGTTTGGAGAGTATTAATGTAAGAACATTATTGTTGGGGAACTTGAATTTTAAATGTGAAAATTATATATATATATATATATATATAATAGGTTGAAATATAAAATAGAAAGATTGACAATTTGTGGAGATGATAAACATGAAAGTCATTTTATATTAAGCTTCACAATCAGGAAGTATAAAAAAGGGCTATAGGAAAGAAAAGAAAGAAGAAAAGGAAAAAAAAAAAGACCCTTATGTGGCGCTTCCTTAAGGAAGGGCCACAGAAGGGGATCTCCTGTAGTGCTTGCTGACGTAAGCGCCGAGGGTATTTTTAAAAAAAAAAATTTAAATGTTATGGCGCTTCCAAACGCCACAGTTTTTTTTAGTGGCGTCCAGATATGTGACACTTCTCTGATGTCATGGATTTATTTTTTAGTAATAGTGGGACCTACCTTTTATTCCATTATACAACAGGGCCCTTGGCTTTAAAGACATATATTGTATTATATTTAACAAGATTGAAACATTCATATCCATTTCGTCGCGTGCGCGTGTATGTATGTTTGTGTCTATATATATATATATATCCCAAGAAATAATAATAGCCGGCACAAATCCTTTATATATGCTTAGATGAATCGTCGAGACAAATTACAGTGAAACGGGCCGTGAGAAAGATTAGTTAGGATCACAATTTTAATTAATTGTAAATATAGGAATAGCTTATTTTTGGAAATAAGCACTTATTATGTAAATCGAGACAAAACTCCTTTCACATACTTATTTCGTAAAACGTAAATCACGAATTATAAACATTTATCAGTGAAAAATAAACTATCTCAAACAAACATTATTAAGTCATTTATAAACTATTACGTTCTATTGATGCTGTTTTACTCGTTTCAACAATTACTCTAAGATGGAATGAGATAATCAGCCTACTCCTTGCCATTCTTTGGTATTATTTGTGATTCCATTTCATTATATTACACACTATTCCAAATTACTGTTACATGAGATGTAATGAAAGATTATATTCAATTGAGCTCAATTTTTTAATCTCATGATATTTATTTTAAACAGCGTGAGTTGTATCTAGATAACTATTACTCCCTCTCCGGTCCTAATTATAAGACAATGTTTAGAAGTTGATCTTGGTCCTAATTATAAGACAATATTTTAATTTTTTTCAATTTCTTCCAAAAATACCCCCTATTGATATTTTTCTTAATAATAATTAAACACAATAATAATTTAAGAATACACCTATATATTCTATAAAGTGAGTAATACTTGCAATTCATTAATGCCACATATACCTCAATTTTACTTTTTTTTTAAATTTTAAGTTTTAAATAAGGGCATTTTAAGAAAATAAATATGATTAACTAATTTAACTACTATTTTTAATTTCTCCAAAATTAGGTAAATATGTCCTATAATTAGGACCGGAGGGAGTAATTATTAGGGTTTGGGTAGGATATTAAGATTAAAATAAACACTTAAAAATATTTAAGGTTCCTGATGGCTGTATTTAGATAGACTCTCACTAAAAACATTTTTCTCCTAGTATTACACTGCTACAATTTTCTTTGAATTTTTTTATAGCTTCACAATATCTTTCCTATATACGAAGTGTCCTGATGAAACTCCACAGTAAACCTGCATATAGTGTGAGTTTAATGTTAGGAAGATCATATTGAATTAATCTCTTCCGCAGTTTGTTCATGCGTGTTCCCTTAAAAAAAAAAAAAAACCCCAGTCGGAAAATGTAATAATTAAGTGGTGTTCATATTTTAATTTACACCACGTACTGTTTATGATTTTTTATTCCATCCCTATAAAATTACTATTTTTTTTTGGACAAAACAATGAATTAACGGTGAGTTTGGTACAAAGAATTTGGAGGGGAAGGGAAGGTTTTATGAGTTGAATTTAATAAAATTGGAAAAATGGAATTACAAATTTTAATAAAAAAAAAATGTAAGATTAAAGTATAGGAAAAATTAATTAAAAATATTTAATCTCACTTCTCTAATTTTTTAAATCCAATCTCAAAAAATTTTCCCCTGTTCATTTTTTCTCCCTAGTACCAAACAAGCCTTAAAAGGCTGCGTTTTCTTCAAAAAAAAAAAAAAAATCGATATTTATTTATTGAAATTAAAAAACATAATTTAGGCAACCGATAAAATTGAAACATGGTGTGTTTTAAAAGTTGAAATTTAGAAATAGACGTTGCTGATCTGGACCAGTACCGTGTGAGTTGTCTGGTGCAAACAGCCAGCCGACCACTGCGAGGCCGAGATCTGCCATTCTGTTCAACTAAAATTTGTACGCCACGCGCTGCGTGGCTCGTTTATATACTGTTCAGGAGACGGCGCAATTAATGATCACAATAATTATTGCTTCTTCTTTGTTTTCAATATTAAGTATACCATCATAGTTCTATTTATTTATAACTTAATTTTAACTAAATCTCATATATTAAAAAGAGATAGTTAACTTATGAAATAAATTTTTAACTATATTTTTATTTATAAATGGATACTTTTAAACTTTTTCTTTTTTATCTATCTTCAAATTATTTATTCATAGATACAATAAATAGAGGCAAAATTATCATAATCTCATTTACTACATTGAAATTGAATTTATAAATAGGATCAAATTTTTTGGTCAAATAATACTTATAAATAAGACCAGAGTGATATACAAAAAACACGGTTCATGAACTCGGATCGAACCGCCGGATCCAGCCTGGAAACCTGTGAACCGGCCAATAATTCAGTACAATTCTGCATCCAGTTCGGGTCACTATTTTTTTAATTTTTTTTTAATTTTTTTTTTAAAATTTCATATTATTAAGCCTAAAATCTTCAATTTCTCACCAATTTAGCCCCGATCTAACTCGCTAACTCTTAACCCAATACCCCGTCCGGTTCAGTACACGGTCCGGGTTTATAAATCTTGACAAAAAGAGAGAACAAACAGTTTTTTTTAAAGAATCTATGTGGTATCCCCCCGACTGATAGCTAGAAACTAATCTTCCAAGTTGTAAAGATCACTGGAGTGGGCTTACGGCTTGATCCAAACCCAGGACATCATGTTTAAATGACTTAGCCATCTGCCAGCTATAATAGGCTTTTATTGGTAAGCAGCTCTTAATAAAAGGGGTTTTGACAGTTTACATACAATATTTCATATTAAAACTTGTTTGAATGCAGAAAACGATTTTGCAAAAAATTGCCTTCAATTGGATTTGATAATGCTTGAATTTGACCCAATTAGATACCCATATAAGAAAATATAAACAATGGGAGGGAGAGGGAAATAAGGCATTGATTAGTTTTTACATTTTTTAGTTAAATATCACATTAATTATTTATAATTGTTTATAATGCAAGAGATTTATACTAATTATAATCTTTTAAGAAATCTAAAGGTTTTGTTATGTTAGTTACAGCTGAGTGGTGTAACAGACATCAAAGTCCTAACTCAATGTCATGACTATACACTGATAGTGAGTTTTAAGAATTTTGTTTTGCCATCACCTACTCTCAGTTGAATGCAACACTTAAAATTTATCAAATAATACTTATAGTTATAATTTATCGAAGGTTTTAATATTTATAGAGTTTACAATTCAACTTTTTGGTTTGGGGTTCTTGCACTGTTTTGGGATGGTGTTGGTCTCATACTATACTGACTTTTAACTTTTAAGCATGGAAAACACTTCAAACTCAAATTAAACTTAAGAAAATGAAATTTGGCATGGTTTCTCTGTGACTGATAGTTAAAGTAACTTTTTCTTACCTTCATCTTTTCGCTTTTGACTTTTTTAAAATTAACTTATTAATATATCGCGCATACAAACAAATTTTAGTTAAATTGATTTTTTTATATAAACTTATATAAATATAAATCACATTATACTAATTGATTTTTATCTCAGCTTTAACTTATAAAAATTATATAAAATAAAAATCATTTTTACCAAAGCTAATCCAATCAAAGTATGGGACAAGATGAATTATAGTGGTAAAATGTATTATTATTATTACTCTACTATTTTATTATTATAGAAAATGAGAGAATAAAGTATACGATTTTTTGTTTGGGAAAATTATAATAAGATCCCAGACAAGAAAAAATAATTTTATTAATAACTCTAAATGCAAGTCATTGATAATTTTAAGAGTACCATTAATAAGTCATTGGGAATATTTTTTTATTTTTTTTTTGTTTAGAACCTTACTGTAATTTTTCTTTTTCGACCTGAAAGTACTGAGTTATTTTGGGAGTGAAAAGTACTTGGTTAACTTTGCAAAGAACGTATAATAATTAATAAGTTCTGACCAAAAACATTAATAATTAATAAATTCGTATGTGGAAGCCTCCAACTCCAAGTCAGAAATTCTGAACACACAATATCTCTCTATCCGTTGCCAAATGCCAGAATTTGAGCCGAGGCAGAGGGAAAGCGAGTGAGATACACGAGAATGGCAGGCAAGTGATGGGGGGCGGGGCAAGGCAAAAGCATCCGAGAACAAAAAATAAAGGAGATGGGGTGGGAGACTACAAAGACAAAATTGGGGCTCACATGGCAGCATGTGGATGGTCCCACCGGAGCTGGCTGCGTCGTGCGCTTATACCACCACCGCGGAATTCGGAATGCTCGCTGTGGGGGTATAATCGTCATTTCGCATGTGCCGCGCTCCGCATTTCGCGGGGGATGGGGTCGCTTTGTCGGCCAGCTTCTTTTCTGTCACCACCACCTCTCCTTTATTATCCTAATTTATATCCAATATTTGCTCTATTAATTCCGGTTTATTCTCCCAACTTTACACTGAAACTGCCCCTCGAATCCTTAAATATTCATTTTATTCTTATTACAAGGATCCCCTATATGCTTGTAATACTCCTTCTAGCTTGTATTAATATCATAATATATTTTATGGTTAAGGTGCTAAAACAATTTTCTTTTTTTCATCAAAATTGCAACAATAATCATAAACTATTTTTTGAAGTGAAAGTAACTATAAATTTTTAAAATTGAGGTAAAACGTTAAACTTAACGAACTTTTATCTATTACAATGGCGAAGATTAATCTTAATTTTGACTCAGTTATAATTCAATCATTAGAGTTTGACTCGATATAACTCAGTTCTTAAATTTTTTAACTTGTTTGTGACTCAGTACTTGATGTTTTTGAGTTATTCTATGTGACAAAAAAATTAAAAATACTGTTAAAAATTGATTAGGTGAGTTTTACATAAATTTTAAAAAAATAACCAATATCCTTGTCCCCACCGACTCGAATCCTCCTCCACCTCTGTTTCTAGAAATCTCGCTAGACGTCCATGATAGATCATTTAGAAGCTCCTTTCAAGCATAAGGTGATATCAATATTCTTATATTAAAAGGCCTTCAAAATTTTGAGCATCATGTAAATGATATGTAGTTCCATTTATTATTAAAAAGAGAGATTGTGCACCAAGTGTGTTATGAAGTAGGCGTGCTTCAACTTTTTTTAATCACATCCCCTTCCTATAACTATTCATCCTTTATCATTCAAAAGTTAAGAAATCTCTTTTTCCACAATAGCCTTTTCTTACATGCTTAGGTGTTTTTTTAGAATTAAAAGCATCATAAGTGGCTTCAACCTTTTCTTCAATCTTAGTTGTTCGCTGCCTCTCATGCTTTAGAAGAATTTGTCGTGGACGCTGCAAATGCCAAGTGAGGGTTTGGGAAAATAAAGGCGGAGGGGGATGTGAGTTGATGGAGATAGGGACGCTATTTTATTTTTAAAAAAAAGAAATTATGTAAAATCCATCTCAACAATTTTTAACAGTATTTTAACATTTTTTGTCACATAGGATGACTCTAAAATATTATGGACTAAGTTGCAAGTGAGTCAACATTTCAGAAATTGAATTATAAGCGAGTCAGAATTTTATAGGACAAAAGATTAATTTTTCTCGTTGTAATAAGTGGGAGTTAATTGAGTTTAACGATTTTACTCAAATTCAAAAGTTTGTGGTTGTTTTTACTCCAACAAAATAGTATATAGTTATTGTTGCGCTTTTGATAAAAGTTAAAGGTTATTTTAGCTCCTTAAACCTATAATTTAAAATTCAACATATACTTTAAGAGCGAGTTAACCCGATTTTATCAATTAGAAACGTAAGAACAATTAACTTGATATATGCATTCACGTGTTTGATTGAGTTTACGGCTAATATAAGTTAAAGAGCAAATTAACACAATTATGTAATCTATAAATATATAAATGAAAAATATAGAGAGCCAACTCACTAAGTTTGACAATTCTACCTTTTCACTATGACAAATAAGAGTAGGTTAACTTATTAATTTTATCTCAAAATGAATTTTTTTTTCAATTTTATCCATGTTCAAGATCATGAATTGAAGAGCTACCATATTGAACTTCGATTCTCCTCCTAATTAATTGTGTAATAAGGGTAATATAGGGGGGAGGGGAAGGTTAATTAGTGACCCATCACGTCACTTATAGTTGAGATCAGACTATCAATTTATTCTAGAAATCGTAATATATAAATCATAAAGGGAGTATATATTTTAAAAAATATTAATTTGTTACCTAATATACATAATTATTAACTATAGAATTTAATGACTGCTTAACTGATTAAACTCGCTTAACTAATTATTTTTATTAATGGTAATTTTGAGATTTAAAAAAAAAACTTATATATAAAGGACCTGAAATTTCTTCCTCTATAAAAAATTTAACAAACATAATTGATATGCACATAGGAGTAAAATTTAGGATAAAGTGTAGCTGATATTTTCCTATTATTTTGTGCCATTGAAAATACATTTTTATTTTATTTTATTTAGTTAATTTATCCCGCCAGCAATTTTTATTTTTTTTTGGAAAAAAATATGTTTCTATAAAAACCCCACACCCACATACCCACATCTAAGAATCAGTATGCTAAGGAATAAATGTGTAGATGAATATTCGTCAGGTGGTAGTTGAGATTACACGGCCCTCCTTAATTGTATAGGAATGGTTGAGATAAAAAAAATATTATAAATCAACAAAAGCATATCATATTTTATTTCATCAAGAGCATCAAATTGAAAATTAGAATAACGTGTAGTAGTGAGTGTTTGGGATCACTTTTTTGATCCAATAAGCCCGTTTTTGCACCAAAAAGCCCAAATGTAAATGGGTTGCGTTTTGCTGATGTTTGGTTCAGCGTTTTTTTAAAAAAAAAAAGCCCGAATCCGTCGCGTTTTGGTTAAGCTGGAATGTGAAGCTTTTTTTAAATGCGTTTTGGTTCTCTACCTGCAATTTCAGAAGACTGGGTTTGCCTCTCTTGCTCTATGGATTTTGAAAATTAATGCCTTCGAGACTTCTTTGGTGATCTTGAATTTGAGCTGTGACTATAATTTTCTGCGATCTGATGTATTCTTCTTGTCACCCTGCTCTTCTTTTTTTGCTCTGTTTTGGGATGTTGCTTTGTTTGATCAGTGGAGGAACTGAACCAAAAAAAACCTCTTTCCTTTTTTCTATACTGCGCCATGAATGTTTCTTTCTTCACCAGCCTTAACTAACTATGTAGGTAGAAGATCCCTTCTGAACTGAATTTCTCCAAGACACAACGATGTGTGAGAGTGAGTGTGCGTGTTTGAATTGTCTTAATTTATTATTATAAATGTTATTTCTTTTCCCAGAATGTCAAGTTAGAACGGCTCAAATTATCCAACAACCACTTTTCCACTTTTTGGGCTTAGATGCAAAGTTCATCTGTGTACGCTTGAGGAATTGATCGTTGATTGTTTTCATTCCAGATTTGTCTCAATCTGCCATTGTCCCTTTTGACTAAGATCTTGCAAAGCATTGAGTGGAAAATTCGTTTTCTTTCAAGATTTGCTCACAGTCAGTTTCAGATTTGTTTTATTTGGAAGGATTCGCGCCTTCGCCCATTTTAATTCCATCTCAAACAGTGGGATCGTCAGATGAATATGTTTAGTATTTACACAGTTGTAGTATAAGTGAAAGTGTTATGCACCTAACATCGATTTCAATTGTAGGCAATACTTACTAAAAGAAAGAATAAAATGAGAGAGGTGCATACCACTTTTTTGGGTATTATGGAGCATGGCTTAACAAATCTCTAATTGAAATGCTAAAAACAACAACTATCTGATGCCATTTTGTACGGAATTTATGATCCCAATTAGTTATGTAATAGTTTTTTGTGAAATTATGTAATTTCCTAAGTTATTACTTACGTTTGGACTTCGTACTACAATTGTGGCCATTGAAATTCTAGATTGGGAATTATTTGCTCTAGTGGCATAATAGAGTGAATCACAATGTGTTTATACTGTTATAATTTCTGAAATTTCATTCTTAGTTTGGACTTCATTTTACGATTTACAAGTTTGCATTTTAGATATCTTCCAGGCCCAGATGATATGTTACTGTTAGATATCGCATATATGATCTATCTAAAATTTGAAGAATATACAAATGCCCTTCAACTTTTTATTTTTAAAAACGCACTTATACAATCGCTAATCCAAACATGTTTTGACTTATGAAAAAGCACGTTTTCAATCGCTCATCCAAACATAAATCACGAATCAAAAATTCACTTTTCTTTTAAGTCATTTTTAATAAGTCAGAATCACAATAAGTCATTTTTCCTACCGCTATCCCAAACACACACGTAGTAGGGTTTAAACCCTGTGATCTGAAACAGGTGTAAGGTTTATTTTAATTATAAATTCTTAATTAAGATATTTCTTAATAAAAAATCAAACAATATCCTGACATTGTGGGAAAGGAAGGGAGTTAAACTTTTCAGGTTTGAAAACTATTGGTTTGCTTTCCCACAATTTCAGGATATTGTTCGTCAGGAATGGTGAGGGGAAATTCATGGCTCTTGGGTATATAAAATTTTAGTCCGACTGAAATATACCCGGAAGGCTCTTATTAATTAGAATAATTTGTCAGTTGGCGAATTTCTTCCAATATAAAGAAATTGCAAGATGAGCTTCAAGTTTGGCATAACAAGGAAGTTTTGTCTGTTGAAGAGGAACACTAAGTTTCTTTCCTCAAAACATCTCTTGAATTCATGTACGATTGTGAAGAAATCCTGTATGTGGTCACAAAAAGCAAGACAAAACTGGATGTTGCAGGGAAACAGAAATACAAAGTACTTTCATACTCTTGCCACTTCAGGGAGAATGGGGAAACTCATTGTTAGTCTAAAGAATGATTCTGGTGAATGGATTGAAGATCAACGGGTCATTCATAATATGGCTACTAATTATTTCAAACAAATATATGAAGATCCAAGTTCTTTTTATGTTGAATGTGCGAATCAAACTTTGAGTACGTAATATCAACTTGCCAACATTGTCCCCTTTACATGTTGAAAAACTCAATCGCCAGGCGTCTGTTGAGGAAATTGTAAGGGCAGTTTTTGAGATGAAGGCTATAGTGCTTTGGGCCCAAATGGGTTTCATGCACGGTTCTATCAAAAGTTTTGGTCATTGCTTAAGTCAGACATCATTGCAATGGTTTATCAGGTCTTTCAGGATGGGCATCTCCTTAAGGAACTAAATCGGTCCTTCATGGTGCTACTACCAAAATGAAATAACCCGTGTACCTTTAAGGATTTTCGGTCTATCAGCCTTTGTAATGTTATATGAAAATTAATCTTTAAAATCTTGTGCAATTGCCTAAAGGAGATTCTAGTTTATTTGATTACCCTTAATCAAAATGCTTTCATTAAGGGAAGACTTATTAATGAAAACATTATTCTGGCCACATAATGTATGGCAAAAATTCAAGGTACACGAAAAAGTAAGGATGGGTGGTGCAATATTAAGCTAGATATTGCTGAGGCTTGTGACAAGGTCTCGTGGCATTTTTTGCAAAAATTTCTATAGAAACTGGAATTTCCTACGGGGATAGTTCAACTAATCATGCAATGTATCTCTACGATTTCTTACCAAGTGATTATCAATGGCTCTTCGGGAAGTCTTTTCAATCCATCTCAAGGCCTTAAATAGGGTGATCCTCTCTCACTATATCTATTTTTGCTCTGTGTAGATGTATTGTCTTGTATGATTTACTAGGTAGAGAATTAAAACTGGTGGAGGGGTATTTGTGTCTCTTGAGAGGTAGTACCGTTGACACATATAATGTATGCTAATGATACCCTTCTTATATGTTGTGCAATAGAAGAAGATTGTCATATAGTCAAAGCTTTGCTCAACGATATTCTCTAATTTCAAGGCAACATATTAATTTTCAGAAATCATCTTTGGTGTGTTGCCCTTTGGTGTCCCATCATATGAAGTGAAGACTATCTGAAATACTTGAAATTAAATTTCATTCACGATTGGGGAAAAATCTGGGTATCAAGATGATCCAAAATCGAAGAAAAGAAAATATCATGAGAAGCTTTAAAAAATTGACAAGAAACTTGCTGACTGGAAAAGCAATCTTCTGTCTCAAGCAGGAAGACTTGTGTTCATCAAGAACTATTTATCATCCTTATTAGTGTATCATTTTTCATGTATGAAGTTTTCCAGCCAGCTCTATCATGCCATAACATTGAAAATGGCCAATTTTTTTTTCTGGGGATGCTTAGAGACTTCAACGAGGCCCATATGCTCAGATGGGATGAGTTATGTATTCCCAAAGTCAATGGTCGTCTTCAAATAGTTCAATTGGAAGCATTCAATTCTATTTTATTGGCCAAGCATTTATAGCGAGTTGTGTCTACCAGATCTTCCTTACTGAGCACAGTAATGCTCAAGAAGTATTTAGATCCTGAGCAACATTATTCTTTCAGTTCGACTATGTTGAAGCACATACTAAAATAGGGTGATTTCGTGACTAAACATCTTATCTGGCAAGTAGGTGGCGGTTCTTCAATATTTTTAAATAATTGGTTGTGGTGGCCTTTGTAGCAGTCTGGTTTGGCATATCCTAACTTAAGGGTGTTAAACCTTATATTGCACTATCAAGGAATCTGGAAGTTTCCTTTACTATCCTCATTCTACCCCAGGCATGTGATTCAACAATTTGGAAGATACCCGGTTCCTTTATCTCGATCGCTTGATATCATTAGATGGGCAGGTAATTATTCTAGAACATATACTGTCTGAGATTGTTATGGATTGCTTCAATGCATACGTGGACAGCCCATTCCTGCCGAGAATGAGGTATGTGCTTTGATTTGAAAATCCTTATTGCCCCCTAGAATTAAGTTGTTACCTTCGAAGATAATTAGACACATCTTGCCAACGACTCATTGCTTCACAATAAAAATCTAGTTGAATTTGAGGTATGTTATTTTTGTTCTTGTTGTTATGAATCTTTAGAGCATTTATTCTTATATTGTCCTTTCTCCAGAGCATGTTGGTTTGGTTGTATCGCTGGTTTTATAATTGACAACAACTATGATAAATTGTTGGCACCAATGGATGGTAACATGGTTGTTAAACCACAGATTCTCGAAATTTCATAACCTTTTTGCCTTTCCAATTACTAGAATCTTTGTGGTTTGTAAAAAATCAAGTATGTCATACAAGTTTGCCGATGTTTCCACAACAAATAATAAGAATGACTCAGTCTCAAACAGGCGCTGCTATAGCTTCATTACTGCATAAGCAACACCATGACGATGGTCCACCAAAGAATAAAATGGTCCAAGAGGATGAGAGGCATAACTTTCATTGTAGTTTCTCTCCTTAGTGGGATGTTATCTTCAGTGTCAACAGATCAAGGCGATCTCAGAGAAGCATTTGTATAACGGTGGTTTTTTTTAATCATAGCACTATAGAATGCTATGACTTTCATCCTCCGACAACAGCACATAGCCCATCCGAATAGCTTTCCTATATGCATTGTAAACTTATCAAGCAATCCCACATAAAAATTACTCCCTCCGGTTCTAATTATAAGATAAAGTTGACTTTTTTGGAGAAATTAAGGAAGTCAATTAAATTACTTTATAGTATTTATATTTTTACTTTTTTCTCCAAACTAATTAATTTGACTAATAAACTAATATATAATCTAAGGATACTAAAAATATAAACACTCTAAAGTAATTTAATTGGTTTTCTTAATTTCTCCAAAAAAATCAAATTTATCTTATAATTAGGACCGGAGGAGTATTATTAAGACAAAAAAATATTTTTTGGGGTCTGTCCTACCTTCTAAAGGACGTATGCCTATTATTAAGATACTTTGTACATTATGCTTTATCATCATAAATGCATTCACATTTCTTCCCAAAAAAAAATAATAAAAAACAGAACCACTTAACGTCATGATAATTAAACAGTTGGAATTTTCATTTAGATACATTCAAGTAATTAATCTCACACATAACGTTTACAAATATCTCATAAATTTATCGCGACAAAAAAATAATATATAAAATTTACTTAGACGTCTGAAATGCGTTCAAATAATAACAGTCACTTGACTCACTTCTTCTATATGTATGTGAAATTAACATACATGATTAATTTTAAAACAAGAACGTAGATGTATGTTTCACTAGATTTTATTTTTAAGAAAATAATTTTTAATTACAGCTGAGGAATATAAGACAAAAACAGGGTAACTTTCAATTTGCATTTTATTTGTTTTTCCCAATCAGTACGAGTACCATAGCAATTAATATTGAATGAATGCAAGTAATGAATTTTAACTTGTGGTTGGCAAAAAAAGTAATTTTAAATCGTGCCACATTTTTTAAATATTCAGATACATGCATGTATACGTTTGTGTTTGATAAGATAGATAATTATAGTTTATAACAAAATCAATGAAATCAATTGTTTATATAAAAGTTATAAAATATAAAATATATCATGAGATGCCATTAGGATTTTTTTTTTTCTGACCAGAGATACCATTTGGATTGAACGTTTCTTATAAAAAAAAAAGTGGCCCAATAATAATTATCTTGAATCTATAATTAGACTATGGTAACATAACAAAAATGTAATTTATATATTTATTTATTGAGATGAATTAGATTTGATCTTTGCTTCACCTATTCACACATTTCCAAAAAATGTGCCTCTTGGCAATTGAGACAATGAATTGAAGTACAACTTTTCATTGTGTTAGATATCTAATTTATTATCTGCACGAGAGATTTTCAAATTTGTGGGTGAAAATAAAGCTGGTGCATTTTTTCTCTTAAATAATGATGTTGACTTGGGGACAATGCTCATTCGTATCATAATAATTAATATCTAAAAGGGCACAAAAAGAACGAACATGAGTGTCGGTCCAATTAAATATTTAGCAATTATCATGACTTGAAATTCATTGGTTTAATTGCATCATCGATGTTTGGCAAACTTAAAAAAAAAAAAAAAAATCAGATCATCGAAGTTTAAAACTCAATAATTAATTAAATCGCCATGTCCCCTGTGCATGGAATGACAATTAAAATCAACTAAAATAAACAACGGATTTGAGCCTTTTGATCGATTTAGCTGTTTCTGTATGATTACAAGGCATGTTTTTAATTGGTTAATTTATTGTAAATTTTATTTAAAATAGATTGAGTTTCCACAATAGAAGACGTAATTGATGTTTTTTTAGAGAGATTAAGGAAGTTAAATAAGTTATTTAATCATATCATATGTTGTGTATTATTAGATTATATATCAGTTTATAAATTAAGCAAAATAATTTAGAGAAAAAAAAGATAAATATAAATACTTTAAAATAATTTAGTTATCTTTCTTAATATCTCAAAAACAGTTAATTTTATCTTACATTTAAGAGCGGGGGAGTAATACATAAGTATCATTATTTCTATGATAACAATAAATAATTATTACTCAGATCAAAAAAATAAATAATTTTTATAAATTTTTATTTCATATTAATATATATTGATATTGAAATCCAGTATTTTCCTTGATTAGCATGATGCAATCTTAGCTAAAACGAAATCTTGATCGTCTTAGAATAGGAGTTGTATTTTATATCATCAAAACTTGACGGAAATTCTATAAAATAGCCAATATAAAAAATTTACAGGCATTTAAATGCAAACATTTTGGTGTATATATGTTAATCCCAATCATGTAGAAATAAGTAATACTTCCTCCGGTCCTAAATATAGGACAAAGTTTGTAGTGCAATTTGTACTACAAACTTTGTCCTATATTTAAGACCGAAGGTAGTAATACATTTTATTGAAGCCATTTTTTTTTTCCCAATACGTGGATCTAAAAAATACAACTTGTGAAACATAGGAGCAATATGCAATTGATATGTTGGGCCCAAATCTTTCTCAAACGTGCAGTTGAAAGTTTAAACGTGCATAAATATAATATGAATTTGATTTCGAGAAAGCCTATGATATGGTGCGGTGGGACTTTATTGAAGCATGTTTGAAGGAGTTAGGGTTACCAGCAAAAATTATTGACTTAATTAATTGCTGTTTGAATTCTGCAAAGATGCGAATCATGTGGAATGGTGAGCCGGATCGAGACTTTAGACCTATATGAGGTGTTCAACAGGGTGACCCTATATCACCTTATCTTTTCGTCTTAGTAATGGAAAAGCTCGCGCACCTGATACAAAATGAAGTGTCTTCAGAAACTTGGATTCCATTTCGATTAAAGAGAAACGGCACTGCAGTCTCGCATTTGTTCTTCGCTGATGATCTAATCTTATTTGCGGAAGCTTCTCTTGATCAAGTAGCTATTATTAAGGCTTGTATGGATGATTTTTGTGATGCATCTGGAGAAAAGGTAAATGTTGACAAATCCAGGATATTTTTTTTCTAACAATGTTGGCCATACTAGGAAAGCAAAAATTAGTGCTTTCCTGGGATTCACTCCTACCGCGGATCTTGGGAAATATCTTGGCATCCCTATGCATCATGAACGTGTTTCAAAGGGCACTTACCAGTTTGTACTGAATAAAATGGAAGTAAGGTTGAAAGATTGGAAAGCAAACTGTCTTTCTATGGCTGCAAGACATACTCTAGTATCATCTGTTATGTCTGCAATTCCAAATGCTATGCAATCCTCGTGGCTACCAAAAGCTACTTGTGACGAAATCGATAAAAAATGCCGTGGATTTCTTTAGGGAAGTACAACGACGAATAGGAAACCTCATTTGGCGGCTTGGGAAGATGTGTGTACTAGCAAAGAAGCAGGTGGGTTGGGGTTACGGCATGCTCGAAAACAGAATGGGGCCTTTATGATGAAACTTGGGTGGGGTTTAGTAAGACGGAGGAATGCTCTATGGGTGAAGTTCATGAGAGAAAAGTATCATTGTGGTGGCGACATCATACCAAATGTCCATGTACATCAACAAGAGTCATAAGCATGGAAGGGAATTAGAAATGTATGGGGGGAAATGGAACGAGGTATAGGATGAAAAATTGGTAATGGCCAACATGTGCAATTTTGGAATGACAAATGGCTCCCACATCATGAAAAACTTATCTCGTATTGTATCCAAGATATTCCAAAAGGCATGAAAGGGGATAGTGTTTGTGAATATTTTACACCAACAGGTAGTTGGGAATTGGGGAAATTTGAGGCTTTCCTTCCAATACATGTTCTTCAAGCCATCAGTCGTGTATCAATCGTGATAAATCAAGAGTCAGCAGATATACCTATATGGTGGCCTTCTAATACAGGGGATTTTTCTATCAAATCAGCATATGAATTGTTGAGTGTAGATCAAGTACCATACCATCAAAATCTATGGAGGAAAATCTGGAAGTTGAGAACACCACAGCGGTGCAAAACTACTATATGGCTTGCAACTAGGGGACGTCTTATGACAAATTCATTACGTGTTGCTAGAGGTTTGCAAGTCAGTCAGAGTTGTGGTGTGTGTGATGAGAATGGAGAGGATATCATGCATGTCCTTCGGGATTGCAGGGTGGCTAAGCTTTGTTGGAAGAAGTTGGTACCAGCATGTCTTTTGAACAGATTTTTTAGGTTGAATGATATCAGGACATGGTTTGACCAGAACCTATCTTTGAAAGAACAGGGCTTGGAGGTGAGTTGGTCGACGTGTTTTGTGTTGCTATACCGACAACTTTGGCTAAATAGGAACTCAGGGGCCTTCGAGGGCAAAAAACGGCAGGAAGCATACAAATTTTAGCACAGGTACATGCTCAAGCGCAATGGTCGAACCCCCAGTTACATCAGTCAAGTTTGCAAAAGATGAGAGATCCCGTTTGGAAACCACCGTACGATGGTTGGATAAAGATTAATGTTGACAGGGCATGTCGTTATGATGGAAGCATGGCAGGATATGGAGGAATAGTAAGAAATCATGAAGGAGGTGTACTGGGAGGTTTCATGCTTAATTTAGGTTGTGGAAGTGGACTACAAGTGGAGCTATGGGGTATCCTTATGGGATTGAAGTGGTAATCCAATCTAATTGTGGACAGATAGTAGATCTGGTTAATACAGAGTGGGATGATACTCATCTTCATGCTGACTTATTAGTGGAGATTTCTCAGCTCATGGCATGTAAATGGCAAGTTTCTTTAGAATGGTGTGGTAGGGAAGCAAATTCTGTAGCGGATGAACTGGTAGAGTTTTCTCTTGGAATGGCTTTGGGTGCTGTAACTTTTCTAGCCCCTCCTGATTTCCTGGCAGATGCCTTACGTTCTGATATAGAGCACTAGTTTGTTCTTTTTTCAATGTTATCAAAAAAAAAAAAAAGTGAGTTGTGATAAAAGAATAAAAAGGCGATTGATATACGTTATATATATGTTTATAAATAATATGAAAACTCTTACTAAATGCTTTATTCATCCGACATGAATAAAGCAACGTGTTAGTAATTAAAACCAACGAGTTTATAATCCCACGCATTCCTCAGGTATGAATATGCCATATTTTAAAAGATTGAATATAAAGTAACTAATTAGTTACAACCTAAAAATTTAATTTAATTATTAAATAATAAAACATTATAATCAATGATTACATAAGATAACTGATAATAATTAAAACAAAATAAATATGATATTTGAATATGGGACCACTAGTGGAAAAATCAGTTTTAAGATTGGTTAAAAATGACATTTTAGACTGGTTCTGGATTCGGTTTTGATACAGCCGGTCTTAAAAGTCTGCTATTTTTTAGACCGGTTAAGAAACTGGTCTTAAAAATCACTTTTTTATACCGGTTTTGTCGAAGATCAGGTCTTAAAAGTTCAAACTTCTTAGACCGGTTGTTTAAAAACCGATCTAAAAAAATTGTTTTCAAGACTTTTAAGACCGGTTATTTTAAGAACCGATTTTAAAAGTGACATTTTTAAAAAAAAAAAATAGGACTTTTTTTTTTGGATTGGAAGGATTTTAAAATCATCCCAATCTAAAAAAAAAAAGTGCCATATTTTTTTACTATCATATAATTTTAAGTAAACTATGACAACCGTAATTAAATGATGAAAAACAACAACTCATAAGATAAAAAATTGACAATAATTAAGGTCACAGCTTGCTTGAAGGTAGCTATAGCAGTACTGTAAAACAATTGCAAAAAAAACATGTATAGACACACAAGATATTAGCATCTCAAAGAATGCAAGGCAACTGATGAAGAATGTCATATTAATAGAAAAATGGCTACACTAAGAAAAGTTAGTTGATGCTCAATATAATATTATCTTACTTCCACACACTATCAGAAAATCGAGGGTTTTCAAGAAGCCTAAGACAGATACCAAGAGCTTGGTCCATTGCATCCTGAAATTATAAGATGCCAAGGATAATATGTTTCTCATAAAACATAATAGTAAGTTGGAAATAGTCAAGTAATACAATAAAGAGACTAGTCTTTAACACAACTGGACGTAAAAGAGTTGTTCAAGAGGAAATAAAATTGTGGCATTTGGAGAAAAAGTTGCTTACCTTGACACTGAACTCCTCAACTGAAAGCCAGGAACCCATTTTCAATAATGCTGTCAAAGCAGGGGCCACAACTGAACCAAATTCAAGAGCGGAAGCTAACAAAGGTAGCAACTAAAAAAACAAAAATATCAAGTCATAAAACCGGTCTAGAATATCTTAACAGATTTAAAATTTTCAAAACGAAGATCAAAATTCGAAGTTCGAAAGAGAACCACCTTCTTCAACACAATCTGGCGTGGTAGTTGCTCCTCTTAGACAAAAGAATGAAGCTGCAAGTAGATGATAATAAGAAATGCAAGCAAAGCATACTTGTAACAATGAGATCATAGACATTCGGAGTGATGGAACCGGATGAAACTGGAATTCACTTGGCCTCCACGATGAGGTACCACAAGATTAAACCCACTAATAGAAAAACGAGGTGGCCGAAAAAGTCCATATTCAAAAATGTCATGTCGGCGGTGGAGCTTAGACGAAAGCAAATCAAGCCATTTATGGCTGACACACCTCCCACAAATTTCCAGATCTTGCACTGATTTATAAGATCTCCCATTCTGTTATTTTCCATGTATCATCAACAGCCTAAAGTAAAAGAAACGGGAAAAGAAAACAGAAAGGCTAGGCTCAGCTAAAGGATAACAAAGAATCGAAAATGAGAAAAAGAAAGATTAAATGCATTTGATTCCTCACGAAATGATGATTTAAATTCCAAAAGCAGATCGTATAGCCTAGATTCTAGTATGATTTGGAAGAAGAAAAAATAAATCATCTAAGAGACAAGCTAACCTCAACCAAATGCATCTCCCGCACTGCCTAGAAATCTCTGCATCAGCCGCAAGAAGATGGTAACACTCGATGTAGTTTTTGGGGTTCATGCAGTCATTTTTGGCGTGGATGCATGAGGAACAGAGGAGATCGGAGGAAGGAGGAGGAGTGGGAGCGGTGACGGGGAAAGGGGCGAGGAGGAGTTCAAGTGAGAAATTGCGACAAGAAGAGAAGCAAGGTTCAAGGTTCAGATCGTTAGAGCGGGATTCAACCATTTTAGCGCAGGTGGTGGTAGATTTGGGAAACCTTTTAGACCAGTTGTGAATCATAATCGGTCTTAAAATTAAAAAAAAAAATTTAGACTGGTTTAAAATACAACCGGTCTAAAATATTTCATCTTTAAGACCGGTTATTAGTGAAAACCGGTCTAAAAACTTTTAGATTTTTTTTAAAAATCTTTTTAGACCAGTTGTCTGAATAACCGGTCTAAAAACTTACAAATTTTTTTAGACCGGTTATTTTAATAACGGGTCTAAATGATTTATTTTAGACTGTATATCTTAAGAACCGGTCTTACAGGTTCTTTATAATTATAAAACTGCCACCGCCTATCTTTTTTAAACCTTATCCGTTATAACCGGTCTAAATGTGACGGTCTAAAAAGATAATTCTGTACTAGTGGATATTCCACCCAACATGACTAGCCGTGGGAAAATAGTTATTAATATGATAATTAATACAAAATAAGTTGTATTTCCATGGGAAAATTTGGCATACATAGGAATTATGTTTACTTGAAAGCATGGAGATCGGGAGTGGGATAAAAAGAATCCGTGGGAGAAGCATAATTTATTGATTAAATAAAAATAACTTGTAATTTCTAAAATAATTTATGACTGAAGTTGTTATGAAATATAAAAATAATTTCTAATTTTTAAAATAGTCATTAAAGTAATTTCTAACTTCTAAAATGAGTTATCAGATAGAGTAGTGTGATTAAAAGGATGCAATGTGATTAATTGATACGCTATGTATATAATAAATAATAGATATTTTATATTTAAAAACCAAAATATACATGTAAATAATAATTTCATTTGAATTTAGAATCTTTTATTCCCAATGATGTGATCCATCTTTTTATATGGCTCTGTTTGTGTTAGTAGTAAGAGAGGGGAAACGTACGGTGAGAGAGAAGAAGCGCGGTGAGAGATCAGCGAAGCCACTTTATGCTGCTTCTAAGAAAAAAGCCGCCGCATTGCAATGGAAAGATAACAGGAACATAAATGAAAGAGCGAAGGGTACCGTACGGCGGGCTACTATCTTTCCTGAAAAAAAAAAGATAAAATTATTGTAAAATACCCAATATTCAATAACACCCATACTCATTTCCATGTGTATTTGGGATAACGATAGAAAAAATGACTTATTATGATTCTGACTTATTAAAAATAACTTAATAGAAAAGTCAATATTTGTAATGTGATTTATGTTTGGATGAACGATTTATTTTTAGACAATAAATGCTTATAAATCGTGATTTACGGTATACGAGGTAAATATGTGAGATGGGTTTTATCTCGACTTATGTAATAAGTGACTTAATAGAAAAGCTATAGTGAGGAGCTTGTTTAATAAGTAGCTTATTTTACCCGTGATGCAATTAAAATAAGTTGAACCAAACACTGTAAAAACGCAATACGTTTTTATTTGGGCTTATTGCCCAAAAACAGGTTTATTTCTGCACAATAAGCAGAACCAAACACACCCTCAACCATTTTTCATCTAAACGAGATTTTCAAATATTAATCCAAACATATTTAAGATTAGGGAAAAAGTCATTTTTGCCATCACCAATCCAAACACAAATCATATTTATAATTTGACTTTTATTTTATCTGATCTCTTCAAAAATCAGAATGCACAAAAAACTGTTTGTACACTTCTAAGTGTGTGTTCGGATTAACTTTTGGAGAATAGCTTTTACAGTTTACGAGGTAAGTATGTGAGAGGAGTTTTATCTCGATTTACGAAAAAGTATTTCTGAAATCTAGGTTTTGAAGGTTGCCGAATACTCACTAACTCAAGCAGGCACATAATCAATAAAAATCACAAAATATTTTGTTGCCACTTAAATTTAAATATAATAAGAATCAAACCACAATCAATCAAGGAGTAGGTGGGAGTTGGTTCGATTGTTTAAAAACCCTTAATCAGCTGTCGCCCGCTTCTTTGCCATTTTGATAAATTGATCTGACTTGATTTGATATAAAGCTAATCAATAATTTTTTTATTTCTTTTTTGAAAATCTTACGTTTGGAGATCTTAAACATAACACGTATCACTCCAATATTATTTATAAATATTTTTTAACTAAAAAATTTAATCATGTTTATAAATCCAGTTTTAATATAATAAATGATATTATGATAATTTTACTCCTATTTATTATACTAATAAAGAAATAATTTAAAAATAGATAGAAAATAAATAATAGAAAAGTACCAATTAATAAATGAGAACATAATTAAAAATTTACCTTATAATTATTAAGTTAACTATCTCTCCTTAGTTTATGAGATTTAGTTAAAAAAGACTTATAAATAAGATTAAATGGTACATAAAAAAATTAAATTTTAATATGTAGTTTTTTAAAAATCATTAAAATTATTATTACTTTTATAAAATCAGATGATGTCACTCCCTCCGGTCCTTAAATTGGATTTATAAATTTAATAATGTTATCGTTAATGGAAGATAACTGTGTACCACCTCCAATCATTGTTATAAAAACTTAATAACTGAATCACACAGTATTAAAAATTAGATAAAAATAATAAATATATTAGAAATAAATTTTTTCAAACATGCCCTTGTTTATAAATTATGTGTTATTTTATATGAGAGATTACCTAATCATGCATCATGATAAATCATGCATATATTTTCACATTTATTTTAATTTTAGTTTTGATTTTAATTCAGTTGCCTTCGTCCCTTTTTTTTTTTTAAAAAAAAAAACTGATCTAATGGTGCACAAGATTAAAGGTAAATGTAATCATTAACAACGAATTTTTAATTTAGATGCTTCTTGTTTAAAGGAATGCTCTTTTTTCTCTACCCCTCCTCTCAACTACTTGGGTGGTGGGAGCTCTTCTTTGGTAGCAAGTTTTTTTAACAGCGTCTCCCTCCCAATTTCAGCCAGGGTGAAGATGTCCATATTTTGTATTGATTTTGGTTTATTTTCATATTTTTTTTGTCTTTTTATGGTGATGTTGATTTTCTTTATGATAATAAATCGAGTTGGGAGTTTCAATGGCAGCCAATTTCACCAGGTTGCTATGTTTTGTGGTTTTGGGGATTGGAAATTGGTGACTATATTCTTATATATTGTTAGCTCTATCTTTCAAAAGACTATTATGGATTGTTGGCAACGATAAATCTGAGACGTATGTCATGGTCAAGACCGTGCGATTTGTTATGTAGTTAATGACTTCTCTGTCATCATCTTTTTTTATTTGTGTTTGTGGGTGATTTTTCTTCCATGAAATCATTTCATGGAGTTGCAAGCAACCAATCATGTTATTTTATTGTCGATAGAATCGATGGATCCTTTGGAATAGTTCGTTAAATAACCATTTTTTACAATGACTTTGTTACCGGTGACAGCGTTTTTCTACATATAGATTCCAGTGAAGAGATTATGAAGGCAGTAGGGTTATTGGTTGTGGCAGCGGTTCCCTCTCACATTTTTTAGGGTTATGTTATTTTTAGGGTTCTTTACATTGTTATGTATTTTGGTTTTTTTTTACAATTATTTTATTTTGAACTTGTATATCTCATTAAGTTAGTTTTAATAAAATATTTTTTCTAGAGAGAGAGTGAGAGAGAAGTGGATGAATGTGTGTTAAGTGCCTGTCTGGGTAAAAGGGGTAAAAAAGGACTTTTAAGCTTAAAACCTAGCCAAACATGTGAAAAAATGAAAGAAACATGTTTTTATCCCAAACCATGGTTTTGAGGTTTAAAACCATAGGTTTGGAAAAGCAAAAATGTCCCCCTTTTTCTCTTTTCTTCCCCGTTATATGCAATTATTACATTATCTAATGTCTTTGTTGATAATTTACAAATAAAAAAAAAGTAACTTTGATAACAATATACAAATCCTTTCATTTTATCATAATCATTTTTTTCACAAAATTTATTTTACTCAGAATCTATTATCTAGCATATTTTTTTTATTTTTTATTTAAAAACTATCCTCCATGAATTAATTCAACCACGCTTTGTGATCTGTGAGAGAAGAGATGAGTGATAGAAGGGGGAAGAGGGAGGACACGTGTAGGATAAAGGGGACAAGTGCATGGAAAGGCATGTAAAATGTCTTGGCAGTATATCACTGACAGCGGATACCCAACACACATGCCCGACACCATCAAATAAAGCTTGTCCCTTTGATTTAACCCATGACCATGTCTCTCTCGGTCTCTCCCATCCCATTGCCCTTTTTAATTTGTCTATTCCTTCCCCTTCTCCTTCTTTTTAACCCATTCTTTCTTCATCGTCCCATTTCTATCTTAGTATTTGATCATACTCATTCGATTTTTAATATAAAATATATTTTGAGGTATGATTTTAATTTTAAATATGAATAAATTTTCATATTTATCAATATTTTCCTAATTTATCTCTATTGATACTCACTCAATAATAATCAAGGAGCAGAGATAATGGGAAAATTAAAAAAGATGACTAAAATGTTGTAAAATATACATATCATAGTAACTAACTTAACCAACTTTCTTAATTAAATTAAATTAAATTAAATTAAGTAACTATATTTTATATTAAAGACCTGGGCAATATTAATTAGAATTTAGAACGTGTTCACTGGTGATAATCACCAAGTGTGATCACGAAGAGGGAGATTAACAAATCTATTATTGCATATTGCCTAATTGTTTTTTTTAATGCCCGGAAAATAGCTCCTATAAGTATAACATTATCAAGTATCCAACTTTCTTAATTATCATGTAAATATATATCATATTAATTAATTTTATTAATTTAATTAAATTAGGTAAATATATTTTATGTTAAAGACCAAAAAAATATTAATTAGAATTTAGAACATGTTCACTAGTAGAAATCACCAAGTGTGATCACGAAGAGGGAGATTGACAAATTTATTATTGCATAATGCCTAATTGTTTTTTTTTAATGCCCGAAAAATAGCTCCTATAAGTACAACATTATCACGTATCCAAATTAAAGGGTCGGAGAACACAAAAACAGCCAGAAAAAGAACAAAATCAGCCCACTTCCACTTTAATCTCCTCGACTATAAGTCCATCCTTAGTAACCCTATTCAACAACAAAATTTTGACAGAAGAGGTGGTTGCGAAGGAACCCAATCAAAATGGCACGTACCTTGTTGAGAGAGTAGTTTGTGTCTGTTTGTTTTAACTTTTTAGAAGAGTTTTTACGATTTATAAAATAAGTATGTAAGAAGAGTTTTATCTCAACTGGCGTAAAAATATTTCTACAAATGATATTTCCAACAGGAGGTCGTGACATGCATATCTTGTTGATTTAGTCAGGTTCAAAAATTACATTTTCCACCTCAATACTAATAGAATATCGGAATGTGTTTTGGGGATTGCCTATATATGTTTGGTTGTTTCACTTTCAAATTGACTCTTTAAATAAATTACTACTAAACTTATTATGTGATGGAAATTATGAGCTCGTATTTATGAAAAAGCTAGTATTGATTTGAAAGAGTCCGCTCATTATAAATAATGTGGCTCATCTTATTAACGTTTTTGCTTGTTTAGAATGATTACCAGAGCTTTCAAAAGTAATTTTTAAATTATGATTTATGTTATACACGATAAGTATGTGAAAAAAAAATTATTTTGATTTATATAAACACATTTATGAATTGTGATTCTAAGCAAGCTAAGCATGGTTGATTTCCGTAAAGTCATCAGTTTGATTAAATTATAAACAAGTTGACTACTTTTCTAGTCAACTCCTTCCATCGCTTTCTTCTTTAGGCATTTGGGTTGTCGTCTTCAGATTCTGCTCTCTTAGAATTTTAGTTTTAAATTGGTCCGATCATTTAGTATGGCTTACATTCTTCTAGTAGTCATGTAATCAACTTGAACTTTTTAATGTAATGTTTTTATTTTTTTTAATGAAATTTTATCTTTTAAGATAATTCATTGTATATAGTAATTTGAATGATTCTTCACACCTGTGATAAAAACCATATCTAGTTTAGGCCCGTTATTTTTTCAATCCCAACTGTGTTTTTTTTTATATCTTCGTATGAACTTCGCCAAGTTTCTGTTGGCCAACAAAAGTTACATTTTTTACTGGCAAGGAAAAAAAAAAAACAAAGCTTACATTTTTTAATTATAAAATTACATTTTAAATTCGTATAGTGCATTCTAAATATATTCATGGGTAGTACAGTAGTAACTAGTAAGGTGATCGTTTTCATCATTCTTTTCTCGCGTGTTTTTTTTTTAATCTTCTAAGTTTTTAGCTAGACATTACAAATATATGTAATTAAAATTTATCATCTTAATAATTGTAGGTCCGTGTTTTGAATGAAAGTGGCTTCATTGTTCATAAGATTAAGTGCAATTTTAACACTGAAGCTTTTTGCACCATGCGTTAGCATTGGTGCAAAAGTATACACAAATTAACCTAATAAAATGGAGAAACAATATCATTTTCGTGAACTCAGCAAAAAAAAACTTCATTATTAAAATTGTATATTAAGCTTTGCTTATATTTTGATACTCACGTATAGACACGTATATGGACTTAGATATTTTTTGTCAAGGTTATTTTATGATAATTATATGACATATTTCTATTTTCACGCAATTATTGATGTAAAAAATCATGTCATTAATTTCTAAAAAATTTAATAGCTGGTAGATAAATAGTGACATAGTCGGAACATATTATTAGGTAAGTTTGGACCATATGGACAGTCTGATTTTCAGTGAACTTTCGATTCTTTGAACACTCTGGCTATTGCAAATAATAAGGTTTAAAATAATTATATTTTTTGCCAACCTATAAATAAATATACTCAAACTAATTATATAATAAAATATTCATTAAATTAGGCAACATTGTCATTGAAGCGTGCAGAATTATGGACGAAAATTGAAGGATAAAATATTGCCCTCAACGTGTCTAAGAGTGAATTGTTAGGAATGATAGAATAATTTATACATGTTGATACTATATAAACAACATTATCAGAACATGTCTTTTTTTACAATAAACAATCTAGTGGATTTCTGGCAAAATAAAAAATAAAAAATAAAAAAATTTGTTGGATGTTTTTTTTTTTTATAATAAAAAGTTTAGGTAGGTTCGGCACCAGTCCCCTACCAAGGCCCTAGGGCTCTTCGAGCGCTTACAAGGGACTTACGAGATCGCCTACCAATGAGGTCTCCCCATCGATCAGAGGGTTCGAACACACTCCCTTGTGATCGGGGTGGTAAGACCTTAACCAACTGTACCAAACCTCATTGATTTGTTGGACGTTTTATACGTGGGATATGTATGCAAATTATTAAAATTATTACTATTTTGGCAGTCCATGATTTAAAAGACAAGTAATTCGCATCACACTTAGAAAATTAAGGATGTTGATCTTGTTCATACCAGCATGTTAGGTTTATCATAAGAAGAATGCATAACCCACAAAATAATTTAAAAAAAAGCTCATCAGAAAAATAAAACAAAATAAAATTGGGAAAATGACAGAAAAAACCTTAAAATTGTAAAATTCCAAATAAGATATTACTCATAAAATGAGTTGTGAATTGCTTATCAAGTCTCGTCATTACTTTATTAATTTTTAGTAACAAATCTGATTTGAATTTTGTAATTTTAAAGTTTTTTTGTCATTTTTCCAATAAAATTTGCTACAACATTGATTTTTTAACCAATCATTGGATTGATCTGGCAATAAAAATGACGGCACGTGGTTGGTCTGTCTTGCAGACTAATGTTCATTGCCTCAATCACATAATCCTAACCAGAGCGTCTTGATTAACAAATCAAATTATGAAAAATATTAAAAAAAATCATAAAATTTGTAGTTTGGAACGTGATTCGCTCTACGAAACTTCCTTAGTTCGAGAAGTTTCGATTAATTAAGTATATTAATCGTTAATTATTTATTTATCTTGCCCCATTAATTTGAATCTGGAACCTGCCTTCCAGTTAGCTATATTTAATTATGAGCTAAGCTCATATCTGGGTTTGATTTTGGACCCAGTTCATGTGGGCCAAGCCCTTGTTTTATTTTCGACATTTGTGGGCTGAATTTAATTAGGCTTCCAGTTAAAGAAAGGCTTCCAAGTTCCAAGTTGTATGGTCCCTTTGATTTTCCCCCTTTAAATTCAAATTGTTTTTTAATTATTTAAGTGAACCAGTAAAAAAAAGAGAGAGTAACACTTCGCCTGTAGGGATCATGTTTATCGAAAATTTATTTGAGAGGAAAAAACAAACATTCAATTAATACGTTTTAATTAAATTATTTAATCAAAATATAAGATATTATAAAACATTGTACGAAAAACAATTAAGCATTTTTTATTGTTTCTCATTAAAGCCCTTCTTAATTTCATTTTAAACAACAAATAAATAGAGGTAGAGGTAAGTCCTAACTGAAGGGTATTATTGTGATTTTACACTCCTTTGAGGAAACAACTATATTAAACTACTTTTGCCATAATTTTTTTAAGGGTAAAGGTACAAAAATAGCCATGAACTTTGTTCAAAGGTGTAAAAATAACCATGAACTATTTTTGGTAGCAAAAGTAACCATGAACTATGTAAAATGGGGCAAAACCGTTAAATATGTTAACGGTCAACGGTCATATTTAATGGTTTTGCCCCATTTTATATAGTTCATGGTTACTTTTGCTACAAAAAATAGTTCATGGTTATTTTTACATCTTTGAGCAAAGTTCATGGCTATTTTTACACCTTTACCCTTTTTTTAAACTAGTCAAAGCATGCTATGATTTTTTTTTTTCCTGACAAGAAAGCATGTTATGATTTGAAACGAAGGAGTAACATGAAATCAATATAAGAATGTCCAAAAAACTTGGATAGTTACATAAAATAACGGACAGGCTAACTTGGGTTGAACGTTGAAGTGGGTAGGACGGCTATTGAGTCCTTAAACAAACACTGCTATCTGAGTTTGATTCACATTCTTTGTCTATAAAGCAGTGTAGTTAAGAGAGAGCGTCTACTTTTTGTCAGATATTAGATTTTGTGATTAGCAAAAGTTACTTCCTCGATTCACTCTTTATAAAGGAAAAATTGGGAGAAAGTTGTCATTTAAAGTTGGGTTAAGGTGCAAATTTATTAAAGAAATTTTGTCCGAGGAGCGTCTGTCACAAATATGTTTTAGAAGGGGCAAAAATACCAATGAACAATTAAAAATGGTGCATCCACCACAAAACCGTTAAATTTGACCTAACGGCGTTAAATTATAAAAGAAGAAAACCCCTAACGGCGTTAGGTCAAATTTAACGGTTTTGTATTGGATGCACCATTTTTAATTGTTTATTGGTATTTTTGCCCCTTCTAAGACATATTTGTGTCAGATGTCCTTCGGATAAAACTTCGTTGGTAAATTTACATCATAACCCTTTAAATTTTTCCCAATTTCCTCATTTCACAATACAATACAAAAGAAGTGGTTTAGTTGGTTAACAAGACTCCTCATACAAGTGTGAGAACACTAAAAATTTTGCCGGCCTCTTACACGCTAATACAGAGGCATATCATAATACCACTTTGGTCCTGTTTATAAATTCATTTTAACTAAATCTCACATATCAAGGAAATGTAGTTAACTCAATGATTATGTGATAAATTTCTTATTACGCCCTCATTTATGAATATGTACTTTTCAATTCTCTATTCCCTATCAATCTTTAAATTATTTATTCGTTGGTATAATAAATAGAAGCAAAATTGTTAAAATCTCATTTACAACACTGAAATTGGACTTATAAATAGAACCAAATTTTTTTGATAAAAAAAGACTTATAAATAATATTAAAATGATACATATGTTATCCTATGCATTAAAATAGACCACTTCTTAACTCATACAAATTCACAACAGCCAATAAATATAAAACGTGCTCCACAAACTACGACCTCCTATTCGCTATTCTCTTTGTTGAACTTCTTCAGCTCATCTGAAATTGAATTGTTAGTTGGTCCATCAAACCAATCAAAATAATTGCATCCCCCACATAACTATATGTCACACTGAGAACCAAAACACATTATATTAAATCATGAAAAAATTCCTTTCACATCTCAATTAAATCATATTCTTAAATAAACAATTGATCCACTAACCTTATAATTTGAACGCTTAACAAACCCCCTATCATAATTTTGATCTGTCCATGAGGTGAGAATCATAACTTCATCTCCACATCTGCATGTTTCACCCACCTTTCTTCCCACAACATGTGACGATGAGTTCCTACTAGAAGCCATTCAAGTCACTTCACAAACCATGTGAGAAAGTAAGAGTTGACCTAAGCCTTCAATGGATGAAGATGATCATTGCCAACCTTCAATATAATGAACGAACATGATGCCTCCTCTGAGAAAGCAAGGGAAGATGATCGCTACCAACTCTACATTTGAGTGAAGACAATGCCTCCCTTGGATTCCACTAAAGAAGATTGCTTCCAACCCCTCAATGAAGCCAATGCCTTAAGCCCTTTTCTCCTATTTGACCTAACCTTCTCACCATTTTCCTTTTCAAATCCCGTGTTGTGTGATTTGGGTTTTAAGGTTTTGGTTCTTTTTTGTTTTAAAAAAATTAAATTAAATATCCAGCTCAACAAACCATATCAAAACATTAGTCCCCTGTCATCTTGTCCAATCATCGAGTTATATCAGTAAAATTAACGAAGTTGTGACAGATTAACAAAATTAACATCATTAACTTCGGACTTAGGTCTTTTTTCTTAGTAAACAGACAGGAGAAATTGTTAAACGATAAAAACCATCAATTTAAAATTTTAAGGATCAAAACCCAAATTAGAGTAAATTATAAGACCAAAAGTAGATCTAATCATGAAATTACAGTAATTTAATAAAAATTATTGGGGAAGGATAGTTATAAAAAATGTTTGAAAATATATACATATTTAATGAGAATACTTAATTTTAATTAAATTTGGAGTAAGTTGTTGTCTTAAAAAAAGAGCAATGGACGAAATTTGATAAGACCCAACAAAAAAATGGAAATGACTTAATTTTAAAAGATAAACCCAAAAGAAACAAAAAACATGAGATGGAGAACAGGTGGGCGGATAAGGCTAAAAGATGTGATTATTAGTCAAAGCTAAAAGGACTAAAGGAGAGAAGTTAGTGGAATACTATATTGATGCAATCGACGAAAACAGAGCTTCAGGCTTCACAACTCACAAATCAGAATATGAATATAAAGCACAATGTTGGACGCATCGTAATATGATTGGGCTGACGCTCCAACGCTCACTCGTGGTTTTGCCCACTCACACGCCCTCAACTCACGCGCCCCAACGCTCACCTACTCTCTGCCAAACAAGCCCCTGGGCTTTCTTTCCCATCCCAAAAAAAAAAAACTCAAGGGGAGAAAAACTGAAAAGAAGGGGGAGAGAGAGTTACCAATCTCAAAAAAAAAAAAAAAAGAAGAAGTTAATAATAAAAAATATATGTAAATGAAATAAAAATAATGGACCAAGAGTCCAAGTTCTAAATCCAAGAGATCTGCACTATCGTTGTTCAAAATAATCATCAGTTCACTTCTCTGAAACCTGAAACCCTAACCAACCAAATCCCTCCAAGGTCCAATTGGCCTCTCGGGTTCGTTCCAAGCCCAATCTCCATCTCCCTCCTCCGGTCTGTCTCCTCTGCAAAACCCTAGATCGTTCTCTGGCGAGCTCGAAGCTCGGTTTCCGAGCTTCCGCCTCCCTCCGTGGATAGGTCTTCACTGTCACAATCCTTCTTTTAGCTGGTGAATCTCTAACCGGAACTTCTTCTGGTCCTGTTTATTCTGCTGTTAGTCTCGGTTGCTGCATGAAATGGTTGATTGTTTCTTGTAATTAGCTTTCTCACACGCCTTCTTTTGTTTTGCTCTGATTTTCGAAATTCATAACATGATGGTGTGCAGCTGCTAATAATAATTGGATCTGGTTTATTTTGTTTCCTTCTTTTCGTTTGGCTTCCGGTCAAAGAGTTGATTTTGCATTAAAAGCTTCTAAATTTTGTTTCGATCCAAGTAGCGCTTCTGATCTGGGCTAATCAGCGAGCTAATTCAATTTCAGATCGTTTTTATTTTTTTTTGGTTTTTCCCTTCTGCGGGTGCGAGCAAATTGACATCCCAATCTCGAGTTCTCGACCACTTTTGTGATCTATTGGGTATTCTGACCTAATTTTCCTATCTTTACTGAGCTGGGCCGGCTTGAGTGAATTGTGGGCCCAAGTCGCTTGTTGGTTCATAGTCACTGGCCGATTTAGCAAGCCAGCGGGCTTAAGGTGCATGTATTGTGTTGCCTATGGGCGATGCAGTGAGAACTAAGAACGCTCTGCAAGGACGGATATATAGAACATGCAGCTCAACCTCATGGGCACTCCTTTGGGCCTTGCTGTTTAATCTTTTGTCATATGTTATAACACTGCACCATAGCAAATAGTTCTGATGGAACTCAAGTTGTGCTGTGCATGTCAGGAAAATGATGAGAAATTTCCTTCAGCTGTTAAATGATGTCAACCTTGTCTGGGTGCTTTATGAAGTGCTGTATCGATATCTTAGTCATATTAGTTAGTGCAAACTGGAAGTAGTGCGGTTGCATATGCCAAAGGAAGATATTAAAGAAGACCAAACTTCGTTTCTGTCTTTGTGCATGGGTGTGCTTGAGAAAGTCACTATGTTTTTGGTTGGTTTAGATATGTTTTATGAAATTGAAAGTGAGTTCACACACCTTGTGTTCTAATGCACGGAACTCTGTTAAGGACTTGGATATTTGCCTTCAAATTTCTATTGATGCAGATTCAGACTTCAATTTTTCTACAGGATCCAGAACTGTGATGTGTTAGTTCAACAGATTAACTACTTTTACAGTTCTTTTTTGTCTTTTGTTCTATTATACCTTTCTAGTTGCCTTGCTTCTTTTACTATGGCTTTCCTTCATGCTGAATTTATTTTTTCACTCCATGTTTTGTCAATAGTGAACTTTGATTTGTCATTATGTCAGAATTTTTTCTTCTGTTCTATCTTTTTCGTTAATTAATTACATACATATATGCATGTTTTCTTTCACATGCTTGGATGATATTCAACGACAGTAAGCAAGATTAGATTTGCATGTTTACTAATGCTGTTGAGGATGAATAATTAATTTATGCATTTGCTTTGATTCTTTATCTGCTATATCTTGAGTGGAAGATGCTTCCTGTTTGTCATTCCCTCACCAATTGTCATAATTGCTCCTGCCAGTTAAGGAAGAGATATAATATCAAACAGAATGGCTGCTGTTGAAGAGGATAGACAGGGAACCCCTGGTGAGAAGAATGAAACAAACAGTGTAGATGCTCTTCCTAACAATGATCATCCTACTTCTGAATCACTGCCTGATGGCAAATTGGAACATCCTGATTCTCAGCCTGACAATGATGTGTCCAATTCTGAAAAACAGCCTAACAAGGCCCTTCACGCATCTGAAAACCAAGCTACTATTGAGGAAGCAAACGTGGAGGCATCACCCAAGCAGGAGCTGGCCCACTCTGGAGAACCTCCACGCAGTCAGTCAGTGGATTCTGAATCACTTCCTGGCAACCATCCTGGCAATTCTGAGGCCCAACCCAGAAATGAGCTGGCACATTCTGAGGCATTGGCTACCAGTCAATTGGCCATGCCTGAGGCACCACCCAACTATCAGCAGGACCATTCTGAGGCACCACTAAGCAATGGACTGGCTAATTCTGAAGCACAGCCGAGCGATGAGGTGGTAATCTCTGAAACACAGACCGTCAATGAGGTTTTAATGTCTGAAACACTGCCGAGCAATGAGACTGTTATGTCTGAAACTCAGCCCAGCAATGAGATGACTATGCCAGAAATGCAGCCTGCTAATGAGATGCCTATGTCTGAAGTTCAGCCTGGTAATGAGGCGGTCATGCCTGAGACACAGCCTGGCAATGAGGCAGTCATGCCTGAGACCCAACCTGGCAATGAGGCAGTCATGTCAGAGACCCAACCTGGCAATGAGGCAGTCATGCAGGAGACCCAACCTGGCAATGAGGCAGTCATGGCCAACACACAACCTTGCAATGAGGGTGTTGCCCCTGAGACCCAGAATGTTAACGAGGCAGTTATGCCTGAAACACATTCTGGCAATGAGGCAGTCATTCCTGAGACACAGCCTAGCAATGAGGTTTGCTATTTTGGCATTCAATTGGTTTGAAATTTTTAGTTGCTATCCATGGGGTTCTTGTTGTCTGGGTTAATCATTTTTGTGAGTCCGGTCCCTGGATCCCTTATAGTTGTTTTTCCCTTTATCCCAGTTCTATGTTGCTAGCCCATTGATGTACCAATTCTAACCCTGGTTTGTGTGTGCTTTGTTGGTGGCATTGAGTCTTTGCCGTGTTTCTCTTTTTAATTCTTCTTACAGTGTTTCTCTTCTTATTGACTTGGGATGACTTGACTGAATTGTGGGTCCAAGTTTCTTCTGGGGTAATACTTGATGGCCGTTTGAATTGGACATCAGTCCTATCAATTATAGTACATGTAGTTGGTGGCTATTGGCGATGTAGTGAGAACATAAAAAAAGAGTAACCTGCATACACAGTCTATAGGGGGCACCAAACGTACTGGTATTAATATCCTAGTTTAATAGTTAGTGCTATGTCCTTTGGACTCGCACTGACTGAAACTTGAAGTAGTGTAGCTGTACAAGCCTAAAATGAGAATCAAAGGCCAAACTCACTTTTTGTTAGCAAGCATGGGTTTAGGGCTCACTTTCAAACTGAGTTCTTAACATTTTGCATATTATTGTATTGTTGAGGATTAAATCACTTTTATGTTCATTCCAAAAGATTAGATGTGGTTGATGACATTTTGGTTTATATTATGCTTTTAGAAAAGTAACTAAGTTGAAATCTTGCATTCATTTTTAGCATTGCTTGGAACTCACCGCCCTTTAATTTCCTATTGATGTAAATTTTGACTTTGATGGATCTAATGATTCTGTGTTCATTATTTTTAATTGATAGATTTACTAATTTTACAGTTCTTTCTGGTTAATAGTGCTATCAAAACAATTTTCTTATAGATCTACTTCTTTGGCTGCCGCTCTCATACATGCTGATCCACTCACCACCATTCATAAATTCTTCTACCAGGTAGAGCAGGGATATGAATTAACGCATTCTAGCAATGAGGTGGTTATTTCCAATACGCAGCCCAGCAATGAGGTGGTAATGTGTGAAACACAGACCAGTGGTGACATCATCATGTCTGAAGCCAATTCCATACAACATCCTGGCAATCAGTTTTCCCATCCTGAAACTCTTCCTAACAGCCAGTTCACTGATTTCCATATGATTCATGAAAATCAGATGCCCCTTCCTGAATCACTCCCTAATTCTGAACCTGAACCACCACAAAACGATCATCCCACTGAAACTAAATCGATGCATGACAATAATATGGTCCATTATGAAACACTGCCCAGTGATCATTTGGCCCATTCTGAGTCAATGGCTAACCATCAGCTGGAAAACCCTGAAATGATGTCGCATGATCAGCTTGCCAGCTCCCAAATGTTGTCTCACTATGAGCTGTCAAACAGTGAGACAGTGAACAATAATCAGCTAGCCATTTCTGAATCACACTATGAGTTAGTCAATTCTGAGACCCCACCTAGCTATGAGATAATAGATGCTTCAACACAACCAAACAATGAAGAACGTACCCCAGAAACACAACCAAACAAACGGAGGAAAAAGAAATCCATAGTGTGGGAACACTTCACCATAGAAACTGTTAGTGCTGGATGTAGAAGGGCATGCTGCAAGCAATGCAAGCAGAGCTTTGCCTATAGCACAGGTTCAAAAGTTGCTGGTACAAGCCACCTGAAACGGCACATTGCCAAGGGTACCTGCCCTGCACTTCTCCGTAATCAGCAGAATCAGTTAACTCCATATACCCCACGGGGAAGGGGCAGTGGGGGTGCCAATGCTAGTGACACTCCCAAAAGACGTTATAGATCCCCTAGCACACCTTACATGATTTTTGATCAAGATCGTTGCCGCCATGAGATTGCTAAAATGATCATTATGCATGATTATCCCCTTCACATGGTTGAGCATCCGGGATTTGTTGCATTTGTTCAAAATCTGCAGCCCCAGTTCAATATGGTGACCTTCAACACCATCCAAGGGGATTGTGTTGCAACATACCTTTCCGAAAAGCAAAACCTTATGAAGTATTTTGAGGGATTGCCAGGACGTTTTTGTCTGACATTGGACATGTGGACCTCAAGTCAGTCCGTTGGTTATGTGTTTATAACCGGACATTTTGTTGATAGTGATTGGAAGTTGCAGAAGCGAATTCTCAATGTTGTCATGGAACCATACCCTGATTCTGACACTGCTCTCAGCCATGCTGTTGCTGTTTGTCTTTCTGATTGGAGTTTGGAGGGCAGACTCTTTTCTATTACTTCAAACCAGGCACTGAATGGAGTTGCTCCTGAAAATCTCAGGCCTTTACTCTCGGTAAAGAATCCCCTTGTCCTCAATGGTCAGTTGGTGCTTGGCAACTGCATTGCCCGTACTTTAAGCAGTGTTGCAAATGGTTTGTTGGAATCATCACATGACTTGGTCAAGAAAATTCGGAATAGTGTAAAATATGTGAAAACATCAGAATCACATGAGGAAAAGTTCCTAGAGCTCAAGCAGCAACTTCAGGTTCCAAGTGACAGGAGCCTTTTTATTGATGACCAAACTCAATGGAGTACAACATATCAGATGCTGGTAGCTGCTTCTGAATTGAAGGAAGTTTTTTGTTGTTTGGATACTTCAGATCCTGATTACAAGGGAGCGCCTTCAATGCAAGATTGGAAGCTGGTTGAGACCCTCTGCACATACTTGAAACCCATTTTTGATGCTGCGAATATTCTTACCACGACAACTTATCCCTCTGCTATCACCTTTTTTCACGAAGTTTGGAAATTGCAATTGGATCTGGCTCGTGCAGTTATGAGTGAGGATCCCTTCGTTAGCAACCTCACTAAAATAATGCAAGAAAAAATTGGTCAGTACTGGAGAGATTGTAGTCTGGTGTTGGCAATTGCAGTGGTTATGGATCCGCGTTTCAAGATGAAGCTTGTGGAGTTTAGTTTCTCAAAAATATATGGTGATGATGCCCATGCATATGTCAAGATCGTTGATGACGGGGTTCATGAGCTGTTTCATGAGTATGTGGCCCTTCCCCTCCCTCTAACCCCAGCTTATGCTGAAGAGGGAAATGCTGGAAACCATATGAAGACAGAAGAATCCCTAGGGGGAATGTTGTCGGATAGCGGTCTTACAGATTTTGATGTGTATATCATGGAAACTAGTAGCCAGCAAATGAAGTCTGAGCTGGACCAGTATCTTGAGGAATCATTGCTACCTCGTGTTCCAGATTTCGATGTATTAGGTTGGTGGAAGCTAAACAGAGTGAAGTACCCAACTCTTTCCAAGATGGCTCGGGATATTTTGTGTGTCCCAGTATCAACTGTCCCTGCTGACTCTGTTTTTGACACGAAAAGCAAAGAGATGGATCAGTACCGGAGCTCCTTGCGACCAGAGACGGTGGAAGCGCTTGTTTGTGCGAAGGACTGGATGCAGCATGGATCTGCAGAGACTACCAATGCGGCTGTGAAAATGGGATTTTAGATTTTAGTTGTATGTGTCCTGTATTGAGGTTAGGTTGCTGTGGGTATTCTATCTATGGTTTTAGTTTTCTTTATTAGGCTGTATGTTGTACCAATTAATTAAAACTGTTATCTTGTATGGGTGGACGGGGGAGAGTATGTTTTGTATCTGGTGTTAGCTCCAGCGGTAGATGCCTAAGGTTTAAGCCTTGGTTGGTAACTCCTACTATTTGTTGTAAGGTGATGTTAACTATGAAATTGCTCCTCCTTCTTGTCCTTTTGGATTTTAAATATGGCGTTTGCTGTGAATTGATCAGGTGAGATGTTTGTATTTGTCATCATTCATCAATATATGCTGGGTTCAATATCAATAGTCAATATATGGTTGATATATATTAATATTATATACCTATAGTCTCTAAGAATTAATATGAATATTCAATATATATATACAAGATTTGCTATAGAAGGTCATGTTAATTGTGAGTAAAAAATAATGGGGCTTAACAATAACATAAATATAAATCATTTTTTCGATTTTTTTAAAAAGAAGATTGACTAAAAGCACTAATTTCGTTTTATCATACATTTTCCTGATGTAATCGTTGTTGCATTGCGCCACAGATCCATATTTCATGTTCAATAATTAGGTTTGCTTGTCTGTGATTTGCTCTGTTCTCTTTTTCGGAACTCACAACGCTGTTACATTAGTTCGCTTGCTTGCTTGGATTAAACTATCTGGATCCGCTTAATATCGCCTTTTATTTTTCCTCTTTTGGGTCAATTTCATAATTTTCAATTCATATAATTCGGACATTTGTTACAATCTATCAGGTTCTTCTCATCTGGGCTCATCACTTCACTTAGATCGTTTATTGGATCATTTTTTTGGGGGTAAAGAGATACTTTTTTTTCACCCATTGAGGACAAACTAATAGTGTTGGATATAATAAATTAATAATTGAAGAAAGATTGAGAAGAATAAAAAAATATTGGATATTTAACCCCAAAAAAACCCGGATATTGAACACATAGAAAGATGATTGGGCTAAAACATCCTCTCACATGTCATCCACGTACACCACGTTGTGCGACCAATTCCCGGGCTCTCTTTTAAGTGAAAAAAAAAAAAAGAAGAAGAAGAAGAGCGAGAAATTTTTTTAAGTTTTTTAAAAAATAAAAATAAGAAATAAATATAACAATGAACTAAAAATAATGGACCGAGGGTCCAAATCCCAAATCCAAAAGGTCTGCCCTATCGTTAACCTTCTGAGGAGCCAGAAACCCTATCCATCCCTTGAAACCAAACCACTTTGTTCCCTGCACGAAGGTCCAATTGGCCCCTCGGGTTCGTTCCAAGCCCAATCTCCCTCTCTCTCCTTCCTCCCCCTCCCTCCTCTGCAAAACCCCTGATCGCTCTCCGGTGGACTCTGAAGCTCGGTTTCCGAGCTTCCACCTTCGACACCGCGTATCGGTTTCACGATTTCTGTCCCTATTTTAGCTGGTAAATCCCTAACCCTAATTTTTTCTGATCGTGTACTTTTTGTTGGTTTGCTACATTAAACTGCTGATGGTTGGCATTAGTTAGTTAGATATCTATCGTCTTTTGGTTTACTCTGATGATTTTCGAAATTCATAGCATAAGTGCGTGTCGCCAGTGATACATAATTATTGAATCTGGTTTTGTTTTGTTTTATTCATTTCCTTTTTAGTCGATGAGTTGATTTTCAATTCATTATGGTTCGAAATTTTGTTCAATTCATGGATGTGGCGCTTCTGATCTGGGCTAATAATGTCAATAGATCGGTTCCCGCCTCCCGGATTTGTGTTTTTTGGGTGTTTCCTGTTCCGCCGGTGGTAGCCCATTGAAGTAGCTATTTTGACCCTGCTCTGTGTGGGCCATAACGGTGGTTTTTCATTTTTGTCCTTCATCGGCTGGATTACTCGTCCTCAATCCTCCTCCCATTTTTTATTCTTATAAATGTTCCTATGTTAACTTTGCTGGGCCGACCCGACTGATTCCTGGGCCCAATTTGGGTTCATGCACAATCACTGGCCAAATCAGCCGGACACCTGACTTATGGTAAATCTAGTTGTGAACGAGTGTGTGTTGTGAAGCCAACGAAAAGAAATTAGATATGAAAGTTTCAGCCTAATCCCTCAATTCATTTTCGTGGACCCGGTGGCCGAGGCCACTGTGATCCACCACACAAGCCATCCAATTTGGAACGGTTGAGCGAAATACCATCTCGATTAAAAAATTATACTATAATTCTAGCAGTTTAAAATTTTGTACATTGACGAGTGTATGCTCTCATGGGCCTTTCCCTTTGTTAAAGCCCTATTACTTTCGTTCCCCTTTCGTTCCGATGTGTTAGGCTATGCGGAACTTCCTTTACTCCGCTGCTCGCCATTTTCCCTTGGAGCTTAAACTTAAAGGGGCTCACCACTAAGAAAATTGTATCAAATTGATATCTAGTGAATAAAATATTTATTTGATTCATACTTAAATAGATTTGTCATACACCTTTGCTGTTCTAAAACAAGTTGTCTTCAATAGAAGATTTACTGCCTTAACAGTTCTTTCTAGTGTATGGAGCTAATATTCATTTTAGGCTTATTATACAGTTGCTTTACACGCTCAACTCATGTTTACCCTCTTTCATTCATCGTCAAGGAATCTGGCTTCTCTATTTGTCAGAATATTTCTTTGGTTTTCTCTCTTTCGTCGACTATAGATTATTTTATTTATATGTATATCTTCTTTCATCTACTTGGAAGATGTTTAATGGCGGTGAGCATGACTAGATATGCATGTGCAATATGATACATGAGTTATTTGGATGTGTTTTTTCATCCATATTCATGTCTGGATGGTGTTCTGAGATTGTTATTGATTCACCATTATTGTTAATTGCTTCTGCCAGGTAAAGCAGAGATACATTTTGAGCCGAAATGGCTACCATTGGACAAGACAAAACGGTGACCCCTGATGTGAAGAATGATCCCGTTGGTTTAGATGCTCGTCCTAGCAATAATCTGTCAACTTCTGAACCAGTTCCTGACAGTAAGTTGGTAGATTTTGAATCTCAGCCAGACAATGATTACTCGAATACTGAAACAGCTAAGCAGGGGCTTCAAACGTCCAAGAGCTCTGCAGCTCCTCTTGAAAAGAAACTTGCCCCCGAAGGTCCACCCAATGGCCAGCCGGTCAATTCAGAGGCATCGCCGAACGATGGTCAGGTTGATTCTGAAACAAAAGCTAGCAATGGGGTAGTTAGTTCTGAAACACAGTCCAGCATCGAGGTGATTATTTCTGAAACACCTGCCAGCGGTGAGGTGGTTATGTTTGAAACTCAACCCAACAATGAAGTGGCCAAGCCTCAAACGCAGCCTGGCAATGACGGTTTCATATCTGAAACACAGACTGGTGATAATGATATCGTAATGTCTGAAGCAAATTGCATAACGCATCCCAACAATCAGTTTGCCCATCCTGAACATCTTCCCAATAATCAGTTCACTGATTTCCACATGCTTGATGAAAATCAGATGCCAATTCCTGAATCGCTCCATAATTTTGAGACTGAGCCGTTGCAAAACGATCATCCCACTGACGCCAAGCCAATACACGACAATAGTCTGGTTCATTATGAAACAGGGCCCAACAATCATCTAACACATTCTGAGACAATACCCCATGATCAGCTGTCAAACTCTGAATTTTTATCCCATGATCAGCTGGCAAATTCTCAAATGCTGTCTCACTATGAGCTAGCAAACAGTGAAGCAGTGAACAACAATCAACTAATTGTTTCTCAATCGCAGTATGAGATAACAAATTCTGAGATCCATCCGAGCTATGAGATAATAGATGCTTCTGCACAGCCCAATACAGATGAGGACGCTACCCCAGAAACTCAGTCAAAAAAACCGAGGAAAAAGAAATCTGAAGTCTGGGAGCACTTCACCATAGAAACCGTCAGTCCTGAATGTAGAAGGGCGTGCTGCAAACAATGTAAGCAAAGTTTTGCCTATAGCACAGGTACAAAAGTTGCTGGCACCAGCCACCTCAAACGCCACATTTCCAAGGGGGCCTGCTCGGCTCTTCTTCGTAACCAGCGGCAGAATCAGTTAACCCCATATACTCCCCGTGGAAGGGGGAGTGGGGCTGGCGGTGCTAGTAATACACCAAAAAGACGTTATAGATCCCCTAGCACGCCTTACATGATATTTGATCAAGATCGATGTCGCCGTGAGATTGCTAAAATGATGATCATGCACGATTACCCCCTTCACATGGTTGAGCATCCGGGATTTGTTACCTTTGTCCAAAATCTACAGCCCCAATTCAATATGGTAACCTTTAACACCATCCAAGGAGATTGTGTTGCAGCGTATCTGATAGAAAAGCAAAACCTTATGAAGAATTTTGAGGCAATACCAGGACGTGTTTGTCTGACATTAGATATGTGGACGTCCAGTCAGTCTGTAGGGTATGTATTTATTACCGGGCATTTTGTTGATATTGATTGGAAGTTGCAGAGGCGAATTCTCAATGTTGTTATGGAACCCTACCCTGATTCTGACTCCGCTCTCAGCCATGCTGTTGCTGTTTGTCTTTCTGATTGGAGTTTGGAGGGCAAAATCTTTTCTATCACTTCTAATCAGGCATTGAATGGTGTTGCTCCTGAACATCTCAGGCCTTTACTCTCGGTAAAAAATCCGCTTATCCTCAATGGTCAATTGGTGCTTGGCAACTGCATTGCCCGTACTTTAAGCAGTGTTGCAACTGATTTATTGGGAGTGGAATCAGCACAAGACATTGTCAGGAAAATTCGAAGTAGTGTAAAATATGTGAAAACTTCAGAATCACACGAGGAAAAGTTCCTGGAGCTCAAGCAGCAACTTCAGGTTCCCAGTGAAAGGAACCTGTTTATGGATGACCAAACCCAATGGAATACAACATACCAAATGCTTGTGGCTGCTGCTGAATTGAAGGAAGTATTTTCTTGTTTAGATACTTCTGATCCTGATTACAAAGGAGCACCAACTATGCAGGATTGGAAACTAGCTGAGACGCTCTGTGCATACTTGAAACCTGTTTATGATGTGGCAAACATGCTTACCACAACAACAAACCTTCCCTCTGTGATAACCATATTTCAAGAAGTTTGGAAACTGCAGTTGGATTATGGTCGTGCAGTGATGAGTGAGGATCCTTTCATTAGCGACCTCACTAAAATCATGCAAGAAAAAATCGAGAAGTACTGGAGAGAGTGTAGTCTGGTGTTGGCAATTGCAGTAGTTATGGATCCCCGTTTAAAGATGAAGTTTGTTGAGTACAGTTTCTCAAGAGTATACGGTGGTGAGGATGCCCATGCATATATCAAGATGGTTGATGATGGGATTCATGAGCTGTTTCATGAGTATGAGTCCCTTCCCCTCCCACTAACTCCAGCATATGGAGAAGGAGGAAAAGGAAGCCTGAGGAAGACTGGGGAGTATCCTGGGGGAACTATGTTATCAGATAGTGGTCTTACTGATTTTGATGCCTACATCATGGAAACTAGCAACCAGGAAATGAAGTCTGAGCTAGACATTTATCTGGAAGAATCGTTGCTGCCTCGTGTTCAAGACATCGACGTGTTGGGTTGGTGGAGACTAAACAGAGTCAAGTACCCAACTCTTTCCAAGATGGCTCAGGATATATTGTGTGTTGCAGCATCAACTGTTCCCGCTGACTCTGTTTTTGATGCAAAAAACAAAGAGATGGATCAGTACCGGAGCTCCTTGCGACCGGAGACAGTGGAAGCCCTTGTTTGTGCCAAGGACTGGATGCAGTATGGCATGTAGCTGCACAATCCTCCAATGCGGTTTTTTGTGAAAATGGGATTCTAGATTTGGGGTTGTTGGGGTAGTTTACTTCTACTTCATAGTTCTTTGTTGGGAGATAATTTGTATCATATTTAGACTCGCATTCTGATGACAAACGTGAATTATCATATTTCTGGTGTAGATTCAATATTAGATACTAACATATTTGAGCCTTCATTGGTGGCTCCTACTATTTGTTTAAAGGTCATTCTAATTAAGAAATTAGTCTCCTTCTTTCTGTCTCCTTTTTCCTTTTGTATCTGCATCATGGGTACGGGCGTGAAGCAGAGGCTTCAAGTTCAAACACCCCCCTCCCCAAAAAAAAAAAAACAAAACTGTTTCTCATTTTTGAGTTGTACCAAAACAAAATTTCTGGCGTTGTGATGGTTGACTCGAGACCTTTTGGGATTATAAAACTTCAAAAGTTTCATATATAATTCTAGTTTTTGCTATATTTTTACGTTTTTGTTTGCAACAACTATTACAAAAGTGGTTTTTTTTAATCTGATTTTTTGTAATCTTATTTTTAGGTAAAATTCAGATTATGTAATATAATTTATGTTTGGATTGGCGGTTGTAATAAGTATTTTTCTGACACTGAAACTTGTTTGGATTAATAGTAGTATAAGTGGCTTTTGTGATAATAATAAGAGAAAAATAAAAATAAAAATTATGAAAAACTTAAAAAAGTAAAGTTGGGAAATTTAGCAATGCAAAAATATATAATTTGATCAAATAATATTACATAACTAAAATATTATTACTTATCATTATTAGTAGATATTACTTATTATTATTAGCATATGTTAGATTTTTGTTAGTCTTTTTTGTCTTCTTACAACTACAATGTGACGGCACCGTTTGAAAAGGGGAGGAAAAGTGGTGGGTTTTGAGCAGTGTTCGCGAATCCGGATCGGAGCGGGAAATCGGTGAACCGGTCGGTAGCAATTTGGTTTGGGTTCCTATTTTTTAAATATCTTTTATTAATAAATCTAAAATCTTTAATTTTTTATTGGTTTAGCTAATTCACTGACTCTTAACCTAATACCCCAATTGATTCTGTAACCGATTGGTTTTGAGTTTTGGCTTGGAGGAGGGGTTTGGATTTATTATTCATTATTCATCATCTCCGAAAAAAAAAGAGGGAGTCGCTAGGGGTGTTCAATTTTTTCCCATCCCGATCCCGAGTAAATCGGGACAGGAAAATCCCGTCCCGAAAATTTCGGGAAGAGAAAAAATCGGGATCTGAAAATTTCAATTCGAGATCGGGATTGGGATCGGTATTTCCCGATCCCAAATATTTCTCAATCCTGAAATATATAATTTTTTTTAAAATTACCTCTTATGTACTCAGTATCAACAAGTATAAAAAAAAAAACCATTCCAAATCTGAATCACTCGCTCTCGCTCTCGCTCGACTCCGTCTCACTCTCACGGTCTCAGCGTCTCTCACTCTCTCACGCTCACGGCTCACGCACAGACAGACACAGACACAGTCACAGCCTCACAGGGTCACTCACTCTTCCGTCTCTTAGTTCTCGTCTTCTCGAATCTCGACCTCGACCCAGACGGCCAGACCCTTCCTTCCAGTTCGGTAGTTCCTGCTTCAGGCTCTCTCGGCGTCGGCGTCAGGGTCGGCAACTTTCGAGCCCTAATTTCCTTCCCACTTCGGCAGTTCCCAGCCTGTGTCGGTCTCCAAATCCCCAATCTCGGCGTCGGCGACGGTGACCCTGGCTGAGGACCCTAATCTCGGTCTCTCATCCCCTCCCTGTGCGACGGACGACGCGTCCGACGGTGGTCCTGGCGGCTGGCGCGCATCCCTCTCTGAATTTATTCTCCAAAGTCCAAATCCCCAATCTCCATATAAGTGGTAATTGACTAATTGTTCGTTTGAATTCTTTGATGTTCCTACGTTGTAGATTTTATATGTCACTGTAAGCATCAAAGCATGTGATATTTGCTTATTGCTTTTATTGGAAAGATTATTGGGAGTGGGGTTATTGATCCAAAAATAAATATGGAGTCCTTTCCTTTGTCTCTTGTTTGAATCGGCTGCTAAAGAATTTCCGGCTAATGACTTAGGCTATTTAATGTTTCTGAAATTCTGATGTTTTATGGAGTCCTTTCCTTTCCTTTGTCTCTTGTGTTTTATGAATTGGCTTTGTTCATTATATATTTTTAGTGAATGGATTAGCTTATATACAAAACTTGGTGCAATGGTGCGCATATATGCTTCATAGTTTTGAACGTGTAAGTGCTGCCTAGATTGCAAAGGGTGCTTTTTAGATCATACCTTCATGTTGTCATCACCTCTGGAAATTCGGGAAATTCCCGATCCCGATTGGACGGGAAATTCTCGGGATCGGGAATGAAATCCCTTCCCGATCACTTCTCATCGGGGTCGGGATCGGGAATGGGATTTCCCGATCCCGAACAGGCCTAGGAGTCGCAGCTGGTACGGTGGAGGCGTGATCAGCACCGCAAGCTGAGAGGCAGCTTCACCATGGCGATCTTTAGCAGCAAAAGAGATTGACAGTGTAATTTGTAGGAAAATTCGTACTATTAGGGTATGTTTGCCAAAGCTATGACCACCGTACGTTTTCCTTAAATAAAGTACTTTGGACAAAAATATACCGTTTGGCAAAGCTTTATTATCTACTGTGCTTATATGGCTGCCGTGGCTTTTTTTCTAAAGCTACTTTGTGTTGCTTTTTCACGGCACATCTAATAATAATAATATATATATATATGTAGTATTCAATATTCCCTCCATTCTAATTATAAGATAAAGTTGACTTTTTTAGAGAAATTTAGGAAGCTAATTAAATTACTTTAGAGTATCTATATTTATATTTTTTTTTTCAAACTAATTAGTTTGATTAATGATTTAATATATAATCTAAGGATACATAACATATGATATGATTAAGTAATTTATTTAGCTTCCTTAATTTCTCCAAAAAAAAATCAACTTTGTCTTATAATTAAGACTGGAAATAATAGCATCCATGCCCTTTTCAGTCATTTTGCATCTAAACGAGCTTTTCAAACTCTAATCCAAACAGATTTAAGGTTAGAAAAAAAAGTCACTTCTACTACCGCTAATCCAAACAGAAATCACATTTACATTTTCACTTTTAATCCTACCTTACTTTTTTAAAAGTCAGATGGTAAAAAAAGCCACTTCTTCACCGCTAATCCAAACAGGCACTTAGTGTATTTTGGTGCGTTTGTCTATTGTGGTGGAAAAATGAAGTGTTTAGATTAATGATAATAAATTTAGGTTTTTAGAGAACATCATGATGAAATCGCATAAAATATTGAAGCTGCATTTCGGAGCTTTTTTTTATTGATTTGTGCGATATGCAGTAAATTATTTTTTTAGTTGTATCTAGTGTGCTATCATCAGACTGATGATAATTTTACCCTTAATGTGTTTTTTTAACTCTAAAAATTAATTTAAAGTATTTTTTAGTGTTTTAACCCCTTAAACTATTTTTTCAGTTGTACCTAATGGGCTAACAGACTGATTGCAATTTTACCCATAATGTACTTTTTCAGCTCCAAAAATTACTTTAAAATATTTTTTAGTGCTTTTAACTCTTTAAAATATTTTTTCAGTTGTACCTAATATTTTAAAATAATTTTTAAATATTTAATTGATTTTTTAAATATTTTTTCACCCACCCTCTCTTACCATTATCACAAAAGTTATTTTATATTTAAATCAATCCAAACACTCACTTACTTTTATAAAAGTCATTTATACAATCACCATTCCAAACATAAATCATATTATAGAATCTGATTTTTATCAAAAGTACAATTATAAAAAATCAAATAAAAAAAGTCATTTTTCTGATCGCTGTTCCAAACATAGGTTATATGTTGGCAATCACGTGTTCCAAACATGCAGAGCTAGGAATAAGCTACAATCGCGCGATTGACTCTAATCGCGCGACTGGCCCATGAAAACGCCACGCCAAACATACGCTAGTCTTCTCACTCCTGCGAGTTCCACCTTCACCAGCGCCGACCAGCATCGGGCTTCGACTCCAGCTTCCTCGTTTCTCTTCACCCCGTCTGCTATCTGTTGATCGCTTTGCTCTCGCCGTCGGCTCAGTTAGCTCCTCATCAAGGTCACCGTGTTTTGCTCTCTGCTCACCTCTTTCATGAATCCCTTCGACTTTATCAATGCTTCTATAACAAATAGCAGGCGGCATGATTTTTTTTTTTTCCTTTTCAGGCGCAAATTATGAATCTCACTTCATTTAAATTGGACATTGATGAGCTTATTGACGAATTTACTCAGGTTTTTCTTTTGTTTTTTCCCTGTCATGCCAGATATTTATAATGTTTTGGACCTTGTGATGTCTCCAATGATTTTTAACAATTTTTACTGAATACAAATTTGTTGTCTGATAGGGTGGGTCAACAGCTTTTGCTAACATGAAGAGGGTCTGGCTTTCAAAGAAGTTCTCTTACATTTATGAAGCTAGTCCTTCTACCAACCTGGCCTTCTTTATGCAATCTCTGTATGCCCATTCTATTGGTATGTGTATAACCTGTAAACTCTTACAGCAGTAAAATTGTTACACTGTAGAAAATGCAAGCCAATCGCCTAATTTCACTAACTCACAACCCAACTATGATGCTGATTGATGTTGAAGCTTTATTCTCTGTTAAGTGACATCGCCTCAAATCTTTAAATTTAATAAGCTGAGAGAAAACCATGTAGACTCAATAAATGTATCACTGAAATTTCACTGGCTTTATTCTTTTTTATTTCATCATGTTCAATTTTTTGATCCTATGCAGGTTACATGGTTGGCACTGCCTCCTTCTTGCACAGATTGGGTGGCTTCTATTGCCTTTACTGTCTATATGAGACTCAACCGTTTAAACCTCCTTTCAGAGTTTATCTATCCCTCGGTATGATCGATTGTTTTCCTGAATGACTGAAGTGATACATTCTTCAACCTCTTAATTGCTATCTACTTTTCTTTTAGTTTTGGCTCCACTCTTGCATATGTTTAGGTAGAGACAGGCTATGATACCTGTTATGATGCAAGACGGCAGAAAACTGTTTTCTCCCCTTCATATGCTCTACATTGTTCCAATGGACTGGACTATACTGTGTCCGCTGGGTGACCTCTTATACTGAAGATTTACTTTTTTTTGGTCTTATGAAGCATAAGTTCTGAACATAATTATTAACTTTAACTACCGGCTTTATTTTTAGGTTTCATAACAGCCCAAATGATAGGCGTTTGAACAACCAACAGTCAGTTTATCTATATTACTGTTCTTATTGAATCGAGTATATTTTGACATGAGTACAGAAAATTTGAGATGCGATGACATTAAGAAACTAGGCCCCAATTCTTGCATCTTGGGTTCATAACTCTGGCTTGTCTGCGAGTTTCTATGTTGACCTGGTATCTATCTTTCTTTTACAGGAGAGTTAAGGAAACTTAGACTCCTTGTTGCTGATGCAAAAGCAGGAGATATTAAAGTGGTACCTACTTTGGTAAAAAGAATGCTAGAAAGCAATATGTTCCTTTTTGGTGCTGTTGACTTAATGGAAGGCTCTGTTGTGGAGACAGTAAACCAACTCGAACAATTACAGAATGCTCGCATACAAGTAGCATATAAGAAGTATTGCTTAAATTTATGATTGTTTCTGTCACATTAGTTCATATTGGTGTGACTATCTCAACAACTTAATTATTTTCTGTTTTCGTTGTGGATAACAGGTTGTTTGAAAGTACCCCTATTGAGCAACACATCCACATGGACCTTGTAAGTAGCACTGGGACTGCACCTTGTGATATGCAAATCAAATAAATTTGTATGAGTGGTTTGCAAACATGTATCAAGTCATCGAGACATAATGACTCGAAGTCTTGAACCACTTCCAGGAGATGAAATAATTTTAAAATTCCTATTAACTACCACATCCCCTATGCATCATTTGTTAAGGTTCTATATTTTTTATGATCCCCACCAGGAAGTGGAGGCCTTAGTTGAGCAAGATTTGTTGGGACTTGAGTCTCCCCTCTAGCTATGTAATCCGGGCTTATCCCATCTTGTGTCACCCAAAAGAAAAATTCAAAAACTAATGATTCATCTGAGAGATGTATTTTAATGTGTTTGCTTACTTAGATTGATATGCGTCTAATATCCATGTTTTCTTTCCACCTTCCAGGGCACTGAAGTTGACCTAAATTTGCTGAAGAAATTGTCATCTGAATATGCAGAGGCCAAGAGCATAGCCATTAACGGTACTTTAATTTTTCCTATGATACTTTCCTGTGTTTGTCCTTGCCTAGGTATCCATGCAGATAACCTTGGAGGTACTCTTATTTTCAGGAGTTTATCAATTCCCTAAGAAACTACTTCATGTTATGTGTTGTCAGTTTCTATTGAAATTCACTTGGGATAAATGCCGATGTTTTACTTGATTTTAATGAAGTTAAGAGGTTCGAGTCTGACATATACATGGATGAACCACCATGTTAAGCCATCTAAATTGAGGGAATGCACATTTCAAAAACTTCGAAAACTATTCCAGAAATGACTTTTGATTGATGCATACCATCAGGATTCAAAATTCTCAAAATCAGATTTACTGCATTTCTTTATGTATTTATTTTTATGTCCTGCAATTTAATTAGATAACTAAACTCAATATACTGGTTTATTTTTCCTTTCTTCCCTCTCTGTAATGATTGCAGTTTTTCCTAGTTTGAGTGAGACATTGTGTTTTCCATCATGCATTATTCAATAATCCAACTTGTATATGGCTTTCCTTGTTTTTTCTTGAAGAAGCAAGCAATGATGTAGATGTCCAGAACATAAAACACATAGCAGAAAATAATGAACTTCTAGGAGATGCTGTAGAAAAGATTGCTGATGATTGGCAAACCCAGAGAGAAAGCTTTTGTAAACAAACGGGATTGGGGAATGATGATGGATATGGTCAGGAGCTGGAACAGCTGCTTTTAGAACATCAGAACGATGATGAGTTTAGTCAGGATGATAGACAAGTATCTGAATCTTGATTTCAAGGGCTTAACGTTTATTCTTGGTCGATGCATTTTCATAATCTCGTGTTGAATAGGGTTTAGCTGTGGATAAAATTTGTGAATATCCAAAGCACAGAAAATGCCTATGGTTTACTTGTAGCTTTGAACCCTATACCTTGAAATATACTCCTCTGATTCTTAATATAAGACATATTTATCTATTTGATTAGATTAAGAAGGAAGTTAGTTCAATTAATTGGTATGACATATTTTTTAAACACCCTAGTTATTTCCCTTAATTCCTTTCTTTCCTCTCTTCCTTGATTATTGTTGAGGGAGAATAAATAAGGATAGATTAGGAAAAGATTGACAAATATGAAAATTAGAGAATAAATAAGGATAGATTAGGAAAAGATTGACAAATATGAAAACTATGTCTTATATTTAGGATTAAGATTAACTTTCAAAATATTTCTTTTATTAAGGACTGGATGAGTACTATGACGATTCATTTGAGTGTATAGTGTAAAACAATACTTGCTTCAAGCATCTTGTCCATGGCTCAAAATTTTGTTGGTTTGGTTAGTATTTGTAAATGACTAAATTGTATCGTCATCTTCAACAGAAGGGTCCGACATAGTGATGTTGAAATATCTATATGCCGTGAGGGGGTTCATCTCCTATAGTCTTGTAACCTCAGGCATGGACTAGCCCCAAAATGAGGTGGTGCTGATATGTGAGTTTTAATATCTTCAAGGATTTGAAATTTTAATTATAAATTAATTTTCTGATCCTTCCTGTCTGAGCCTCTTCTCTTTGTCGCCTACTATTATTTTTTTTAAAAAAAATAATAGTGGTGCATACAGAAAATTTCAAGAGGATAAGAACGACAAAATGATAATAAAATAAAACAGCTGCTGTATAGGATTAGGTTACGTAATATTTTAAAGTGCATATTGTATATATATGTCATGCAATAATGGTTACAACATCTCATTTATTGAGCCCCTCCTATACTAACAAGAACTCATTTTTCTTTGCTTCCAAAGCACTGAATTCATTTTGTGATGTACTAACAGAACATTCAAAAGGAAGATAATGAGAAGTTAATCTCCCTAACAATACCAATTTTCCCCAACATTCACTATCTCTACTTTAACCTATTAACCAGTAACATAAGGGATCTCATAACCCAACCTCAACAATATGAACTTTTTGTCCCTCCTCTGGCATATGATCTATACTGAGAATCAATAACCCAGAATCTGAGTTATAATCAAAATCTACCACATTTGAACCCAACAAGCACCTTCTTGGTTTGGCAGATGAATAGCCCCAAACTTCCCACATCCCTTTACTTCCATACGCACCAAACCCAACAATTCATCACTTTTATCCTCCTCTCTTCCACCTTTGACCTAGTACCCAAGCTCTTCAATGGCGCCACATGCATTGTACATCTTGATGAGCCCAACCAGAGCAAAACTCACTCTAGAACCTAGAACCTTCACGGGGTCATCGTGAAAATATTGTGCTCCAGCACTTCAAGGGACACTGGCATCGCCACATTGTATGGAAGAATCACAAGCTTGCTGGACCGGTGACAATCGCTGTTCCGATCATCGGCCGTCTCCAAAATGAGGTGGACATCACGGCTTCTGACATACCCTATCGTGGCTTTTGATGTGGTTTCAAGAAAAGCGTTCTTCCTCTCTAAGCTATCCCACGCCGGTCGTAAACGCCAAGAACTCCGGTGTACTTGTCCATATTCCATATCTACAACAAGCTCGCGCCATCTCGAGTTCGGTCTGTGAAGTGTGAACAAGCTATCTTTGGTGGGCCTACCCGGCAAATTCAGTCGGAGCACCGGCAAGACGAAATCTTTATGGGCTGACTTTTGGATCTTCATGGGCCCCACATTAATCATTGTGCAACTCAAGTGACATGTGTACGATCAAGAATTCTTGATAAAGAATATCTCCTTTTTTTTTTTTTTATGGTTTATGCAATGGATTATTTTTGGCCTTCGGTGCACCCACCTTCCAAGTATTCGGCGTTAACCTGAAGGCCAACGCCGGATTTACCGACATGGGCTCCCGACAACCGACTAGTCTTGGCGCCCCTAATCTGATAGGCCCGACAGGAATTCACTTCTTTGAGGCGCCCCAGGGGAGAGAGCTCCCAATGGAAATTCTTTACACCTTCCGTTTCTTGGGATCGAACCTAGGAACGGATTGATGTGGCGTAGATGCCTACCCATCTGTGTTAATTTCCATTGGTGATAAAAAATATCTCCTTAACCCGGGATTGATTGCAATCTGTGAGAAAAAGGCCACTCGCCAACAAATCATTTGGAGAACTTTCTCTTGCAAAAGGATTATTAATCACTAGTCTGTGCTTTAAAAAATTTGTCAATACAATACTCTGTGCTTTAAGCCTCGATAATTCTCTTACAAAGAATACAAATGTCATTCTCCCATTTTATTGATTTTTTTACCTCACTCCCTTAGTCCCTTCATATTAATTGAACAATATGAATAATATAATTTTTTTAGATAAATATCTATGTTTAATGAAAATTCGAGCTTATCACGTTATTGTTACTAAGCTGTATTGAAACTTTCGTTTCATGCATGGAAGAGCCTAGTATCAAGTTCCTTGTACACTATTACAGTAGTACACTTTTTACATAATTGATAACAATCAAGATGACAATACGTGAACAAATGTAATACATCCATACATGATTAATGAATAACTAATTCATCTACTTTTTTTTTATGTTTGATTTTTTCATGTGTTTTCTAATTGGGTTAGGTTTACATTCACACATGTTTGAATTCGAAACTTCGTGTTTAAGTGAGTGATTAGATGGGCGATTTGGTGGCGTTTAAGTTACCTTTTATGTAAATCGAGACAAAACTTTTCTCACATACTTATCTTGTATATCGTAAGTTATGATTGAAAAGTTGCTTTTAAGCATTTTTATCGCTATTCCAAACACACACTTAATAGTCAAAACCCATTTCATTAGAGTCAACGTCCATTGGTTATATGTTTGATTTCATTTATTTAAAATAAAACAGCTCTACATATGATAGACCTTTGCGTGCACGGGGTTGGGGCAGCCAAGGTAATGAATATTTTGGTTTTGGCTCAAATTCTCGCTGCTTATGAGAAGAAATATTGGGAAATCAGTGTCTCTACTAACTCTCTTTTCACCTCCCTCTTCACTTAATTTGTTAACTATTGGATTAACTTTTAATGGTTAAGATTATATACTATATCATTTAATACTACAATAATATTATTACATAATAGATCTCAACCATTAAAAGTTAATCCAATGGTCGAAAAATTAAATAAAGAAGATGTGGAAAATGAGATTAATGGAGACACTCTTCTCTCAAGAATCCAAGGGAAAATGGGGTGTAATTTTCTCTCAAATTTTTCTTTCCTGTCGCATTTCCTCTCCTATCCAGATAGGGAAAAACCCCTTCCCGCTTCTCCTTACTTTTCTTGCATCTCCCTTCTTCTCCCCATCCAAACATAGCACCGGGGTCTGTTTGGTTGGAGGGGCATGGGCGTCCGGGGGGGTGGGGTAAAGACCGATTTTGGCCTGATCTATCTAGCAACATTAAAATCTTAGAAAGGGAGGAAAATTTTTCTGAAATTTCTCCTCCTATCTGAAATTGGAGGGATTTGATGGGAGGAGCAGGGAAACATTTTGCCTTGGCTTGACAACTATGCCTATGCTTGTTTTCAGTAATCCTAAACCACCCAACCTCTTCTCTTCTTGTCTACCGATGACGATGCCGTCGCCGCCTTCTCCTTCCTCACTCCCTCCACACTCTACCGTCCCAGCCGTCACATCCACCACCCCATACCCTGCGGCTGCGGATTTTTTTTGGGAAAACTCTTTTGTCTTATTAGCAGCCTTTAATCTTAATAAAAAAACCAAGAAAAGTGTTCCACTTCACACCATGGGTACGTACAACTCAATCCTGTTTTCATGAAAACTTATAAACATTTGAGGATAATGCGAAGTACCTCCGTCCAAGCTTCATCATCATCTTTCTGTTCCACCTCTCTTGCAGAGCCGAAAGGCATTAAGATTAACTTGATTCCCACAAAGCCGAATGAAGGACAAAAGCCCAGTACCAGTGGGCTCCGAAAGAAGTTGAAAGTGTTTCAACAAGAAAATTACCTTGCCAATTGGATCTAGGCATTGTTTAATTCACTGCCTCCGGAGGACTACAAGAATGGATTGTTAATTTTGGGAGGCAATGGTAGTTACTTCAATCAGGAGGCTGCACAGGTAATTATCAAGATTATTGCTGGAAATAGTGTAGGGAAAATTTTAGTGGACAAGGAAGGTTTATTATCCAATATAACTATAATTATTGGATATATTATAAGCTACTCCCTCCGGTCCTAATTATAAGACAAAGTTGATTTTTTTAGAGAAATTAAGGAAGCTAATTAAATTACTTTAGAATGTTTATATTTTTAGTATCCTTACATTATATATTAGTTTAGTAGTCAAATTAATTAGTTTGGAGAAAAAAATAAAAATAAAAATACTTTAAAGTAATTTAATGGGCTTCCTTAATTTCTCCAAAAAAGTCAACTTTATCTTATAATTAAGACCGGAGGGAGTATTATTTTTTGAAGTTTTTTTACCCATAAATAATACTCCCTCCGGTGCTAAATATAGAACATAGTTTGTAGTGCAATTTACACTATAAACTATATCTTATATTTAGGACCGGAGGAGGAGGTAGTAGCTTATAATATATTGATGTGATCCTTTTCCACAGTCCGATTCTTGCTTGGTGTGATCCTTTTCGAAACCTTTTCCCTTTATTTATTTCCATTGTTAAAAAGGATAAAACTTTCCTCACACCTCTGCAAACTAAGCTCGAGCTATTGCAAATTACTAATTGATATATTGATGAAGCGAGACGACGTGGCTTGGCTGAATTGGTAAACAAACATAGGCTGCTATTGCAAATTAATGAGAAAATAGCCACTCGCCATTAATAATAATAATAATAATAATAATAATTATTATTATTATTATTATTATTACTATTACTTTAATTTCTCTCTATAAGATGAGCGTGGAGAATGGTGGATGCTTGTAAGGCTGATTAACACCCTGAAATCTCTCTCTCTCTCTCTCTCTCTCTCTCTCTCTCTCTCTCTCTCTCTCTCTCTCTCTCTCTCTCTGTGAGAGTCAAGTTCTTTTGAAATGTAGATGTTTCGCTTTTGATATAATATAAATCTTTCTTTTTGACCTTGATCGATTTTGAAGAGACAGGCTCGATTATTTGAGGAGTAGGAAGTTCTTGTGATTAGGATCGTGGGACAAATGGCAGCAAGTTGCTTTCTTGGCCTTTACATAGTGGGTTTAATATGTGTTTGGATTAATTTTTTTTAATAGTTTTTACGACTTATGAGGTAAGTGTGTGAGAGGAGTTTTGTCTCGGATTACGCAAACCATAGCTTGAAACCATGATTTGGGATGTTGCCAAACACATACTTAATACAAGGGATTCTTATTGTTCTTGGTTAAAAAAATCAGTTCTTTAGCTATACGGAAGTTTCTTTACTACATCGTTTTCTTATTAAAAAAAGTTAAGTTAATAAAACTAAAATATGCTTCTAGACTAAGAAATGTTTACAGGAATATTACGTGTGCTCTTTAATGGAACAGTTATATAATTAATTTGTGGATATTAAGAAAATTAGTTATGTTAGTTAGTTATAATAAATGAGTGTTGGTTTTATTAAACTAATATACTTAATCATGTGCAGAGTGAATTGATATATTATATTTAAGATTAAAATAAACTTCCTATATTAGGAATAGAAGGAATACATTTTCTTTTCGTTGAGTCATTTAACTCTTAATTACTTGTTGGAATAGAAGAGCACTTATCTTGAGGCGAATTTACTAATTAAGACCATTAGTAGTAGCAGAAATGACTTTTTTTTATCTGATTTTTATAAATTTAAAATAGGATAAAAATCAGATGGTAAATGTGATTTATAGTTGGATTGACAGTAACAGAAGTGCCTTTTGTTCTTATAAATTACTTTTGAAAAAAAAACCTAATTGTCAAACACAGGTGACAAGAACCTAAACACTCTAAAATGATACTACCGGACTTTTTTCAAAAAAAAAAAAAAAAAACACTTTTAGGATGGCAGAACGCTTTCCCAAACAAGCTCTTGGATGTTTGTTTTCAGCAGTTATTTGCTCCACACTTGGCTGTCCAGTGTTTACTATGATGGCCAATAAGTCTAATTTGACCCGAGCTCGAACCAGCATCTCATCCAGACATGGTTGATAGGTACATGCAGTATTGAAATGATAAAATCTTCCCATTAATTTATATCCGACTTGACTTGATGCAGTTATTCACACAGGGCGCTAAAGATGCTCTCAAAAAAAAAATGTTGGCCAGAAAAATTATTTTTTAAAATTGGGAATTTTAAACAGCTTTCGTTAAATAATGTTTCTGTATGAAGTTTTCGGGATTGATAAATTAATATTCACTTGTGTATATTCATGCATTGCCTTGACATGCATGGATAATGGATATATTTGGATCGAATCATCAAGTAGTTTGAATAATAATGATGATAATGTGAATCATATTATGAGTTTTAATTTTTTTTAAACCTTCTGTTTGTAATATATTTCAATGCAATCAACTGTCTTGAAAATATGAATCTAATTAAAAATTAAGTGATCTTAAAATGGTTTTCAAATTAGGAGTTTTTTATGCTTATTTTATTACATTTTTTAGACCTTTTTTTAAAATTTATTTTGAAAAGGAAAACCGCCTTTCCCGGGCTTTGGCGCGAAAAGGGACTTTGATATCTCACAGCACAGGAGCAGGAGAGTAAGGGTTTCAGTTTCGTCTAACGCCACCTAGTGGTTGGTCTAGCTATGTCAAATTCTTCGGACGAGATCCATCAAATCAAATCTCTAATAACTTCAAATGACAAATCGAACAAGTCTTTGGGCTACTCATCGCTCTTGCATTTCCAACAACATTCTGCTCACAATCCTTCTTCTATTCAATCCTTAGCCGAATGTTCCCAGACTCTAATCAGTTCGGTAGTTTCCGATATCCATGACGACGACGAAGAAATGTGAGGATCAATCGACTTGTTACCTTAGGACTCTGCTTCAATGCTTTGAATATATATATATATATATATATTTTAATTATATATTTCTTATCTTCTTTCCGGGCTTCCAGAGCTGCGCAGGCGTTGAAGGGGTTGGGCTTCATGATTTATCATCCCGATGTTGTGGCCATGCTTCGAGGTAAATGGGTTTATTGAAATTTACAGTATCTTTTTACCTCAACCCTTGACAGTCAAGTTGCTGTGCGCCATGTTCGATATATCACTTTGAATAGCTTGTGGTGTTATTGCTTTCATTCCTATTGTGATATTAATGGTTAATAGTTAATAGTTAATAGAGGATAAGATGGAGAAATGTGAGAATATTTTCTAAGTTCAGTACTAAGTTTGAGTAGTTATATAGTTAGTGGATACTTAACTAAGATAAGTAATTCAGTTGTATTTTAGTTCTATTTTGTCCTCATCCGCCTTGTATATATATTCGAATATCTGATGTGAAATAAAGCAAGTCGCATTTTACCTTATTGTATTAGCAGTTGACAAATGTCTAGCTCCTTAACTCTGAGTTAACAGGCTGAAGATTTTTAATGCGCCCACTTTGTAGAAAAACACATGCATTTTTATGCAAGGAAAGGAAATGGTTTGCGAGTTACTTTGATTTTTAAAACACCGTTTCTCCTTGTAATTGCAGTGGATGATGTAAGTTTGGTCTTAGAGTCAGTGGTCAAACTCGTTACCACCACAAAATTGAAGGTTAGAATCCTTATCTTTCACCATGATAGTTTTATAAGTTTTTGCAGACAGCCCCTTTCCCCACCTAAGTTTTGGTAGAATCATATTAACGTGCTCAACTCTTGCGGCAGTCTGCTTGTAATTTAGGGGTATGGTGCATATCTGTCCAGCAAATAGATGCATCAATTCTTGCAACTCACTTCCGTTCTTTGTCATTGGCAATCATTCACGCCTTTGACAATCCTATGGGATCTTTATCAACAACGTTTGAAGCTAGCCAGGTACATATTCCCTTCATTGGGAAAAATCAGATGTATTAGGTTGTCAGAGAAGAATAAAGAAAGAAACAATGGCATTCAATGATAGAAGAGGCAAAGGAAAGGCATTGTGAGTTTTGAACTAACACAAGTACTTGATGAAAAATTTGTATCTTTTCATGTAATGGAAGGCCAAAGCTCATCCAGTTTTATACTTTTTTTGGTGGTCACTTAGATTAGCAAAATGGCTCCTTATAGTAGTTCACCATTATATCTACTGTTTGACTGAAATTTTAATTTAGTCTTCATATAGAAGCAGGGTTAAAGCGTGTTCTCATTTCTTCCCTTTTCTAATAGTTTGATAGTTCTATTGAGAAATCTGGTGCTTATGCATGGGCTAACTGAAGGATTTATTCCTCTCGCCCCCATTTTGTTCATTTGTCTCTTATTTAAAGAAAGAAAAAGGAGGAAAGGCAGTCCAACTTTTTCGTCATTTTCTCATTAATCTATGGATTGTATTGTTAGATGAACAACATTGTATTTGTCTAAATAAATCAATAGACAACATTATAAAGTATTCAAGCTCATTAATATAATTTTTATTAACAGATAAATGCTGGTACCACAACCTTGAAAGCAAAGCAATGTACACGTGCGTCATATCACTATTGAGAACGGAAAATGTTGTACTAGTATACAATTCATGCTTTTGAAAAATGAATAACTGGGAGTGTTCTTCTGTATCTTCCTGGGGTACTGGATATACTTATTGGAACTTATCTAAATATATTCGCGCAATTTCTTTCAAATCTCGTCTTTAATACTTTTCTGAACAGGCTGTAATAAAGCTATCTACTCAATTAAAGGAGGAAATGAGAAGCTCATCACATATATGGGCTCCTCCAGTATATAGGAGGCTTCTCAGCACAGAGAAGAGAGAGAGGGATGCCTCAGAAAGGTGCCTGTTGAAGATCAGGTCCACAATCATTCCTCCTTCTCTCGACCTCTCCAAGGTACCAAAATACACAGTTCTTATCAAAGGTTATTCAAAAGATTTGATTCTGTACTATGAACTTCGGTGGCATGGCATGATATATTATAATTAGACCTTAAGGTTATTGTTACATGCTTTTACCCATGAAGTCAGCGGCTAACGATTCAGAATACCTAGCTAGGTTTGAGTAAAGGCAAGTTTTTCATGGTGTAAATGCTTCTTATTCCATTTTGCTTGCATTTTTATGTGGCAGACAGTTGCGTGAAATTAGTGAGGATTTTACTTCGGTCCTGCAGTTGAAACAAATTTTTGAGCTGATACACCATGCATGATCCATCAGTATTGATCTATTAGGCTGATTATAGTGTGAAGGCTAGCAGTTTTACATGTGGTCACTGCTCTTACTGCTTTCCTCCTTTCTACCCAGGCGATTGTCAAAGATTTGAAGAAAAAATTGCTCATTGGAATGAAGGGTTTGCTTGACCAGGGCATGAAGATTCAAGTTATTCAAGCATGGGGCTGGTTTGTCCGCATGCTAGGTACTCATGCTTTGAAGAATAGGCATTTGGTAAATGATATGCTGAAAATTCCTGAGAATACATTTACAGATCTTGACTATCAAGTTCAAATTGCAACTCAGGTACTTTATATGAGTTACCACATTTTATTGGCCAATTTCATAGGGATGGGCTATATTAGGCTGAAAATATTATCAATATCATCTAGTGAATTGATTTTAAATAATGCGCGAAGTCATTTATACAGGTTGCCTGGGAAGGTCTAATTGACGCTCTTATTGGCTGCCCAGTGATGGCTTCTCAGAAAAATACACCATCTGAGGAGAATTCTCTTCAGAAACGGCATGGAATAGGGCATCATATAAGTGACATTGTAGCAAATGGATTTTCAAAAAGTATAAAGTTGATAATGACTCCATTGATCGGCATTATGTCTAGTAAATGTGACATATCTGTCCAGTTATCTTGCTTGAACACATGGTGTTATTTGCTATATAAGCTTGATACCTTTATCAATGAACCATTGGTGATAAAAATGGTTTTTGGGCCAATTCTTGATGCGATTTTTCAGAAAGGACTGGATGACGAGAGTATCTGGTTATGGAATGTGGGTCTTGAACTGCTCTGTGATAGTATTTTACAGAAGTGCGGGGATGGTTTCTTCAAGTCAACTAACCAGGCATGTCCCAGACTATCAGAAGCTGGACCTTCTTTATCTGGACAGTATTCTTGGAAGCAACATCCCGTCAAATGGATGCCATGGGATATCAGCCAGTTGGACTTTTACCTGAGAATGATATCTCTTCTCATCCATCAAGCATCTGGAACAACTGTCACCTGTGAACGTAGAAGTTCTGTTTATGATGCTGCCTTGAAGTTATTTATATATGTTCTGAAAGGAGTTAAATTAGACTTGACAAATCCATCTATTAATTATGATGGCATAATGTGGTGCTTGAACTCGTTACTAACATTCATGAAAAAGACAGGTGAGGATTTGTTCTCAGACAGCGGTGAAAATAGCGATTTGTGTTACCTCTCCATTCATTTTGTAGATGCTACCACTAAGGAGTTAGGTCTTTCTATCTTAGGGTCTCCTTTATACAAGTTCGCATTAGACCTAAAGTCCATTGACAACTTGCATCCAGTAGATTGTGTCAAACGCCTAAATTTTCCGGATGTCATTTTCATTTCTTATATGGACAAGGTTTCCCCATTGGTTTATTTATTAGCACTTTACTTCCACATGGTGGGTGTATTAACTTCGAATTTCCCCCAGTCAGACTGCAATTCTCAGGGGATGGGTGAATATTTTAAGTTTTTATTTTCTTCAAGCGATCCCCTGGACATTCTCCTCACTTGTGTTGGCTTGTTGTACAAACATGTTCAACCAATTTACTTAAGTATATGGGTGGCTGTAACTCAGGGTCTGAAATATTCTGTGCATGATGCCAAGTGTACGTCAATACAGGAAGCAATGTCTGACAACGCCTGTTATTCTTCCATGTGCCATCTTTTACTTTACCCCCTGGTGGTACACTCAAACATTCCAAACTTGGAGAAGCATCCCATATTTTCAGAAGGAATGCCCATGCTTGAACTCATTATCCAGACTTGGAAATTGCTTTATGGACTTTTTAGCGCATCAGAATTTAGATGTTCAGCAGCCCCCAATTTCTTGGAGGACATTTGCTCATTGTTAACTAGATTCCTTGATGAAAATGCTGGCTTACTTGAGAGCATTATTGATACTAATTCGACAGGCAAGAATACTGGTATTGGCCTCCTTTATATATTGGGAAATTTTATGATATGCATTCTAGAACAGATCCAGACTACAGAACTAATTTTGGCGAATATCAGCAATCAAAACGGCAGTTGCAGCAAAAAATCCAGCAGCATTGAAAACTGCTTAAAGTTTGCTGTTAGGTAAGTTTATTTGTGTCTTGTTAAATCCAGCTAAAGAGCCCCTTGGAATCCATAATTGGGTGGTGTCTTTGTTTGTATGTTTGAGCGAGTACTGATATTATTTATTCTGTGTTAAGGACTTAATAATTAGTGTCACTGACATTTGAACATGCTTTTCTTCTTTCTGTTGCATTTTGTTAAAATCTTGATGGTTCTATTTTCTGGGATGTTAGTTATAAGATTGCTGAGGTCATGTTTTCAAGTGGTCAACTTTGCTGCTTTGCTCAGTTTGTAGGAATTTCATTTATTTGGGCATGATCATTAGAATTTATGTTTTTGGGTGATGTTATACAGAGTCAAAATTTAGTCTGTGAGACATAGCTATTTAATTTGGTTATTCATTGCAAATGATTGCCCACGTTATAATTTGAAGAATTTTGGTTAGAATATCCAAGGGACTCATTTTGATGCGACATTTTTACAGATATATGAACTTCTTGGGGACGAAGAAGATAGTAGACCCACTGCCTGGCTTTGTCAGCGCCTCAAGGTCTGTCAATATAGTTGTTTGACTTGTTTCCTTCAATACATGATTTGGTTGCTCTTAGAGTAACTCTTCGTTTGATATTCATTTTGGCATAAATCGTAGGGTATATTCGGCGCTGGCATGCTTTGTTGGTTGCCTCCACCGGAAGCAAGATATTCTTATTTTCCTTGAGGTTTGTTTCCTTTATCTACACTATCGTCAGCTGATTATTGTATACTTATTGCTGACTAGAAAATGTCAAGGAACTACTGTAATAATTTTATGGAGGAGACCTTGAGTGGGTTTGGCTTAGGAAATCAGACAAGGGTTCTTTTTTGCTTTCAAATCTGTGAGCTACTAGCCACCACGACTAATCCGGATCGGGGTTCTGCTTCTGGTTAGGTAGACCCTCTGCAAGGTGTTTTTTCCAAGATTTGAAACCTGACATTGTAGGTAAAGTCCGTCTTGGCCTCAGTGCAATACCACTGAGCCAACCCCTTTTGGGTTCAAGCAATGGATTCTAGAGCAGTGATTTTCTCAATGTTGATGAACATCTGACCCATGATGCTAGAGTTTTATTTTTTATTTTTTTCCTGGTTTATCCCCCACCCTTTTTTGTTTCTTTTGGGGGTGTTCTATTCGGAGAACCTCTTTTACCTTAAAGATTGTAAATTTGTTAGTGTAAGCACGTAATGTTCCACTTGTTTGGTTGCAGATTATGTCTTCCCCACTACTTGAATGGCTATCAAATATGGGAATGTGGGATGAAAGCACCGATGATCAACTCCAACTCATGTGGACTGAAATTCTTGGTTGCCTAAGAAGGAGTCAACCGCCCATAAACTTTGGTTCAGCCTTTCTGCAACTTTATGAACCCCTGTTTGAAAAAACTCTTGATCATCCACATACCTCCATTTTGGAGCCAACCATCGACTTTTGGAATTCCACGTTTGGCCAACAATTTGTATCGGATTTCCCACACAATTTGCTTCCTGTCTTGGACAAGCTATCAAGAAACCATAAATTAAAACTCCAGAGGAGAAGTCTTCCATTTCTCCAGAAATGCCTCTCTCATGAACAAACAAATCATGCTGGAGGATACAAGGTGACTCCAAAAGACCCTTTAAATTTGAAAAGAAAGAGGTTAGAACTGACTGAGCATCAAAAGGAAGTGAAGCGAGCACAACAAGGAAGGGAAAGAGACGCTGGAGGACATGGCCCAGGAATTAGAACTTATACTAATGTTGACTTTTCACAAGGGCTTGAAGATTCTCAAGAAAGTCAAGAGGTAAGGGATTCTGAAGCCATATTGCTTTTGTTGAGAAAAGCTATATAACTGTTCTTTTTGGAGGGTTGGGCTGACACTTGTACAGGATTCTCTCTAAAATGTGATTTCTTTTTATGGATGCCATTTTTTTTTTTTTTACGAACACCAACTATAAAATCACATAAGGTGGATGATATCACGTGGCAAAATGTCCTACTTATCCACACACATATTTTTCACCAATGTGGGGACTAAGCCCTGCTCTATGTAAGGGTGGGGCTTGCAGTAGCTACTTCCATAATAGTTTAACACAAACATGAACAAGCATGCCAAAATGTTCTTTTACACAGTGATATCTAAGCGCTCGAATGTGCTACTTATTTATACTTCACCGATGTGACTGCTGACCTTTGGTGAAGGTATTCTTTACGGGGAATTACCATAAACTGTAAGGTTTCAAGTGATTTAATTACCCAAAAGCACGATAACCACTTAAGAGCTTGTAATGACAAACTCCAGTGTAGGAAATGATAAGTTTATATTGCTCATTTGTTAATGAGACTTTTTGGTAATTAAATCCTTTAATTGCGACCTCAAAGTAATTCTTCCTTATCTGGCAGGATTTTTGTGTGTATAAATTATTCTCTCTGATCCTTAATATAAGACATATTTACTTAATTTGATTAGTTGAGGAAGTTAATTAAGTTGTTTCATATGATATGTATTTTTTTAAAACATTCTAGTTATCTTCCTTAATTCCTTCCTTCTCTCTCCTCCTTGATTGTGGTTGAAAGAAGATCAATAGGGGTAAATTAGGAAATGATTGACAAATATGCAAACTATGTCTTATATTTAGGATCAAGATCAATTCCCCAAATATGTTTTATATTAAGGACCGGAGGGAGTAGTTTCAAGGTATTAAAAACCGGATCGGGCACTGAACCGGTTGAGGTAACGGGTCAAGGGTTAGTGGGTCAGACCGGGGGTTAACCCGGGGTCAAACCGGTAATAATTTAAAAAATATAATTAAATAAAATGGATAAAAATACTTATATTTGGTTATAATTTTAATAAAAATAATATTTAAAAATATCTTATATATCTTAATAGGAGAGTTGCCTTTCAAATTTTTCGCTTCCTCCTAAGTTCTAGTTTGTTTTTTAATTGCAGACTTCCCTTTCTCTTCAATTTTTATTATATATGTATATGTGATCACTTTGGGCTGATGGCTTTGCATAGGAATGCGGAAATAAAAGGACTGCTAGCTGTGAAAAAGTAAGAAAAAGGACGAAACAGTCTATTATACACTGTGTAGTCTAATCTATCATTAATGCCGATTTTTTTTATCTTTCTTTCCTTCTTTGACAAATAGCTTCTGAACTCTTTTAGTTTTACTTCATATCTCTCCAAGTTTTTGGTCGTTCTCACCTCCGGCAACCTGTCACCGCTGGAAATGATTCCTTCTCCATCAACTCTTTTCATCGCCAGCTACAGGTCCTGAAAACATCACCAAGTGCTGACTGAACTTTTATTTTTTATATCCTCCTCTTCTACTTCTTTTTTCTTTTTTTCTTTTTTCCGGTAAACATTCTTCGTTTTTATGGAGTTTCTAAGTCGACACTGATGAAGCTAAAGTTCAGTCCGATAAGAAGCCTGATGACGAGGAAAAAGGTTTAGGTATTCCGTTCTTCTTGGTTTTTTTTTTGTGATTTCAGATATTAAAAAATTATAACCGGGCAACCCATCGACTCGCACGGGTTAGCCGAGTTATGGCCGGTTCGCTCCGAGTTATACCGGGTTGTCCCGAGTCAAAACTATCCGAGTTCGGAGGTTGACCGGACCGGCCAAGTGAGCGGGTCGCCGGTTTCCGGCCTAACCCGGCCGGTCCGGTCCGGGTTTTAATACACTGAGTAGTTTATAAACATGTGCTTGTAAAATATTGACTAAAGTATATTTTTAGTCCTTTAAGTTTGTATGAGGAACACTTTTAGTCGCTTAACTTTATAAAGTATACTTTTGGTCCTATAATTCTAACACTGTTTATGTTGCTAATGGAAAACGCCAATGTAACAAACTCAAGTGATAACTGTGTAAACTTAAGAGATAACTATGTAATTAAATACTATTAATTTTAAATTTAAAATATGTGTAAATTGAAAAATATTTAAAAACCCAATGAAGCATCCATTGTATTAAAAATTTTTGAGTTTAATAATATAAAAATATTGCCAAATTTAGATATATTTAATTTAATAATCTAAATATCAAAACCTTGATTTCATTTATTGTGATTTCTCAGTTTGTTGTAGTTTAATAATCTAAATATATTATATTAAAAAAATAAAAACTTAAATATGCTTTGCAAGCTATATAGTTATTACTTGAGTTTGCCGCGTCAACATTTTCTGTTAGTAACATTAATGGCGTTAAAAACATTGGATCAAAAGTATACCTTATGAAAAACTTAAAGGACTAAAAATATACTTTACCCTGGAATATTTAATCTTGGGGTGTGTTTGACGATGGCCAAAGTTATTATTGTACATTACCTTGTAACTAGAATTTTCGCATTAAGGTGAAAAAAAAAATGGAGTGTACAGTTAATAAAATTATTTTCAACCTTTTATTCATCAATAAATCTACGTCAAATTAATAACAGATGTCATCACACACACTTTCTCTCTCTTTGAGAGACATAAATCTCTGTGGAGTCACAGAATGAGTTTGCATGTCAAATGAGAATGAAAAAGTAAACCACTGATGAATGTCGATTTGGCTAACAAAGAACGCAAGTGAAGATGTTTAGTCAATTCAAGTCGGTATCACGAGGTTGTTGGCAATTATGAGTGGAGTAATAGTTAAAAACAGTGTTTTTATTTGGAATAGCGATTAAAATATTTTAAAATAAATATTCAATCTTGTTTTACGATTTACGAAGTAAATATGTGAAAAAAAATTTTATCTCAATATTCATAAATAAACATTTTTAGAGATCTCAAACAAAGTGTCATTTTATGTTCCAAGACCCTTATCACTCTCTGATGAGGACTCTTCTCCGGCTGCCACCCATCTCCGACCTTCCTGCCGATGTAACCTCCTTCTCCGATGCCAACCGTCTTTTCCTCATACCACCATCGTCATTGCCGCACCCAGGTTCCATCACGGAATCGCTGTCGTGGTCCTCCCTGCACCCTCCTCTTCAGAGTTGGATCATATTTTTTTGAGTCGTGTGAACAGTTAAATTTTTAAATCCATGTGACTATGAGGAAAATATCTTCACAATACATCCATTTTAGCCCATTTAAACCTATGACTTGCAAAGTGAAACCGGAAAAACAAATAATATCTCAACGGCAAACTATAAGTTCGAGGGGCAGTCACAGGGTAATAATTACAAGAAGGTATATAAGAGTCAAATATTTTGACAACAACTAATTAACTTTCTCATATCCAATATTATACTGATTTTGATATTTAATATAAGAGTTATTTGACTAATTTTGAGAAATTAAAAAAATTAAATAAATTACTTAATTATAACATACTAACTCCGGTCCTTAATATAAGATCTAGTTGGCTTTTTTTGAAGAAATTAAAGAAGCTAAATAAATTATTTTAAAGTGTTCATATTCATCATTTTTATATCAAACTAATTTGCATAACTTATAAACTAATATATAATATGATAATATACAACATATGTTATAATTAAATTTTTTATTTTGCTTTCTTAATCTCTAAAAAAAAGTTAACTGGTTTTATATTAAAGACCGAAAGGAATTTGTTATATGATCTCTCTAAAATAAGTATGTGTTCCATTTTATTATATACTACCCCTGGTCTTCAATATAAAACACAATTGACTTTTTAGGAAAATTAATGAAACTAAATAAATTATTTTAAAATATTTATTTTTATTGTTTTTTCTCCAATCTAACTTGTCTAACTTATAAATTGATATAAAATCCAATGATGCACAACATATATTATGATTAAATAATTTATTTAAGCTCCTTAATCTCTTAAAGAAAAAGTTAATTAGGTCTTATATTTAAAATCGGGGAAAGTATTAGTTTATAAGTTAAGTAAATTAATTTGATGAAAAACAATATTATAAGTGATAAAATAAAAATGTATTATATTTATGACTAAAATTACTTATAAACTAGCTTTTATATTTAGGACTATATTAATTTATCTTCCATTAAACGTTATTTGAGTTTATATAATCATCAACCTAGTCGCCTCTCTCTTTAATTACCATACCACAAAGTGCACGACCAACATACAGAATGAAATTTGGCTGCACAATTTTTTCAAAAGGAATTTTTGTTAAAAATATGTTGGCTCTATTTGTAATATAATGTTTCCTTTTTCTCATTATGCACAAATTTAAAACAGGTGCATAAAGACAAGATCGAATGCTTAGAGATAATATCAACCAAATTATTTCTTCCTTTAATTCCTCGACCAAAAATTACTGCATCAAGTCATCAACATCAATATTCAACCAATATATGATATATGCGATAAAATACCATTCTATTCATGTGTGTGTGATGAAAAACTTACCTTAGACTTCGTGTAAATTAAGGGTCTGTTTGGTGCGAGGGATTTGGAGGGGAAGGGAGGGGAGGAAAAATTTTTATGAGTTAAATTTTAAAAAATTGAAGAAGTGGGGTAATAAAATTTTAATAAAGAGAATATATAAGATAAAAGAGTAAGAAAAATCAATTAAAAATTTTTAACCCCATTTCTCTAATTTTTTTAAATTCAAATAAAAAAAAATTCCCTCCGCCCACTTTCTTCCCTCCCCTCCCCTCATACCAAACAAGCCCTACATGTTTTTGATCCATCTATTGTAGCATATAATACTATAAAAATTTTAATCATAGCATTATACTTGGATCATAATTGTTATAACCTTTTTTTTTCTTTTGCAAATTCTCTATAATAATGCATAGGATCCACATTAGTTGTATATAAAAAAAGGTAATTGGCAATCAAATAGTTTATCGTGGCTCTTTATATCTCATTTATATATTATATACAAAAATTCTAACTAGTTCGCTAATTATGAGTTACAAATAATATGATTTATTTTTCATACATTATATAAAATTCATTCACGATACGAAGAATGATAGTTGTGTCAGGAAAAAAACTAGCCCAAAAAAACTGTATAATTTCATTAAACAAATGATGGGCAAAATCTATCATTACAATTGTGTCCCCAGTCCCTATTTATAGACTAAGAAGGCTTATGAGTATAAAGCCCATATCAACATAACCTGTTTTTGTAACCTGTACGCAATACACTAGTATATACAAGTATCTATTTAATACATAATTTACTTTAGATTCTCTATACGCCCCTTAAAGCAACTGGAAGGCATTGATAGTGCCTAGCTTGCCAAGGAGATGATTCAAACTATGTCTACCAACAACCTTAGTTAAGATATCTGCCTCTTGGTCATTAGAGCTAACATGTTGGAGACTAATTAAACCACTTTGAAGCTTCTCTCGTACAAAGTGCAAATCAATCTTAATATGTTTGGTTCGCTCATGGAAGACCGGATTCGATGCAATGTGAATAGTCGCTTTGTTGTCACATTTGACTTCAACTGGCTTATCACGCTTGATGCCAAAATCCTTCAATAAACCAGTTATCCAAATGACCTTCAAAACAGCAGAACCAAGAGCTCTATACTTCACTTCTATAGATGAACATGAAACTATATGCTGCTTCTTCATTTTCCAAGTAACAAGCAAACCTCCTAGTTTGAGCAAATAACCGGTCACTGATCTCCTTGTCGTCTCACATGCTCCCTAGTCTGAGTCACAGAAATAGGACAGCACTGGGTCACCTTTAGAACTCAGAAGTACTCCAACCCTATACTTTGTTTAAGATAGCAAACCACGTCTCTAGCTGCAGCCATGTGAGTCTTAGTTGGAGTTTGCATATATTGGTTAAGAACCTGCACAGAAAAGGAGATATCAGGCCTAGTGGTAGTCAAAGCCGACCTACTAGCCTTCGATATGGTTTGGGATCCATAAGAAGATCCTTTTTTCTATATCTCTTCTCATAATAGGCATGCAACTTTCAGTTTTGCCTCATTGGCATAGACAAAGGCTCGCATCCACTCAATTCGATGTCAGATAATAAGTCAAAGATATATTTTCTTTGAGAAAGTACAATACCTTTATGTGATCTAGCTATCCTATGCCTAAGAAATGTTTTAACTCTCCTAGATCTTTTATACTAAAGTTCCCATGAAGAAAATCCTTTACCTCTTTTCTTCTAGTTTCGGAATTACCAGTGATAAGCAAGTCATCAACATACACCAAAACAAGTACAAAGCCATAATCAAATCTCCTAATAAACAAGGAGTAATCGTGTTTGCTTTGAGTAAATCCCCTATGTATCAGGTACGTGGTTAACTTTTGGTTCCATTGCCGGGATGCTTGTTTCAAGCTATATAATGATTTCTTAAGCCTACATACCATTCCCTTTTCCTTGGTTTCATAGCCTTGGGGAATGGTCATGTAAACCTCCTCATTAAGATCACCCTACAAAAGCGCATTGTGTGCATCCATTTGAAATAGAGGCCCATCATATAAAGCAGCAAGTTTAAGCATGACTCGGACTGTTACCATTTTGACTACGGAAGAAAATGTCTCATGATAATCGATACCCTCTCTTTGAGTATATCCTTTAGCTACCAAACATGCCTTGTATTTATTTATAGTCCCGTCTGAATTATATTTTATCTTATACACCCATTTAAAACCTATTGCCTTCTTCCCTTTTGGGAGAGGCACCATATCCCAAGTATCATTACATTCTAAAGCATACATATCATCCCTCATGGCATTAACCCAGTTGTTATCCTTTCTAGCTTCAAAATAAGAGGATGGTTCCGTCAAATAATCAATGGAACAAAGAAAACATAAATAAGATGATGATACCTTACTATATGACATGTAGTTCTCTATGGGATATCTACATTTTATGGGTGCTAAAGAGTTGTTACCAAATTGGATATCAGCAGATTTGAGATTGTATGCCAGCAGGCTGCACACATAATCTTTGGACTAAATAGGGGCATGTCGAGCTCTAGTGTGTGGAATGTCCATAGAAACCTTGTGCTGGTCACCATGATCATCTTCTTGTTCAGAATCAATGTCTGCATGGTCCTGCACATTATCTAAATCATGACAGGCCACTTCTAGTTCAAATAGAAACATGTTGTTTACCATTTTAGGCAATTCCCCTTACTGTGTGTTATTCACAGTTTTGAAGGGAAACAGGTTTTCTTGGAATCTAACATGTCTACTCACAAATAATCGCCTCTCTTTAAGATTAAGGAGGATACACCCCTTTTGACCACTAAGGTATACAAAAAACACATAAGGAATGGACCTTGGCTAAAACTTATCAGTGGTTGTGAGATTATTAGCATAGGCCAAAGAACCAAACACATGTAAAGAGGAGTAATTGGGTGTTTTACTATGCATAATTTCATAGGGAGTTTTGAAATTCAGAATCCTATAGGGTATTTTATTGATTAAAAAGGTGGCAGCCTTCACACATTCCCCCCCAATACTCAATTGGAACTTGAGATTGGATCATCAAGCCTCTTAAAACTTGTATAAGAGTTCTATATTTTTGTTCCACAATCCTGTTTTGTTTAAGAGTGTAGGGCAAAAGGTTTGGTGTACAATCCCTTTTCCTTTGAAAAAATCATTTAAATTTGTGTTAAGAAACTCAATACCATTATTGGTTCGTACCTGCTTTACCTTCCCATTAAATTGTGTTTCAGCATATGCCATAAAATTTTTAATATGCATATATGTTTCAGATTTAGAGTGCATCAAAAAAATCCAAGTAGCCCTAGAGAAGTCATCAACAATAGTAAGGAAGAGACGATGTCCCGAATGTGTGGGAGTTTTATATGGGCCCCAGACATCCATATGCAGCAGCTCGAAACATGCTTTGGACTTAATACAACTAGGAGAAAAAGGTAATTTGGTCTGTTTAGATTGAAGACAAACAACACAGACTTTATTGAAGGAAATATTCTTGTCAAGTACAATATCCAAATGTTTTAGCATTGATAATGGAGCATGACCTAGCCTAGCATGCAACATAGATACATCAATTTTGCTACAATTGGTTTCAGTATGACCAGCCACATTTACAAGTACACTATCAAAGATGCGCAGAATATAAAGGCCTACAACGACATTACCAGTCGCTTTCAAGTTGCCGCCGTGAAGATCCTGAATGATGCAGATATTAGGAAAGAAACTAACCATACAATTCTGCTCACAAGTAAGTCTAGACACTGATATGAGGTTAAATTTCAATTCTGGGGCAAATAAAACATTTGAGAGGTGCAAACCATTAGGAAATATAACGGTACCAATATGAGTGGTGGGGACCCATTCCCTATTAGGTATTTTAATCATTTTAAGTGGTCCTGTATAAGTTGTATAATGGTTTAAAAGTGATAAATCACTAAATAAATGAGTAGTTGCTCTTGAATTTATGACCCATGTGGTGTGTTGTTAAAGAGCAAGAATTAGCCAAAGCTGTACTGGTTAGAGCATGTGCATTCTCATCAGCATCCTTCTTCAGAAGTTCCATTAAACGTTCATATTGATATAGAGTGAGTGAAGGAGAGACCATGTTTGCTGCATGTGCCAAGCCTTCACCAACACTCCCTTACAGTGTAGAATCTTGAGACCCCTTAACTTTGGAACCCTTAAAATCAACAAGGTATCTAATCAGCTGGTAACAGTAGTCCTTAGTGTGGCCACGTTGCCACAATGACCACATTCAGGAGTTGTGCCAGCACCATACCCCTTATTACGTCCTCGTCCTCGACTCTTTGTAGTCATAACAATACCTTCGATTACTGAATTCTTTGGCATAGCTACAATAGCACGGTGTGCCTCATCCTCTGAAAGCATAGCAAAAGCCTAGTTGACTGAAAGTAAGGGACTCATGAGGAGAATTTGGCTCTTTGCAACACTATAAGTATCATTGAGCCCCATCAAAAATTGCAACAACTACTGTTGCTGCAGGAGATCAAATTGCGCCTTGGAGGCACCACACTTACAGCAATTATAGGTTGGTGCTTCTACAAGAGCAGAATATTCCTCCTAAAGCTCTTTAAGCTTCAAATAATAATGGGAAATGGACAACCCTCCTTTCTGTAAAGAATATATCTCGCGATTAACTGTGAAAATCCTAGAACTTATAACCTTATCAAACCGCTCCTTGAGGTCCATCTAAACCAAATGAGCATCTTGGAAGTAAACAACCCCATTGGATAATTCAGGAGAAAGAGAGTTCAAAATCCACGAGAGGCCCACCACATTACATCTTTCCTATTGTTCATGAAGCCATTCTTCTTGAGAGGCCTTCGTACAGGATCATCAACAAACCCAATTTATGCTTACCCCTGAGTGCAATTCACATGGCTTTGCTCCAAATAGTGTAATTAGCACTGCCAATAAGAATTTGGGAAACAATAGTGGAGCCTTATGTGTCAGAGGGATAAAGGTATAAAGGGTGGGTGAAACTAAGTACGGCGGCGGAGAATCAGAGGACCCATTCTTTCTAGCGTCAACCATTAGAAGGAGAAACAGGAAGATGAAGAAGGCACGACAGTGGAGAAAAGAAATACTGACAAATAACGTACTAGCCAAGAATCAACACAATCGATGCTCGCGGAAGTGATGGACAGAGAAGGGAAGGAAACACCTCAATCGTTAAACAGTGGCAGCCTCCCAACACGTTCCAATTGGCGTCAATCGAAAAAGGGAAAGAACTACCGCAGACTCAAAGATTGGTAGCCCTTCAACACCAAGAAAGCACCGAACGCCGTTGAGCTTCAAGAACCATCGAACACGAGGGAATAGCCCTCGAACATTGGTAGCCTTTCAACACCAAGAACACACCGTACATCAAAACCTCATCACAAGCACTGAGTCAAACTTCAAGAACCTTCCAACTCAAGGGAATAGTGACCCCTGGAGATATATGCCATCTACGAAGGAGAAAGAGTGATGCTTGGAGAAAGTGGGGCTTCAAATGGGTTGAGTTGAGAAGCATCGTGAAGAACAGAAGGAAGAAAATATTGGAGTTCTTGATCCAAGGGCTGAGGAAATAGATGCTTGATCGAAGGATTGAGAATAACGAATCTTGGTCAAAGGACTGAAAAAGATAGATTCAACCCAGCTGTGGCTCTGATTCCATGTCAGCAAAAAAACTAGCCCAGAAAACTATATAATTTCATTAAACAGATTATGGGCAGAATCCATCATTACAATTGTGTCCCCAGGCCCTATTTATAGACTAAGAAGGCTTCGAGTATAAAGCCCATAGATTTAACGGTTTTTGTGTTGGATGCCATTTTTTAATTGTTCATTGGTATTTTTGCCTCTTCTAAAACATATTTGTGCCAGACGCTCCTCGGATAAAACTTCGTTGGTAAATTTGCTCCTTAATCCTTTCTTATATCTCAAGCAATTAAAAAGTCAATATTGTATAACAAACTTTTTTTTCCTGCACAATATTTTATAAAAACCATGATCAGAAGCTTTTTTTTTTCTTTTTTAAGGTCAGAGATCACGAGCTTGAATGACGATTTAACGATTGGATTTAACGGTGTTGGATTTAACGATTTTTGTGTTGGATGCCCCTTCATTGGTATTTTTACCCCTTCTAAAATATATTTGTGCTAGACGCTCCTAGGACAAAACTTCATTGGAAAATTTTCTCCTTAACCCTATAAGAAATGAGGATTTTTTTTGCATGCAATGAAATAAGGGCTTTTTTTTAAACCTGTGAAATTGAATAAGGGTTTGAAGCCATGATACTAACAATATTTATCTCAAGTTCTCCATCTAATAAGTTATTAATAATAGACTAACCATAGTTCGCCCTGTTAATTCTAGTTGAAAAATAATTAGAAAGCTCAACAAATGAATACAAAAATTCATGAAATTCTTTTACAATTCAGAAAATGATTTTGATATTTTTATAATAAAATGACATTTCACTTATTTTTATTTTGTTTGTCTTTAAACATTTTACTAATTTTTATTAGATCAATACTCTATACTACTTATTTTCCTTGTAGTTATTGTTATTAACACTTACATATATATATATATATAATGGTGAAGCTAGCTTGGATCTTACATACTACAACACATAATAAACATCAAAAGGGTTGAAGAAGATCTTCCCTCATGAAGGGAATACACCTTGAATGGGGAATTGGTAAAACTACCAGACTTTGAATTAAGTGTTGAGCATCTTTTGCTAAGTAATCAACACAGTTGATTGTATCCCTCGGTGCATATCGAAGTTCGATGTCCCATTTAGAGTAGAGTAAATCCCTAACTGCATTAATCTCTAATCTCAATGGATGATTAAAACCACCATCTCTTATAACCAGGCTTTTTGAACCCGAACCGGACAGGCCGGTCGGGCCCGAAAACCGGCGAACCAGCCGGCGAACCGATCCAGGTTCATATTTAAAAAAAATAAATTTTTCCTTTAGAATTTCATACTATAAGTCTAAAATTTTCAATTTCTCACCGATTTAGTCCCAGTTTAGCTCCAGTTTGGTCCGGTCCGGGTTCATATTTAAAAAAAATTTAATTTTTCCTTTAGAATTTCATAGTATAAGTCTAAAATTTTCAATTTCTCACCGATTTGGTCCCGGTTTAACTCCAGTTTGGCCCCGGTTTGACCCACTGACCCTTAACCCAGTACCCCGACCGATTCAATGCCCGGTCCGAGTTTTAATACCTTGCTTATGACCAAGTGATACGCCTCAAGTGAGTTTGTATAAGCAATTACTTTGTGAAATCCATATTGTTTGTACAATTAGAGACCTATCAATAAGGCAATAAGTTATATAGTTGTCAATGGAACAAACCCCATCCTGTGCTGAAATCCAAGGGCCCAATTACCCCTATTATCTTGAACCAATCCTGCACATACTGCATTGCGTTGATTATTGACTGATCCATCTGTATCTAGTCAAACATACTCTTCCAGTAGTGGTTGCTAGTTAGGATCCTCATCGCCGTTGAAACAGAAAATTTGATACTTCAAAGTGTCATAAAAGGCTATATTCTAAGAGCTGATACATGCCACCATGAATAATCTCATTACCTTAAACTCGAGCTCCCTCTATGATGCCCTTACATTTGTTTTCCATAACAACCAATAAAGGATACTAATATCTTGACTTATGGCCAACGATGAAAATAAGCCTTTCCTAAAGGAAGTGACATATTATCCTTGAGCCTTACTGGCAAATCAAAACGAACAAAGCTAAAATGAGAGTTAGGAGTAATAAATGTAACCACACTTCTCTCGCAATCTCACAGTTACAAAGGATGTGTATAATGGTTTCTTTTTGCTGATACTCAAAAGGATATTCTTCACTAACTGGTAAATCTCTCATAGCTTTGAGTGAGTTGGTAGGTAGTCTCTTATGAATGACTTGCCAGAAAAACATCTTCACTTTCTCCAGAATAGGTAATTTCCACACTTTCTTCCACAGAGTTGGTCCATTCTTATCCCGCTGGGTGGATATGAAATTGTAAGCAACACGGACACTAAATGTGCCATCCAAAGTATTTATCTAGCAGAAAGGATCATCTCCACTTCTACATGGTAGGTTAACCTAAATTATATTATTAGTCACCCATTTGGGAGGAATTCTCTCCATTTTGATATGTTCCACACACCATTTACCTAGACAAAGTCCCTCAGTTTAGCACATGGGTTTAAATTATGAAAATTTTGATCAACAAAATGTATTAGGGATTTATCAAGCGAGGTCCATAAATCGCACCAGCCATAAGCTATAGTTCCACTTTTCAGACTTCTACCAATTCCTTGCTAAAAGGTGTCCTAAATAGCAGTGATACTGTGCCACACATTAAAGGAGTTTTGCTTCTTGCAAACCATTGGATAGTCACTATCTCTACACCCATATTTTCCCTTTAAACATTGAACCCAAAGGTCTTCTGGTTTGGTTAGGAGACCCTAACAGAGCTTCATGATAAAAGCAATGTTTTGTCACTACATATCTTTTATACCCAAACCCCCATCTTCTTTAGGCAGTTTGATCTATTCCTAAGAAATGAGATACATTTTCCTACTTTCTTGCCTTTGGTTCCAAAGGAAATTATGACCCACCTTCTCCAATTCCTTTAAGATGCCTTTAGGTAGTAGCATAATTTGCATATAGTAGTTAGGCAAGGCTGACAAAACAGATTTAACCAAAATCGTCCTGCTTGCCATGGTGAGGAATCTTCCTTTCCAGTTGATTAACCTCTTTTTTGCCCCCTGAATGATAAGGAAATAGATGGCTTTAGTAATTCGATGATGTAGAAGTGGTACACCAAGATATTTACCAATGTTATTCGTAATCCTGATCCCCAGGCAGTGACTCAGCTCAAGTGCCCTATTAAAATGTACATTTCTAGAGAAAAAAATGCTTTAGATTTGATCAAGCTTATTTGGTGTCCTAAAACCTCACAAAAGGATTTCATAGTTTCTCTCATTAGATCAATCTGGTCCTTGGTAGCTTCACCAAATAAGAGAAGATCATTAGCAAAGAAAAGATGAGATATGGGAGGGGTATGTATGTTGAAATAAAGCCCCTTCCAATTACCTTCTCGGACTTCCTTGTTGATCAGCTGGCCCAGACGTTCCATACATAGCATAAATAAGTAGGGACTAAGAGGATCACCTTGGTGAACTCCTCATGTAGGCTAGAAAGCAGGTGATTCAACTCAATTCCAGAGAATTTTCATGGACACCAAGGATGTGCAAGCCATAATAAGGTTCACCAGCTCATCTCTAAGCCCAACACTGAGAATAATGGATTGAGGAAACTTCCAATCTAGGCAATCGTAAGCTTTCTCCATGTCAACCTTAACATCAACTATTCCTTTTTTCCTTCTCTTACTCCACATAGTATGAATAGCTTCTTGAGTAATGATTATGTTATTACTGCTTTGGCAGCCCGCAATAAAACTGCATTGCTAAGGTTGGATCAAGGACTCATTGCCCTCTCCATTCTCTCCGCAATGATGTTAGTGATGATCTTGGAAATGATATTGCAAAGAGAAATAGGGCGAAAAACTTTTAGAGTCAGGGGTTATCAATTTTAGGAATAAGTATAATGTGAGTATGATTGATATCTCTAACCCTCTCCGAGTTATGCCAAACCTCTTGAATAAACTCACATACCTTATCCCCAATATGATTCCACTGAGTTTGTAAGAAGTGTGCTTAGAGGCCATCTGGGCCAGGAGCTTTTAAAGCACCCATCATATAAGCATCATTCTTGATTTCATTGTCATTTACCTTTTTATGGATCAACACATCATCCCTAGCTTGTAGTGGTGGAAAATTTTGCAGTCCAGTCTATGGAATCAAGAACCCAGTTATCTCTAATATAAAGTTCTTTGAAGAGCTTCACAGCCATCTCTCTTAACTTATCCAACTCACTAACCTAATTTCCTTCTTCATCTTGGAGGGCTTCTATGCATTGTTTTTTCGCTTAATCAATGCCGAGGTGTGAATAAACCTAGTATCTTGTTACCTTAAGCAAGCCACTTGCACCTAGATTTTTTATACCAAAAAAGTTCCTCTTGCGCACTTAACTTGCTATATTCCTGCTAAAGTTGTTTCTTAAGCTTGAATAGGCCATTAGAGGTATTATTTTATCAAGCTCTATCAATACCCTTTAATCTTTTAAGAAGATTCGATTTTTTCTGCCAAGAACATCGGAATTCCATTTGGTGGCCTCAGCTTCAAATCTTATTCTTCCTTGACCAATTTATATTTTCCCAGAATTTATAGACCACTTTAGAGAAATTATCTTCTAATGCCCACACAGGATGATAATTGAAACGACGCTTGGCTTGTTGATTTGGGGATTTGTACCATTTGAGGAAAGCACAACCTGATGATCTGATTTATAACGAAGTTGGTGAATGACCTTACTATGTGGATGGTTTAATTCCCAAGTGAGGTTGCCAAATACCCAATCCAGTCTTTTTTTCACCCCTTGTTTTTCCTAAGTGAAACACTCACCAACAATGGGTATTTCCAAACAGATTCGAGTTACTAATACAATATGAGAATTGTTTCATAGCCCGAATAGAAGGATCAGAACCCTCTACTTTATCTGCTGGATCCAAGAAAGCATTAAAGTCCCCAATAACCATCCAAGCATCCTCAGTAGCTTGTGCAATATCTTGTAAAAAATACCATAAATTCTCTCTTTTACTTACCCTTGTCTCCTCATAGATAAAAGTGACAAAAAAAATCACTTGTTTAATATCAAACAATTTACAATGAATAAGTTGGGTAGTAAAGAAGAGATAATCCACATGAGTATCAATATCATCCCATAGGATCTAGATGCCCTCTGTAAAACCAGTGGCCTCCATCATAATCCAATTGCTAAAACCCAGTTTATGGTTCATAGCATCATCCTTATTACCACTTATACAGGTTTCAATTATAACCCCCTTCGTAATTATGATTCGAAATACGTATTTTAAAATAAAATAAAGACCAATAATAATCAAACTCATTTACAATCCCTTCCTTACGGAAGGGTTTTCACAAATATTTTCAAAATTTCTGCCTTACCCTGGTCTCAAATTCCACAACTCAAATATAATTACCCTATGCAGTTACATCACATTTACATATCAGAGTGTACAACAAAATCCCGGCAACCTCCAGGTTTCATACATAAACTAAAGGTTTATAAATTTCCATTAGGGGATTACACCACTGTCTCCAAAACAACATTTATAAGATATACGGTGATCTCCCAACAAAACATGATAACCAACACCAAAATATAAATCTTCCTAAGGCGCCCTATCCGCCCTTGGTCGTCTCCTTTCCCTTGGAGCCACTTGCCCTGTCTGAAGGTTAGTCAATGGAAAGAATGAGATTCAAAAGAATCTCAATAGTAACAAATTACTCATACCACATGTAATCATAAAGCATGCAAGAAAATCATCAAGCAGCATCATAGTATAAAGCACAGCACGTCGGCTGTCACATATGCACATAATCACATAATCTCATCCCCCGTATTCCACTGCCCCAAAGGCACGGTCCTCCCACTGTCAACACCGATGGACCATGGGTAAAGGTTTCACAAATAGCCTTTCGGCTTTCACATATAGCCTTACGTCTTTCACAGAGTCTCATCCCCTGGATTCCACCGCCCCGAAGGTATGATCCTCCCACCGTCAACACTGATGGGCCGTAGGTGATAGACTCACAAACAATGATCAAACAAACATACCATGTATCACATATAGTATAAGGGAAAAGAGTCACTGCCTTGTTCTTTCCAATTGTGCTCTAGCATAAGTGGATCACGAACAGGGCAAATATCGAATCCTACAATTCCAAATGCACCATTTAGACACTTCCATAGTGTTTCTTGAGGTTATATGAGTCTATAATGAAAATTTACAAAAATGCCCCCAGGGACCCGGCCCAGGCCCGCAGTACAAATCGACTGCCCTGTACAGAGTTTCAATGGAAAAAATTTTCAACTTTTACACAATTGTTTCCAATGGTTCCAATTTCACAATAAACACTCTCCCCACACGAATTTTCACAGGGAAGCCATTGGAATCATTAAAACAACCAAATTCCCATCACACATTCTCCAAAAACATTCACTTTTGAAGTCATTAGCTCTTAATCGCTTTTTGGGATATTACATCAATCATGCACAAAATATCAATATTATTATTATTTTTAACTAAATCTTTAACAATACGGGGAAAATTCCTATTTCCAGCATCCCTACTATTCCAAGAAGCAATTATCATAATAATAATACTTGGAAACAAAAACACTAACACTTACTAATCACCAAGAGCCCCGTCAATTTGTGTGATATGCTCCACCAAACCATGTCGGTCCCCTACACTCAGTGTTGCATCCATAAAATCATCTCCAATATCATCATCTAAAGATATGGATATTGAAGACATAAGAGAGGTTCTTTGTACAACACACACGCTTTGTTCACATTTTTCCTTAATAAATGCATCAGGTGGGCTTGTGTTATTTTCCTTGGGTCCTTCCAACAATAAAATAGGCTGATTATGCTGCCTACCATCATGTTACGATGTTAAAATGGAAGTAGCACTTCCTTGGGTTAAGGAACCACCCACTACAAGATGTGCTTTTTGGCCCATATGTGCTTTAAGAGGCCTATCTGTTGTTTTGCCTAGTTCTTGGCCCAATACCTTTGTCTCATATGTGCTCTTATAGCTATGTGCCTTACCTCCTTTTCTTGGCCTAGGACCTTTATTTTTTTCTTTTCCCATACCTTAGTTAAAAGTACACCCTTCTTCTGTACAATCTGACTCCCTCCTCCATTCCTTTGAGATGACCTTGCCCGTGCGGTCATGGGTCTTTCTATGTCCTCACCGCCAAGAAAATCGTGTTGCTCCTCTGCTTCCTTATAGGCCGAGTCTAAGGTCATGATGAGCTAACCTTGTCCAACCGTCATGCTACCTTCTTCAGCTAGGTTGGCAAGAGATTGGAAGCTCGAGGCTTCTCGGCCTTCTGCGGAACCTTTGGCAGATTTTGTGTGATTCCCCTGTTCCTTCGAGATCCTCGGCTGATGCCTCCTCCTCAAAAATTGAGCTCTTCTAGCATTCCCCACAATCATCCACTCTCCGAAATGTTCATTGGAGCTGGGTGTGTGCGTCAGTGGTGTGGGTTTAGTAACCGTCGGAGCATGTGTTGGTTGGTGGTCAGAACCTGGTTGAGCCATATTGCAATATGTCTAATGGCAATTATCCTTGCGATGTCCATAGCATCCATAGGAAAAGCATATCAGTCCAAGACCCTCGTATTCAACCTGATAAACAGAATGGGCTGTAATGACTCTTGAAATAAGCTTCTTATGTAGATCTAGCTCGACATGAATACGAGCATACTTTCCTCTCTCAATTCTCGCTGAATTAGATGGGGTGACAGATGGGGTAAGCGTATCCACCTTTATTGTTTTCTTCTCTCAACACTTCTGTCTTTCACACACAACAAAAGTTCGATGATATTAATTTAAAGGCAAAACTTAAGTCAAGTTAATTAGGCCTATTATATATCCAAGTAGCTTATGAAATTTTGCCATGTTGATTAATTGTACACATAAGTACTAACTTCATGTTAAACCACTATTAGTAAATCACGAACAGTTTTTTATTGGCTATTGATCATATACTGTAATTCTTATATCATCGAACATGGCATAAAGGGTAGTATCAAGGAAGCAGAGTCAATATTTAGTAGGATGCCTAGCAAAATTACTGTCTCATGGGTTCAAATTAAACAAGTAGACCTCGAGCGTTAAGTTTTGTCGTCCACTTTCTAATGCTGGTTTAACGGAAGGTTAGTGCTAATGTGTAACATTAATCTAAATGGCATAATTTTATTGGCTACTTAGTCATAATGGACCTAATTAACTTGACCTAATTTTTGTCTTTAATTTAATTCCTTATATTTATTTTTCATCATGAACAAGTTTTTATCTTGGCAAAGTTTTTTTTAATGTGAAAATAGTACAAGGCCTTACATTTTTTTCCTGAAAAAAATGGTTTAAAGTAAGAGAAGTTTATTTAAAATAACTTGGAGGTACACTTGATCAAATAAAGAAGGTCATTTGACTAATAAGCAGTTGATTGATATGATAAGTAGACTCAACTTTATAAAAAGGTGAACATAAATTTGATTATTAAGAGACGTATTTGTTAAGAAAGAAGAAAATTCTTTATACTAAAGGAATTACACCCACACCCAGATAAAAAAAAAAATCACTTGCACATGCTCTCCATTTCCTATAAAATAAATTATAGTCTGTATGGTTTAAAAACAAAATTAAAAATATTTTATAAGTTAATATATAAAATATTAAATTTAAACGACTAAAATTTTAATATAAATACAATGGGGATGAAAATAACAAGAGAGAGAAATCAAATCCCTCAAATTTAGGTGATTCTAGTCAATGCAATTTTTAAACTTGAGCTTTTAATAAATTTTCCCCATTTTTTATCTATGGGAAACAATACTATTTAAGTTGTTATGATCAATTATAATTAATTTAAAATATAGGCTAGCATGACAAGATTTTTTTTATTAAGTGTTGATTTGGGGTAGCTTATTTTTGGGCAATAAATGCTTATAAATCGTGATTTATGGTATATAAGGTAAATATATAAGAAGAATTTTATCTCAACTTATATAATAAGTACTTATTGACTCACAATAAACAATACCAAACGCACACTAATATATGTCTCAAATAATTAAAATCCCGACAAAAAGGAAGAAAAATTATTACGAAAGAAAGAAACTCCCTCCCTCTCTCTCTTACTCTCGTTCTTCGGGTCCTCCTCTTTCTATCCTCACCTCCCCTGATTCGGCAAATAGGTTTTCATTTGCTGTTTCTCTCTTTGAGGAAGCAAGCAAGCATACAGATTCGAGGCCTTCTTTCTGCAAATTCGTGAATTATAGGGCTTCTCCAAGTTCCTTACTCATTTCGATTTTGAATGTAATTCAGGATTCATTGCACTCGGCTTTTCATTCTTCACTCTACTCACTCAATCTAGGGCTTTTTTGCTTCCTTCTCCTAAACCTCTGTATACGATTATATTGCGATTACTCGATCTGAGCATGGAAGGCTGGGATTTATCGTCGTCAGCGGCAGCCCCTTCTTCCAACCGCGATGGCTCTTTGACCACTGATACTGACGATGTTGTTTTCTCCGATACCGTTGCCCTGGCCCAAGATGCTGCCTTGCATTTCCAGTCTGGCAAGTTTGCCGAATGTTTGGAGATTTTGAACCAGCTCCTGCTTAAGAAACCGGATGATGCCAAGGTAATTCTCTTTTTCAATTGCATGGATCCTATCACCTTTCCTTCTCTTTCTTCATTTCTGCTTCTGAAATGATCGATATTTGCCATTATAATCTGCATCTTCCACGCCCTAAAAGTTTCCAGTAGACCTAAATTTGTCTTCCCACCTCGTCATTTCTTGGGTTAGTGGTGATTTTGCGGCAACTGATATTCACTAGGTGATTAGTGGATTAGGTTTTAATATCTTCTAAATGGTAAGGTTCACTTTGAGGTCCATCAGGCATCATTTACGGGCACTTGTAGTTTAGCATATGTCGCTAGAGCCGCAACATTTACTGGTTCAATTGGTTTACATAAAATTATTTAGTTGCATCTGGTAGCAAGAGTTTGCATGGGATGGATTAGGTGTGTTAAGCTGGTTTTGATGGATTTATAAAATGCATCTGTTTGTTTTTTTTTTGACTGAAAAATGCATCTGATTGTTGGAATGTAAGAACGTTGGATGTCGGGAGAAATTGGTTACACTTGAACAACCACCTTATTGATTGTGGAACTGAAAGTTTGGTTGTTTGGATGGTTTTTCTAGAAGAACTTTGACCTGAAATTTTCCAGGAGGACAGCCTTTATCAGTTTGACTGGTTAGGAAAAAGTTTGTTCGAGTGTTTTCCTTGATGGTCGTCTAATTTTAAATGGGGCTATTACTGGATGCTTATGCATCTCTAAGTTAACATCAGAAATTATCCTCGTTTCTTGGAATTAAATTGTTCTTCATATTTTCCTTTTCATTGCTTTCTGCTGATGGATTAGGTCTGTGATGTCATGAACAAGTTTAAACAATGGGCCTTGTAGAAAAACAGTATATAAAACTGGATTCTGTAGAGGAAATGATGTGGATTATCCATGCTTTATTTTTTAAGCTCATTCTCATTCATACCCAGGTCCTTCATAATATTGCAATTGCCGAATACTTTCGAGACGGTTGTTCAGGTCCCCAAAAGTTGATTGAATTACTTAATGGCGTCAAGGTATGTTATTTTATAAGGTGATTATCTTTTTGTGTTTTATTTTTGTTGCCTGGTACGTGGATAACCATATCTTTTTATCTCTATATATTTGAAAACTGGAATTCAGATGTGTCATTACCTTTGCCAAATTTGAAATATTTTGTAAATGTAATGATGATGATAGCCTTGAATCATGATTTGTCCTCTTCTATATGGTCTGAGCCTCATGCTTTGTGGAAAATGTCTACGAATCACATTGATCTGGTAATTTCAGATGGATTTCACATTATAAAGCCGGGCTGGGAGTTGTTTTCTTTCTTTTTTAATAGTAATAGAGATCAGAATTCAACACTGCTAGAATTGACTGAGGATATATTGATGACAATGAAGCCTTAAATTGATTCTTCTGGCTGTGATTTATTATGATATTACTGAAGACTTGGGTAGTTTGTTGTTTTATAGAATTAGTTCAGTAAAGTCAAGGGCAAAAAATTGGAAATTTTATTTAGGTTTTTGGTGAAGTTGGCCTCAAGCATGATGTTCGAATTTAGCAATTTAAACTTGACTTAGGCTAATGTGGTTCATTTTCAAGTTGTAGGTTATAGCTTTCATCTCTATTATTTGTACTAACTCTTTTTCATTTTTCTGGAATTGTTTCAGAGGAAAAGCAATGAACTCGCTCAGGCTTCTGGTGAACAAGGAGAATCAGCTAACAATGTTGGAAATAAAGTTGTTTTGGGGTCCAAAGGAAGTAATGCTTTGGCATTTCAGTTTTCTGGTGCAAGTAGCATTAGTACGATGTATACAGATGAATTTGATTCTTCTGTGGCAATGCTAAATATTGTATGTTGATTTTCCTCCTTAGGCTTATTTCATTTCTATCTTGCTTGTTTCTTGAAAAGACATATTTGTGGCGAGACTATATAAATTTATTATTTTGTGATTTCATTCTTCTTAGGCCATTGTTTGGTTCCATCTGCATGAGTATTCGAAGGCATTATCAGTTTTGGAACCCCTCTATCAAAATATTGAACCCATAGACGAGGTAGTCAAAGGCTACTTTAGTGTTATTTTATTTTGAAAAGTAAAACGTTGTGTTAATGGTTTTCTTCTTCCTATTCTCTCACTTTTGTGGTCCTCTTTCAAAAACCAGAAAACAGCTCGACATATTTGTCTTCTGCTGCTGGATGCTAGCCTTGCTTGCCATGATGCATCAAAGTCAGCTGTAAGTTCTATTTGACTATTCAATTAGTTGTTTTGATCAATGTTGTATGATGTGTGTAATTTTATATCGACTACTTTTTAAGGATTGTAAGTTTTATAAATTTATGGTGGCTGTATGAATACAAATGTATTGTGTGATTTGTAGATAACAGTACTAATTCTAATTTACGAATCCAAAAAAACTTCCCTGTATAATAGAAAAAAATCTGAAACTTTTTTCAAAAAGTTGGAATATACAGTTTCCGGTTAATGATGTAAATGGAGTTTTAGATTTCTATTGGTTATGGAATTTAATGCAGAAAGTTGAGTGATAAACTTTTTTTCAGCCTTTCCTTGATGGACATGTTGAGGAACTGGAGGGTATATTATGTCGATGTACCTTTTCTGTGTATTTTCAAGTCTGTGGTGGTGGATGTCTTATCCTTTGTGTTTGCATCCCGTCTCTCCCTAATAAAATTTCTTCTTTCATTGATACGTTCTGCCTTATCTGGTGAGTAGCATTTGTTTGAGTAGGATCTGATATCTATAGTTTTTGATCTTTTGTGGCTGGTTGAAAAGTTTTTGGAGTGGGTGGTATTACAATGTCTGAATGATTCAACTTCTACGATAAGAAGATTTTAATTTAAATTAATATCATGCCGATGATGCATTATTTCTATTAAAACTGTTCTGTAATGTTCTGGTGCTGAACTGGACTGGTCAGTTTGACTGGGATTGGATTTGGATATTGGCCCAGATGTCCAGTCATATAATCATATGTTGCTTCACTCAGAAGAACTGAGGGCTGGGCAAATGCCAAGCAAACCATCTTGGTTAACTGGAGAAATGATTCGGTTCATGTTTCTATCGGGCGGATTTGAATTCATAGGGGCTGACAACTGATCCTCTGACCACATTGGCAACTCTTGTTTCAATGTTTTGTGTGCCAGTTAATATATGTATTATAACTAAATTAAACAGCAACTTTTTATTTCATATCATTTAATTAACTCAATCAGGTCATGCAACTTGCAAAGTTTTGGCCTGCAAAAAAAAAAAAAAAAAGAGTGATTTTGCTAAAATTTCAAAACGGCTTATCTGATGAGGAAAGTGTAGAAGAATAATAGGAAGAAGGAGAAGAGGAGAGGCAAAAGAAGAGAAGAGAGCAGAGGTAAGGAGAATTCTGAATTATCATTCAATATCCAATAATCTGTTTTTCAAACGTGCCTACTCTCCCTTATATAGGAGTCACTTAATTCCCTAGGCGCTGCCTCATATCATTAGTACAAAGCGCCTTCTTCTAATATATTCGCCTAAAAATATTCACTACACCTTACGCATCAACCCCCCCGGGTCAAGCACCCTTGTCCTCAAGGGTTAGTCACTACAAAATTGGGGTATTGCTGCTGCAACTGATACAGCAGCATCCACGAAGCTTCTTCGTCAAGAAGTTGCTGCCACTTAACCAAAACTTCAGCCACAATTCTACCCTTGTGCCGCCCAACCCTCTTATTCATAATTAACTCAGGAATCTTTGGCCAATCTACCGGGGGATGACGACTCTTGACCGCAGGGTCTGGGCACAATTTCAATAAGGAAATATGGAAGGTATGATGAATTCGTACTTCCAGAGGCAGCTCTAGCTGATAAGCCACAACCCCAACCCTCTTAAGAACTCGATAAGGACCAAAATACCTTGGAGCAAGCTTTTGATTGCTCCGAGTTGCAGCTAACACTTGTCGATAAGGTTGAAGTTTCAAGAATACCCATTGTCCTACTTGAAATTCCCTATCCGTCCGATGTGAATCAGCCCGCTGCTTCATCATATTAACAACACGGGACAAATGATGTTTTGCCACCAATAATGCTTCTTCCCTGGCTACGAAAGACCGATCCACAGCATCCACAATAGCAGTACGAGGCAAATAAGGCACATAAACCAGAGGTCTTTGACCATACAACAGTTCATGCGGTGTGATCTTTGTAGAAGAGTGGTAAGTCATGTTATACCACCATTCCGCCAATGGTAACCAGCGGCTCCATTCCTTAGGCAAGTCCCAACATAGACAACGGATGTATGTTTCCAAACAACGGTTGACAACCTTCGATTGTCCATCCGTTTGAGGGTGATAGGACAAAGTCAATTTCTGATCAATCTTAAGTACCTTAAGGAACTCCTGCCAAAAATTGCTTACGAAGATGAGATCTCGATCACTTATGATCTCCATAGGAGACCCATGCAGCCTATATATCCCATCTAAAAACTGTTGAGCCAAAACTGATGCAGTAAAGGGATGAGAAAGTGCTAAAAAATGTGCATATTTACTCAACCTATCCACCACGACCCATATTGTATCCTTCCCATGAGATGTAGGCAACCCCTCTATGAAATCCATAGTAACACTTTCCCATACTCTACTAGGAATAGGAAGAGGTTGCAACAATCTTGGATGGGTGGCTGAATCATATTTACAGCGTGCACACACATCACAATGCTAAATGAAGTTCTTAACGTCCTCAAACAGATTTTTCCACCAAAAAAGAGACTTCACACGCTGGTAAGTAGAATGAATATTTGAGTGCCCACCTTGAGCACTAGCATGTAGCCACTCCAGAATTTTATGCTGAGTCGCCACATTGCTGCCAACCACAATTCCAACCACAATTCGACTGCTCTGTCTTAATAAAGTATCATACCACTTGTATTTTCCCAGACTGCCATTTCCTTGCCGTAACTGGACCAGCGGCTGTTTTAAATCAGCATCTTCCTCCCGACTGCTCCTAATTTCCTGCAACAGATCGTCTGAACACGTGGATAAGGTCAGTTGCATAATCTCCATTTTTGGTTTTCGTGATAAAGCATCGGCCACATTATTATTGGCCCCCTTTTTATATTGTATTTCATAGTCGTAACCCATCAATTTGGAGACCCAATACATTTGAAATGAGGTCTTAAGTTTTTGATCCAGCAAATATTGTAAACTCTGCTGGTCAGTGTGTATGACAAACCTTCTCCCTTCTAGGTATTGGTGCCAATGCTCCACCGCTTGCACCACAGCCAATGGTTCCTTCTCATATATTGATAAGGAATAGTGTCAAGGAGCTATAGCTCTGATACCACTGATGAGGAAAGTGTAGAAGAAGAATAGGAAGAAGGAGAAGAGGAGAGGGAAAAGAAGAGAAGAGAGCGGAGGTAAGGAGAATTCTGAATTATCATTCAATGTCCAATAATCTGTTTTACAAATGTGCCTACTCTCCCTTATAGAGGAGTCACTTAATTCCCTAGGCGCGGCCTCATATCATTAGGACAAAGCGCCAGCGCCGCCTTTTAATATATTCCACTAAAAATATTCACTAATATTTCACTAATAATATTCACTACACCTTACACATCATTATCATTCCTAAGGTGACTCACTCCTGGTCAATGGAGGAATAAATGAGGCCATTTTTCTGAATCAGATCTACAGAGCCATTAAGCCTGCAATATGTCTTTCTTGGTTATTTCTATCCAAGCAAGGGAAATGCCTTTATAGGAGCTTTAAATTCTTATCTCAACATTTCATTTGTAGGAGAAGGAAAGAGAATGTGATTTGCAAGACACAATACCTGAAGAATCAGGATCCTTTCTGTCATAAGTCGACTAGAATAAAAAGGAACAAAATCAGTTAAAGGCGAAAGGGACTAGAGCTCACTGCATTTTCTATCATTAACTAAAAACAGAGATTGATTGGAATTGTGAAAAGCATTGATTACATCATATATTCTTCACAAGTAGATGGTTTGTCCCTGAAAATTGTGAATATTGTTAGTCACTTGAATCATTCTTCCCTTGTTAATATAGGGCTTTTGGGTTGAATTTTTTCATTGGATTTACATTGAGTTAACCATCTATCCTTTTGTTTTTTTGCTATTAGAAGGTACTTTATATTGTGCTCATCTCATACAGTAGTGTAATTCTTGATAATTTAAGATGGTAAACTTGTTTTTATTAGGATAAAATTATATGTGACATTATCTTATGGCTACCCTAGCTGTCTAATGGGTTGCTATATCTTTACACGTACAAAATAAGAGGAAGTTTGTTTGGAAATCAGAAACTCTACCCCAATATATACGTGGTCTAATGGAAACTATTATGGTACATCAAATGAGATATTGCCTTTCATCATTTTTCCCTGATAAAAAAAAGTGGCAAAATGTTCTCGTATTACTTCACTTTTTTCTTTTATCAATATGTCTAGTAATGGCATAAATATTTGCTTTGGTTCCTTTTTGTAGCTTTGGAATTTTACAAGTGCATTGTTCTGATGCTGGAATCTGTTTTGTTTAGGATGTATTGACTTCACTTTTTTCTTTTATCAATATGTCTAGTGATGGTATAAATATTTACTTTGGTTCCTTTTTTGTAGCTTTGGAATTTTACAAGTGCATTGTTCTGATGCTGGAATCTGTTTTGTTTAGGATGTATTGACTTATCTGGAAAAAGCATTTGGTGTTTGCTGTGTGAGTCAAGGTGACAATGTGAATTCAACACAGCAACAATCTGCTAACCTAATTACGAAGTCTTCATCTGTCCTGTCCAATGCATCAGTTGCTGATGCATCCAGTTCAGATTTTGGTCCAAATGTTAATGTATCGGAAAATCATCTATCCAGAGCTTTATCTGATGAGACATTTGAGTATGAAGCCATGCTATTGAATATGGGTGGACAAAATTTAGCAAGGCCAACTGGCCCATCATCAAATGATCATTCAAGGGCTTTGGTGGATCAGTTGCCTACTGTCGAGCTAAAGCTTAAATTGCAACTTTACAAAGTTCGTTTTCTGCTTCTTACACGGAACTTGAAGTTAGCGAAACGTGAAGTCAAGTTGACTATGAATGTTGGACGTGGAAGAGACTCGTCCATGGCCCTGCTTTTGAAATCTCAGCTTGAATATGCTCGTGGTAACCACCGCAAAGCAATAAAGCTATTGATGGCATCAGGTAATCGGATTGATGCTGCATTTACAAGCATTTTCAACAACAATCTGGGGTGCATTTATTACCAGCTTGGGAAACACCAGACATCATCATTGTTCTTCTCAAAGGCATTAACCGCTTGTTCATCTCTTAGGAAGGAGCAGCCACTAAAGCCAGCCACTTTCTCACAAGATAACTCGCTCCTTATTGTATATAATAGTGGCGTGCAGTACTTGGCATGTGGAAAGCCAATACTTGCCGCTCGCTGTTTTGAGAAGGCTAGCTTGATCTTCTATAAGCAGCCTCTATTGTGGCTCAGACTCTCAGAATGCTGTCTGATGGCATTGGAAAAGGGCCTAATTACTTCAAGTGGCATTCCATCAGATTCCTTGGTTGGCGTTCATGTTGTTGGGAAGGGAAACTGGAGGCAACTTGTGGTGGAAGGTCAGATTCCAAGAAATGGACTTGCGAACTCATCTAAAAGGGATGAAGGTTGTCCAGGCAATGATAGACAGCCAAAGTTATCCATGTCTTTTGCTCGGCAGTGTCTCTTAAATGCCTTACACTTGCTGGATTCCTGCAGGACAAGCCTGAAGTCTGGTTTGCCTTCAAATTCTTCTGTGGAGGAAAATAATCCAGGTGAACTCTCACCTTCAAAGAATTCAAATAGTAAAAACTTGCATGGCATTGATTCCAAGGCACTTTCAGTATCAGTAGGTTTAGGTCAGGTTAATTCAAATGGGGACACAAGAGAGCAGAAGGGAGGAAGCAGTCAGGAGTTCATTCAGAACTCTCTAACCTATTATGAAGATATCTGTAGACGAGAAAACCAATTAATTAAGCAAGCTACTCTTGCGAACTTGGCTTATGTCGAGCTTGAGTTGGACAACCCTGTGAAGGCTCTGTCAGTTGCAAGCTCCCTGTTGGAACTTCCAGAATGTCTCAAGATTTACATCTTTCTAGGCCATGTTTATGCGGCAGAGGCTCTCTGCTTGCTGAATAGACCGAAGGAAGCAGCCGAACATTTGTCAGTTTATTTGTCTGGAGCAAATAGTTTTGACTTGCCTTTCAGCCTAGAGGACTGTGATAAATGGCAGGTGAAGAGGGCAGTTGAAAACGAAGAGGCAAATGGGGGATCCACTACAGCCAATAATTCTTCCCTTGAGCACTCACAAACTATTGATTTCCTCAAGCCAGAGGAGGCACGCTCGACGCTTTATGCTAATTTTGCGGCAATGGCCGCTTTGCAGGGTGATTTTGAGCAAGCCCGTCAATTGGTTACACAGGCTCTATCGATATCACCAAAAAGTCCAGAAGCCACACTTACTGCAGTTTATGTGGACCTCTCACTTGGTAAGCAACAAGAAGCCCTAGCCAAATTAAAAAAGTGTAGCCGAATTAAGTTCCTCCATAGTGGAATAACATTGAACAAATCTTCGTGAGTGTTGTAATCACAGGTCACCATGGCTGAGACCCACGTCAGCTTTAGTTAGAGGATAGTTTAATCTCTTCATAGCATTTGTAACATATATAAGTTCTGTTCAGAGAATAAGTTTTTCTGGTCCTTTTTCCCCACATATTTTGAAATTTAGGGTTCATTCATTGGTGGTGGCTGTGTTTTGGTTAGTGCTGATGCCCGCCTGTGAAATTTGAGTTGTAATTCTGATTCGGATTGTGTTCTAGAAGCTAATGTAGTTGATATTCAAGATTAGGGTCAAGTTCTTACATTGAGAAAGAACTTAAAAGTCGATTTTTATTTTGAATTTCAATACCACTTTGGTTCTCGGGGAATTGGTTTTCTGATTCTCATCCACTTATGATTGGTTGAAATCCAGATGTCATGTACCGTTTCCAATGTTTTTGATCTGCTGATTACTTTTTGTAATGCCCCGTGAAGTTTGAGAAATTTTTAGATATTTTGTTGCAAATATATGCAACGGTCGGGATTTTGGTTCAAGCTTTGATATATATATATGGAGATTCAATCCTGGTCACTCTGAATATGCTCTTTTGGTAAGCGTTGATCATGAATTTACCTGATCAGACTTGCCAAGCCAACACTAGACTGTGCAAAGCAACAGCCAAAACAAACTGAAGAAAATTTAATTTAAAAAAGAAAAGATAATGAAATTATTATTACAAAATGAACATCCAATACCAGTTGATAAATTCGAAGTTGTGATAGGAATGCTTCAACGTCAGATCTTGTGGGGTACTCAATATCTAAACCATACAAAAATTATAAGTTGCTTTCAATTAATCCGTCACTTCTTATACCTCATGCTCTAAACATATTTCTGATGGTATAAGTTAATTATTATGTACAATTCTTAATATAAGAGTCAGATGACTTTTTTTGACAAGATTAAGAAAATTAAATAATTTACATTAAAGTATTTATATTTGTCGTTTTTCTCCAAACTAATTTGTCTTACTTATAAATTGATATATAATCTAATATTATATAATATATGTTATGATTAAATAACTTATTTAGTTTTCTTAATTTCTTCAAAAAAAAAAATAATTGGCTCTTATATTAAAGATTGTAAGAAGAAATTTCAATTGCGCTTATATTCATCACTACAGGAATTGAGTTCAAGCTTTCCTCAACCCCTTCTTATCAATGGACTCCTGACGTATACGAAGGAGTGCGGTTCGTTTGATAAATTCCCGCCTCTCTATCTATTTCTGAGACGTTTGGATTTTTCAAAACTCCATGGACATGCAGAAGAGAAATGCTATTCTCACTCGGATCAAGACATAACTTTACTTGTTCAAATAATAATTAAGGTGAAACAGAGTCAGGAACAATGAATTCCCCCTTCTTCCTTACCATGGCAAGTTGTTGTGAAATAAATCTAATGAGAAAAAAAAAAGAAAGCGTTAAGAGACCCTCCTGACCCAACCCTAAACACTCTAAAATCATTTTTCAAACCTGCTCTCATATCGAGTGAAAAGATATATAGATAGATAGACACATCCCATTGCACTAATTGGGGACGTTCGCAGTGACAGAGGGGGTCGAAGACCAAGAAGTGAGTTATTTATCAGCCAAGCAAAATATTCTTCTTATAGTTAAATCCAATCTCCCGATCCCTGTCATTAAGCGAGATTTTTGGGTTAACTTGAGCATTAATTTTTGGGTTAATTTTTCTTTCATCGATTTGGACCTTACACAACATTTTCTATTTTCGTTATGTTCATGTATCATTCCTCTGCCCGGAGAATGCATTGAATGGACAGAAAGAACTGTAGCATTGCTCCTAATCATTCCATTTTTTTGCCGCAACACAATATCTTCCATTAATATGTAGAATTCTTTGTCAACTAAAGTTGAAAAAAAAATATTACATACAACTAATTATAAGCTTGTTCCTAATAATTCTTTATCAATTAATTTGTATTCCCTCTATCTCTTATTATAAACTTCAAATAATTGATTTACGTTAATCAAGAAAACAACTAAAATTAGTTAAAGACAATAAATATATATTATTTTTTTCAACTATACCCTTATATATAGTGAAGATAAGTAACAAAATAAATGCAATAAATACCGACAACAATGGGTAAAATTGGAAAAACGCAATAAATATTTAGATAAACTTAAAATGAAGTTTATTTTTTGAGACACACTTATTTACAAATTTGAGCTTATAATAAGACGCAAAGGGGGTATTTTTATATACAGGTATATTGCATTTAATAATTTGTATCAAGTTTTAAGACTAGCCAGACGACAGTGTAGTTTTCTTATAGTTTCTGATATACTCCCTCCTATTAATATAAGACCTAATTGTGGAGTTGATCTCGATCCTAAATATACGATTTTTTTTATATATGTCAATCTTTTCCTAATTAATTTATTTATATTGATATTCTTTCAATAATAATCAAGCAAGAGAAATATTGAAAGAATTAAGGAAGATAATTGGGGTGATTTAAAAAAAACATGTTATATTAACTAATGTAATACTAACTTCTTTAATTTAATCAAATTAAACAAATAAATCTTACATTGAGGACTGGAGGTAGTAATATCTCATAGTAATTGCGTGAATAAATGACTAACTATGATTGAGAAAATCGATCAACATCATCATGGTTAGGTAAACTTGTAGTTGGTCGATAAAGATTGTAGAGAATGAATGTATGTGGAAATATGATAATAGTGTGCTTATATTTGTACACAGTGAATGAATATTTGTTTATGAATAATTATTTATTATAGTGGCCTATTATAGTATCACTATGGGATAAGAGTATGTGCCTGTTTGGATTAGCGGTAAAATTATTTTTCTGCCGTGATTTATAGAGTACGAGATAAATATGTGAGATGTGTTTTATTTTGACCAACATGAACATACTTCTCTAACGCTAAACGAAACAGATTTTATATCACATGGACCACTGCTTCCATATATATGTGTCACACTCACTCCCTCTGTCACTCTCTTGTTACCATTGGAAAAAAGTATCTTTCTCTCTTAATGCAAAACTGGACTTTCCTTAGCCCATTGAAATTCCAAAACCATCTCTCTTTACGGCTGTGGTGGGCCAATCAAAGAGGAATCTTTTATGTGTGATGCCACATTTATCTCTCAAATTAGGGCTCATGAAAGCAACGTAACAAAGCAATCATAGATTTTCATGGCATCCCTTTTTTTTCATTTTTTTATTTAGAAAAAATAAAATTCACTTTTGATGGGTTTCGGTTTTCTCCTTCATTTTAAAAAGCATCATTTCATGTAATAATAAAAAAAAAATCCTTCCAGCCTTTTAGTGCTAGTTTAAATTGGTGGTAGAGGTTGATTTTTTAACGTAATTTATAGAATACGAGGTAAATATATAATAAGAGTTTTGTCTTAATTTGTGTGAAAGTGCTTTTCTATCGCTGATTCAAAGAAGCCCTTAATCCTAATATTGTTAGTCTCAAATGATTATTTTTTTTTGTAACTATCATTATTATTTTCAAAAGTAAACTTATATCAATATTTGATAATGTTTTATCAACATTTAAAATTTCAATACATATCATCATTTTTTATTAATGGCATTAGTGTTAAATAACTGAAAAAAAATTTAATAAAGTTAAGGATTGAAATAAAACTGTGTAAAGTAAAAGGATTGAATGTCCACTTTTAATTTGTCTTTCTTTCTTTTTATCAACTAGCCAAGTTTAATTCCAACATTATCAAGTATTGAGGAATGTCTGCGCGCGCGCGCGCTCGAGTTATATATACTTTTACCCCTTGGGCTAGGGTTCTGAGCTGATTCCAATTGCAAAACATGTTTATATATTTATGTATATGTAATCCTATAATATATATATATATATATAGGAGGTAATAATTTTTTTTTTGGCCATTAGAAGGTAATGAATTAAACATTAGCAAAATGCGAATGATATAATAAATACTTCTGGAATGTTTAACAGAAAGCATCTGCTAAATGACCTAGCTTGGAATATTAAACATGCAGAAAAATTAAGTACGTACAACAATCTCTGAGAAATGAGAAAAACAAATTGTTTTAACAATAATGAGAAAAGCAAACAACAACAACAATAAATTTCAATCTAGAGAGAGAAAGAAAGAGAGAGAATAGTGGCTCGATCGATGATATCTTCTCAATGTCGATCGATTTGGTCCACACATTGAATTCTTCGACCACCTGCGAGGAATAGTTTCATGACATGCAATCAGACAAACACTTCAAGTTCACGGGTATAACAATCAATACATATATATATATATAGCGTGTATATATAGGATAGATAAATTAAAAGTCTCCATGATTGTTCCACCAGTTCTTTATTTGGCCAGACAGAAAATATGAATGAAGCACAACTATTCAGGATGAACAGTAGAAAGACAAGTGAAATAGTAGTGTACTACGTAAAAATAGTAACTTAATAATATTCTTCATTTCCTTGTCAATTGCAAATATCCTCGATCTCTGTTAGCGACGTAGTATCACAATAACATTTCATTAATTTCTTCCTTTTATAAACGGTTTGTTTCTGCGATGGCCAAGAATATACTCTCATAAATAGGCTATTATTAAATATCAAAAGCCAAAGTTTCCGGGGGTCACTATTAGCTGATACGCATGAATATATATATATATATATATATATGGGTTCAATTATTAGCTCCTTCCAACAATCCAAAATGTGAAAGAAAACCAACAAACAAAATAGAATATAGTGTGTGTGTGTGTGTGACCAACTAGATTATGATTTACTCTATGTTTTAATTATTAGCTACAGCTAGCTTCCAGAATCTGAGAAGCTTCTCTGTCTCAGATTATAATATCACTATTAAACAAATGGTTGGGCATTTTATTGGATATGGAAGATGAAATTAATTATAGAATAATAGAATAGAATGTCCATGTTTGTTAGGGACCAAGTTAATTATCAAGAAAGGTATAAACATGTCTGATAAAATATTTCTCCAACACACACACACACACTCCCTCCGGTCGTATATATATTTTAAAAAAGATTAAAGAATCTAATTAAATTATTTTAAAATATTTATATTTATCAATTTTTCTTAAAACTAATTTATCTTACTTATTTATAATTTATTCATACATAACTTATAATATGATTAAATAATTTATTTAACTTTCTTAATCGTTTTAAAAAATTCAACTAGGTCCTATGTTTTAGAATATATTTGTCTGTTTAGCTGTGTTTGGAGTAAGAACAAGTTTTAGGGTTTGAGAGGTACTTAACTGGGTTTTAATTAGAGGGAGCAAGTGAAACCAGGAGGAGGGGTTTTGCCACAAGTAACAAGAAGCTGAAGAGCAAGAGGAACATAAATGTTGAGGTTCAGAAGCTTCAGCTTCAACGTCGTGCACAGGCACACCGCCGCCTCCAACTCCACCAGACCTTGCAGCACCGGGCAACACTCGTTCACCACCGGGTCTCCCAACCCTATGTGCACCAACCCGTTCAGCAGATCCACACATGCTCCCAGCTTCAGCGTGTCTATAGGGCATGTCGCCTGCCCCGGCGGGCACGGCCCTCCGTTGCTCGGGGGAGTCGGCCCTCCCACGCTAGGCGGAGTCGGCGGGTTCAAAACCGGCACCGGTGGCAGTGGAGGAAGATCCACCGGTGGTTTGATGGGTGGCAGCTCAACCGGAGGATTGATCGGCGGAAGTTCGATGGGTGGCTTGATCACGCTAGGCGGAGTCGGCGCTCCCACGCTAGGCGGAGTCGGCGGGTTCAAAACCGGCACCGGTGGCAGTGGAGGAAGATCCACCGGTGGTTTGATGGGTGGCAGCTCAACCGGAGGCTTGATCGGCGGAAGTTCGACGGGTGGCTTGATTGGCGGCAAGTCCACTGGTGGGTTCACTGGAGGGAGGGTAACCGGAGGCAATGTCACAGGAGGCTTAATGGGAGGTAGACCTACCGGAGGCAATGTCACTGGGGGATTAACAGGAGGGACAGTAACCGGCGGCTTGACGGCGGGAGGCTTTTTGGTGGGCTTGTGTTTCGTGGGGGGAGGCTTGCCTTTGCCACAGTAGGGGCAAGCAAGAATGGGAGAGAAAGAAGAGATAAAAAGCATAGACATGAAGAGAAAAGCATAGAGTTTTGAAGACTCCATAGCTTAAAGGAGCTTCAACACTTACTCTAATGAAAAGTCCTCTCTCTCTATCTGCAACAGAGAAGCTAGTAAGTATACAAATCATTAGTGGAGGAAGAAGGTGATATATAGGAGAAGTCGTACACAGTGAATAAGGAAGCAAACAAAAAATAGAAAATGGTTCAGAGAGAGGAAAAAAAAGGCAGATCACGTGATGATGGGCCAATAATTGCTACGGTCAAAAGGATCTATTACAGTGAAATGCTATTGGCAAAATTACCAATTTACCATTCCCTCTGTATATGTATCATTAACGTAATGTGTCTCTACCGTTATCTTCTTCACTTCCCACTGAAACATGAAGCTATTTTGACTTCTTCTTTTACTACTTTTACTATAACAAAGGGTTTCAGGGAATAAAAAGAGTCTTAATCTCATCCTATGACACTGACACAGTACCTACTAGCTAGACTAGATAGCTAATTAATCAGAAGATATATTATCAATAGTTTTCACCTTATATTGTAATTATTAGTCAGTTAGTTGCATGTAATTAGCAGCAGAATTTACACCAGGTAAATACGTTGTTGATGTTTTGTAGAAGTTTTTTGGGGAGATGTACTGAGAGAGTAATTATTACTCGTATTTCTCCTGTGTTTGTATATAGCACAGAAGGCAACAGCTTTTTAAGAACCAGGTCGATGTGGACGAGCCATTTTAGGAAACTGCTCGTACTTGGATTACTTTTTTCCCCACCAAAAAGTGTAAACATATATTGATATATGAGAATGATGAATCAAAAAATAAATATGCCTTTCCGTGCATGATAATAGAACCAACAAGATGATTCTATATGTTAATAGACCTGCCCAGGAAAGCATCTAATTAATATATATATATATATATACACACACACATACATACACGTACGCTTCAAAAGATCGAAGATGACATAAAGATCGCAATTAAGATCTAAAGAGACATTTAAGTATTTTACAAACTAATTAATGGGCGGAGGATTATATTTTTCAAAGTACGTACCATGAACTGATTAATGTGTTGTGTATGTGCAAGATAGATGTAACGTGAGAATATGCGATGTTGATTTATATAATTAACTTTCTATTTGATTTAGTGTTTAAAAAACGTGTTCACACCAGACAAAACTCCTCTTAAATATTTAAAAAACAGCTTCTACCGTTAATCCAAATAAGTACTGAGAATATCTCTAATGTTGAAGATTATGTCGACGGATATCGAATGAATATAGCACCATTTATATAGTTGCATTATCTCACCAATAAAGGAACACCTGAGGTAACCACAAGGCCGGACATAATTAGCACTTAGTTGGGTTCCTTAAATTTAGCTAAGTGTTTGATCCCTTTATGTATGGAGATGGTCTTGTGGTCAGCAATAAAACCCATTTGAGAAATCTAATGTGAGGAGATTAGTAGCTGCTGGTGGCAGAGGATATCTTGTGCCCACTCAAAAGAATTCCTGAGGAATTATGATTAAGGGCTTGAATTGCGCTGCTTTAATCAAAGTGATCAACTTTGAGGATAAAGGAATCAAATCACAAAATGTTACCTTTAACCCTCCCAATCTCATAAACACACAGAGGATCGAGTGGTCTCTTTCAAGCTTTATGTTTCAGTATAATGGTTTTTCACTTTTGTTTTTCTTATAGTGTTTTCACTTTTTTTTTGTTTTTCGTTTTTATAGTTTTCTGGGACACTATAACTACCAGCGACATTCTTGCTTGTCCTCTTATAACACACCATGGTGCCCTATAATCATGAGATCAAACTTTTCACAGTGGCTTGAAAAGGAAGTTTATGCTTACAAAGTTATATGATGAAAATGAAGAATTGAATCCAAGATCAAATGGCATTATATTATTCTGCATAAAGATTTATTTACGACCGTAACTTTTAAGAAACTGGCTACAAAATAAAAATAGAAAAATACTGGCCCATGCAGGTTTCGAACCTGCGACCTTCGCGTTATTAGCACGACACTCTAACCAACTGAGCTAATAGGCCATCACATGAAAGAGTACACAAACAAAATAACAATACGTGCATTCCATTATGTTCCTTTCAGCAGATATGGCTTGGAGAAAATTAATAAAAATTTAAACAATTAAACCAAGAAATGAACAAATGAAGCTTAATAAGCAAATAGAATATAACATAGAAGAATGTCATGAGTGCCCTGTTCGTTCAAACGGTCTCCTTGAATATAGAAGGAATTGATTTTGTAAGTCCTTAGATTCACCCACTTTAACAACTAGTTTTTGAGATATGATTCTACTTATACCCATTACAATAGTGCTTTCACTCATATAATCAGCCATCCAGAGAGGGCCACCTACAAAGAGTTCTAGCAGGCAGTGGATCAAGTGAAGTATTATAGTGTGGAGCTGATGTTCCCATTTGTGATGAGATGGATGGATGGCAGAGTACAGCTAAGGAAGAAGGAAGAAGATAAAAAGGAGAGTAGGCATTAGGGAATAGTACAGGGTGGCACACCATGTGAAAAGAGAAAGCAAAGAAAATGATGATTCAGCTGTGAGAGAACTTGGTATGGCCTTTGATTGAGATGTATAGTTTTGGTCTCTGTCTGTTCCTTACAATTACACTCACTCCTTTGTAAGCTTCTATATTCATCCGTGACTCACTGATACCCTTTCTCTTCTCTTCTCTTCACTCTCATGTGATCTCTCGCTCTCTCTCTCTCTGAAGTTATGCCATTTTTGTTGTGTTCTAATGTTGCATGTGCAGGACGACGAGAAGAATATAATTACGCCAGCCATATATAGCAAGGCAAGTTGCCAGTTAATCATTGGAGGATGCATCTATATGTGGCTCAGTAAACTGTAAGTCAATCTCTTCATAATAGTTCTTCTTCCTACATAGTGGTCCTCATTGGAAATTAAATGTTTAATCTTTTACTTTAATTTGTTTTATCTCTCTCACTCCCAATGTCCACACACTTCTTCAACCATCACCAAAAGAAACAAAATGAAAACTTAGAGTTATTATTCATCAAGTCACATCGATCGCGAGAAGAAGTTAAAAATTCTTCCTTCTTCTTCTTCTGATCTTATTCTTGATGATGATGATGAAGATATGAAATTTGGGTCACAGAAATAGTGGAGAGTAAACAGCGAGGACCATTAATTGGATTTTGTCGTCTGTAGTGTCTTGTTACAGGGACATTAAATGGGTGCTTATTTAGCTTCTAGTGTGAAATACAACTAATGGCTCAAATTTCTTGTCTCACCAGGAAGCTAAATGGTTCACACTTCGCAGTCTTGTACTCTCCACATGTGAATATATGCAGATTGGAGTCTCGTGATGATCAAGTGGCCTTGCTTCGTCCATCGCCACACAATCGGATCATATCGTACAGTACAGCCATATATACTCTATATATATATATATTAGTATGTGTATCTTAGTCTCGTAAGAACTTGCAAGAAATTAAAGGATGATGATTTTCTTATAATAAATCAATCACAAGATCATACATTATAGAATGTAGAAAAGAATTATTATAATTTTCCTTTAAAAATCATATGAATTAAGAAGAGTTTGGTATTTTTTGTTTGTTCTCTTCTATGGGGTTATATGCAATTATATATATCCTTGAGAGTATGGGAATTAAGATAGAAAGGCACATGTGGTGCATGTGGATACAGTGAGAAATGTTTAGTTGAGGATACATTGGATAATGGAGAGAATGATTGTGGATGAAGATTGAGGGTTGTCTGAGTGTATATTAAAGAAAGGAACAGATTCATATAAATTATAATGTATCAGAAGCTGCCAAGTAATAATATAAAAAGTGATAAATAATTAGAGAAATATTTGAAGGCTCATCACTTTGCTCACAAATCATAATCACACTATACAAGTCTTCACTATATCTTCTTTGGGAAATGGTGTGATTCTTCTGGGTGTTTGAGTTGGAAGAGAAGAGACTCGTAATAGATATTGCTCATACAAGGATCTTGAGTTCCGTTTCGTTTCTTTTTTGGGGGAAAAAATTCGGACAATGATCTGTCTCGCTGCTATTTGTTTGAGTTGGGGAAAACAGGATTCTATGTAAGAATATATGATGATAAATATAGACTTGTTATGAATCTCCTTTTCTCTTTCTTTTTAATACTCCATCTTTCCCTAGATATAAACTTTAAATTTGTGAATGAGCTTATTCTAAAATATAAGTTTTATTTTAATTTTATCAAAGTATTTATTGTGTGTGTGTTTTTTTTTTCAATTTTAACCCTGAATGCATTTGTTACATTTATTGTTCTTCTCTTAACTTCTTTACAAATAAGGGTATAATTAAAAAAAAAAAATACATATTTATTGCTTTTGAATAGTTTTAATTGTTTTCTTTATAAGTATAAATCAGTTATTTAAAGTTTATATTTAAAGACAGAGGGGGTAAATGGAACTCTCCATCTAATTTTTAAATTACAAATTTTCTAGGTTGTGTCTATATAGAATTAAACTTGGGTGTGTTTGATTTGAGGGGAGGGGTGGAGTGAGGGGTTAAATTATCTTTTTGGGTTAAAGGTATTTAAATTTTAGGCAGAAACTCAAAATTTAAAAGGAATGAAAGGGTAAATTTTGAGCGGGAATCCAAAATCTAAAAGAATGAAAGGATAAATTTTAGGTTTCTCCCGTCTAAAATTGTAATTTACCACTCCCCTCCCCTCAAATCAAACAAACCCCAATAACCATGGCAGCCAAAAAAAATTGAGTGTCAAATCCTCAAATCTAACGGTACATTTTGTATAAAAATTGTTTTTCTTTTCTCTCTTCTTGTTTACGACTCCCTCCTTTACTTTTTATAAAGAACACTTGACTAAATAATTTTGATCAAAGTGGTAGTTAAGGACAATAAATATATAAAATTTTTAACTTTTTTTTGACAAAATACTCTTATTTATGAGGATATAAGGAATAAGAGAGAGAATAAAGAAATTATTATAATAAAGAGGATTGTAGAAAATAAATAATAAGAAAATTAATATTGTAGGAGGAATAAAGATGATTGTATGAGAGAGAAAATATGTGGTGGAGAGAGTGTGAGAAATATGGATAATTAAATAGGGGCAACATGGGAAAGTAATATACGAAAATTAAGACATTCTTTAAATGTTTCTTATATTCCAATAGGAGTGGAGTATATGTAGCGGCTGTTTCTTATAAAAAGAAATGGAGGGAGTATTAAACGGTATAAATTCGAGATAAAACTCATTGTGTAGAAATGGTTAGTGTGTGTTTGGATTAGCTTTTTTTTTAATAGCTTTTATGATTTATGAGGTAAGTGTGTGAGAGGAGTTTTGTCTCAGGTTGCGCAAACCATGGTTTGGGATATTACCAAACACACTTAGTATATTTGCCTAATTTGACTTAACAAGTGATTTTGTGTGGTACAAAAAAAAATGAGAAAAATTATCCATAAAAATATTTTTCTTTTTCAATAGAGTTGGGTAATCTCTTATAACGTGCGGAAACTAAGGCTTGAGTTCCCTCTAAGAGAGGTGTTCAATAATACCTCAAACAAACTTGCGTCAAATAGGAGTATATTTGTGCCTAGGAAAAAAAAACTCCTTCTGGTCCTTAATATAAGATATATTTGAGGAGTTCATCTTAATTATAAACATGAAACATATTTTTCACATTTGTCAACATTTTCCTAACCTAACCCTATTGATGCTCTTTTAACAATAATCAAGGAGAAGGGGAAATTAAAAAGGACCAAGGTGTTTCAGAAAATACATACCATATTAACTAATTTTTTTAATCTAATCAAATTAAATAAATATATATTATATTAATAACAGAAAGGCATACTTCTTTTTTAAGTTTCCCAAACTGGCCCCAAGTCATTTTAGTAATGGACCAGTCTCAAAATGAACGATTGAGTTGTGGGCAGTGGTGTGATAGTTAGCAGGTGCTAGGGCTCTACCATTTTCCTGGGCCTTTATAGACCATCATCTACTGTATCCGTATCGTCCTTGGCTCCTTGCATGCCAGAATAAATTTGGAACTCCAAGACAAAAGGCATGATTTTTTTTTTTGGCCAAGACAAAAGGCATGATTTACTTTTGAAGCAGCTAACCAACCACATGGATTCTTTAATTCATTAAGCAGCAGAAAATCTGAATTTCTTACAAATTTCAACTTGAAAGAAAAACAAGCATGCAAGTATTTGCTTTCTGGCATTGTTTTCCAGAATATCTTTTCATTCTGAATCTGTAAAATTCTCATGTTTTCCGCTACAACCTTAGCATTCAGTGTGATAATTTCTACATGCCCCAGTTAGTTGTTGAAAAGAAAACAGATCTTGCTGAAAGGTTAAGGAATGTCCAGGCAGAGGAAACAACACCAGACAGTATATTAAGCTGTTAAAAAAGTTTCTCACTTGTTATATTTTTGTTATGAAATTTAATAGTCGATGCTACTTAAAAACTGTACTGCTTTTTGCAAGTATATATCCTTTTTATTTTCCTGTCTCGTGTAGTCAAAGGAAAATGTGGCTGCCACAGGACATTTGGCTATACAATTACAGTATTAATAATGTTGGAGAACTTAAAATAAAGAATCCTTTACACCATAGTGGAATTCTCTAAATACAGAGAGCCCCAGAAATGGGACAGAAGTTGAAACTTTTTCAATCAGTGAACCAATCAATAATCAATAAATCTTAGTTTAAAAATCATCAACATCAAGCCAATCGCTTGACTCATCTCCCGAATCCTTACCTTTAGAATGGGTGGCCCGCCGGCACCGGCTGCCTCCTCCTCTCTCTGAATTTTCACTCAGTTGAACCCAGTCACCAGATCCATCAGGTGATGAACCCCTTGTTCCCTGAGCCCTCCTCCTATGGCTTGATGTTCTATCAGAGAGATCACTACAATAATCTTCTAGGTCACTGAATGAGACATCTTCCTGTTTCAGGTTTCATACAGCAAGTCAGTCAGTTCTATCAATATGCTAATATCAGTGTTTGTATCTTCCAACCAGTTTTCAGTACTCACCGTGTCATCAATTAGTACGCCTTTTGCCACATCTTTTTTCCCAGTCTGGTTTTTCTCCGAAGGAATATTCTCTCTCCCCATTACACTATCCTCCCTGTGCTCTTGATCCGGGTTTGATTGATCACATTCTTCCACCTGACGGTCTCTCTTCTCTCGAAGTTTCTGCAGAAGCACATCCCTCGCTTCAACAATCTGAACATTAAAGAAGAAAGGGAAAACATACACATGAGACAACATACATGTAGGGAACATCGCCACCCAGCTTTTAGACCAGTGAAAAAAGAGGATTACATACGCAAATGATCTTCACACAGATAAATCTTAGTCTTGGATGCCACAGATCAAACTATATGAAAATCTTATACAAGCACCAAAACTAACGAAGTAAAGGCCCTAAAATAAGCAAGGGCGTGCACTAAAACCCTAGAAAATGTTTGCTATTATAGAGCGTTGCTTTCTATTGAAATGACAAACTTTTCTGATCATATGTACAAGAAATCTTGGGAATGCAAGTGTTTGTGGGTTTTTTTATCACAGAAATCTACAAGGACGATAGGGGTAACATACTAACATATAATCAGGGAATTGTTGGAATACACCTATTACCTAGCCCCCCTTGGTGAATTACGGCCTAAACCCAATGCGAGTGGGGCTATTAAGTAAATATGGAGAGATGTGGGTCCAAAAGAGAAACTTTATCTTTTTATTTAAAATTCAAATCACAGCAACTACCCATAAGTGAGATATGGGATTATATCGGTTGTTGGAGTCAGTTTTCAAGATACCGATAGAAAAACTCCCTTAATATTTCTCCCTCTAGTTCTCTTCCCTTTCGGATGGTGAATCTGCCGTATAACGTGATCGGAGTCCATGTCAGTGCTCCGATCTCGTGTAGGTATTTCAGCAAATTAGTCAGATTCCAAGTACACCTGAAATCCTTCAGTAGTGTAAAATGACTAAATCTGAGTGGTTAAGGGGACTATATATAGCACTCTCCATTCGAGAAAATCAGGGTTCAAAAACTGAAATTACATATGAAGAAACAAAGCTTGCCTTAGGGGTAGACAGGCACTCAAGATCATGTTGATTTAGTCTTGGAAGCAACAGCAAAAAATAGATCATCCAGAATTTTTCAACATTCATGTAACTGCAAAGATTGAGTCTGAGTGAAACCAATTCAGGCACCAGTCTTTCTACAGCCAATGCATGCTCTCTCTGAGAATTGGACATGCTGAAATCTGCCAAATCAAATTGAAATTTCTGAATCAGTGTTCATAAATATGATTGATATAATTAAGCAGAAAACCAAAAAAATAAACAAAGAAAGAAACAAAGAGCAACACATTTCATAGGGTTTGTCTTGCTTTATGCATCCAACACAAAACACACTCACAACGTACTATCTGACAAATCAAATCAAAACCATTTTTCTTCCAAAGAGAATTTGCATAAGTGAGTGTTAACTTCAGAGTGTAGGAGGACACAATAATCCTGTTGACTTAACAATCGTGGGGAGCTTGAACTGGCCTTCTTACAAGATTAAACCTTACATATCGTCATATAGAAACTGCATGAAGTTAAAGCTTTCATACACCTCAAACCACACAAGCATAAGTTAGAGTTCTCTATTCTTTATGGCAGAATAAGTGAGCTAAAGCTTCAATCCTTTCATAAGTTCAGTTAGGTCCTTCCGTATATTGCGAGCTTATCAGCCAATAATCAAATTAAAAAACCCTTTCTTTCCAGAGAAAAATGGAATGTAGGAGTTCCTAATTAAGAATTCAAGAGAAAGACCAACCTTCTACAGTAGAAATGCAATTGCCACTAACCATTTATCGCTATGTTTGTTTACTAGAACAAGAATTCCCAAAGCGATCGATTTAATTCCAGAAACCATAAATTGTAAAACGGTATAATTTACAACCAAAGAATCGAAGAGATATTGAAATACCATGATCAAGAGGCGAGGGAAATTCCGTCCAACACTCGGGGCGCCTAGAAATTTCTCTCACAAAACGAACGGCATCATCCGTAGTCCCCGGCACAACCCCATCATTCCGATCATCACCTTCACTAATAACATCTTCGTCATCTTCTAAAACTTGGCCCAGGGGTTGCAAAAATTGAGAAGCAAGCCCGGAAATTCCAGTGACAACTTTATTGGGGGAGAGAAGGGAGAGCGAGTGCTTGAAGGTTCCACTGATCTCCACAAGATCGTTCTTGATCCCATCGACATCGAAACTTCTTGACGACGAGTTCATAGAATTGCCGGCGGAAGAAGAAGAAGAAGATGGCGGAGGAGCGAGGAAATTGGCGACGCCACGGAAAAGAGAGGATACTTCATCTTTGAGAGCAGAGCCACCGTGGCGATCGCTGGAGGAATCTTGTTCCGGTGAAGACACGGATGTAACGGCTGTGTGAGGGTCGTTGTTGGACTGGAGTGTCTTGACGAACCAAGACATCTGAATTAAGAGTAATAAAGAAGATTTAGTAAATTTATTTTTAGTGTAAATGATCAGTGAGGTGCTGAGGTTTTGACAATGGAAGCCAACAAAAGAGAAAGGAAGTTTCTGGTGAAAAAGTCAGAGAGGAGGAGGAGGAAGATCGGGGAGAGAAATGATCAGATTCAGCATTTTTTTTAATTATTATTATTTTATTTTTTGCTTTATACTTTCCTAAGTTTTCCTCCGAGAATAAATAATTTTCACTCCCGCCGCCGCCGCCAATGCAGGTTTATTAGTGAGCTACCGGTAAATATCACTTTAAGCATTTTTTAAAATTCGGAGATATACCTTAGACTTAACTCACCAACACATTTTTTTTTAAAAAAAATAATTTTTGTGCAAAGGTGAAAAAAGTATAAATAAGGTATAATTAAATACCAATATATATGGTAAAATTTATTAAAAATTATTATTCACAAGCTTGCGACTTAACTTCAAAGGCTTGCATGGGTTTCAACCACTGACGGGTGTATAAATTTTCAGCGTTTTGATGAATACACAATTTTATTTCAAAATTAAGTATATAATCTTTCATCAAAACATATGTTTGCCATATCCCAATTAAATACTTAAGCAACAAATACAATCATAATATATTCATATGGCTTGACCCTTTATACTGTATTTCTTTTTATTATAGTCGGCAAAAAAAAGCTTTTTATTATACGTAACTGAAAAAAAGGTCATTTAAGTATTTAACAAAGCCAATACTTCTAATTTTTTGTATTTTTCTTCAAATAAAGAAAATAATTTATAGAATTGTGTAAATGGGGAAAAGATAGCCGGTAGATTATACTCCACGTGACCAAGACGGCGAATAAATAAGCACGTGACTTATTTTTAAGATGTATCTTTCGTGTAGTATGTCGCAAGAAAACGTGTATCTTGCTAAAATTCATATCCTGTGGCCCAAAAAAATCGACTTAATATCTTTATAAAAAAATTAAAGGTCAGATAATTAAAATATAAGTACTTATAGTGACAATAAGTGGACAAATTGACGGCTATTTACAAGTTGATGACAATGGATGATGATATATTTGCGTATGAACCGATTATAGTGGATAAACTATAAGACCACTCATTTAATGTGTGGGACAAGAACCATAAGTAGAAGGGGGCCAATTAACCCAATGAAAAAACTGAGACATGACACGTGGCCACCATACCTGCATTAAATCATACAAATCTAAAATCTTGAACTAAATCAGCCAAGAATAGAAGTGATGATTTAGTTCATTGAATTAAACCAAAAAAAAAAAAATGTGGCTGTGCAACACATACTAATGAAACCTTCTTATCTTCCGTTTTTTGGTTGAAGATCATTTGTGTTACCCAGAGATATATGTGTTGGTTGACCATTATCTGAGTGTTCAATATGAGATAGTAAGATCTCATATCTAACCCCCACTGTTAGTAATAGATAGATCTTTGCACCACTATCGTTTTCATCTATTATTTCTCCTCCATCCAGTTGGGTAGATTTTCAGATGAGATCATAACGATCTTCTCTATTTGCTTTCAGTCCACAGAAAGAGGGAAAAAGAAGGCAGTGTAAATAATAGGGAAATGACTATAGTCGTGAATCGTTGCCATTCAATATTTTAGTATTTTGCTTGGGACCTGTATTGCCTTCTCTAATAGAAGGTAACAAGATTGTTTCCCATTTTTCTACCGAGTTGTTTAAATAATATTTATACATGCCAAAAAAGTTATAATCGTCCACAAATTTACTGTGCTGGCTCAATCATTTTATAGTAGGCAAATATGTAAACAAAAGCGTTCTAGCTTTCAAACAATTGAGTACAACTTTATAGATCAGATCAACGGTTACCGTGTATTAGATATAATTCCTTCAAGGCTCCAGCCCTTGAACATGGAGAATTAACTTCCATAAAGAAAATTTCTCGGCAACAGTATGGATCGGACTGGATTAGAATCCATTTTCAGTTTTTATATCCAGCACCAGCAGATCCAAATAGGTAAATTTTGTAGGTAAGGTACCCATACGGTAAGAGTTTTGTGATAGATACTCCCAATCATTTTCATAGGTTCAATTGCTAAAACTGAATATGCAGAACAAAATAGAAAACAATTAATTGCCAGTGACGAGGTGATGCTATTTATTAAGTATTTACACGAACAATTCATAAATGGTCTACAGACACAGCCGATAAGTGATCACTTAACATCTAAACTTGACTAGAGAAACTCAAGTATAGCTACTGAAAGTTCTCAAAGTAGATGTTTTCCATTTGATAAATGAAGTATCAACAACCACATAATACAAACAATTTCTATCATACATATATAAGAAATCCAACCAAAAAAAGATGGAATATAGTTGTTCTCCAGAACAACTTCTCTGCTAACGCATTAACAACAGTGGATCAGGAATTACAGAGAAAAAAATTCTAAGTGGTCTGAATAAAAGCTCATTATCAGTTTTTTTGAACTTAATAACCAAATAATGAAAACCTCTCTCTCACTAAATTATTCAATAAAGAATTTCACTCTTGCTATCTACTGCACATACACAACATATAGTACAAGTCTGTCAACCCTTCATGCTTCCCAATCTCAGAATCCAAAACTGAGCATCCACACTTTCCTCTTCATCAAGTTTATATAGAAAGAATTTGTTTTCCAGGAGAAAGTGTCTAGATGAGACCGGTGTATGGATTGTACGCTTGAACGGGCATACCTGAGCCATAGGGGTGGACAGTGGCTCCATAAGGATTTCCAAAAGGATTAGCAGATGGTTGCTGAGGGGCCATCATCATCATTTGCTGCTGCTGCTGCTGCTGCTGATGCTGATGAAACATGAAAGCCTGCTGCTGGTTGGACATAGCAGCCATCTGGACAGAAGGTGGAGCAGCAACTGCATTAGAAGCGAAAAATGGATCACGCATTGTCGGTTGCATCATGGTTCCCATAGGAGCTGGTTCCCATGGATTATAGCTCACGTTCTGGTTGTTCCTTCTGACTGCATCATCATATAGGCTGTCTAGCGTAAGCTTGTCTAACCCTCCCCCCTGATCATTCAGATAACCCATCAACACTCATTAGAAGAATAACAAGATGATCGACTTCATAAAGATGCAGGCTTAAGACGTAAACTGACAGGATAGAAAACTGAGCAGAAATTTTCAGATAAGGCTTTACCAGTTTGCTAGCTGCTGAAGCACTCTCATTAGAACTTGGAGCTGTAACAAGTGCCAATTCCCAGCCTGTAGTTCCATTTTCTTGTTTTGAAACAGTTGGCTGATCAGCTGAAACCATCAGCAAAGAGAAGTCATAAGAAAAAACGCTATGACGCACGCCTACAAGACTGGAGTATTGTAATTTCAGCTGCGAGCCAAGGGTAATGGAGGGAAATGCCAAAGCATAATTCAAATAATTAAGTCCTCAAGTAGGATGTCTGGGCCAACAATGTTTAGAATCATTCTTCTTCAATGAGAACCATTCAGTCCACCTCACTTGTAAACAAATAACTTGTTATTCCTACCCACAAGAGCAAATTAACAAACTTATTTTACCAATAAAGGAAGAAAAGGAAGAACATACCAACAGGAACAATGGCTAATGCCAAGGCATTCTTCTCTTCCAACTCTGCAGCAGCTGGAACAGGATCGTCCAAATTCTAGACAGCAAACCAAAACGAGGTAAGTTAGCATTGCAGCTAAAGCATCGTTTAAAAATCAAATCATATCCACATGAGCCAGTTAGCAATCTGCATAAGCCAAAAACAGGAAACTAATAGGACTCCCAATAATTACCAACAAATCAGGCGGTGGTTGTGCTGCAGGTGCTTCCACTTTTACAGGTTCAGGAGGTGGAGGTGGAGGTGACTCCTGCACGGGCACTGCAGGTGCCTCCTGCGCCTCTGATGTCTTCTTGTATTCTATAGCCAAAACTTCTTTTGGAGAGGCAATTTTGTTGTCAGTGGCCTGGTCCATAATTATACATGGAATTATCAGTTCATTAAGGTATTAATAAGAGATTCCATATATTTAGACCAAAACGTATTACTCCAAAGCTTGTTGGGTATTATAATAACATTCCTTAAATATTCACCAAACTGCCATATTACAAAATGGTTGGACCATCTTTTTGATCAGAACTTGAATCAAAATGATTCACCTTTGTATTTAACTTTCAGCAGCAAGCATATCTTTGTCATTGACAAGTAGATAACCAATAGAAATACATCTGTGTCAACTATACGAACAACAACTAGAGTTTTTTCTTTTTCGTTTTGTACTTGCACCCATAACATCATTCTTGTTAATTCCTGATTTGTCAAGATACACATTCAAAAAGAAACAGACAAAGCTATACCTGATCCTTGCGGACCATTGAATCCCGGGGAGCATCTTTGACATACTCTTCCATGGCTTGCAGAAATGATGCAGGGGGCTTCATATCATCAACTAATTTTTCTCAGTATTTTAATTAAACAAATATCTAAAAAAATTAGTAGTTGAAAATGCAAGATATGTACCAACAAACCTGCTCAATTTTAACAAATTTCTCTCCTCGTCCAATATCAAGGTTTCGACAAATTTCATAAAACTCAGAGAGCCTCTCAGCCTGCAAAGAGTCACATTAAGGATATTAAAAGATAACCATAGGGATAAATTGAAGAATAAAAATGAATTCTACAAGAAATACCTGCTTCCCAGCCCTCCTGTATATATCAAGAGCTCTCAAAGCATCAGAGCGTTGCATCTCAAAAAACTGTCACAGCATTCTTGTTAATACTTGAAAAGTGTCATAATCAAGCTTCACATTGAAGACAGCCATACTATACCTTATCAACCAGATTGATAGTGCCATCACTGATAGCCTGATAAATTTTAATGCTTTCTGAAGCGACCTATTTAAAACAAAAATTATATTCAGAAAACAATAGTGAAAATCAAGACTGCCAAAAAAATGCATAAACGGTTCACCTACCATTGAGAGTGCTAGCTGAATGACAAAGTTATTCACAGCTGCTCCCTCTGGCTGCACCACATAAAAGTTTTATTATGTTGTAAAAATTATAGTGAGCCATCATTGAAGACTTATTTTCATAGGTTGGGACACACCATCTGTGAGATGCTTGGTTATAATCCAATTTAACTTGAACAAGTAAATTGAAAGTATACCTGACAACAAAGAACTCGAAACAGAAGTTCCTGTAATGCTGGCAACTGCTCCAACAGCTCTGCAGTGTCCAAATCTTTAGTCCTCTGTGACAAAAATTACAATCATAAGTCACGTTCACATAATTCATCTACATAGAGTGAAGAAAACGTGAATACTTGAGCAAAATGAAAGATATATTGCATTTAGAAGATTTTTACTTACTGGACGATCTGTCTCAATGTCATACTTCAATACACGAAAACATTCCAGTCTTTCCTCCAAAAACAATGCATAAGTGCGGACCCATGCTGAATAATCCCATGCTAAGCAACAGAAAAAAATAACTAGAAGTTAGTTGTAGTGACAAAAACATAAATGGCAAAGAGAGAAGCTAAGGTACCATTTGGACTGGAATCATCTTTGAAATGAGACATGTTGAGCATATGACTTCTGCTTCTGCCATAATTTATAAGCTCCTCATGGAATGTGGGATCCACTTCCTTTAGAGCACGGTGAATAACAATTAAAGTTTTTAATGCAACCTGTGGACAAACAAATTGTCAGTCAACCATATAGAAATTACACAAACACACTATTCCTCAAACAACAATGGCTCAAAATCCTATCAACAAACATTTCTATCGACCAAATCACAGTAAGCAAATAACCACCAGCTTGATGATAGGAACAAAGAAACACATAGAGTATGCATGATTCTGCCAAAATAGAACAGGACCACAGAAGTTAGCTTCTACAAATATTATAATGTCATTTAAAGACGAAAAGAGTAAAATTTACTCAGTCACATAACATGGGGAGATGCAAGTTGTGGTTAAACTGATTACATACCGAGGGAGATCATAAGCATAGTGTTTGGGTTTTCACCGTACCCCTGACCCCATACTTTACCCCTTTTGATGGCCACATATGACACAGAAGCATCCAGAAATATGAATTCAGATGAAATGTCCAACCAACTTTACCATTCAAAAATATACATGCCGAGCAAACACATAAGTTAGTAAAGGCTCCACAACATGTTCCCCATCCTTCAGTGAATACATTCAAAACCTTTGTCTCTATGGCAACTAAAACATTCACAACTTCAGACGCAAAATTACTAAACCTCGATGCACCTACCGCCCAGTTATGTGTCTTTGACAATCGTCTTGCAAGAGCATGGATGCAGTAAGCAACATCAGCCCGAGGCCTAGTAGCAGAGATTGCAGAAAATATAGCTGCAAAAGGAAAAATAATCAATAGATGGAGCAGAGACTCTAATACCTGACAACCGTCCCTTCTATAAACACGTCAAAACTCACAAGTAGCAAACAGACCAATATGACACGTTTCTGTACAAAATGATACATTAGGAGAAACAGTTATAAGGGGAGTGGGCAAACCTCTTATATGTTTCTCCTTTGATGGACGCTCCACATGATTTGTTGCTCTCACTATAGCAATGTCCAATTCCTGCAAAACATTATATCGTATAAGAAAGATATGGGAATACACGTGATTGAGCATCCAATGAAGGAGGCTATGCGCATGAGAATCCACCTTGTAATCACTGTTGACTTTAGCCAATGAAACCGTTGTCGTGTCCTTGAGCGCTCCCAGAGCTTTTCTTAGACTATTCTGCGTGCCTCCCGACATTCTCTCCCTCTCTCAATCACGAAATCCTGCTGGAATCCGAAGATAAAATTTTGGTCAATTCCAAGGTTCATCCCTTTGATTGCAAATCAAATATTCCACGCGTCGAGCATCAAATAAAAACAAAATAGTGTAAATTATGAATCTATTCAGATCCAAATAAGTAGATAATCACCAAGGCCCTATAGTAACCAATCCTTCGAACTCAAATCCAGAAATAGACTTCAAAGTTCCAAAATCAATAATATCACCAACAATATTTTCAATCAGCACTGGAATTGCAACGAGAACTGGAAGATTTTGACCAAAACAGAGCTACATGAAAAGCCACCGCATTATTCAAGGAATGGTCAGTTCACTGAATTTTATTTGACGAAATTAAAATCAACATCAACTATAACAACAAAGCAATATCTCTCCTTGCACAAAGAGAAGTAAGATGATCAAGAAGGATCTAGGACATTACAAGAGCAAACCGATTCACACAATTGAACAAGTGCATCAGCAGATAAACCGCGAAAAGAGAGATCGAATAGATGAACCGCAAAAGCTAAACGAGATGGTTGAGCTAGATTTACCTGGAGCTGACTCGAGGAGAGAGAGATATGAAGAGAGCGTAGAACAGAGAAGGGGGAGAGAGAAAGGGAAAAAGAGGGAGATGCTGGTTCTGGGACCAGAACAACAGACCAGTAGAGAACCAATTTGAGCTTGGTTTGGTTAATCGGTTGAATCGTCGGCGTCTAAGACGTAATTTTTATTTGTTTTTATTTAGTTAATTAAATATATTTTATTTTAGCATATTTTCGTTTCTTTTTTCTTTTTTCTTGCATCGGTGTTTGAAAAATCCGCGGTGTATGCAGTTGTACTGTCCTTTTTGTGGGATGTAATAATAATTTGTTAGAAAAATGAATGTAATAATAATTTCAAAACCGAGAATCATTGATTTAATTTTGCACCTGAATTTAATTTTGTTTGTTAAAACTTTTAAATATAATATTCATTGAACAGAATAATTTAATATAATATAAATATGCTGGAAAAAAATAATATAAATATAAAATCACGTGAAGTGTTATCATAATTCTAAATAAAAAATTGTGTGATATCAATGGAATTTTAATCACAGATTTAATTATGTTAAGTTGTAAGCGTTTAATCAATTTATTAATTATGAGAATCTGAATGCTAAGATTGATCTCCTAAGTCAGTACTCTTGGAACATTGATTCTACCTCATTTTAGGAAGAAGCGTGATAAGTAATTTGTACTGGAAAAAAATTTATCTCCTGAAACGGATGGGGGCACTGGTTAAAATATACTATTTGGCACGACATCTATCTGCTTTCTTCTTTTTTAGATGTTAATGCTCAGTGGAGCCTTCTTTTCTTTCTAAGTTTTTGAATTTACACTCTGGCTGGTTTTTTTTCCTTCCACGTAAGCATTAATCTTTATTGATATCATTTTATGTGAGAAGATTTATTGAAATTTTTTCAGAGTTTAAATTTATTAATTTATTAATTTATTTATTTATTTTAATACTCTTAAAAAATATTAAATTTAGACCAGTAAAACTTTAATGCAACGGTGAGGGAAAGAAAGAAGAGGAATCCCTGTTAATACTTTTAAGGTGTGTTTGGTTTGAGGAGAGGGGGAGAGAGTGGCAAATTAAAATTTACCTTGTCAGTTTTTTAAATTTTGGAATCTCGTTTAAAATTTACCCTTTCATTCCTTTTAAATTTTGGATTATTGCTCAATAGTTAAAGACCTTTAATCTAAAAAGATAATTTAACCCCACCCTCTTTCCCTCCCCTCAAACCAAACACACCCAGTCACTCCTTAGATTCTCTTTTATAAGAGACCATATGTGGATGTCACGTGTTTTTTTTTATAAGAGACACTTAGATGTCCTAAATTTTATTTATTGTTTTTCCATTTTACCCCATTTAATTACTTATATTGCTCATACCATTGTATGAGGGCATTTTTGGCAAAAAAAAAAATATATATACATTTTTCACATTTTATTTCCTCCAACTAATTTTTACCAATTTGTTAAACAACATAATTCAGTTAATTGCTTTTTTATGAAAGGAAATGGAGGGAGTATTTTATTTGAACTAATGCAATTAACTCAAAAAATGAGGTTGGCATGAGATTATCAGTGAGATCTTGCACGCGACCTCCCACTTACGAATTTATGTTTTTTTTTTTTTTTTTGATTACAAAGACAAGAGAAAAATCTCTTGAGGCCACGACGGGCCGAAGTAGAAGTCCTGTATACAGAATAAGATACCAAAAGGACCAAATATTAGCTGAGATCAGCTAACATTTGAAGTGCACAAAAATCTGGTGGATGATCCAGAAGTGACAAATCAGTGATCGAATCTAAAGCTGCCTTTGCCAAGGCATCGGCACATTTAATGCCTTCCCGATGACAGTGATAGATTTCTAAGTCCCAATCCCTATAGATGAGTTGACGTGCTTCTTCAACCTCACTCTGAAGAGGATGATAATGGCCGCCTGACTGAAATAGCAACTGGATTGCTTCGATTGAGTCAGTGTGCAGTTTGATATTCCTAAGATTCAAGTTTTTACAAGTTTGAAGACCTATTTTAATTGCTTGAATCTCGGATGCAGTTGACCCAAAAGTGAAACTTATGTTCTGTTGGAAGCCGCAAAGCCAAGCTCCTGAGCTATCACGAATTACTCCTCCAACTGCAGAATTTCTGTACTCGTCTACCGCAGCGTCCACATCGACCCGTACAAAACCAACCGGCGGAGCATTCCATCTTACTGTGTCTCTGTCTGGGACTCTGAATATCTTGTGTTTGAGGCGCCCCTCTTCTATTCCTTCGTGGAGAAAATGCAGACCTCTGTGAATAAGTTGTTGTGGAAGATCATTTGTCCCTTCAAAAACTCTTTTGCATCTGTTCTTCCAAATCAGCCAGCACATTGAACCAAAGACCTTGAGCCAGGGCCACTGGGACATCTTACTTTCGCCTGGTGAGTGCTTCATGTTCCATTTGATCCATACCTGTAAATTTCCAGAAAAAAATGCAGAGTAATAAATGGGGTTAATACAAGAAAGCCATACAGAACTGGCAAATTCACAATCTCTCAAAGTATGAATTGATGTTTCCTCACAGTGACACTCAAATGGACACTCAGAGTTTATCCTCACATCCCTCCTAGCTCGAATAGAATTTGAAGGAATTCTTTCCTGGAACAATTGCCACATGAAGAATTTAACTTTCTCAGGAATAGGCCATCTCCAGATACGTTGCCAGAATGGATCTGCGGATTCCTCAGACGACACGTAGATCATGGAATAAGCAGATTTGACGTTGAAGTTTCCATCAGAGGTTTTCCTCCACCAGAAAGTATCGTCACCTGATTGGGAAGGAGGAGGAACTTTCCTGATTCTCTCAATCACCCACCAAGGTAGGAACATTCCCCATCTCTGAAGGTCCCACTCCCCGTCTGTACCGACAAATTTAGATACCATATCTTCAGGATTTATTGAGTTTTGATTACGGTCCACATAGTATATGAGCGGGTGATCCAGGTTTGTCCATAAATCCCACCAGGCATTTGTAGACTGCCCGCTACAAAGCTTTTTACCCACTGCTGTCCTGAATGAATCCCAAACTGACGAATTTATGTTTTAAAGATAAAACTCTTATCACATGTTTATTCCATATAACTTAAATCAAGTTTAAAAATAACTTCAATAATCAATACAAGAAGGGCACTGAATTTGCCTTTACCTCATCAACCTTCTCCTTCTCTGCTAGCTGTCAAAAGAACAGACGCGCGGCAAAGACGCACAAGTTGTTCAGTTTTGGTTGCCGCAATAAGATTATTATACGACCGACTGTTTCCATATTCTACTTTAACCCATTATAGAATGAATAATTCTGAGAGAATAGTTGGAATTTTTTATTATTCATGTTTTCTATTATTATTACCATATTTTCATTTTAATATTAAATTAAATAAGAGTATCATGCATTTACAGAATTTGAAAAATAAGTTTTTTTAGTAAATTGTCTTATGTGCTTTTATTACTGTGTCTATCGTATGACACGTTCATTTTGTTTCGTATTTACAACATGCATCAATTTGACCATAATTAAAAAATAATAGTGGTTATTGTTTGTTAACCATCGTTTTTAATTTGGTGATTGTTGAAAAACTTTTGTTCCAAGAAATTTTGACTTGATAAAAAATTTTAATTTACTTTTTAAGCAACACAAGTCAATCAAAACCATAAATTCAAAACACACGCAGCATAATATTCTTCCCCAGGCCACAAATGCTTTCTTTTAATTTCCATAAAAACATCAAAATTTAATTCAAAAATAATCAAGGTTAGACTATCTCGAGATCAAATTTGAATAAAATATTATATTTTTCAGATGAAATTAAATAATTTTTGTCAAATAATTAAGCAAGGTTGCAATCAGAGAATAGCACCAACCTGTATCCCATTTATATATATATATATAGAGAAATCCACAATTTCAATGAAACTGGAAATAACTAGGAGATTGAAATATATTAAAAAGAAAAGAAAAAAGGAGGATAAGGTAATTGGAACAAGTAGTTTTTTCACAAGGGCCAAGGTTCCGTTGGTCAAAACAAATGTTTGACATCAAATAGGGATGGTTTAATTATGAATAAAAAATGTTTAGGGACAAGATATTTATTTTATAATTGTGTGTGTGTGTAATGTGTATACGTTTGTGAGTGTATATATGTGTGTGTGTGGGGATTCCTGAATTAACAAGTTGCTTGAGGAATACTCTATGGCGAGAAAAGTCCTGTCTTCAAACTACAGACCAGAAAGGAAAGAGAAGTTTGCTTAGAAACAAGGGCAAATTAAACATGACAATTGCCAGCCATTTTAGAGATTTTTTTAGACCATTCTAATGGTTTTGGACTTTTTTCCCCCTTCCAGCTAATAAAATATTATTATTATTATGATCAATGTCACACATAAATCCATTGACAGCAATATTAAAAATTAGCTAATAGATCTGTTTTAATATTATATAGGATTTTGATAAACTTTATGTTATAAATTTATAATTTTCTATAACTATATTTGTTGATTATATGTTTAAAGAGAGTTTCTAACCATGAGTATAACTTTTTCCAATGTTGTAAAGGGGTTCCCATCAACGAGCGTATTTTTCAATATTCCTTTCGTTCTAATTATAGGATAACATTTGAGAGTTGATCTTGGTCCTAATTGTAGGACAAAATTCTAATTTTTATCAATTTTTTCTCAAAATACCCTCTATTGATACTTTCTCAATAATAATTAAACACAATATAATGTAATAATACATATATGTATTCTATAAAGTAAGTAATACTTGCAACTCATTAATACCACATACATATAAAGCTCGGAGAAGTAGTGTGTGAGGTAGGAGAAACACGACAAAAAAATAGAGAATCAATGTAACTGAATGTCATTTTAAATTTTAAATAAGGACGTTTTAGGAAAATAAATATGATTAACTAATTTAACTATTATCCTTAATTTATTCAAAATTAGGTAAATATGTCCTATAATTAGAACCGGAGGGAGTATAAATTTTAACATGCATGGAGTATTTTAGACATACACCACATAATTATTATAAATAATTAATTTAACTAATTTTTTAATACATATATATATATATATATCAGTCATGTAGCTTTTACATTTTAGACTTAAAAAAAGTATACGATAAGTTTTTTTTAAGAACTGTACAAGAGATCAACAATTGTTAATATCAAATTAAACACATTTTCGTATATTGCACAAACATCATAAGAATTAAATCGTGACGAAAATTTTTATTTTAAAAATCTATCACGTGATTCACGTTACAGAGAGAGAGAGAGAGATAAATTATGTGGTTAATTAAAAGAATCTGCTTGCTTAATTCTTACACTATACGTACTGCAACAATCAACACAGGGGACTTCATTAGAAAATTATCTCCCAACTAAGCAGTCAGTAAAAAAGATCCAAAATCAACCTAATTATGTAATGGACATGAAGGATTATATGGTGAATTATGATGTATATCAATTAACTTAATTGATAATAATAGCAATATTTTATTATAGTTCAATTAATAATAATCCATTTTTATATGGTCCCATACGAGGCCCTTAGTCAATGATTGCCACCATGCACGCACTCATTTGTATATTTTATTTTTAGATACTTTATAAAAAAAATTAATTATTGGACACCAACTTTGTTCCCATCTCACTTTCCACTTGGCTGTTCTTTTTGACATAAGAATAAAAAGAATCTTCTCTCACCTCGTTGTTTTCACCACATATATAAATAAATATCATTATATAGTAACCTTGGTTCATTGTTTTATATTAATAATTAATAACTTGGCATTTGCTTGGTGGGTCAAGTTGTTAATTAATTACTATTCAGTTAGAGATACCTGAATTCTAATTAATGTTAAAAAGTAGTTGTATATATCACATGTATATAATTTACCTCCTTCCAGTCTTAAATATAAGATCAAGTTGATTTTTTTGGATATATTAATAAAGTTAATTAAATCATTTTAAAATACTTATATTTATCTTTTTTTTTCTCAAAACTATTTTTTCTAACATATAAACTGACATATAATCTAATGATACATAATATTAAGTAACTTATTTAGCTTTCTTAATCTCTCCAAAAAAAAGTCAACTCTATCCTATATTTAAAATCAGAGAGTATAATAATTATAAGCGTGGAAGTGCACAAGGTGATATCTCAATATGACTGGGAGGGAGATCAATAATTTTAATTGAGTAACATTACTTGCTATTCAGGCACATATACAATAATTTTTTTTTTTTTTTTTGATCCATAAAGAAGAAAAACTCTCAAGACTCAGCCTATATATGTAAGAATACAATGATCAAGCTCTAAAACAGCTGTTAACTCAGGCATTGAATACAAAATAGGGTGAAACCACGTTACACATGAAAGTGCCTTTTTTGCAAGGAAGTTAGCAACCCTATTTGCGTTTCTTGGAACAAACCTCAATTCAATCCTCCATTCTCGTTGCAACATGGAACGAACTTCTGCTATTGTATTAGCGTCCGGATGATTCTGGCAATTCTCTCTGTTAATCAGATCAAGAACTTCTTTCGCATCGGATTCTAATACTACTATACGCTTTCCTTGATCCCAAGCTGTCTTCAATCCTAGAAGAATACCCCATATTTTAGCGGTAACATGATCACCCAAGTCCAATCTGTGCATAAAAGCCATAATAAAATTCTCGTTAGCCTCTCGAATAACTCCTCCGCATCCAGCGCCGTTCTTCCCTGCAAATGCTCCGTCTACGTTAACTTTAGTCCATCCTTTCTCGGGAGGAGTCCATGTGGCCCCCCTATCCGTTACTAATATGCCTTGTAAGTTGATTCCGACTAGTTTTTTACTTGCCTTTTAAATGTTGGATATAATGGCATGGGCATTATTCTGTAGGCTCTCATTATTCTGATTCTTCTGCTCAAAAGGACGTTCATTCCTCCTTTTCCATAATAACCAGCATAAAGTTGCAAACCAGTCACCCCAATCTAAGCGTCGAATATTAAAGTTCACCCACTCCTTGAGATTAAGCTCGAAGAAAAAACGATCCCGTGGCAATGTTATTTTTTCCATCCACAAACGTTTAGCTTCTGTGCAGTCCCGAAGTACATGCAACACCGTTTCTGGGCCTTTCTTACACCAATCACACACATCATCAGCACACATACCTCTTCTAAATTTCTCCACGTTGGTAAGGAGCTTGTTGTGAGCAACGAGCCACATAAACGTTTTACACCTTGGGATAGTGTTCAGCTTCCAGATTTTCTGCCATAATACTTCTTGGTTCTCTTCTTCATTTGCAATAACTTTATATGCAGATTTCACCGTGAATTCTCCATTTCTTGTGTGTTTCCATCGAACAATCTGTCTCCCCTGCTCAACTTCGGAACCCTCCTGCACAAATCTCCATGCCGCCTTGATCCCTGCCCAAGTATTCGATCCTCTCCTCTGCATATATATCAATTTGAGGCATCAAATCATTTCCACATTTATATTTGCTTCTAATAATTCTTACCCATAAGTCATCATTTTTCTTAATAAGATTCCATCCTAATTTGGCCATAAATGCATGGTTCTGGGTTTTAACATGTTTCAAACCCAAACCACCATTACCCTTTGACTTGCACACCGTATCTCAAGAAACAAGATGAATTTTCTGCTTTTCCTGCGTTGTGCCCCACAAAAAGCTTCGATTTTTACTCTCAATCATATCACAGGAACCAAGAGGTATTGATGCTGTTTGCATTGTATAAGCTGGAATAGCATATGTGACAGCCCCTACCAAAGTAGCACGTCCAGCTAGAGATAACGAATTTACTTTCCAATTAGATAACCTCTTCTTCACTTTATCGACAACCTCACTGATGCTCTCCTTAGTCACCCTTTTATGATGCAAAGGAACTCCCAAGTATTTACCAAGATCTGCTGCCATTTGAAACCCCAGAATATTGCTCAACCCAGCGCGTCGATTGTGATTCACATTCCTGGAGTAGAACACTCTAATCTTCGTAGCATTGACCTTTAACCCTGAGCTTGCACAGAATTCATCTAGGCAAGCCTTAACTTTATTTGCCTGAAAAACAGAAGCTTGGCCAAACAAAACAATATCATCAGCAAAAAATAAATGAGAAATAGGAGGCCCATTCTTACATAACCTTATTGGGAGCCAGTTCATTGTCTCCATCCTATCTTGAATCATGTGAGCCAGCCGTTCCATGCAAATTACGAATAAATATGGAGATAAAGGGTCCCCTTGTCTCACCTCACAGGAAGTTTTAAATAAATCACCTTTTTCTCCATTCCATAATAATTGCATTGAAGGCGTCGTAACACAATAATTAATAATTCTGACCAGATTAGGAGGAAATGAAAGATCATTCAAGCATTGTTCCAAAAAACTCCAGTTCAGCCTATCATAAGTCTTCTCCATATCAATCTTAATAGCCATATACAATAATTTTTGGAGTTTAGTTTTTGTTGGTATTCCTAAACATAGAAAGAAGTACAAAAAGACCCAAAAAAAACATTTTAATAAAGTGGTAAATAGGGCTTTTTTAGTTTATAATATGCTCCATTTAGTTCTTCTTATAAGTTCCTAATAGCAACTTTATATAAATTCGATGAAATTGGTTAAAAAATTTTATTTTTGGTAAAATGTCAAAAAATCGCCACCTCTCCCAGCAAATGGCCTATTCCTGATAAATGGAGAAGTAACAAGTTCCAAGTCTAATTAGCAGTAGTGACTGTTTATTTTTCAATATCATGATTAGTTAGACAGACATTTGATAAAAGATTTAAAGACACGTTTTTTTTTTCCTTTTTTGCGTTTGCCCGGAAACAAAATAAGAGTAAGAATAATATCTTTTATTTTTTTTATTTTTTTAAAAGCACCTTTACCCTTCTTGGAAAGTGGCTTTGGTCATATAAACTTAGGTTCAGGCCCTCGATCCCTCCCATATTCAAAGGTGGAAATCATTTTATTTTACCTAAAGTCTTGACATAACAACCCAAAACCAATGCTTTCTTCAGACTTTTGATCAGTAACCATGAACAGAGCATAATATAAAGTGTTATACGTTTAATTATTCCAACACTTTTTTTTTAAAAAAAAATCTGGATAATTTAAGAAATAAAATAAAAATATTTAATGGAATCGATCATAAATAATTTTACGCAATAAAAAATTTACTGTTTCTTCATTCACGTGAATGTAAGAATATAACCTATAGGATGAGAATCTTATAAATTATCAAAATTTTGAAATTCCATAATCTTAAAAGTATTTATATTTGACAAGAAATAGAACATGCATAACTTATTATATTTTGGGTTAAGAGGCAATTTTACCTTGAAATTTTTTCGGGGGACAATTTTGCCTCGGAAGTGTTAAAAAGGGAGTAATTTTGCCCTGGTCATTATTTTAGTTAATTTTGACCTTTAGTTGACTATATATGCTAAGTTAACAGTTCATATGTCATCACATCATTTTTGTTAAGATGTAATTTACGTCGAAAACCCATATGTCATCTACTTCATCTTTTTTCAAAGTTAAATTTAAAAATTTCTAAACAAATTTACATTTTAACAAAAATAACGTAAATGATATGTAAATTGCTAGCTTAGCATATTTGGTCAACCAACGATTAAAATTAACTTAGATAACAATTAGAGCAAAATTACCCCGAAAAACTTCTATGGTAAAATTGGCCCTCAGTGAAAACTTTCAGAATAAAAATGCCCCCATAATCCTTATATTTTTATACATCGTACGAGTCTTATATAAGACCGTATATAATTCAATTTAGAAAAAGAATTCGAATAGAATTTCTTCGAGATGGTCTTTATGAATTGGATGGCACATGTTTGCCGTTGATTCTGAGGTGTTAACATTCAATATTACTCACTATTGTCCCCACCACTCTATATTATATTGTCCAATGCATTATTTTTCAACTTTATTAAATTTGTATGGCACAAAAAAAAAAAAAAAATTATGGATATCCAATCATATCGTTTTGTTCATTGAAAAAGAACAGATGCACTCTTGGAATTTTTTTAAGACTGCTTTCAATAATAAAATTGCAATAAAAATAAAAATATGAAATGATAGGTTTATTGATCCCCATGGAGGTTGACTAATTTCCCTATATATTAATAGGCAATCATTAGAACGGATGAGAAGATTATACCAGGAAGAGTAGCTAATTATATTAATTTTTTATTTAGAAAAAAAAAATAATAAAGAAGCATGTTATTAATTATTCGAGATAAGCCGTATGATACAGCAAATCAAAAATAATTTCTTGTTGGAATGGAATATTTACATAATCCTATTACCTTTCCGTATATCATGATGATAATGTGTGTGTGTGTGTGTGTGTGTGTGTGTAAGATGTCTGTTTCTTTGGTTTTTTTTAATTCAGGAAGCTTCTGAGGAGACCTGGTCAATTCATAATTTAAAGTTATGCCTTCTACTATCTTTTCGATAGTGTGTATATATATATTTATACGCAGACATATATAGCGTGTTGTTTTTTAATCGATTATTTTCAGGTGTTTTTAGTTTTTACCCAATAAATATTCATTTTACATCAAACTGTAGTCTATATAGGAAATTAGTACAATAAAAGATTTACAAAATATAGATGAGATTCAAATCTCATAAGTTTGACTGGTGACAGTTGGTTTCAAAAATAAAATTGAATAGAATCTAAACATCATGGATTTCCATCAAGATTTTTCACAATGTTATTTAGAAAATAAAAAAAAAAAATCCAAACTTGACTCATTCAATATTGAATCTTAATTATGTAATATTTCAGCCGAAAAAGTTGAATGGGAATTACTTTTCAACCACCTTGGATCCATGCAGCAGATATTATTTTTTTTGGTCAAGCCAGATGATATATCTACTATTGACATTATTTTATGTTGACTATTTTTTGGATCCCAAATTCCCCATAACATGGTTTGAACTTGTTACTATTGTGTTTTGTGAAAATAGAAATGAATGTGTTTAATTTTTTCTTTTCAATTAAAGCTCAGTAACTGAATGTTGGTTTAATGCAACATAATCCTTATATTTTTTATTCAATTGAAATGTAATCCATAAAATTTAATTTGTGATGCAACTCGGTGCATATAATTTAAATAATTTAAAATGTTAACTCCTACATTTTTAGAAAATAAAACTATGAGGACTATAGTTTAGTTATTAACATTTTATATTGCTAAAATTATATATACTAATTGCACTAAATTAAAGTTTATGGGCTGAATTTCAAACAAGTTGAAATTATAAAAAATTATGTTACATCGAGGTAAATATTAGGAATAGAGTTACAACTTAATTAAAACTATACGATCAAATAATTAATTTTCTAAAATATAATAGAAAGAGGGTCAGACATATTCTCGCCAACTAGACAAAGTATTGTTGTCAACAAATTGTTTCTTTCTTTCTTTCTTTCTTTTTTAACCTTTTGGGAAGAAGTTTCTTCTGTCCGTTGTTCAGTTGAGGGATATTAATCCTTAATTATTTTTATTTAACTATAATTATCTTTAAACACGTTATAATCTGGTAGTTAATAACTTCGGATAAATCCTTTAATATTTGTTGTGAACTAGAGAATTACGCAAGTATATATGCCACGTACAATTACAAGAGACAAAGCAAGAAATACTATTATTCCTTTCATTTCTCTCCACTCTCCACGGCACAATCTTTGAAAGTATTCTGACGATTTTTTCGTTGGCCGAAGAACATCAAAACAATGAAGATATGTTTGGTCGCTTGATCAACCATTTGCAGAATGTAGATAATTGTTGACTCCTACCTTAACCTCGATCGCCAGTATAATATTATTATTTAATTATTATTTTTTGTACCAGTTTAGACCATGACTTTGTATTGGGAAAAAAAACTAAAAGTTTCAACAAAATACGTACTCCCTCAATTTCTTATCATATGATAGAGCGCAGCTGTCACAGAAAAGAAAAAGAAGATTACCAACCAGCCAACCTGAAAAAGAAGAAGAAAAGAGGTATATTAATATATATGGTTTAGCTGGCAGGCCGGGAGATAATAGCAGAAGATAAGGCATACGCCCAGTAGCTTGTAGTCAAGTGGCCTAAAAACTTAATTGTAAGCATCTCTCTGATTCTTTTTATAGGCACAAATGTGGGGTGCGTATTTGTTTGGTTTTGTTGTTTATTTTGGTTTTATCAGACTGCTTTAGACATTGTGCTGGTTGGTTTGAGTTATGAAATGAATTTTCATGGAAAAAAAAAAGTACCACTCTGATAATGTTTTAGGGCTAATTTGAAAAAAATTGGTCCTTACGATATGCTCACTTAGAGAGTAATTAATAAGTATTACTATTATTGTTAAACTCACGAGTTGGCTCTTTGAATTTATCGATTTTATGTTTCTAGCTTATAAAATTGAGTCGAGTTACTGATAAACTCGGTTAAAAGCAAGGTGAAGACCCACAAGGAGGGCAAAAGCAGTACAAGACAGACAAGGGTGCAAACGGCACACAATGGCATACTATACATGCATCTCGCGCGGTGTGAATACTCCTCTATTAATGAAAGGTTGTGGGTTTAATATCGCATCTCCACCAAAGATCTTATAGTCTAGAGTGAATATTCCTCTATTAATAAAAAGTTGTGGGTTTAATCCCACTTGCTGTAACTCAGATAGTAGGTGCATGCCCTTAAATAAAAAATACATGCACCTCCACTCCACCCTTACTTGTTTTGAGCCTGTTAGAAATATAGATAGTCAATACGGTCGCATGAGAAGGTTGAAGAAGCAATACGGTGGCACAATTTTGTTGACTTTCGTTTCTCTAACTCACCGTTAATCACTCTTCCTCTGTCTCTATATTGGTGTATATATAGTTGTACATAACATTACATTAAATGAGAACCTTTGATTTCACTTCTGTATATGGTACCAGAGCCTCGTTCCTTCGTTTTGCATCTTGCTTCATTTCTTTTCCGGTTAAAACTCCATTTTTTCCGGTAAGCAAGCTTTCTTCCCTCTCAGATCCGTTGCTGTCCACGCTCCCATTCTTCACACGCGCCACATCACTGTGTCTCCACCTCAAGATAGGCCAGACACCCATTTCCGGCAGCCTTCTGACTGCGTATGGCCATCCACGCGCCGCCCCCATCTTCAGCGCTCCATTCCACGCGCGGCGAGTGACGGCGGCTCCGATCTCCGTTTGCGACGGTGATTTGTGCGCCCTGATCGACTCTTCAGGCTCTATCTACCCCTAAAGTTGTGTGGTCATCTGATCAAGTTTGAATTTTGAGCCTTGTTCCTTGCCTCTGCTTCAACGATCTCCAAATTGCAATTTGCCTCTGCGTCTGCTTTGTTGAGTTAGTATTACCTGTGGGTCCCCTGCCTTGATTAAGGTACAATATATCTTGGTTTAATATATCTCTGCGGGTCCCGTGGTTGCAATCACTTTTGGATATTTGCTGAGAAAGTGGTAGTACGTAAACTCTTTCGGTGTTTTTCTTCCGTGTGGGTCCCTCTTAAAAAAAATCTCTGAGGTACTATTCACTCACGGTTACTGTTCATCTGAGGTACTATTCACTCACGATTACTATTCATCTGGCATTGTTACTGTTCATCTGGAGGCTTCTGTTCATCATTTAGGATATTTTTTGTTGTGAGAAATTTCCACTTAGTCACTAGTGTGACGTTTGTTATTGTAGTTGGAGGACCTTAAAGCCTCGTTTGGGATATTTCAGATTGTTGCTGCAGTTTATGATTGTGTAATTATCTTGTTCTTGCTCTGAGAGTTTGTTGTCATTTCACCTTTACTGTTTGGTACATCTCCTTGTTTGATGATGGAGGAAATTAAGTCTAGATCTTCAGGTGCTCTTGCTACAGGTAAAATCACTTCTAGCCTTGCCACTTGTTCGTCAAAGTGGATTATCGATTCCGGTGCAACTGATCATATGACAAGTAACAAAAATTTGTTCTCCTCGTATACACCTTATGCCAACCTCTCTAGTATAACAATTGCTAATGGTTCTTATTCTCGTGTTCTCAGATTTGGCACTATCAGACCTACCCCATCTATTGCTTTATCCTCTGTTCTTCATGTTCCTAATCTTGCTTTTAATCTTTTATCTACTAGCAAACTTACTCGACAATTAAATTGTTTTATCACACTCTTTCCTGACCATTGTTTGATTCAGGATCTCACGACGAAGCATGTTATTGGTAAGGGCTATGCATCTGGTGGTCATTACATCCTTGATGATCAGGTACCACGTTCTATTGCTTGTTCTGGTGGGTCATCTCTGTTTGAAATTCATTGTCGTTTAGGTCATATGTCTCTGTCATCTCTCCGAAAATTGTATCCTCAATTCTCTTCTGTGTCTGCTTTAAATTGTGAATCCTGTCAATTTGCCAAACACCATCGTGTTCATTTGGCACCTCGCATCAATAAATGAGTTGCGTCCCCATTTGAGTTAGTGCATTCTGATGTCTGGGGTCCTTGTTCAATCATGTCTCAATCTGGTTATTGGTATTTTATCACTTTTGTTGATGATTTTTCTCGAACCACTTGGCTTTACTTAATGAAACAGCGTTCTGAATTATTTACTCACTTTCGTCATTTCTGTGCTGAAATTCAAACCCAGTTTAACACTCCTGTGAAAATCTTACGAAGTGATAATGCAAAAGAATATTTTTCTGCCTCATTCACCGAGTATATGCAAAGTCATGGTATTCTTCACCAATCTTCTTGTGTTGATACCCCCGCTCAAAACGGTGTTACTGAAAGAAAGAATCGACATCTATTAGAAACTGCCCGAGCTCTCATGTTTCATTCCTCCGTCCCTAAAAGTTTTTGGGCCGATGCAGTTTCTACAGCCTGTTTTCTCATAAATCGCATGCCTTCCGCTGTTCTTAGTGGGGATATTCCGTATTCCATTCTGTTTCCCACCACTAAGCTGTTTCCTATTAATCCAAAAACCTTTAGTTGTGTTTGTTTTGTTCGGGATGTTCGTCCAAATGTCACTAAACTCGATCCAAAGTCCTTACGATGTGTCTTCCTTGGTTATTCTCGAATTCAGAAAGGTTATCGATGTTACTCTCCTGATCTTTGTCGTTACCTTGTGTCCACTGATGTAATCTTTCATGAGGTTTATCCTTTCTTTGCATCTTTGACCTTCTCTGACTCTCCATCTGTCATTGTTAAGTCTGATGATGTCTTGGTTTATCGTGTCCCACTCTCACCAGTACAGGCTGTTGTTCCAGAACCTGATATCATCAATGATATTGATGTCGAAAATGTTTCGCCGTCACCAGTCATTGCTTCGCCCACGGATTCTGGTCATGACTTCTTGGTTTCTGTTCCTGATACCCCAGATCCTCTAATTACTGTACCTGATCTAGTTGTTCCTGATTCTGCTGTTGATCCCTCCCATGACCTACCTATTGCCCTCCGTAAAGGTACCCGTCCTCGTTGTCCTCCTAAAAGATATGCCAATTGTACCTATCCTATATCCTCCTTTATGTCTTACCAGAATTTGTCACCTACTTCTTCTTCTCTTATGGTCACCCTTGATTCCATATCCACCCCTACTACCCTTCACCAAGCCTTGACTCATCCTGGTTGGCGTACAGCAATGGAAGAAGAACTTATGGCTCTTGAAAAAGCTGGTACCTGGACTCTTGTTGATCTACCTCCTGGGAAGAAGGTCATTGGATGTAAATGGGTATTTGTTGTTAAAACTAAGGCCGATGATTCTTTGGAACGGTTAAAAGCTCGACTAGTTGCTAAAGGGCATGCACAAACTTATGGTATTGATTACTCTGAGACTTTCTCTCCTGTTACTAAGCTCACATCCGTTCGTCTTCTTATCTCCATAGCTGCCACATATCATTGGGATTTACATCAGTTAGATGTTAAGAATGCTTTTTTGAATGGAGATCTCCTTGAAGAAGTCTATATGGAGCAACCACCTGGGTTCGTTGCTCAAGGGGAGAATAGGAAAGTGTGTTATCTCCAGAAGTCATTATATGGTCTAAAGCAAAGCCCTCGTGCCTGGTTTGATAGATTCTATAGTGTAGTCAAGAAGTTTGGATTAAGTCAAAGTAAGTGTGATCACTCTGTATTCTACCAACAATCTGATGCAGGCATGATTCTTTTAGTAGTATACGTTGATGATTTTGTGATTACAGGAAGTAACATTTCCGGAATCTCAGAACTTAAAGTTTTCTTGAACTCTCATTTCCAGACAAAAGATTTAGGGTCATTAAAGTACTTTCTTGGTATTGAAGTTTTGAGAAGCAAGAAAGGTATTCTTTTAACTCAAAGGAAGTATGTTCTCGATCTATTAAAAGACACTGGAAAGCTTGGATCTGCACCAAGCAGCATCCCCATGATTCCGAATCCTTTCCTGGATCTTGATGCTAGTATGTTTGATGAACTTCCTGATGACTTGAAGAAGAAGATTGATCCAGAGAAACTGAAGCCGTTTGCATTTCCTGAAAGATATAGAAGACTCATTGGGAAGTTGAATTATCTGACAGTAACTCGTCCTGATATAACATTCTCAGTCAGCAAGCTCAGCCAATTCATGGCATCACCAACAGTGGCACAATGGGAAGCTTTAGAACATATCTTGCATTATTTGAAAGGTTCTCCAGGTCTTGGTATTCTTTATACAGATTATGGACACACTAAAGTCGAATGTTTCTATGATACGGATCATACAGGATCTAAAGTCACAAGACGATCCACTACGGGTTATTGTGTGTTTGTTGGTGAAAATTTGATATCTTGGAGAAGTAAGAAGAAATTAGTTGTGTCAAAATCAAGTGCAGAAGCAGAATACAGAGCCATGTCACAGTCAGTACAAGAAATTGTATGGGTATTTCAACTCTTGAAGGAAATTGGCATTACCACGACATTGCCTGCAAAACTATGGTGTGACAATAAAGCAGCACTTCATATAGCATCGAACTCTGTGTTTCATGAACGAACAAAACATATTGAGATTGACTGTCATTTTATTCGTGATAAAATCAAAGAAAATATTGTATCTACAGGGCACATACGATTCGACAACCAGCTAGCAGATCTTCTAACAAAAGCTTTAAATGGAACACGGGTTAAATATCTTTGTAACAAGTTGGGCATGATCAATATATATGCTCCAACTTGAGGGGGAGTGTTAGAAATATAGATAGTCAATACGGTCGCATGAGAAGGTTGAAGAAGCAATACGGTGGCACAATTTTGTTGACTTTTGTTTCTCTACCTCACCGTTAATCACTCTTCCTCTGTCTCTATATTGGTGTATATATAGTTGTACATGACATTACATTAAATGAGAACCTTTGATTTCACTTCTGTACAGAGCCCACCATTTTTTCTGTTGTAGAGAGTGTTAAATGGAGCCTACCTAGCTACTTTTTACCTATTTCTTCTCCATCTACTTTTAATAAGGGTAAAATTGTAACACTATCTTTTATTTATTTCTCTAATCCTATTTATAAATTCAATAATAACAATAAAAAAGCATATTTATTACTCTGATCTTATTTATAAATCTATTTAAAAAAATTATAAGTCTAATTTTATAGTAATAAATGAGAGTGGTACAATTTTACTCCTATTAAAGACAAAGAGAGAAGAAATATATAGGTGAAAAATATTCATTCATAAATGAGGGCAAAATTGAAAAAAATATATCAATTTAGTCCATATTTATTGAGTTAATTAACTTTTTTTAATATGTGAGAATTTTGGAACTTGGACTTATAAATATGATCAAATAGTACTACCATATTTCTGACTAGGACTGTGTAAAAAAAAAATCTCAAATAAAAAAAACCATTGCATTTAACATGTGGCATTGTATATACCAAAAAAAAAAAAAAACATGTAATTGCAAAGGCAAAAGTTTCACATCCTTTTCTCATCTGAACTCTAAGAAGACAGTGCATGGTGCTAGTCTTAGCGCACTAAACTCTTGAATTTTCGAGTTTTTCTCTCATTCTCATCTTTTGTTTCCCTACTGTTTATAGGGAGGGTTGGTTTAATTTTAGAGAGTTATTGCATTTGTTATTTTGTACGTTGAAAAAAAAAAATGTCTAAAGACAATCCTCTTGGACAAGACTACTCAAATTACCAAGTTTATTTTTACTTTGTTTAATTTAGGTGTTTTCCCAACATTTTCAACTTTTATTTTCTGCATAAAAAAGCCTTCGCGCGGTTAGTTTATGGGTTTCAATCCTCAGAGATACTGGCAAACATTTAGAAAATGAGAGCAAATCAACATGCGTACATATAATTAATTATCACAGAACACTTCTCAAATGAAAAGGACCCACCATTTGTGGACGAAGACTTTTGAAGCTCAAGTCTGGCGACTATTATGAACCACTAGACAATGCCACTGCTCATATATTTGTGTATATATTCAATATCTTGGCCTGAAAAGTACTGATCAATAATGAGTCACACTCATTGTGGTGGGTTCCTATGCTATATATGGTCAAGCCATCTTTTTTTAATGCATGCATGTGATCAAAGTCTGCAATAATTCTACATTTCTGCCCATTCCTTTTCAACATTTTCTTCCAAAGCACTAATATGTCAATTTCTCCTCGTGATCAGAAAGAAAATTCCAAGCATATAAAAAAATCCAAAGGTTGAAACAAAAATGAACCACTAGCTTATATAATATCCTTTAAATTATTATCTGACAATATGAAAGTATGAAACTGTCACTTCCCATTTTTAATTTTTTTTTTTTTTTTTTTTTTGTGCATGGTTGATTATAATCCTTCGATTAAATCAATTGAGTCACCTTAAAGCCATAGAGATCCATAACAAAAGACAAAATTCTATAGATTTATATATATATATTTATATATATTGCGAATAAACATTATGAATCATCAACTTGATAACCTGATATTGAGCCTTCGAAGCCAAATAGAGTGAAGAATCATATGAAACACATCAAACGGCTTCGCCGGGCGATTTATCTGAAAATGTCTCTGCACTTTAGCCACCCTCTGTTGCAACTTCAAGTACCTCCTCTCCGACACCCCTAGCAGTATTTTCTTTAGCTCCGGTATCTTCTCCGACGGAATATGTAACGAAAATTTGGTCCAGTCAAGAACATCACTAAACGGAAGCTCATAATAATCGGAAACAATCACCGGCACACAACCGGCATTAATGGCTTCCACGAGTCTGGGGCTGGCCACTTCGTAACCACTGGGGCACAAACAGAATTTGGCTCGATCCATGAAGGCATAATAGTCCATGCCCTCAGGGAGGTATTCGTGGACTTGAACTTGGTCGTCTTTGTCCTTCCAGTGGTGGAGTAGGGTTTGTCGGATGATGCCGTGAGCGCCTCCGGCGAAGAAGGCGAGGATGGTACGGTTGCGGAGGTGGTGGGTTGGGGTGGGGGAGTTGAGAATGGAGCCTTGGATGTTGAATTCAGGCAATGGGACGTCTCTGTTGGGTTTGAAACCTTCTGAAGTGTTGGCGTTGCAAAGGACTCTTATGAGGTTCTTGTATAGCTCTACTCCTAACTTCTCTTTTGAAATATCTGGAGCCTGCACCGTTATTATTCTTCCAATCAAATTACACATATTTGAAGTCAATACTTGTTTCTGTTCTCAGATATTTAACAATAATGTGCTTGTTCAACATTTTAAATTGGCAAAGACACATGACTGCTGAGAATTCTAAAACAAAGTGGTCTTCAAAATGGTTCAATTCCTATGATGTTTTTATGGATTGTCCTTAAATTAAGGTTTTTTTTTTTAATGAAATGACCTAATTGAATCAAATTAGTTGTCATTTGGTGAATTAAAAGCTGATATTCATTAATCCATTGTTGTGAGTTTGTTTTTTTGCCAAAATAATTAAATGTATTTTATGGGTGTTTGAATTAGCCTAGATGAGTTTTATAAAGCGCAAAAGTGTTCTTTACTTGGCTTCAAAACACCCACTTAATAATTTCATTGCAAAATTTGGTACGGGTTTGAAGTGGGTTATAGTATAATAAGCACATACATGCAAGTTGAAAACAAAACTCTACTTATAAACTTATCTTCTACATAGTATATGTATCATAATTGAAAAGTTGTTTTTGAAAGTTTTAAGGGATAAGGTGCAAATTTATCTTTGAAAATTTTCACTAAGGAGTAATGTTATCCTGAAAATTTTTTTAGCTTTAATTTTGCACGAGAAATATTAAAATGAAATAATGTTGCCCTTTACCGTTAAAAAGTTAACGGTTAATATCAATTTTTTAAAGGTCAACATTAATTTTTTAATGGTATAAAGCACATTTGCTATGTTTTGAAGCTTTCGGGATGATATTGAACCTGAAAAAACTTTCAAATCAATATTGATTCTCAATGAAATCTTTCGATGCAATTTTGTACATTAACCTAGGTTTTAATCACCCTTTCAAACAAAAACATTTTTTAGTTATGTTCTTGTTTTTGTTTTTCTATTTTTTATTTTCTAATGCTGCCACTTATCTATTATTGGCACTACACTATCAGTGATGACCACCGCCACGTCACTACTGGAGACCGCACTCCACGTCACTTCAAAAACAAATTTTGTAAAACAACCATCTAAACATGTTTTTTTTGTTAATTTTTAAAACTTGTTTCTAAAAACTGTTTTATAAAACTATTTTTAAGAATAAAAAATGAAAAATAAAATCAAACAAGCCCTAAATCCTTTATGAGGTCTTGAATTGGAATTTGCAGATTTTAGAGGGGTTATTATGTCTTTCTACTTTTTACACTCAAGGAAGATTTGTGAAATTTTTCAAAATAAAAAATATGCAATTTCATTAAGCCTCAAAAATAATTGGGATTTAGTAAAAAAACTAATCATTATTGTTAATTTAAGAATGATAATAAGAAGAATAAGGCATTGAATAGAATGAATGGAAAAAAGAGGGACCAACCCAGTCATGGCAAGAGACAATGAAGTGATCCGCACCAAGGGTTCTGTTCCAGTACGGGTATCTCCTGGCAATGAGGTGGGTGTAATCGGTGACAATCCTCATGAGCGGGTCACGTGCGTACGACACCAGAGGCCTGTATAAGTAATGAACTATGTAGGCCACACTTACGGGAAGCATAAACACATGGGCCTCATCGGGCCTTTGGGCCGAAAATGGGCTTTTCTTGCTCTCTATTTCATCCATGAAGTGTCCCTCTATTCCGTAGATGGAGCTCATGGGCCCAGAATGCACCAAAGGTGGTTCCCCTTCTTTATATGTCCACACTTTGAATCTCTTCACCATCTCTATGTGACTCCTGCACATTTTTAATATCGAAATTAATTGAATGAGGAAATAATGTTTCATGAATTTGATATAAATATAGAAAAATTGGATTCCAAATCGTTTATTTTCAGCCACCTTATAAACCTCGGCGGTTTAGAAACTTGACAAAACTATATATAGATTTAATTATTTACAAACCATAGAATATACATTTTAATTACAAAGGGGAATATAAATACATATGATTATTTATGAGGTTTAATTCTTGTACCTACCTCTCTTTTATTTTTAATTTTTTCCAAATATACCACTTATATCTATTTTGATGATTGTAAATTATCAGAATAAAGTTTCCATGCTTTGATTCATTGGAACCTGCCATTTGATTTCCTTACTCTACTCTAATAAAGGGGGAAAAATATTTCAATCCCCAAATGGAAAACATGTCAATTTTTTTTTTTTTTGGACAAAGGAAAATATGTCAAGTTAAACCGTCTGTTTATCTATGCCTTGTCCCAAAAAATACTCTGTTCATCTTGAAATCATAGAACAAGTCATAATTAATGGTATTAATTAATTTGAATTTAAAGGTGAACAAATTGTTCAGATCAACCGAAGAATTTAAGTACATACATTGCATCAAAAAAAAAAAAGTGGGGGGGGAAGAAAAGAAATGAAGTAATAATGTGCATACTAAGTACAGACACATCATATTTAATTCTTTATCCCCAGTAAAAGTCAACCCCAAACGAACCATTTTTTATGAGAAAAAAAACTCGAGCCATAAATCACAAATGACAAATGTTGATTAAAGTGCCATTGACTTGCAGGGAAATTAAACCCTGTAATATACGAGTAATACTTATATTTACAAAAAATTGAAAATAGACAAATACATACCTAATATATTTTTTTAAAAAAGGTATATTCGATAACAAGTCGTAAATTAATACACAATTAAGAAATTTCTTTTGAAATGAATGTTTTACACCGATACACTAGTAATATATTCAGGACCTGTAGTATGGAGAACTCATCGTATGTAGCGCAGTTTGATGCATATTACTTATTGTTTTTTATTACTGTTCACGTAAGATTATATACTCCCTCCCCATCCTTTTTAGGAGAAACTTGTATTCTTGTGACACAAAATGAATTGACGGTTAAGTTTAGTTAAAAATAATAAATGTGTCAAAAATATCATATTTCTTCTAAATATGACCATATTTATAAAAAGAGTATAGGAGAGATAATGGGTAATAAATATGAGAAAGTACGAGTATAAAATATGGGAAATAATGTATAATAAATGATTAAATGAAAAAAAAAATAGTGGTGAATGGGGAATAATGAATATAAAGATGCATATTTAATAGAGTATAAATAAAAAATAATAATTTAAATTTTGAGACATAAGAATAAAGTTGTTTATAAAAACTTACTGATGAAAGGCGAAAGCGTTTCTGTAAACATTTCCTCTGGGGAGGAAGCTCTCATTTTGATGTGAAGTGAAGTTCCTCTCTCTTATGGCTCTGCGAATAGCCCTTCTTGCTTCACCCAACTCTTGTTCTATCTTCAACAATCCACTCTCTTCCCTCTTTATCTTCTCCTTCTCCTTCTTCTATACATATATGCGCACAGAAATTATATTAATTGGCCACACAATAATTATTTCGTGAAAACCAATATAAATAAATAAATAAATTAGCCTAAATAAACGCACTCTGATGGGAGAAGTAGTGGTTGGATCATAAGAAGTACTAGTACTGCGAAGACGGTGACGATGGAGTACTTGTGTAGGTATAAGGAGAGAAACGGTGTCGTTTCCGCTCTTGGAATAGAGGAAGACCAACAGAAACAGGACCAACAAGGTTACGACGAACACAAGCCGTGAACCTGTGACGATACTCCTCCAAGTTTCAGCCATGGAAGTTATATATATATATATATATCAGAAGCTGCAAACTAATACATACATATATATATATGCGCACGATGTGTCTGAAAGTGATCAGAAAAGTTGGGATATTCTTCTTTTCTGGTGTATTATTTTCCGAAAAGTAGAAGTAGGGGCAAGAGCTAGCTCTATGTAGGGGAATGGGAAGAGAGACACAACATATGAAGTGATTGTGTGTGTGTGTGTGTGTTTATATTCTCTGACGTTGTGTAATGGGAGATTTAATTTGGAGAAAATAAGGAAGACAATGGGTTGATTGGTCGGAGGAATGAAATTTGGATGGTTTTGTAGGAGGTGGTGGAGTGTGGGGGAAGCATTAAAAAGTGAAGAGCAATGATCAGAATCATCATTTATTTTTCTGATCTCAAGAATCAAATTTTCCCACACGCGAGGTAATAATTGATAGTAAACTTTTATTGATTTCATAATTCTTTATACTCCCTGATTCTATTTATAAATAATTTTTTTAATTACGTAAAATGAATTGGTAGTTAAAAACAATAAGTGTGATAAATGGAAGTTGGCGCAGATGGGTAGGCATCTGCGCCACACCAATCCGTTCCTGGGTTCGATCCCAGGAAAAGGAAGGTGTAAAGAATTTCCATTGGGAGCTCTCTCCCCTGGGGCGCCTCAAATAGGTGAATTCCTGTCGGGCCTATCAGATTGGGGGCGTCAGGACTAGTCGGTTGTCGGGGGCCCATGTCAGTAAATCCGGCATTGGCCTTCAGGTTAACGCCGGATACCTGGAAGGTGGGTGCACCGAAGGCCAAAAATGGTCCATTGCATAAACCATAAAAAAGAAGAAGTAATAAGTGTGTAAAAAATGTTATATTTTTTCCATATATACCCCTATTCATTAAAAGAGTATAGGAGAGAAAATAGATAAAAAGTATGAAAGATAATAAGTATAAGATATGTGAGAAAATGAGTATTTAATAAGGGTAAAATAGAAAAAAAAAAACTTACATTTTTAGATAAAAGTGAAAATTACTTACAAAAGGGACTAGCCTTATGAAGGAAAATGTTACTTATAAATAGACCTGGGGAATAATTAATGTTGTTTAGTTTGTGCTATTCTACTCGCTGTATCTTTATTTATAAGGCTTTATTTTTGAAACTGGCGCATCCTTAGGGTTACCTGGATATTGAATATATTTTTATCAATGTTAATATTTATGAGTTTTCCCCATACACTCTCTTTTAATTTTTTTTAACCATTATTATTTTTTTCATTTAATCACTTATAAATAAGGACATATTTAAAAAAACAAGTATATTTCCTAAATATTTATCACATTTAAGTAATTTTAACTATTTTCTTAATATGAAAAAAAAAAACTGTTTTCTTAAATAACACAACTTGTTTAATAGGATATAAATGGGGATGATGAGAGTACATAGATTCAATGAACCACATTAAATTGCAAAATAATTAAGATAAATAAGAAGCAAAAGTATATGGAGTGATAAACCAACCGGTGTTGGTGCTTAATGGAATCAGCTTTAACCATTTAAATACGAGGTTTTAAATTTGAGTATTTGTAATTACATCAAATGTTTTTACACCTACAATTTGATTAAAAAATATTCGAGGTTCAACCGATTTTTTTAATAATTTATTTAGACTTTCATATAAATAATCCTGAAATCTTTACTTCCTCATCGGGTTAGCCCCGATTTAACTTCGATTTAACCCATTAACTCTTAACTCAGTACCCCGATCGATTCAATAACCGATCCAGGTTTCAGAACCTTGATTATAAGGTATAACTTATTCAAGAAACCAAGGGCTTCTACGAAAATTATTGTTTAGATGGTTTCAAATATGAAAGCAAACTCACAAGTCTCTAATATAGAATGATTTGTAGATATCTTCATACTCCTTTTATATATAGTTTGAATTTAATGAAAGTTTTCACGTCAATGCTAAGTTCAAGAACCTTCTTCTGCTTTTTTCACTTTTTTGTGCCTTGAATAATTTTCCTTTTTCTTTTCTTAGATTCTTGGATTTCACTCATTTAACCAAATTGCTCTGATTTTGCAATTTCCAGAATTGGTTCTCAATCATTTCATTTATATTCAGAATAAACCAACCGTCCATATTTTCTGGTGATTCAATTAGGAAATAATTATTTTGAATAATTTAATATATTAGCCTATTAAAATAAAGGTCCTTTAAAAATTTAGGATCTGTTTTTTTTTTTATGGTTTATGCAATAGACCATTTTTGGTCTTCGGTGCACCCACCTTCCAGGTATCCGGCGTTAACCTGAAGGCCAACGCCGGATTTACCGACATGGGCCCCCGACAACCGACTAGTCCTGACGCCCCCAATCTGATAGGCCCGACAGGAATTCACCTCTTTGAGGCGCCCCAGGGGAGAGAGCTCCCAACGGAAATTCTCTACACCTTCCGTTTCCTGGGATCGAACCCAGGAACGGATTGGTGTGGCGCAGATGCCTACCCATCTGCGCCAACTTCCATTGATAATTTAGGATCTGTTTTGAGGGACGACAAATGCCCTCGTTACAATATTAGATGGACACCGAATTGACATTTTAAGATAAAGATCGTATAATGATTTATTTTGCATCAATAAACCTCGTTTCTAATTTTGCTACATTAAACTCTGAATTTTCGGGAACCATTTTTTTTAAAAAAAGAAATGATTTGGATATTTCACAATCCAAACCGAATTGCCCCTTATAAAACCAAGCAACACATGTGAATGAAATTAAGCCCATCCTTAAATAATTCATTGGATAATTTTAGCAAAGGACCACAATAAAACTTTATTTACCAATCAGGCTTCAAAGATTTCTGAAAATATACTATTGAATTTTAGGACTGAAATGAAATAAAATTATAAAGCATTATAAACAAAATAAACAGCACCACTACCACCAACAAGCTTTATCCCATCATGTGAAATTAACTACATATAGGGCACATGAGTCACGACTTACTATTTTATTTTATCAACAATTAAATCTTTAGTTAAATTATTGACCAAGAAATGTCTCTCAATTTAGATTATTAATTAAGAAATGTCTCTCAATAATTTCATTGAGTATTCGTTCCGTCTTTCCTTACCCCTTTTTAAAGGACTCCATATTACTACCCTCTTTACCAGCGCATTCAATGTCTTAATTTATACATATCCGAAACACCTCAAATAATTTTTTACCACTTTTTCTTTAATAGATATCGCCCCAACTCTTCCTGTAATCAACGTTCTAATGTAGTTCTTTATTGAAACACTCATAGAATTTTTCTTTTATATACGGAATTTTTAATATAACTACATGATCGGGTTATATTCTTAAGACCTCGTATTTCAGCAATTCAAGCCCCTTCTATTAAGACGTTGGTATTTTAGCCAACTTTTTATCTATGTAATTGGGTTATTTGCATGTAACATGGGTGGCTAAAAATTCTGCTATCATCACAAGAGTGATTCTATTGTATAATCAAAAGAAATATTTATGTGATGGTATTAGCTATAAGCTATGGTTACCATTGAAGGACTAGCCCTTTTCCTGCTTTTATTGCACCGCACATATTTTCATCACAATGCAATGATTGAAGGTTTAATAATAAAGTATTTTTTAGGGAAATCCCTTAAAAATACCGCCGAAATAGGAAAATTATAATTTAGTACTGCAAAATTCCAAAATCCCAATTCAATGCTATGTCAGTTCGGATGAACAATGCGCGAATGCGAAAAAACGATTGTGCCCTTCAGCCCACCATCTGGCCACTTTAGAATAGCAACACGAGACTCTTAATTAACAACTTCGGCTTCTTGATTAACAACTCCAGTGTCTTTTTTTTACTTTCACAATAACAAAACTGGTCTTGTTATTAACAACACCATATTATACATTAACAACTTCCATTTCTTGTTTTACAACTTTGTAATTTAAATTTCAGGGCTAATAACAACACATCTTTCTTTATCAACAACATCGTATTTTACATTAATAACATTATATTTTTGAGATACGAATATGTGAAAGAATAAAGCGGAGTTGTTAATTAAGCGTGTGTTTGGATTAGATTTTTTTAATATCTTTTACAACTTACGAGGTAAGTGTATAAGAGGAGTTTTGTCTCAGGTTGCGCAAATCATGGTTTGAAACCATGGTTTTTGGTGCTTGCCAAACACACACTAAGAGTCTTGTGTTGTTATTCTAAAGTGGTGAGATAGAGGACTAAAGGGCAAAATTGTCTATTTGCACCCCCGTATTGTTCATCCGTACTGACACAGCACTGAATAGGGATTTTGGAATTTTGCAACATTGAATAGGGATTTTCCTATTTTGGCGGTAATTTTAAGGGAATTTTGCTATTTTTTATCAAATTATGCAAATAAAACATAAACACGCGTGACTTAATAATTGCCCTTATTTAGTGCATGTTTGGGAACACTTATTTTGTGAATATAAGTACTTATTACGCAAGCCGAGATAAAACTCATCTTACATACTTATCTCGTATATCATGAATCACAATTTATAAGCATTTATTGCCCAAAAATAAGTTATTCTAAACGAGCTAACCGCAAGTTACTCGATTATTGCTCCATTCGTTTATATGATTGAATGATCAGATTTGGGTAAACATCCGGAAATTTGCTGGAGAGAAAATTAATCAGAAATTTCCAAAAAAAGAGAAATATTCATATTTTGATAAATAAATTCTATTAAGATCATAACATCTTCACACTTCTAACATGACATTATCTCACAGTTACAGAAAATCCTACAAATTAAATGAATAATCCCATCTTAACTTAGCAGAATCGCCTTTACTAGATTTCCCAGAAAGGCTTTTTGGCTCTCTCTAGAAAACCTATCCGAAATCCTTAATTTAAATACGCTTCATATATGTACCATAAATTAAATATATCATACAAAATAATAATCATTGAGCCTTCCCACACCCAAAACTGACACGCCAATCCAACAATTTAAGAGTAGCTGCATAATGTGCCAAAGCACCAAACACAACAAAAACATGAAATATCTGATGACTATGGCCTGCAATATCAAACCAACCAGGCTTCCATCTTTCTGGTATTCTGCTAACATAGAACATTGTCCCTATCAAGTAAGACAATGCCATGCCACATTCATAAGCAAGTGTCACATTCCTTCTAGGATTCCCCCAGTTCACTATACAAGCGTGAATCGCAGGAATGATACCGAAAAGTCCCATGGAACAGAACAACATGGCCCGAAAACCTCGGTACTTGCCGGTCGTGAGAGCCGGCGAGAGCAACGTTACGATGGTGAACAATCCCATGGCTGTGATCCCTCCGAGGTAGATGAATTGCCAGTGAGGATCACAGAGGAAGACATAGTAGATTTGAGGGAAGAAGGAGGTGATGATCATTACGGTGATACCGACATAGTCCATTCTTAAAAGCAACAAGTTTAAGGTATTGGAGTGACAGGAAAAAAGGTGGCATGTGCTGCTACAGAGAAGGCAGAACATAGAACCACCCAAGAAAACAAAGAATGGCCATCTTGCGGGTCCCAACTCTGAGGATTGAACTTGCAATTCCAAAGGGGCTTGATGGTTTAAATCAATCAGTGTTGGTGTTCCCTGCAAGTTCATAGAATTATGTCTCAGTTGCTCAGATAAAAAAACCATTAAATTTGAAAAAAAATAGAGAGAGTTATGAGCTGACATACCAGAAACAGATCTTTGAAGTTATGGGAAACATTTTTGTCCGCACTTGAAGAAAGGGACCTTCAGATAGATGATAATGATAATGCAAGTTTAGAATACAATCAATCAAAATTCCCAAAAAAACAAAAAAAGAATACAATCATTCAACAAAATTGGTTTTTCTTCCAAAATTTTTCGGTGGTAATTTTGCTCTGGAAGTATAAAAAACAGAACAATTTTGTCCTGACGGTTATTTCGGTTAATTTTAATCGTTAGTTGACCAAATATGATGAGCTGATAATCCATATGTTATCCACATTAATTTTGTTAAGGTACAAATTTGCTCCGAAAATCTAAGTGTTATCTATTTCATTTTTTTTCAAAGTTAGATTTAAAACTTATAGGGCGAATTTGCATTTTAACAAAAATAAAATTATAACATATGGACTGTCAGCTCAATATATTTGATCAACTAACAATCAAAATTAACTGAGATGACGGCATGGCAAAATTGCTCTTTAACCCATACATACATACATATATGTGTGTGTGTGTATAAGCAGGCTAAAAAAATCACAGTTACTTTATTTTTATTCCAAATTTTGTGATTTTTATGAACTCCTTTACGCCCATACTAGTTGGTAATAATTAATTAATTCTATGTTGCACATGCTAGAACAGGCCAAAATACAAAGACAGAAAAGGGGAAAAAGAAAATTTGATGAAAGTCATAGAATGGTTGATAAGACAGAGTTTTTTAAGTACTATGAATCAAGTTAGCTGTGACCAAAATTACCAAGAAAGTTAGGTGAGCAACCAAACATAGCTCCCAGGTCATCGTTGTTGTCTGTAATTTAAGATCTGACCATGAAGAAATCATTTCTGTTTCTTAAGTCTTTTTATTTTTTAACTTTTGGGTACAAAAGAAAATTTTAAGACTGAAATAGATTGCTCCAGCTCAGTTTCTAGACACAGAACACCACAATTGTACAATATTAACAGCTAATCCTTATAACTGCAAAGCATTTTTTAGACCTTTTTGAGGACCGAAACAATGATTGGTATATATATGTTCTGTTCTGTTCCAATTCAATTCTTAGGTATTTTGAACCAAATAAATAGTAAGAAATTGTCGTTTGAAGAAGAATGAGACTTGAATGAAAAATTCCAGGCGATTAATTGATGGTCATGTTAACTCTCTTTTATGTAATGCCAAATCAACTTATGAAGCATACCTTTGATCTTGTTTTAGAAGACTATATGCTTATTTGCCATCACTTTAGGACACCCAAAAATGTTTATTCATGTAAACTGAGACAAATCACTTCTCACATATTTATTTCGTATACTGTAAATCATGATTAAAAAATTACTTTTAAAGATTTTAATAACTATTCTAAACAATCAGTATACTATGAAAATAAAAATAACCTTGTTGTATATTCAGTGCCCAATTATTTAATATTCAAAATTTTCCAATCAGCAGGAAACATAACAGAGTAATAGATTCTCTGACATTGAGGCAGTCATTTATACAAACCACACAGAAGGAAATAATTGATTTTGGGGTAGTAAAAATAAAAAATAGAAGAAGGATAATGAAGAAACCTGGTAAACATGCCTAAAAGACCAGCCACTTGAGGCTGCATCAAATTCGACATAGTCAATCCCAGAAACAGCAAAAACCCAATCAAGTGCCTGCAAATACAAAAATATAAAATATTAGGCAAAATAAAGAAATTAAGAAGCTATGAAGAAGATTAACTAATTTAATTATTGGAGAAATTATATATGGAAGAAGAAGAAGAAGAAGCTTACGTCCAGACGTTGAGAGTTTCGTTGTGCCAACGGAAGACACTGAAGAGGGCTTGTTTGAGAGGCCAGTTGGCTCTGTAATAATGAAGAATATACTCGTTGTCCTTCATGTACTCCGGCAGCTCCCAAAACGACAGAAGAGGGTACCGTTTTGGATTAACGACGCCGATTTTGGTCTCCTCCTCCTCTTCCTCCTCCGTCTGCTCCTTGGTGTGATGATGAGAAAAAGACAAAGCCTGCAAATGGGTTTCCTCCATTGTTTCTCTTCCTTTCCTCTTCAACACAGCCCTCAACTCAACACAGCTCATTTCCCCTTTCTCTCTCTACAACAGTCCCCAGCTCTCTCTCTCTCTCTCTTAATTGAGTTTGAATAATGATGAGTGGGTTTTTGAGCTTCACTAGGGGTAATGGCGGTGGTACAGGTGGAGGAGGCTGAGAGCATTAAAGAAGTGTCACAAATGTGAATACGAAAGGTGAAACCTTTGTAGGCTCTACTTCTTCTGGCGAGTTTGTTGTGTTTTGTGGTTCGCCAATTTTATAGCCTCGCCCCCAAGACAAGAAGCCAGCGAATATGCTGGCTGCATAGTTGCAATAATTAATTATTAATAGGTGGTTGATATAAGATTTAATTTGTTTTTTTAGAGATTAAAAAAACTAAATAAATTATTTAATCATAATATATATTGTATATAAAAATTAGGTAAATTAGTTTATAGAAAAACGATAAATTTAAATATTTTAAAATATGTTATTTAACTCCCTTAATATCTCCAGAATAAAAGGTTTTATATTAAAAATCAAAAGTAAGCTAGTAGTATACTTCTTAAAATATTATGTGTGGGTTGGTCAATGTGAAATTTGAGATCTTTTGTTGCTGGATTTAGGTTACTTAAATTAAAAATCTTCCCAACTGTCCCTGCCTTCTTGTTAGCTTAACTTTCTTTTGAGCCATCCGTCTTCAATATAGTTTTTGTGTATTTTTTTAATATATATACTTGCTCATTTTTACTTCCTTGTTGTCGCAGGAAAAAAAAGACACGTGTATGAAGAAAAAAAAATAAAATCTTTGTACTATGTAAGAAAAAAATTTCTTTTTCAATTTTACTTCTCATCTAATGTCATGCGATTTAAATTTTTAACTACTTCAAATTAGTGTTTTCAATATAACAAGAGTATTATTAAAAATAAATAATAGTTATTCTTTGATATTTCGAACAAAATATATATTTAGGGAAAAAATAGTTATGTCAATCAGGACAAGAAAATATAAACGAAGGAAATGTATACAATACATAATATATATAAGTATATATACACAGAGAGATAGGGGATAACTTATATTGAAATTATTTTTTTTTTTTCAACTTTTATTGATGTCTTGTTTGACTGATTTAAATTTAAGCATCGTCACCTTATACTTTTCAAACCATTTTTCAGTTAATTATGTCCTAAATAATTATTATAATAATAATAGATTATTTCTTAAAATATTATCTTGTTCAGTCAAATTGAAAATTGATACCTTTTGTGTTGCTGGGTTAGTTGGCCAAAATATTTTTAATAAAAAATGTTATTCATGTGATTTTAAGTATCTATGAAGATTTTTTTTCTCTGTTTTTAGGATTTTGTACCAATGCTCTCTTCAAGGCAACATGAAGTTATTTAAATCCTCACAAACCATAGTAAACTTTTGTCAATTAAATTTGAATAAATAGTTATTTCAAAAAAATAATCAATTAAAGTAAATGCTTCTTTTATTATTGATATATTTATTTCAAATGCATTCGCATGAATTTAAACGCGAAACCTTCCATTTAAATAGTTATAATTCTTTTCGTTAGGATCAACGAAATTCTTCTATTATTACAAGTGCCATTGTAAATGAAATTATTATGAGTCTTTGTACATCAGTCTGGAAATAAGTTATATAATTTAAATTCCATAAATAATAAAGTTTTATATTATATATTTATAAATTTGAAGAAAGTATGTAGGTAAACCAAGGTATTAAAATTCGGACCGGTCATTGAACCGGTCGGGGTACTGGGTTAAGGGTCAGTGGGTCAAATCGGGACCAAATCGGAGCTAAACCGGGACCAAACCGGTGAGAAATTGAAGATTTTAGACTTATAGTATGAAATTCTAAAGGAAAATTTTTTTTTAAATTTTTTTTTTTTTTTTAAAAATGAAAACCGGACCGGCCAACCGGCCGGTTCGCCGGTTACCGGGCCGGACCGGCCGGTCCGGTCCGGTTTTCATAACCCTGAGGTAAACACGATTTAATTCATTGCTCGTGCTCAATCCTATTCTCACAAAAGAGGGGAACCTATTTACAAGAAAATCGAAAAGTCTATGTATTCAAATTAAGAATAAACTAAAAATACATATTCTTTATGTTTCTGGTGAGAATCATACGAGAAGGAAATGTTATGGAACAATTCATATAATCCACATTCATCAAAATGACCGTATATCTTGGTAAAAATGTATATAGTATTATGATAAAATAACAGAATAGTAATAATGAGAAAAATTATAAGATGTGGATTTCATATATATATATATATATATATATAATATTAGATTAGAATTTTTACGTCAATCACAATCACGTTTATTGTAAGTCGCTTTCAAAGCGTCAACGTTCTAAAATCTAATTTGTCTAAGTTTTATTAGTAACTTGAAATAAACAGGCATGTTTATCTATCACGTAAAAAACATAAAACCCTCGTAATAGTCAATTCAATTGATCAACCGCGTCCATTAAAATTATTTTCGTTTTTAATTTTTTGTTATTGGTATTTTATGGATAGATGCTAGGTATTAAATAGATAAATTTTGGCCGCAAAAAAAATTAGATAGATAATTGATGAACGTACGAAAGCCTACCTTGTAACAACCAAAAAATTATTCATAAAGTGTTTTAGAAAATTGCCGTTAACCCATTTCTCTTCCAACCAACTGGTACCACCCCGAAAGTTACAGGTGAATTGCTCTTTAAAGTACAAATTTTAATGTGAAAATTACACTCAAAGACCATAGAAAACCTACAATTATAGTGGAAGGTCTTTAATGCCCTGCTATTAAAAAGATTGATAGGACTTGATTTTTGGCAAAATGACACAAAAATAACTTTAAAAATAGTAAAAAACGAAATAATATTTCAAATATTTATAATATCAGAAAAATATTGAGCCTGATTTTTCCTTTTAAATTAAAAGGGAGCCTCAAAAATATTTTTTTTTAAAAAAAAAGAGTAGCCTCGGCCATCACTGGGCGGCCGACAACCAACGACCACCGGTGTCATACCCTTGCCGGAGCCAGAGCTCCAGTGGTTGGCTGGCCGGACGCCTTCACTAGAGCTCCAATGAGAATAATTATTGGTAAAGTAACACAATTTGTTAAGGAATTCACAACATTTCATTAGGTTTTAACAACCTCATTTACCAAATAACACATATACACTATCAGAGTTTTCATAAGTTTTGTTAAAAAATGTACGACATTTCATTAGGTTTTGACAACTTTCATTTACCAAGTGACAAATATAAATGAAAGTTGTCAAAACCTAATGAAATATTGTGAATTCCTTAATAAAACTTATAAAAAATATGAGAGTGTATATTTCTTATTTGGTAAACTAAAATTGTTAAAATACAATGAAATGATGTGAATTTCTTAATAAAATTTATAAAAATTTTGATAGTGTATATTTGTTATTCGGTAAACGAAAATTATTAAAATATAATAAAATGTCATGAATTTCTTAATAAAATTTGTGAAAAACCTGATAATGTGTATTTGTTATTTGGTAAACGAAAGTTGTTAAAATATAATAAAATATCGTGAATTTCTTAACAAAACTTATGAAAAAAACTAATAGTGTATATTTTTTACTTGGTAAATAAAATTTGTTAAAACATAATTAAATGTCATGAATTCCTTTAAAATATTGTTACTTTGCCAATAATTATTCCTACCAGAGCTACCACACTGGCGACCAGCTGGCCTGCCACCGAAACTCCAAGGCCAGCATGGGTATGTCGCTGGCGGTCAGTGGACGCCAGCGGGGGTGGGGGTTACTTTTTTATTAAAAAAATGTGTATGAGGACATTTGTGTCATTTTTTTTTATTTCAGAAAAGACAAATCAGGCCTAACACTTCTCAGATATTATGAATATTCAAAATACTTTTTTATTTTTACCTATTTTTAAAGTTTTTTTCCTATCATTTTACCGTAATTTTTTTTGTGTGATTTGGCCAAAATATCATAATCTTATTCACATGAGAAAGTCATCAAGACTCTTGTGAGATCATGTTGTTTTACGAGCCATCAAATGAGAACTCCTACGGTTTTTTTTTTCCATTATTTATTTGTCACATTATTAAAATTTTCATATAAATATATAATTTTACCTTTTATTTTTAATTGCATGGACTTTATTCTCATAATATATAATATATATTTAACAGGGATAGAGTTGAAAAATTATTGAATTTTAAAATAAAGTTAGTGAAATTTTAAAAAAATTATCTATGTAAACAATGTTGAAATTAACTTATAAATAGAACCATTTCCTCATCAAATTAACAAGCCATGTGCTAAATCTGGTATGTTTCAGTGGAATTCCATCCTAGCTTATTATATCTCATCCTTTTGCTTACTTTTGTTTTCAAAAAAAGACAAAGAATTTTTAAACTTGGTATAAAATAGTAAGAGATGGTTTGGTTTTCTGTTTTTAAAACAGTTCTTTTTAAAAATAAAACAGAAAGTTTGAAAATATGTTTTAATTATGTAGCCTGAAAACAAAAAAGCAAAAAATTTGTTTTGAAAAATAGAAAAATTATGAGCACGTTTGATTCAACCACATTGTATGCATGCAATGATAATCATGATTGCATTATCAAAATAAAAGTGTTTAGTTGCTCTTTAATATGATAATAGGGTTTACCATGATAATGATTATTATAAAAAAATTTGTTATTCTCATTCATGCCTCTCCCTTTATAAATACTCATTACTACCCTATTGCATGGTTGCAAAAGTTCAAATTATCCATTAGTTTCATTTATTTTTGTTTCACTTGTCTTATTTCACTTGTCACACCATGCCACAACCGCCGCTGCCAATACCTCTACCTCCTCCTCCTCCTTCACCGCCTCCATCATTGTGGCCATCGCTACTACCTCATCGTTCACCGCCGCCTCTACCTCCATTACGTCCTCCTCCTCTATTGTCATCATTGCCACCCCACGTCACTATCGCCACTACCTCATCCTCCTCCTCCTCCTCCACCGCTGCCATCACCACCTCCGCCTCCGCCACCTTCATCATTGTCGTGCTGTCGCCTCCACCATTGCCACCACTACCTCCTCCTCCTCCACCACCTTTGCCGCCATCACCACTACTACCTCCTACTCCTCCACTGCTGTCGTCGCCACCCCCACCGTTGTAGCTGTCACTGCTTGCTATTACCACCACCACAACCATAGACACCGAACGATCCTCAACGAGATAGCATAACGTTTATTATGAGGCAACGTAATGGCTCTTAACTACTTTTTATACAAAGATTATATTAAGGGTAAAATAGACTTTGTGTGATATATTAATTTTAAATAATTATTAAAAAATAACTCATTGCACCTGGCTTAAAAATCACACCAAACACTAGCTATGTAATTAATATTGCATTGCATCGCATTGCAGGGTGTAAGGGGATCGGATCAAACTGGTCCTATGACTTTTTTTTTTTTATATTTTGTTACATTTTGTTCTACAAAATTAGAAAAAAGACAGAAAATATTGTATTTGCATTAACGAAAATCCATCATGCTAATAAAGCAAACTATTTTTCATCCTTCACTTCAACATTTATTGTTTATATATGTTTATCAAAATAACGATCAAGCAACTATTTAAAAAACATTTTGAAAATTTGTTCTAAAAATTACTCCTCTACACAATTATTTTAAGAATATAAAAATAGAAAACATAATCAAATAAGTCATAGGTTTCTTGCTAGGGTATTAGACTAGTCTTCAACATCAAGATGGCTTGTGTGTAAAGGTTTAAACTATTTTAGCATAGTATTTAAACTTTACTCCCTTGATTTCTTTTAATAAGAAATATTTAACCGAATCTTACGGTTCAAAATATCGGTTAAGAATAATATATGTGCTAAAATTGTAACCATTTTTTATTAAATTATATTTATTTATGAGGACATAGGGAATAAGACGGAAAATAAGGAAATTATTATAATAAAGAGCACTATAAAAGAGAGAGAATAAGAAAATCAATATGATAGAAGTAATAGGTTTTTGGGAGTTGTGAAAATTTATTTTACTGACATTAAATAGGATAATTTAATAAGGATTAAAAAAAAAAGAGATATTCTTTCTTATAAAAAGAAACGGTTACGTGTGGCTGTTGTTTCTTAAAAAGAAACAGAGGGAGTAATGTTTAGTATTTAATTTAATCTTAGGTTTAAATTTTCATTAACTTGCTTTCGTTGATTTTGACTTTTTAATCCGCAGACAGAAATTGCCAGGGTTTCAATTTAAAGATTTTGGTCCCACGCCCAGGGTCAAAACTGACAGTGAACATTTACAAGGTTCACACAAATGACCCACGCCCAGGGTCATAATTTTTAAGAACCTAATTAGCACACAAAAAAATGAGAACATTTTCAACCAATTATGTATACAATAAAGTCTTTGTGCATCCTAAATAATTCAATATTTTAAAATTTTTTCAATATAATTATAAATTATAAAATTACGGGTTGGCAACATGACATGGGAAGAAAAAGTTGCCGTTCTGATATGCTATTTCTGGGCTTCTGGCTAATAACAAATAATACAATATGACTATATATAGCACATTTTCTCGAATTTTTTTTCCTTAACGTGACCTCAATAAAATAACATATAATCAACAACTAAGTGGCTTAGGGATTGAGATTGAGAAAGATAGGTAAGAAATATTTGTGAATTGGTGGCAGAAACTAATACAATCCCAATTAGTCAATAATTGGTGGGAAAAAATAGAGGGAAATTTTTTTTTCATAAGTTTGAATATTTAAAAAAAAACAAAAGAAAATGAGGTTAGAAGTTTCTAATTAACTTTCTTCATCCTTTTATCTTACATTTTTATTGAAATTTTATAATTCCACTTTTTTTTTAAAATCGAATTCATTGAAATCTTTCACTTCTCTCCCTTTCTATCCAACCTAACTGAAGAAGTATGAATTCAAATCTCATTTCATCTATAAGAGAATTTTATTAATAGATATACATATTGTAAGTGAAGAGGTATATCAAGATTCAGCCCCCGTCCAAATGTAGTTTTTTGTATGTGAGTTTTATTCTTTGATTGACAATAAAGAAGAAAATTTTATTCGTCCGCGACAGGGTTGGTTTAAAAAAAGATTATATATTTTAGGTTAGTATTTTTTAGTCTCATCACTACATAATCTAATCTTTTTTTTCTTAAGTTATAGTTATAATCGATGAAACATGATATGGAAGTTGAAATCTCCCTCAATATCTACAAGACTATAATCAACAGAAGAGGGTTAGTTTGAGATCAACAAATACTGGTCCCTATGAAAGGTTTTGGCCACTTTAATACAAGATCTTGAGTTTAAATATGAATGCAAAAAATTCTTTTGGGAGAGCTACACCCATCGAACTTATTAACAATTGTCTAACTCAGTTAGATCATATAAAAAAAGATGAATATTTAAAAAAGATTATAAATTTATGATATAAAATGAATTGAAATACTACCTTCAGTCCTAAATATAGGATAAAGTTTGTAGTACAAATTACACTACAAACTTTATTCTATATTTAGGACCGGAGGGACTATCATATTTATAATCAATATAAATCCCATGGTTGGGGTCTATATCTTGAAGCGGAAAGAGAGTGTGTCAAAATGTGTTGTGCAACCTAAGTTGAACCATGTTTCCATACAATTTAGTGGAAACGGTGAGTGCCTTGTGGGGATAAAACATAGAGCGAAGGGAAGGAGAGGAAGAATTATTGGTTTCTCCGTTGCCAGTTCCGTCCGTTGCTGCTCATTTTCTTAAAACTACACTGTTTTGATGTAGTTTTGAGAGGAGGAGGAGGTTAAATTTTTTTTTTTTGTCTAAAAAAGTGGTATATAATATTTTAAAATATTTCTCTGGATGCATCTTATACCTTAAATTTTTTTTTAAGTAGCATGCAATATCTTAAATGTATTTTTTTAGCTCCATAAATATTTTTTAAGTGGTATCTAGTGTATTAGCAGACTGATTGTAATTTTACCCTTAATATATTTTTTTAGCTCCAAAAATTACTTTAAAATATTTTTTGTGCTTTTAACCCTTTAAAATATTTTTTCAGTTGTATCCAGTGTCTTAAGAAACTAACTATAATTTTATTGTTAATGTATTTTTCTTAGTAGCAATGATCACCCAAAACTTATGATATTGGTTTATTGATTTCTACCCACTCTAAAATATTTTTCTAGTAGTATCTAATATTTTAAAGTAATTTTTAGAGCTAAAAAATACATTAATGGTAAAATTGCAACCAATCTACTAACACACTGGATACAACTGAAAAAATATTTTAAGGGGTTAAAATACTAAAAATTATTTTAAGATACTCCATACTACTTAAAAAATATTTTAAAATATAAGATATATTCATAAAAATATTTCAAAATACTATATACCTCTTTTTTAAACAAAAAAAAAAATTCAATCTCATCCTTCACTTAAAACTACATCAAAACGGTATAATTTAAAAAAAAATAGAAACAGCAGTGGACGGACCTGACAGAGGAGGAAAGCCAGGTCCACAGCTTCCCACCAGCTAGGAAAATTGTAGATAAGGGTTGGTTACCGGGCAATTAGTTAGAGTTAGATAACAGGTGGCTGACAAACAGACCCTCATTAATACTTGTCTTTATTGCCTTTATTTTTTGGGAAAATTCCAAAAAACTACACTCAAAATATACAAAGGACAAATCAGTACAACGAAATTCAGAAATGACAAATCAGGCGGGTGTCAGAAAAAGGAGGAATCTGTCCTTTTGAAATTTCGGTCAAATTACGAAAATGCCCTTCATGCACACTTCAGAATAACAACATGATCATCGGAATTAACACCTTCGGATTCGATATTAACACTTCACAAGTTTCAGGGCCAATAACAACACTCACCTCGCCATTAACACCTCATGATTCGCCATTAACAACTCCGATGTTGTTATTGCGACTGAGGGCTGAAGGGCATTTTCGTAATTTGACCGAAATTTCAAAAGGACAGATTCCTCCTTTTTCTGACACCCGCCTGATTTGTCATTTCTGAATTTCATTGTACTGATTTGTCCTTTGTATATTTTGAGTGTAGTTTTTTGGAATTTTCCCTTATTTTTTTTAATAATATTCTCATTCATTATGGGTATACCCTCGATAATAAACTTTGAAAATCAAACCCCCATTTGGCACCAAAAAAAAAACAAAAAAAATCAAACCCCCAATTTCTATGCTGCCACAGCACAAGGACGTCTTGTCTTATTAAGAGCATTGATTTAGGTTTTAAAAATATATATTAGCTTTTTTTTTAATATATTTTATCCTGATCACGTGATGGTTATTTTAAGATGCTCCAATGTTGGATAAGGGTATTTAAATTAAGCTATTTGTTATTTTAATAAGTGTGCGTTTGGAAGAGCTTATTTTTGGGCAATAAGTGCTTATAATTCGTGATTCACGGTATACGAGGTAAGTATGTGAGAGGAGTTTTTTCTCGGCTTGCGTAATAAGGGGGGCTTATTTCTCAAATAAGCCCTTATTTAAGCTCTCCCAAACACACACTAAATATTCGATGTTCGAATTCTAATTCTCATATATGTTGTAACTTGGCTAGGAGAAGTTTATTGTTCATTTTTAGTGGATTAAGCAGTCCTAATGCCTTACTAAAAAAAAATGCTACTATCAGGGTGTGTTTGTTTCACCGTTATGATAGCCCAATCATCTGATTGAGAGAATCAATCGAAATTATACAGTAATTCATAATAAAGTGGGTGTTTAGTTGGACAATTGATTTTCAGAAAAAGCTCTGATGGACATAAGCTATGAATTGGAACTTATGAAAGCATTGGCTTCTGTTTTGGGAGGATATTCATATCTTTAGGGATCAATAGGGTATTCAAAATCACTTCTAATCACAAAACTTCTTTTATGAAAAATGTTCTAAATAATTTTCTCTTTATTTAGATAGTAATCTTCTGCTAACTAGAGAATACTTTGAGATAAGAGTTTAGACAAGTTTTGAGTTTTATCAATATATGACTTATGGGTGTTCATGAGGCCCTGAGGCCCGCAATGCCCGCCCGAGCCCAACAAAAAAATGCCCACCCCGGTCCTAAAAAATACGCTCATAAATCATTTGGGCATCTTCGAGCCGGGCCAAATACCGGGCAGGTCTAGGCACCGGGCAAGGTGTGCTGCCCTGCCCATTTGGCCCTGCCCAATATGTATGTATAATTGTATTTGAAAAATATATATTGTATATATAATTGAACAAGTATTTAATTACCATTCAATTAGAATTTAATGAATAAACATATTTTGTATTTACTAGGCATATAGGCATATTTTTTCATACACATATTTAATTAAGAAGTTGGTAAATTGAGTTTTTGAAAAGTAAATTATTTTCAAATAATAAGGAAATAATCTCTATTGAATTAATTTGTTTTATTGGCCCATGAATTGAATTTAAGTAATAAAATCTTAAAAGGACTATAGTATAAAATATGTTTTTGAAATACTAAACTATATATTTTTTCTGTATTATTATTATTTAATACTTTATTATTTTTAAATTTTTGAGAGATTTTTGGGCACACAAGCCCGCCCTGCCCAACCTAGCCCGAAATTACTCGGGCTTTCATTGGGCAACGAGCCTCAAAACGCCGCCCATTATTTTTTCGGGCTGGGCATCGGGCATGGTCCATGCCCAGCCCAGCCCTGCCCATGTACACCCCTAATATGACTTTAGAAATGTGGAGAATAATTAATAATTAATTTTAATCAATTTATATTTATTATTTAGTTGTTTTATGATTTTATAATCAATTTCTTTTATAAACATGTCATAAATTAGTTTCTATATAATGTTTTTTTGGGTTAAATTTAGTTTATAAATAATTTATTTGGATTATTGGAGGTATTATTGAGGTTTCAATCAGTTTATTTTGTTAGATTTTAAGCTATATGAAAATATGAGTTAGGATTTAATATTTAAATTAGAGTTTGATATAATTTTATTTAAAATTGTACTATTGCCAAATTTTCAAAGTTAATTTTTTGGAAAATTTTGAAAAAATCCTTCCATGTGTAGATATCTTCTCAAGTTCCATTTGACAATTAAGTTTCCAATGAGGTCTTTTTTTGACAATTATCTCTTCATTTTTTCATTTTTCATAATGTTTACAATTTTTTCTCTTAAATAATACAAAAATCACTTATGCAAAAGCTAAACCAAACATCATCACTTTTATATAAGTCACTTATCCAATCGCCAATCCAAACATTCATCATTTTACTCAATCTTACTTTTTTCCAATCTTAAGATTCCATAAGTCAAAATAAAAATAAGTCACTTATCTAATCGTCAATCCAAACACACCCACATTTTATTAAAACAAACCCCTTACCTAGCTCTCATATAAAAGAAATAAAAAAAATATTTGAGAATTATAGTCCTTTGTTGTGCATCATACCAATTTGCAAGTACTTACAGATCTGACAAGTGCTAACTAAAGCATGAGTATGTTGTGAGACGGAATAGAAGATTTGCAATTAAATTTGCAGCTCATAGAATAAGTTAAAATTAAAATTGAGGATATATACAAGTCAACGCCCCACACGTGATGGAGACCATTTGTGTTCATTTGTGACACATTCAATGGATTTGCCCACCCAAAATGTTGAGTTTAATAATTTAATAATTCACAGGATGAGGTCCTTTGAAGTCCTCACATAGGAATAAGTTGAGTTTAATAATTTAAAAATTAGGAGTTGAAGGACTTGCTTTTAACTAGTCAAGCACTAAATAATGGCGGCATAATATTTATAGGGGGAAAAATCTAATTATTTAGTTCCTATAGTTTTTATCTCAATTAAAAGCTAATATCTAAAAGTTAATTTGGTGCAACTTAGTTTTATTAGTCTTAACTCAGTTAAAACTCAATTCCAAATTTTGACGTGATGCAGCTCATATTCTATGATCTAGCCATTTAAAACATTAGTTCCTGAATTCAATAAAGATTTTAGTCTTTATAATTTTAATTTTTGTAGGGTTCAACATTTTAAATATGTAAAACTATAGAAATCGTGTTATATCAAGTCAAAGTTCAGGCCATGAGTTTCAACTAAGTCAAAATTATAGGTTGGACTGATTTAAGTTGGGTGACTGAATTGCACCGGAGTCAAATTTACAGAAACTAAATGATTAATTTTTCTATATTTATAATTTAAGAGTTATATTTATATTGATCGGAATGAGACCTTTTGAAGTTGTGTTAAATTCCCGTGTGACCAAATAAAAAACACTGAACATATATGACTATCATCATTGGGCCACAATATGAGCATTGAGGAGTATTGGGCCGAAATCAGACACGGATCCTCATTTGTTTTGGGCCTCAAATCTTTATTCTAGACCGTTAGATTAAATTGACGGCACAGATTCTTTCCACCAAGAGATTTGGAAAAACATTCCGAGAATTTCAGTATTTCACTTCCTCATGTAGGCTGAGACTCCACGGGTTGATCTGGTTCTGAGTTCCATGTTCCAAACATCACAGGCACTGCAAATGAAATGAAACCAGAAGGTGTTTTTGTTCTGGTTTTTCCATTTCCTGCATAATCAAAAGCGCAAGTGAAACATTTTTCTTATCATTTACACCAAAAGCCAAAAGATCACTCACAGCAACATAAATTCATCGGTAAGCATGACAAAGCATATTCAGAATCATCACTGGTAAGTCTCGTGAAAAATTTGATAAATTTTGATGAGTTCCTATGCCAGGCCACTTTCGAAAATTACAGCACCAGCTGCTGGGATTGAATCGGGTTTTGAACACTTCAATCAGATTTTTAGTGGCGGCAGTTTCTTATTCGAAAGCTTTCAAAGACTCGTACTATTACGTAGATATCTTGCAGCTCTGTAAAAACACCGCCGGCGTAAAAAATGTGCATGCCCAGATTGTTATCGGAGGTCATGAACAAAATCAATTTCTTGCAACTAAGCTGATTGGAAAGTACGCTGAGCTTGATTCTTCTTCCAACCTGGAAAGTGCAAGAAAGGTGTTTGATAAATTGTCTGAAAGAGATGTATTTTGTTGGAATGTGATCATCAAGAGTTATGCGAATGTGGGTCCTTTCGTTGAAGCCTTGAATGTATATGATGAAATGCGTTCACATGGCATAACTCCTAACCGTTACACATACCCTATTGTGCTTAAGGCTTGTGGCGCAGAGGAAGCTCATAAAAAGGGTCAAGTGATTCATGGACATGTTGTGAAATCTGGTTTGGACTTTGATTTGTATGTTGGGAACGCTTTTGTGACGTTTTATGCCAAGTGTAAGGATGTTGAAATCTCTAGAAGAATATTTGATGGGATTCCTGAAAGAGACATAGTCAGTTGGAATTCCATGATCTCGGGATATACCACAAATGGATATATGGATGAAGCGATCAAGATCTTCTTTGCCCTTTTGAGGAGTGATGTCACTGGTGCTCCTGATAATACCACTTTTGTAACTATTCTTCCAGCATTTGCTCAGGCTGCAGATATCCAAGCAGGATTTTGGATTCATTCTTACATTGTAAAGTCAGGAATGAAACTCGATGCTGCTTTAGGCAGTGGTCTCATATCCTTATATTCAAACTGTGGCTATATAAACATAGCTAGAGCCATCTTTGACCGAATCTCCGACCCCGAGAGAAATATTTTTGTGTGGAATGCTATAATTAGATGCTATGGGATGCACGGTTTTGCACATGAGGCACTCAGTATGTTTAGACAATTAGTTGAAGCTGGCATACGCCCCGATGGGGTTATATTTTTGTCTTTGTTGTCTGCTTGTAGTCATGCAGGTATACTAGCAGAAGGTTGGGACATGTTTCAAACGATGGAAGGTCATGGAGTTCAGAAAAATGAAGCACATTATGCTTGTGCAGTGGATCTCTTGGGGAGAGCTGGCTATTTAGATAACGCTGTGGACCTTATTAACTCTATGCCCATTCAACCAGATAAAAATGTGTACGGTGCCTTGTTGGGTGCTTGTAGAATACACAAGAATATAGAACTGGCTGAATTTGCTGCTGAGAAGCTATTTGTGTTGGACCCTAACAATGCAGGGCGTTATGTAATTCTGGCACAAATGTATGAAGATGCAGGTCGGTGGAAGGAGGCATCAAGATTGAGGACATTGATCAGAGAAAAAGAAATTAGGAAGCCAATTGGGTATAGCTCCATTGAGCTGGAATCAGGTTATGAAAACTTTGGAGTCAATGATGAGACTCACCCATTTACTTCAGAGATCTTTGGGACTTTGATGAGCTTGGATAGGGTAATGGCTCCAGTACGTGTTTATTGATGGGATGCTAAGCCATCCAACCTCAATCTGGAAGTTATATGCCATTATTACTATTCTTAACTACCTTTTCAAAGACATTTCTTGCCAAGTTTTTGAAGGCAGACGAATCTGCTGGGAAAGTATGGTGTTATCTATTTTATCCAAGTGGATGCAATTGGTAGAAGAAAAGGGTAATGATAATACGCATGATCATTGGTTTTTACTGTTTTGCCATGATTTTTCACTTCTTTAGGTGATCCTGATCAGGCTAAAGTTATGCAATTCTATACATTTTTGTGTATCTTAAACGGTGCTTCTTCATGTTCCTCTGCCTCCTTTAAACGGAGGGAGTTTTTGAGACATTTTCAGTAACACTCAACTTCGTTTTACAATGGCCCTGAAACCTGAATCAATCCAAGTCGAATAACGAATAACATACATTTCCCCAGTTCATGGGCTAACTTAAATTAGATAAGACAGACATATATTATGGATCACGTAATTGAAAAGTGGGTAGTCTTGACCCTTGAGTGAATGATGAATAATATATTTCTCTGTTAAATTCACAACGCGATACAAATAAACCAAATGAATTTTCAAGGCATCACTTGTCTGTAAGGAAACCAATCTGGTTTCTTTATATAACATACAACTGCAAATAACCCGTCATTCATCCCAACACAGAGTCTTCTATTACAACTTGACAATGGATCTGGGAATGGATCGCTTATATATATATATGCTTGTTTCTTATTGTGCAACATCGTAAGCTGCCATTGTAAATAGAGAAAGGACAAATATGAAAACAGAGTACAAGACAGGCACTTTCAGTGACACTGAGATCACGAGAAAAGTCGCAACAACGTCCACGTGGCGGACTGATTGAAGTTGAAGTTGAGATTTTATTGAAAAGTATATGTACAGGTGCAGGTAACATACAGGAGCCAAAACAAGCTTCAAGGGGAGAGGTGGTAGGTGAGAGAGAATGCCTATGCACGTTGCAAGGAGGCCAGAATAGGACTTTTTCAGCATTTTCAAGAACAAAAACGAGAATGAAGATATGTTTCACAGAAGAGACATGGCTGAGAAGAGATTTACTCTCAGTCCTTGAGAAATCCTACGTTTTCTATCAGGGATCGGATATCAGCACCGTTGCTACCGTCACTAGCCTCAGCAATGTTGGGGCTGTCCAGTGCAATGACATCTGCTAGAGGATAGCTTCTGTTGTTATGGAGTTGGCTGATTGCGCTACTACCAACTCCCTTCAGTATAACACTTCTGTGTTGACCGCCAAGCAATCCCTCATAATCAGTCTCGCCACATTCCCCCACAAACACCACCATCTTCGACAGTTCAAATCCCCATCGAACATAGAGGTACCTAGATGAGAATTTGATCAAGTCAAACAGATTGCATAAAATTTATGCAATTACATTGTCATGTGTGATAGTCAACAGAGGATATTATGTTATCAGGGAAAAGAAAAATAATTCCCAGATTCCAGATGCTTAATTTAAATACCATTAAGGAAACCAGGTTCTTGCACCTTATACTATAAGCCTATAAAAAATGAACTATTCATGAAATAGGATTGCTTTCATGTCAGGAATACATATGCTGGCACAGACAGTGGAAGACAAGTGCATAGAAGCTTTGCTTTAATAGATGCATAGTTCTATCCCGGAATATGAGAAGGCAATGCTGTAACTTTCCATTGCGCACCCTTTTATCACTAAACAGCGCAAAAAGTAAATTTACGAACATTTGTCAAAGCAGACCCGGCAATAAGCTTAAACAATACCTGAGGGCTTGGGAACGAGATGCCAGCACTGGAATTACGTTCATTCTTGTGCCATTTTGACAATAAATAACATGACAACGTAGAGCCTGGATTCTCAGAAGCTTACGAAGTTCCTTCAAAGGGGGAACCTGTAAGATAAAAGGAAAGATGAAATTTTAAGGTATAGTCAGACAAAAAATATTTTGAAGAGAATAAATAATAAAAAAAAAAAGCAGCGGCACAGATTGATTATAAAATTTTTTATAATATATAGTTATTTGAATATAAGACACTTAGCATATAAATCAATTTAGAACCTTAAAGCTAAGGGTGATACTTTTCACACAATCATAAATAACCAGAAAGAAGAGTTACCTTTCCCTGCTTTTGGAGCTTGAAAGCATAACAATAGTCAGTAGAAAGCTGTTCAGAAGGAAACACAATTTGCTCCTCAATCCCATCCTTCTTATCAGTTATTGATGCTGCCCAACGTACCAAAGTCTTCCTCAGCCCTTCCCCACCCCAACGGTATTCAATGTGCGAGTGATAATACAAGTCAACCACAAAGGCACGATCTTCAGAAGTGAGGGATGGATAGTAAAGATCACTGCCACTGTTGCAAATATAAGCATCAAAATCATCAGGGCTCAAGCCACTCGAGACCAAGAATGAGTGTATCTCAGATATTGTGAAGGATGTTGCCAAAATGAACCCAACAGAGCCTTCAGCCCTCTCCTTTTCTGCAGACTCAAATATCACTTTAATCGTTGCAAGAAGACCTTCAGTAGTATCACAGTCCACTGCAATGACAAGCAGGCGCTTCCTCCTCCTCAGTGGTGGAAATTTACCAGCATTTGGATTTTGATCTGATTTTTCTGTAGCTCCACCTTTCCGTGTGTCCTTGGAGATGCCCTTTGACCATGACAACACAGCATTCTCCAGTTTAGTATTTCTATCAGCTGTATTTCCTTCAGACTCCATGGAATTGTCATTTCCACTACCTCCACTCTTCTCTCCATCCAATGAAAACTTCAGGTTTAGAGATAAATCATGTATATCTCTCAAGGAATCACTTGGTGATTCCGATTCAGAACTTTCAGCTCCATCATTACGCAGCCATTGCGGATATCTTGGTTTGCAAGTGGCTATTTTAGACAGATAAGTCTTGCAATGCTCAGGCCATGAAAAAAGATGAATATTCTTCAACCCATTCTGTCGACATTTTGCCCATAATTGCTTGTTGCTAACAAGCTTCAAAAGAGCATCTGAAATAGACTGCTGATCATGGGGATCCACAAGCAAACCATTGTCAAGTACCTGTATTAACGACCAAGCAGTCATGAAAGTTTCCAAGGAAAGCTTTTCTGGGTAATACATAAACTACCAATGATTCAGCATACCCTATGAATATCAACAGGACCTCCATTTTTCGTTGCAACAATTGGCAAACCATAAGCAGCTGCCTGGTCAACAACTAGGCATATATTAATGACTTATCAAGTAATCATGAATAAGAAAAAAATCCTTCCAAGGTTCCAAAAGTCACCTCAATCAAGGTAAGACCAAATGGCTCAATAAAAGCTGGATTGATAAAAACACCCTGCATAAAAACACATGAATGAAATGTAAAATGAAAAAGATAAGCTTTGCACAATAAAAAGAGAGAATTGCACATGCACTAATATTCAGACAGATTCACATATGCTATATTTAAGTCATATGTTCCAAATAGATTTTTGACATGTTCACTTTCAGATATGCCAATAATTTCAAACCACAATAAAATGATGCATTCTACTATGTCTAACAGATTAGTTCTTACAAAATGAAGCCAACTGGAGGAGGTAAATATCTACAAGACAAACAGATTGCATTCACACACCTAGTGTCTAATAAAGACCAAAGAGGTGGAGTTACCTTTGTCTTTGCAGCTAGACGATATATGTCAGGGACTTCAGATTGTTTGTGGTGTTTTGGATATGCCACTTGCCCATACAAATCATGCTTGTCAATCAGCTTAAGTACTGAGAGAAGAACAGAGGAATTTGTGCTCGACATTTCATCAATGCCATCTCTGTTACCCATAATTAATGTCTGAAAAAATTAAAAAAAACGGGCAAAAACAATGATCAGACAGGTAACCCAAGTCAGCTGGACAGAAAATGAAGAAATTATACTTCAACATATGTAGAGAGATTATCCGTACTAGATTTGCAAGGTCTCGTAGGGGACGGCATTCTCCAAATGCTTTCACCAAAGTTGTGATGTTCTTTTTGGGGTCTGGTCTAGCAAGGGCAAGGATCATTGGCTTGCGAGGGTTGGTAAAGAACCGCATTATCTAGATAGCAAGTTTAAATTGGCATAAATTTAACATTTGCATTGCATCTAGAAACAGAACATTCTAGCCTCACATAAATAATATAAAGTAGAATATTAGGAAGGCTAATCATCCTGGAAGCACCAAAAGAGATCTAAAACATATTTTGAACCAACCTCAGACCAAATAGGTGGATCTTGGGGCGCAGGATGATCCAAACTTCCATCCGGTTCATTTTCTATATCATGTGGAATTATGTGATGGAACTCCATACCGGGTGGAATGATCTACATGAAGGCCCAAAATTAAGTCAAATAAACTTACAATATCTCACTACAGAGGGCAGAGGCAAGCAAACGGCAAACATGAAATCTAACACTAGAGAGCTCTGGAAACTGTAAGTCAAAATCATGGTAACTCAATTATGTCCAAAACAAAGGTAAAATAGCGTTTTCAATAAACTTGAATTATGCCTCCAAGAGAAACCACTGGGCGAACAATAGGCATTCCACATTGGAGGTCAAAGACTCAACTCACACTTTGGAATGACGTGGTGGGACCCAAATTCATGTAGCATCCAATGAACAGAAAACCATTTAATTATGATCTGATACTCACCGCCATACGAGGCATGAATCTACCATAACAACTCACATTACGCCTGATCCTTGCTCGTATTTTGCGCTCCACTACGGGATCAAAGCCATCATACAAACGCCATTGTTGTTCTATTTCCTGTCTAGTGCTTGTTATGACTATTTCAGAAGCATCAAGGGCTAATTCCTCAGCTTCTATCCGACGCATAATCTTGTATGTTGAATTTATTTCATCCCTTGACAGTCGGCCTTGCTTCAGAAGCTGTTCTAACTTATCCCTACCAAGGGAGTGGCCAGTGAAAAGCATTGGAACATTTAAAGCACCAGATAGAAGAGCAGTAGAGTCCCCTGCATCTGCATAATGTCCATGAATGGCAACAGGCCAGACAGCATGCCCACCGCCAATTTGCTCCCCAAGAGCTTTTGACACCTGTATGATGTGGCCAAGAGCACCGTCAACAAATTCAGGAATGTAAGGCCAGAGATGTTCTTTGGGAATGTATTTATCCCTTGGACCAAAGGGTATACGAATTATATAAGAACCACTGCTCTCTCCCCTATCATCTGTTAAATCATCTTGGTTTCTTGGAGTCAACATTTCTATTGGCTCCCCATAACTCCAATCCACATCCGGTGATGACACTTGTCTAGTTAGCAAATCAACTCTATAAACTCCTGGCATTGAGCCCAAGGCCCTTGCAAGTTCCACAACATACTTAACCTATTTAGTAGAAGATAGAAGCAAACAGATTTTAGTTTCACACTTGACCATGTAGATATCAAAATATTGTAAAGAGTGGAGAATCATAATGTTATAAAAGAAATCAGATTATTGTTAATATGAAATAAAAAATATAAAAACATAAGTATTACCTGACCACCAGTATCAGAATCCCGTCCCAGCTCCATATTCTCACCTCTTATTAGACCATGAATGCTGCAAATATACTAGCTGTTAAACTAAGAAATAATCAAATCACGCACGCAAAAGAAACTGGACCATGCGCACTCATAAAATTCACTAATATTTATCGGGAAAATGTTTTCAGTGCTTTTCATCCAGTCAGTTTCTGATTGATGTTAAGAACACCACATAATAGTCCATGTGGTATAAAGAGCACAACAAAGTGAGCAACCAAATCATTTAATATGTAATATTTATAAGAATTACTACGAACAAGAAACTCTAAAGTGCAATTCGAACCTTAACAGTACAATATAGAGTTTCTTCCCCTTTTGACTGTTAGCCCATGCCTCCATAGCATCAGCAGAACTGATTCTAGGAAGTCTTCCTCGTGTACTATCGCCATGAGCTGATACATCACTCACTGGATCTCCTTTTTCTCCCTCTGATAAGTCCTCTGACATATCAGCTGTTGCTTCTCTGCGGCCTCTTTCACGTTCAAGATGACGTTTATTCAATCTTTGTGCTTCCTCGTTCTCAAGCTATAAAATAAAAGAGAATATCTTATTAAGGATGAGACAGAGATACAACACCCCAAGGTGATTATTGTCTCTCCTTTACCATGCTTAATTTCACATATACAATAAAAATTTCCGAAATTGCTAATCTGTATTAGTTGATATAAGACACGATGATAAGAAGAATCCAGAAAACGATAAAGTTTAGGCCAAAGAAAGAAAAAAGGGAAAACCATATTCCCAAAACACACCAGACCACTTTACCTGCGATCCAAAACATCAGCCTGAAAATCAGAAACTGAAGAGCCCATTAGTTGAAACTGATCTACTAAGGAAGGAGGAGGCTCAGAAGAAGTTAATTTGCTACTTCACTCAACCAACAAACAGGCAGACTAAACAAATTTTTTTATCCTAACGCCAAAATCACCATACATGAATCAGATACAGCAACCAAGTTGAATTCACGTCCGAGTCACTGAATCAATTAATAACATGGAATTACAAATGAGCATCAACGTGAAACAACATTAATAGAACCTGCTTCTTTTGCCGAGCCAAGTTCCAAATCCTCCAACACATATTCTCCAATCTAGTATTCCTCTCCTGGGGACTCCTCGTAGCTGAAGCCTGCCACAGCAAAACAGCAAGCAATGAATTCCAAGAACATCAGGTAAACTGTCATAGAGAATAAGAATGATGAAATCAGAATGACATAGAGGAAGCAGTAGAGAAGTACCCGAACCCAAGAGCGGTAGAGATCGGTCTCATCGAAACCAGAAATGACCTCGGCAACGAAGTAGCGAGTGGGACTGAATCTTCCTCTCTCTCTGAGTAGTAGAGAGGATTTGGCATTATCGAGACCAGGTCCGACATCCAGTATCGCCTCCAAGTAGCTGTTTATCCAGTCGTTTCCCGCCATATCCTCCTCCTCCTCTGCAACTACTTGCAGGAAGAGAGATTTATGGTGAAGATTCGGACACTACTACTATGGCCTCTAGCAGAAACTGTCCAGGGAGACTCTAGATTGAAATTGAAGGAGAAGAACCTTCGGACAAAAAAACAAAAAAAAATCAGGTATTAAAAAAAATCCCCCAAACAAAGGAATATTCCGCGAGAAACGTCTGGAAAGGAACGGACCGAGACTGGGGACGGTATTCGCGGGACGTGTGCCTCTTAACGATTATGTTAATTTTTAATTTTATTTTTATTTCGATTTAATATTAATAAAAATTTTAAAATTACTAAAAAAAATTTTATTGGAAGATAGTTTCTTTGATGTGGTCTGTAAATCCTGGAAAAATAGAACTTAGAATCAGGGTAGATTGATCTTTGAGGATGAGGCCTCCAAATAGAACTCTAGTGTTCTTGATAGTCTTCCTAGAAAAAAAATGCATCTTCTTCACAAATTAGAGAGTATTGATAGAGTTAGACAAAATAATCCCTCTATTAGCCTTTTTCAAACTTGAGAAACAACTTTGGTAAGACTATAGCAAATTACATACCCAAGAGGAACTTCTTTGATATCAAAAATGTCGGTGTAAGTGGCTTACTTGGGGATAAGAATACAAGATTTTTTCACACTTCAACCTTGATTAAACGGAAAAAGCAATGCATTGAAGCCCTCCAAGATGACGAAGGAAATTGGGTTACTGATTTGGATAAATTAAGAGAAATGGTTGCCAAGTTCTTTACAGATCTTTATACTAGGGATCAACAGGTTCCTGACTCCACACATTGGTATGCCAATTTTCCCTCGTTACACCCCACTGATGATGCCCTGATTCACAAAGAAATAGAGAATATTGAAATCAAAATGCTGCTTTTTTTATGGGTGCTCTAAAAGCTCCTGTCCCGGATTGTCTTCAGGCACATTTCTTCCACACCCAGTGGACCCACATCGGGAATAAGGTATGTGCATTCGTTCGAGAGATTTGGCATCAACCTAAGAGGGTTAAGGATATCAATCATACTAAAATTGTTCTTATCCCAAAAGTTGATAATCCCATGACCTTAAAAGACTTCCGCCCTATTTCTCTTTGTAATGTCATCTTTAATGTTATTACTAAAATTATTGAAGAGAGAATGAAGAAGGCGATGCAATGCTTGATCCAACCCCAACAATGTGATTTCATTGCAGGCCGCCAGAGTAGTGATAATGTTATCATTACGTAAGAAGCTATCCACACTATGTGGAGTAGGCGACGGAAAAGAGGAGTGGTCGCAATCAAGGTTGACATGCAGAAAGCTTACGATCATCTTGATTGGAAGTTTCTACAGTCCACTCTTATTTATGGTGGGATACGGGATGAGTTGGTTAATCTCATCATGGCTTGTACCTCCTTGGTGTCCATGAAGATTCTTTGAAATGGCTCAAAATCTCCGGGTTTCAACCCTACTCGAGGAGTTCGTCAAGGTGACCCTTTAAGTCCCTATTTATTTGTGCTTTGTATAGAGCGCCTAAGTCAATTGATCAACAAGGAAGTTAGGGAAGGTCATTGGAAGGGTCTTCGGTTCAATAGCCATACTCCTCCAATATCTCATCTTTTTCTTTGCGGATGATCTTTTCTTGTTTGGGGAGGCTACCAAGAACCAGATTGATCTTATGCGGGACACTATGCGATCCTTTTGTGAAGTCTCAAGACACCAAATCAACTTGACCAAATCTAAAACATTCTTTTCCCGCAATGTCCATTTTAATAGGGCACTCGAGTTGAGTCATTCTCTGGGGGTGGGGATTGCCGGTGATCTTGGCAAGTATCTTGGTGTGCCACTGCTACATCATAGGATTACTAAAGCTATTTATTTCCCCATCATCTAGTGGGTAAAAAAGAGATTGACAGGCTGGAAGGGATGATATCTCACTATGGCAGGTAGGACAATTCTGGTTAAAGCGGTCGTGTCAGCCTTGCCAAGTTATCATATGCAAACCACGCTACTTCCCAAAGGCACCCTGGAGGAATTGGAGAAGATCAGCTGTAATTTCATATGGAACCAAGGTCAACAGGGTCGAAAGATGCATCTTATTTCTTGGAATCAAATCAAACAACCTAAAGAGGAGGGAGGCTTAGGTATTAAAGATCTCTAGAAACAAAACATGGCTTTCATCATGAAACTTTGTTGGGGACTCTTAACTCAACCAGAACCCCTTTGGGTTTGTTGTTTAAAGGGAAAGTATGGATACGATGATAGCGACTATCCTATGGTTTGTAAGAAGACCAATTCCTTTAATGTGTGGCATAGTATTACTACTGTTTGGGACAATTTTTATAGTGAAATTGGTAGAACCTTGTGTAATGGAACTACAGCCAATGCCTGGTAGGATTTATGGACTCCGCTTGATGAACCCCTAATCCAGTTTGTCTATCATAATTTTCATTGTTTAAATCTGTGTGCCTAAGGGACTTTATCTTACTGAATAGGGAGTGGAACATTTCACAATGGAGGGAATTCCTCCCAGATTGGATAGTTAATTTTATAATTCAGGTTCCCCCGCCATGTGAAACTAGAGATGATCCTTTCTGCTGGAGAAATGCTTCAGATGGCAAATTTAGTACCCGTGCTACTTGTAATTTCATTTCTACTAAGCGGGATAGGAATGGCTCGACTCTGTGGAAGAAAGTGTTGAAGCTACTTGTTCTGAAGAAAGTAGAGATGTTCTTCTAGAAGATTATTTATGAGAGATTACCTACTAACTCACTCAGAGTTATAAGAGGTTTACCAGTTAGTGAGGAGTGCCCTTTTCATTGTCATCAACCAGAAACCATTATACACATTATTCGTGATTGTGAGATTGCGATATCAGTATGGTTACATTTTATTGTTCCTAACTCTCGTTTTAGTTTTTTTCCTCTCTTATTTGTAGGTATGGCTCAAGGACAATTTGTCACTCTCTTTGGGAAAGCCTTATTTTCATCGTTGGCCATAGGTCTGAATATTTAGCATCATCTGTTGGCTTTTATGGAAAAACATATGTAAGGGAATCATGGAAGGAGTTCGAGCTCGGCCTAATGAACTTATTCATGGTGACCTGTATCAGATCATGGAATCCAGCATGTCGGACACCCTGAAGCATCAAATCTTTTGCTATAATACTGGAGACGATCATTCTTTGAAATTACCACATGAAGGATATGCTCGCCTAGATACTGATGGTTTAGTGGATGTTCATCGTAATGCAGCATGTAGAGGACTTGTTTAGGATCATAAAGGCAATTGGGTTCTCAGTTTTCAGCGTAGACTTGACCTTATACCAAGGTCTCCAATTGTGCAAACAATATGGATTTCAGAGAGTCGTTGCTTACACAGATTCTCTTGAGGCGTATCATTTGGTTATGCAGGATAGTGGTCTACATCATCCATTCATATTGGAGATTAATGAAGTTAGAGATTTACTTTACTCCGAATGAAACATTGAACTTCATTATACACCTAGAAATACAATCTGGTATGCTGATTACTTGGTAAAGGATGCTCAAAATTTAATTCAATATATGTTGTCTTACCAGTCCCCATTCTAGGTATATTCCCATCATGAGGGAGGATTTTCTACAATCTTTTTTATGTTTAATATGTTTTGTTATATATATACTTTCCAAACTAACTTGGCACATGTATCTAAAAAAACAATATTTTCGACTTTTTGGAAGGTTCTTTTTTAGAAGTAAAGTACTCGTAGTCGTAAAAGCTAAGAACTCTTTCCCTTTTGTTTTCATTTCCTTTTTATTTTATTTTGGTCATGAAAGTGTGAATGAGAATTCTCGAGTCCTGGCACAATGAAATGAATGAATACTCTGAGAAGCAAAGCTGGCAATTGGCAATCAGGTCACGTTGCTTTGTTAGGCAGCTCAATAATTGCTTATATTATTATTACTCCGACTACTAATTATATCATATTAATAATTAGTAATTATCAGTCTGTTATTTTTATTAAAACTTTATTGATGGCATTTCTTAGAGTAAGAAATCAAGAATAAAACAATAAGATAATTAAAACTTTATTTGAAACAAATTAGTTAATCAATGTTTGGTCAAGAGAATCTATTAGTCCATAGGCAAAAAAAAAAAAAAAAACAGAGAAAGAGAGTCTATTAGTCAGTGTGTTGTGAATTTAAAATAAGTGAACACAAAATGGATATATTTCCATGTTCTCAGACAGGACCAGATGGGCCGGTACGGACTGGAAACCGGTCAACCGGTCCGGTCCGGTTTTTTTAAAAAAAAAATCAATTTTTTAAAAAAAAATCATATTAATAATTCTAAAATCTTGAATTTATCACTGAATTAACTCTAGTCTGACCCACTAACTCTTAATCCAGTACCGTACTCGATCAGTTTAGTGGATTACCTTAATATATTTATCTTCTTTTGTCAACAAAAATCTATATATTTACCTACATCTACGAGAGTTTAGGAGTGGAAATTACTTTTCCCACCCCAGTTGTTATTAACTACTACTCCATGTGACGTCCCCAAAAGTTTGTTTGTTCTTTTCCAGATAACTTTAAAGTATTATTTATGTATAAAATTATGGGACTTTTCATCAGGGGAGACGAATTAAAAGATGAAATCATTTTTAAGTCCCATCATATGAAATCATATTTTAAGTCACATCACATCATTGATTATTTGAATTGAATACAATTTTTGTTTCTTATGCAATGCATACGATGTACCAGGTGATAACATATAAATTTTTCATAATCCTAGGGGTTAAAGATCATGACGGACATTGTTATCAAAAAAAAAAAAAGATCATGACTGACACGAGATTCCTTTTATGCACAAGATCAATTTTTAATCAAAGCTTAAAACGAAGTTAAAGAAGATACAAGAAACTCTTGCGTGTTTCATGAGTAATATACTTCTTTCTTTTGTTTTTTTAAAATTAAAAGAGAGCAGTGACGGAGATTTCAAGCAGGATTTGATCCATGAGGGAATGAAAAAATAAAATCACTTAACATATATAGTTGATATGGAGAATTTAGAAGGAAAAAATAAATTTGAGAAATAAAAGTGAATTAAGATTTTACATTTAAAATCAAAGCAAAATTATCTATGTATTCTTACATTAAGGATCGGAGTAACAATTTTTTCAAAATGTAAGTGTAGGTTTTAAAAAAAAATTTTCAACAGGATAAACTATGTCTTCGCTCATGACAAATTTCTTAGGGAGATGTATACCGTATGTCCTAAAAACTTTCCATGTTCTTCCTCATCTCCTCCCTGCCTCTTCCCATCATATCCCTTAACAGTTAACACTAATCTATTTAGTAGGACGGAAATGGGGGAAGGGAGGGAAGGAATAACTTTTAAGACTCAGATTTAAAAAAAAAAAAATAGAGAAATGAGTTATAAAATTTTAATAAAGATAAAATATAAAATAAAAGAGTAAAGAAAAATTAATTAAAAATCGTTTACCACACTTCTTTGATTTGTTTAAATCCAATTCATAAAAATTTTTCCTCCCCTTTCTCCCTCTCTAAATCCTTCACATCAAACAATCCAAAAAACTGGTGGTTCTTCACTCACTCTTCCGTCGATTTTTAAATCAAGGCCTCATGAGATTCAAACTTATATATATTATAAGGCACCAACTAATAATTCTCATAAATCAATAAAAACAGTTAAAAATATTAAATTCGTTCTAAAATTCAAATGATTTACAATATTACCATTACTAACTACACCAAATTCTAAAATTATACTTCCTCCGGTTCTATTTATAAGCCATTTTTTCTCCTGTGGGGTTTATCCTTTTTATAAGCAACTTTCATTTTTTGTCTGAAAATGTAAGCTTCTTTTTCCTATTTTACCCTTATTAAATACTAATTCTTTTTCATATCTTACACTTATTATCTCTCATACTCTTTATCTGTTCTTTTTCATATACTCTTTTCATCAATAGGAGCACATATGAAAAAAATATGGTATTTTTGACACACTTATTGTTTTTAACTACTAGTTCGTTTTGCACAATCAAGAGAAAAATTTCTGATAAATAGGACCAAAGGGAGTATTAATTATCACTTTCCCCCTACTCTTGTTAAATATAAGTACACATGGGAACAACTATTTAATACTTCTTGAAAACTAACAAGTGCATTATAAAAAGGATCAAGAGCACTTATTAGTTGTTGCCTTATAATAAGAACTGGAGAGAGTATATTAGGGGTGAGCATCGGTTTTTCGGTAAAAACCGAACTACCGAAATAAAGGAAATTCTGAAACCGAACAATCAAAATAACTAAACCGAAATAACCGAAATTATTCAGTTCGGTTTTGTAAGAAAAAACCAAAATTTTTTTAGCCTTCATTTTTTACTTCAAATATCTGAATTTTCAACCAGCAAAAATTAATACAAATTATAAAATTGAATAAGCTCATTAAGATCTAAAGAAAAATGATATAAAACAAAGTATAAACAACATATTATGAAACGACCCTTTCTCCAAACAACAATTTACCGTAATGATTTTAAAACATCTGGTTAACCAGTGATAATCGAAAACAATTTCCCATTTAAAACATATCAGAGTTCAAGGCACAAACTCGCCCACAAACCCACTATAAAGATATTCATTACTCAGGGCAAACATAACAACAAAAGGACTTACAGCCCACGATTTTTATGACATTGAATCCCACAATTAAGATTTTAAAACAGTTATCCAAACATTAAATATGATATCTTTGAAAACATAATATGTCCTATAATGGCAATATAGAGAATAATACAATACCAATACCACAAGAGGCCTACAGGATTCTCAACGTCTATGCCTCTGGTTGCTTCCCTTGGCCTCTAGCCAAATTAGAGGTTTCGCCTGAAAAATATTTAAAACGACGGGGTGAGACATAAAGTCTCAGTAACCAAAAATTAATTTACAAAATATGCAGAAAACGATTGTAAGTCAGTGAAGCAGCTTTAACTAACATAATATTAATAATATTCTCAATAATTAAACTTCATATAATATGTTCGACAATTAGAACCATCCCCACTCATCCATCCTGCTCCTCCTTATAGCTTCTGGACGTGGTACAGCCTATCAGTGCTAGTATACCCGGCCAAAGGTTGGCTAGTCACTTCAAGAATACTGCCCCTCCCATGCCACCACCAATATACCGTAACAGGGAGTTGTCCGCCCAAAACACTCAACTCAAAATCCGGGCCAGGAATGAGAGAGTCGATGGGCACATTTTCACCATATCTCTTCCACACAACCCACCATATCCCATAACAGGAAAAAACAATATATCATTATAATTCTCGAAACATATACAAATTATCATATCTTCTACAACATTCCATCTCAAACATCATAACCATCACAACAGTAACAATTTTAATAATATCTATGCTCATATATACAATTTTGAAAATACACTGCTTCACTAAACTAGGTTCATACTCAAACATACATATAATCTTTCAAAACACATACAAGTAGTATAGATGAAAGTAAGGTTTAGAAAACACCTTACAGTCCAAAACAAACATATAAAATAAATTAACCCCGGTTACCTCAATTCCAAGCTTAACTTTATCTTGAGTACCAAATACGAACAATCACCGATCCCAAGAAAACTCTACATTATCAATTTAAGTAACAATTAACCCCAAGAAATACTAAAATAAATAATTTACACAATTCATCTCCAATTTTCCTCTACTATTATTATCCTTAAATATTATAACTTCCTTAACAATCCTTAAACAACCTCTATATCATTCTCTCTCGTCAACCACTTAATTTTTATAAATTAAAGTTTCACCTTTAACATATCTATTATTATATAATCATCAATATCAACCTTCTAAAATAACTAAATCTCTTTTTCTAATTTATATGAATATATTATAATTATTAAACAATAATTGAAACTCTCACATAATTAAAATCATATAAAAAATCTAATTCTTAATATCAAATTATAATTTATAATTTCTTATACAACAAAATTTACCAAACTAAACCGATTAGAAAATCTATAATACCTCCAACAAACCAAATAAATTATTTAATCCAAATTTAATCAGATAAAAAGCCTAATAAATTATTCTTAAATTAATTATATAGAAAATTCATTATAAAATTATATACCAACTACATAACAAAAGTAACCTGATTAGAATTAACCATTAATCCTCCTATATATTTCTATAGCCTTATATTAACAAAACTCAAATTTGTCCAAAATCCTAATCTTAAAATTTTCTCTAATCTACAAAAAATTACTATCATAAGAAAGAGAAAATTATTTAGAACATTTTCATAAAAGAAGAGTTGTGATCAGAAAAGAATTTGAGTACTTTATTGATCCCCAAATATATGAAAATACTCTTATAAGTATCACACCCTACACCATACGCCTTATACACAATCACTTCACGCAGACGATCTGCGTGAAGTGAGAAGGGACAGGGGGTATTTATAATACGCCACTCCCTCACCTCTAATAATTGGCGCCTAATGGCGCCAATTAATGAATGAGTGCCTCCCTCATTTTTTCCAACTGTGGGCCACCCACAGTTTATATATATATATATATATAATTATAATATTATTATTTATTAATTAATTATTTTTATTATTTAATTATTATTATTATTTTTTCTAAAAAGTTACTACTAAATTCATAATTATCTTTAAATTATAATTATATTTTAAAAACAAGGATGTTACATATTACATATGTGATCAATGTAGTTTGGAGTACTCAATACTCCAACAATGGAACCAAAAATAAGAAGGTTTTTGAGAGATGCAGAATAATTGTATTCAACATTACTTAATCCAAAGAAAGCATAACAAAAGTTCAAAAAGATGAATATCCAATGATATATCATTCTTTGTCTTGTATCCGGTTTTTCGGTGGTAGTATACTCTTTTAATATTTTCGGTTTTTCAGTTAAAACCGATTTTTTTTTTAAAAAACCAAACCAAAAAATCGAAGAAAACAGAATAAAAAAAACCAAATATGCACCGAACACCGAAAAAACCGAATAAAAAAGATTGAAATTGATTCGATTCGATTCGGTCTTCGGTTTCGATTCGCTTTTGCTCACCCCTATAAAGCCCCAACTAACAAGCATTATTAGTTGTTTTTACAAAGCCATTGCAAGTTCTTAAGGTGCATTTATTTTATTTGTCCATGTTTGCCCTTTTTCAATAGGAGTAGTAGAGAGAGTAATAATTTATATGATATTTGAGTTTAGTGTGATTAGGAAAAATAATATTAAAAATCATTTAAATTTTAAAACAATTTTAATATTTTTAATTATTTTTATTGATTTATAAGAATTAATAGTTGATACTTTATTCCAATAAATACCAGGAGTATTATTAAAAAACGGAATGATGGAAGGAGGAGGAGATACGTGGCTTCTTTGGATTAGAAAGCCTTCGAGGCCTATTAAGGAAGGGTGCGAGTGGACCCTCAGTGGCCAGAATAATCAATTAACCACGATCACATTTCTTTCATGCCAAACTGGTTGCTTCATTATTAGGCTAAGCACAAAACAACGTTATTAGTCAATTAATTAATTAATGGTGTCTCGCTTGGCAGAATTTCTGTCAATTTAGGATTTTAGGTGTTCTCAGAGTCATAGACGAATAGCCTTTATTATTGAGAGCTAAATTCATAATCTTGCATAGAAAAAGGTTCTTTTCACTAACTTCTTTTTTTATTTTATTTTTCATTTAATGTCTTAATCATTAAATAATACTTTAATAATGGATGTAATTTAATGTTATGTATTATATAGTATTATAATATTAAAAATAATAAAAATATGTAACTAAATCTTATTTATTAAAACATGATCTAATGATTAAAACATTAAGTGAAGGGAAAATGGAGAAATAAATTAGTGGAGAGACCCCTTTTCCTAACATCATGCCTCCATTTCACATTTATAGTCTCCGGTATTAAATTTACAAAAAATATCCAAATCACACGAATAAAAAAGCTATTGATTTTTATTAAAAATATCACAAGTAATAGTTTTTGAACAACAGTTCCCTTACTTAATATTTAAATTTTAACCACATATTACCAAGTGTTAGGAGCAACAACTGACTGTGAGTTATTCCTATTTAACCATAATCTTATATTTAATATCTGAGGATGTAGCCGCAATAATTATTTAGACACTGTAAACCCATTTTATCTCACGTAAAGTTTATCCCGACGCTACAAATACAATTAATTGATAATGAAGCCCGAGGCCGAGGAGATAGATGATTAGCTGTAAAGAAATAATTGATCACAGTCATTAGCCACGTGTCAAGCTATGAGATCGTTATTCATGTCAACATCTGGAACGCACAAATTTTTTATTTTATTTTTTTGCCAGCGAATTCTGGAACTCACAAATCCATGAAGAGCCTTTCGGCTTTTGGGGACAAAAGGAGATGTGATCACTTTACTTTTTTAACCCTTCGCTGACACAGGATGATGGAGGCCCAATATTCCCTCAGTGGAATTATAATATAACGCCACGTGGATACTCTCCTCTATTTTTTAAGGGATAAAAAGCAAATTTAGCAATGAAATTTTAGAACCTGTTTGGTACGAGGGATTTGGAAGGAAAAGGAGGGGAGAAAAAATTTTTATGACCTGGATTTAAAAAAGTTGGAGAAGTGGGATTGGAAAATTTTAATTAGTTTTTCTTACTTTTTTACTTTACATATTATCTTTATTAAAATTTTATAACCCTACTTCTTCAAATTTTAAAATCCAACTCATAAAAAATTTTCCCTTTCCCTTCATATCTCTCCTACCAAACAGGCCCTTAAGGAAAGAACGTCTGACATAATTATGTTTTAAATGTGGCAAAAATACACATAAGATTTTAGAAGTTGAGCATCCAGCACAAAACCGTTAAATTTGACCTAACGCCATTAGTAATTTTTTTCTCTTATGATTTAACGTTAGGTCAAATTTAACAGTTTTGTGCTGGATGCTTCACTTTTAAAACCTTATGTGTATTTTTGTCCCCTTTAAAAAGATAATTATTCCAGGCGCTCCTTCCTTAAAATTTCGTTGGTAAATTTGCTCTTTAACCATTGTTTTAATTATATTTGTCCTTCTTAAAATCTTATTCAATTACAAAACTAATTACTATTTCACTTATACCCCTCGACATAAGATATAATTATCTAATTTAATCATATTAAAAAAAATAATTATATTAGTTAATATGATATATATTTCTAAAACACTCTACTACTCTAATAATCTTCCTTAATTTTCTCATTCGCTCTTCAATTTAATTATACTTGAGTGAACATATTTTACATGAAATTGCTCGTGCTATCACTGGCATGTACCAACACAAACACACACACACACACTATATACATATATATATATATATATATAATAATTTTTGAATTTTTAAAAACCTTTTTCCTCCTTTATTTTTCAATAAAAAAATTGTGTGCTAGTGATATACATGGAATGTGGGATTGAGGATAGCGATAAAGACCAAGGCCACTGATGGGCTTATATATGAGTTATAACTTATAAGTATAACGTCGGGCCATCAAATTTTTTTTTTTCTTTAGATATATGTATCCTTCCATTAAAAATAATTTTGTTCGAATAATTATCGAACATTAAATATAGACATCTCTCTTAATGAAAATTTAGACTTTGGTTTATCATGTTGTGAGAAACTAACTCTTTCCGTTAGACCCAACCTCTATTGATAATGGCATTAAAATTGGATGCAAGACGAGGACATGAATGAAACTGGCCTTTTTCCTTCCTTTAAAAAATTTATGCATGCATGCATTTAATTAATTAATTATTTATTTATTTCTGCTAATGAAATTGACTTTTTACATAATGCTTGTTTAGGATAGCTTATTTTTGGACAATAAGTATTTGTAAATCATGATTTACGGTATACGATATAAATATGTGAGATGATTTTTATCTCGACTTATGTAATAAATATTTATTAACCCCCAAAAAGCAATACCAAACACACATATAATATAATACTACATGTAAACTTAAACAGAGCCATACAACATAACTTACATATAGACAGCAAATGGATAAGCCTCGCCAGTAGACCACCACTACATTGCTCTCCCACCCTACTCTTCCCTCTTGTCCCTTGCTCGCAAGATGGGGCAAAAAACAAACACGCACGCGCATATTCGCACTTCTCAGCTAGTACAATTAGGGACCACCGAATGCCGTTACATGTTTTTTTTTTAAGGTGCATCCACCGTTTTGAAATATATTTTTAAATTATGTGTGTGTTTAGAATAATGATAGTAAAAAATGACTTATTATGATTCTGACTTATTAAAAATGACTTAGCCTGTGTTTGGAAACACGTTTTGGGGGTAAATAAGTCCTTATTACGCAAGCCGAGATAAAACTCCTCTCACATACTTACCTCGTATATCGTGAATCACGATTTATAAGCACTTATTATCAAAAAATAAGCTATTCTAAACGAGCACTTAATAGAAAAATCAGTTTTTGCAATGTGATTTATATTTGGATGAGTGATTTATTTTTGGACAATAAGTGCTTATAAATCATGATTTACGGTATATGAGAGAAATATGTGAGATGAGTTTTATCTCGACTTACGTAATAAGTGACTTAATAGAAAAGCTGTAAGTGAGGAGCTTATTTAATAAGTAGCTTATTTTATCCGTGATGCAATTAAAATAAGCTGAACCAAATACTACAAAAACACAACACGTTTTTATTAGGGTTTATTGGCAAAAAATGGGCTTATTTCTGCCCAATAAGCTGAACCAAACACACCCTATATTCTGTGTCTTAAAGTTTTTGCGATGCATACAACACCTTAAAAGTATTTTTTTTGTGCACTAAGAACCCTGAAGTATTTTTTCAAGTGTGACCAGTTTCGTAAACTATTTTTTAATAAATATAACATCCTGAAATATTTTTTAGCCGCATCAAACACCCTAAATTATCTAAATTGTTAAGTGTAAAATAGCACAAAAAAGTATTTAAGTACGATGGACGCACAAAAAAAAATAACTCCCTCCGATCCTATTTATAAAAGCTTAAAACACAAATTATGTGATTTAAGAAAACGGTTAAAATTAGTTAAATAATAAATATGTCTAAAATAATTTTTTTTTACTAAGTATGTCGCTATTTATGAGGGATAAGTATGAGAGAGAAATAGAGTAAATTTAAAGTATCACCAACATTTTAATTAATACAACGCATATAATTAATGAGGGAAAAAAATGAAAAAACCTCATTAAATGTTAGACAATTCTTGTCGGGCTCTTATAAAAAGGACTAAGACAATTCTAATTTTGGGTTCTTATAAAAAGGACCGGAGAAAGTACTTCATAGTGTTGGATACAAAAAAATTATTTTAAGGCATTGGATGCACCTGAAAAATATTTAAAGATGTTGGTTGCACTTTAACCCTTTATTTTTATTCAATGGATAGTTTTAATGCTCTCTCCTATCCTTATCATAAACACCTAATAACAACTATACATAAATTAATGAAATTAGTTAAAATTGATTATTTATTTTAAAATATCAATACATACCCTCAATAAAAGTTTCGTACATCGGGGGAGTTTGGTTAATTGGTTGGTTAGAGAGTGTTATAGTCAGATAGGCATACAGGGTGGGGAAAAAATAATACTTTAGACAAAACATGTTATATTATGAAACATGTTGAAGGATCCCAAGGGCATATTTAGTTTGAAGATATGGAGACAGCTTACAGAAGCGTTTACAAATTATCCATTAATTAGATTTGTTGGCTAGTTTTCACTTTTTAAAAAAGGAGCTGAGTTCACGTTCATGGGCATTATGTGCATTGTTAGAGATTTACGGGATCAGGCCCGTCGATTGACGGGCCTAGCTTCGTTAAGAGTTTGGGCCAGTATCCAATTTCCCGCGACAACAGTTATAAATTTATTCAAAGTGGATTTTAATTTGATCCATGCAATAATTAAGTAAACAGTAATCCAAACCAAAAAAATTCAAACAACCCACAAGATTGGGGTTAGATCTAGTGGAATAGGTTATTCCCCTATAACATGACAAATTAAGATTTAAATCCCTATAATGAGAAGTGCTTATAATTAATGACACATATAATCTCGAATAAGATTGCTTTCAAAAAATAACTGTGCATAAAATAAAGAATAAATGAAAGATTTCATGTACAAACTATTTTCAAATAACATTAAAAATTAAAAATAAACCGCACACACTCAAAAAGCGTACAATAAATTTGTAATGACAGAATATCATGTGAGTGTATCTATTTTGACCGAGTATTTAATATAATACTCCCTCCGGTCCTAAATATAGGATAAAATTTATAGTGCAAATTGCATTATAAATTTTGTTCTATATTTAGGACCGGAGGTAGTACATATTTTAGAAGTTGATATTGATCCTATATATAAAAAAAAATTCATATTTATTAATTTTTTCTTAATTTATCATTATTGATGCTCTCTCTTAACAAAAATAAAAGAGATGAGGGAATGAGAGAATTAATGTAAGTGACTAACGTGTTTTAGAAAAAACATACCATATTAACTAACTTAATTAACTTATTTAATCTAATCAAATTAGGATAGATATTTTATATTAAGCACAGGTGGAGTAAATAATTAAAAACAAACAGTGAGATGGACAGCTTTGTGGATTCAAACCCCTTGACCAACATACGGTGGCGTCTACGTCAATCATCCTCGAAATGGGATTCAACTCAACCAGTTGGTTTGGTCAACTAATTGGCCATGAATCACCTTTGAATTTAAAAATGGCTTAATTCAATTTTTGACGTAAACTTGTGTGATTTGATAGAAAACTATTCTGTGGTGAGAATTGATATGAATCAACAATTAATCACCCAGCTAGACTTTCTTTCAAGCATTAATTCATCGTATAAAATATTTTCGTGCGTGGAAAAACCCGTATTTGTTTAGCTTATATATTTTTGTTGTATCATACTACCTCCGATTTTAAATATAAGACATAGTTTATAGTGCAATTTACACTATAAACTATGTCCTATATTTAGGACCGGAGGGAGTAATTAATTAAGAAAGCTCCCCTCCACTATTGGAATTGAAATATTTATGATGATATGATACGTATGCTTTTCGCAACCGCAAGTGAAATTGAAAGTGAATAATTGAGTTGTAATTAGTAATCCTCTGGTATTAAATACTTATCTATTAATGTAAAATATATTTATCTAATTTAATTAGATTAAAAAAATTATATAATTTAATTAACAATACCAAACACACATATAGTGCACTACTACGTGTAAACTTAAACAGAGCCATACAACATAACTTACATATAGACATCAAATGGATAAGCCTCGCCAGTAGGCCACCACTACATTGCTCTCCCACCCTACTCTTCCCTCTTGTCCCTTGCTCGCAAGATGGGGCAAAAAACCAAACACGCTCACGCATATTCGCACTTCTCAGCTAGTAGCAATCAGGGACCACCGAATGCCGTTACATGTTTTTTTTTTTTTTTTAAGTGCATCCACCGTTTTGAAGTGTATTTTTAAAGTATGTGTGTGTTTGGGATAGTGATAGGAAAAATGACTTATTATGATTCTGACTTATTAAAAATGACTTAATAGAAAAGTCAGTTTTTGCAATATGATTTATGTTTGGATAAGTGATTTATTTTTGGACAATAAGTGCTTATAAATCGTGATTTACGGTATACGAGGTATATATGTGAGAGGAGTTTTATCTTGATTTACGTAATAAGTGACTTAATAGAAAAGCTGTGGTGAGGCATTTATTTAATAAGTAGCTTATTTTACTCGTGATGCAATTAAAACAAGCCGAACCAAACACTACAAAAACACAAGACTTTTTATTAGGGCTTATTGCCCAAAAACGGGCTTATTTCTGCCCAATAAGTTAAACCAAACACACCATATTCGGCATCTTAAAGTTTTTGCGGTGCATACAACACCTTAAAGTATTTTTTTGTGTGCACTAAGCACCCTGAAGTATTTTTTCAAGTGCAACCAGTTTCGTAAACTATTTTTTAATACATATAACATCCTGGAGTATTTTTTAGTGGCATCAAACACCCTAAATTATCTAAATTGTTAAGTATAAAATAGCACAAAAAAGTATTTAAGTACGATGGACGCACACAAAAAAAATAACTCCCTCCGATCCTATTTATAAAAGCTTAAAAAACAAATTACGTTATTTAAGAAAACGGCTAAAATTAGTTAAATAATAAATATGTCTAAAATAATTTTTTTTTACTAAGTATGTCGCTATTTATGAGGGATAAGTATGAGAGAGAAATAGAATAAATTTAAGTATTGCCAACATTTTAATTAATACAACGCATATAATTAATGAGGGGCAAAAATGAAAAAATCTCATTAAAAGTTAGGCAATTCTTGTCGGGCTCTTATAAAAAAAATTAAGACAATTCCAATTTCGGGTTCTTATAAAGAGGATCGGAGAAAGTACTTTATAGTGTTGGATACAAAAAAAAATTATTTTAAGGCATTGGAAGCACCTGAAAAATATTTTAAGATGTTGGTTGCACTTAACACTTTATTTTTATTTAATGGATAGTTTTAATGCTCTCTCCTGTCCCTATTATAAGCACCTAATAACAACTATACATAAATTAATGAAATTAGTTAAAATTGATTATTTATTTTAAAATATCAATACATACCCTGAATAAAAGTCTAGTAAATCAGGGGAGTTTGGTTAATTGGTTGGTTAGAGGGTTTTATAGTCCGATAGGCATACAGGGTGAAAAAAAATAATACAAAACATGTTATATTATGAAACATGTCAGGGGCCTGCCGCCTGGCCTGCTCCGGGCCTATACAGGCAAAAAAGCCAGACCAAGACCTGTTTTAAAGCCTGATTTATTTATCTGGCCAGGCTCAGGCCTGTTAGTAGGCCTTTAAAGGCTATCAGGCCAGCCTGTTAAAAAAATTAAGGGTATAAATGTAATTAAACAAAATACCAACGTTCAATTTTTCCCCCACACCGACAGTTTGTTTTTTTGGAATTTCAATCTTCACAAATTTCAATCAATTAAACCGACAGATTTTACAACTCAAACACTAACGGTCTGTTTGGTACGCTTGAATTGAGGTGGTTGGAAATGGAAATGGAATTCATTTCCATACTGAAGTATGTTTGGTATGACGGAATTGGCCTCCATGGAAGAGCCAATTCCATCAAATTGATGGAATTAAGCTTCCATCATATACCCCATGGAATTGTAACAAATTCCATGGAATTCTCATTTTACCCTTAAGATTTATAATTTCATATGATCATTTCCATCTATTACCCTCCACTACCTTAAAATAAAAAATAAAAAATAAAAAATTGAAGGACATTTTGGTATTTTTATACAAAAATTAGATTTCATTTCCATGACATACCAAACATACTTTTAGTCCCCATTTCCATTTCCATTTCCATATCCATTTCCATATCCATTTCCATATCCATATCCATATCCATTTCCATCAAAATCAATTCCAACATACCAAACAGGCCATAAAGCTCACATCATAACACTATAGTTACAAGCACTAAAAAAAAGCTGCCAATCACAACGTGGCCCACAGTCAAAGTAAGATCATCACTTAGTTCATGTTTCTCGCATCGCAACGTTCTTTTACATGCACTTTAAACAAGACTATAAGGACAAAGCAACTTTACACGCAACGTGGGAGGAAGAGAAATTAACCCAAGATCAAAGCAACTTTCTTTTACGCAACCACTTTAAACAAGACTATAAGGACAGTTTTATATTCGTACTTAACATGAAATTACCAGATAAAGTAAATTTGGAAGTTTCACATGCATTCCAAAAATGGAAAAAAAAGTTTTTTTTTTTTTTTCATGAGAGTGACAGCTGCCGCTCAACGCATAATTTGCACTGGACGTATAGGAGGACCACCTCATCAGTTCATCTTTCTCGCAAAAAAAAAAGATCATCAGTTCATCAGCTCATCGAGTCATCGTCATCTGTCTCGCTTGTGCTCCGTCATCTTTCTCAGTTCTCCGTCAGGAGCGTTTCATTGTTGTCCGTCAGCTTTACAGATCATCGTCTTCGGCATCGCGTTTGTGCTCACAGTCACAGCTTCTCAGCTCTTCGTCAAGCGCATTTCTCAGTTCTCCGTCATCGGCATCGTGTTTCTGCCAACAGTCACAGCTGCTGTTTTCTCCGTCAGGCGTGTTTCTCTGTTCTCCGTCAGCTTCTCAATTCTCTGTCAGCTTCTCAATTCTCCGTCAGCTTCTCAATTCTCCGTCAGCTTCTTCCTTCTTAGTTGATGCTTTGAGTTCAGGTTTTAATTCTCCCATTTTAATTTTGAGTTCGCACTGTTAAAACATTTATGTGCTCTTGCCTTCTTGGTAATTAAATTGATCTATTGCTTTGAAACATTTATCTTTTAAACCAAGTTCACACAATTTATTCTGTAGCCTGCTTTAATTGATCTATTGCTTTGAAACTCTGTTTTTATCAAATGCTTTGGCGTGTTTTGTAAGCCTATTTAAAATGTTTTAAAGTTATAGGCCCCTTAATAGGCCTCAGGTCAGGCTTAGGCCCAAAAAATGGCCTCTTTCAGGCCACAGGCCAGGATCAGGCCATCCTGATACAAAACAGGCCTGGCCTGTTAAGGCGAAAGCCTAGCCTGGCCTATTCCCACCCCTAATCCCAAGGGAATATTTAGTTTGAAGATATGGAGACAGCTTACAGAAGTGTTTACAAATTATCCATTAATTAGATTTGTTGGCTAGTTTTCACTTTTTAAAAAAGGAGCTGAGTTCACGTTCATGGGCATTATGTGCATTGTTAGAGATTCACGGGATCAGGCCCATCGATTGATGGGCCTAGCTTCGTTAAGAGTTTGGGCCCGTATCCAATTTCCCGCGAAAATAGTTATAAATTTATTCAAAGTGGATTTTAAGTTGATCCATGCAATAATTAAGTAAACAGTAATCCAAACTAAAAGATTTCAAGCAACCAACAAGGTTGGGGTTAGATATAGTGGAATAGGTTATTCCCCCATGACAAATTAAGATTTAAATCCCTACAATGAGAAGTGCTTATAATTAATGACACATATAATCTCGAATAAGATTGCTTTCAAAAAATAACTGTGCATAAAATAAGGAATAAATAAAAGATTTCATGTACAAACTATTTTCAAATAACATTAAAAATTAAAAATAAACCCCCACACACTCAAAAAGCGTACAATAAATTTGTAATGACAGAATATCATGTGAGTGTATCTATTTTGACCCAGTATTTAATATAATTCATATTTTGGAAGTTGATATTGATCCTATATATTAAAAAAAAAAAATCATATTTATTAATTTTTTCTTAATTTATCATTATTGATGCTCTCTCTTAATAAAAATAAAAGAGATGAGGGAATGAGAGAATTAATGTAAGTGACTAACGTGTTTTAAAAAAAACATGTCATATTAACTAACTTAATTAACTTATTTAATCTAATCAAATTAGGATAGATATTTTATATTAAGCACAGGTGGAGTAAATAATTAAAAACAGTGAGATGGACAGCTTTGTGGATTCAAACCCCTTGACCAACATACGGTGGCGTCTACGTCAATCAACCTCGAAATGGCATTCAACTCAACCAGTTGGTTTGGTCAACTAATTGGCCATCAATCCCCTTTGAATTTAAAAATGGCTCAATTCAATTTTAGACGTTTAAACTTGTGTGATTTGACAGAAAAACTATTCTGTGGTGAGAATTGATATGAATCGACAATTAATCACCCAGCTAGACTTTCTTTCAAGCATTAATTCCCCTCCACTCCTGGAATTGAAATATATATGATGATATGATACGAATGCTTTTCGCAACCGCAGATGAAATTGAAAGTGAATAATTGAGTTGTGATTAGTAATCCTCCAGTATTAAATACTCATCTATTAATGTAAGACACATTTATCCAATTTAATTAGATTAAAAAAAGTTATATAACTTAATTAATATGATTTTTTTTTCTAAAACACCTTAACTATCTTATTTAATTATCTCAATCTTGTTTTTACTTAATTATTGTTGAGAGAACATTAATAGAGGTAAATTTAGAAAAGTCAAACAAATATAGGGAATAGAGTTTTATATTTAAGACCAATATTAACTTCCAAGTTAAGTCATATACTAAAGACCACATGGGTATAAGATCTAGTTTGGGGTGGGTTTTGATTTTAAATATAAGATGTTCTTTTATTTTATCTTCTATATTTATCATTTTTTTAAAACTAATTTGTTTAGTTTATAAATGAATAAATAATCTAATATTATACGATAATATTTTAAGTAGCCAGGCCATATATTCTATAATTATAAGTAATTTATTTAATTTTTTATAATCTTCCTATATTATATAAATAGATTTTACATCAATGACGAGTGAAGTGTAGATTGGTTTTCAGGAACTGTTTGGTGATCTGATCTTCTTTTTGTTAGATTAAACAATCTTGACTAAAAATTCAAGGCCACGTGCTAAGCTGTTCACACCCAAAAAGGGCGAAACCACAAACAAACAAACACACCCTGGCATACCTTGGGGCATTGATATTTCTTTTCGTTCTTTTCCTTTCCCCCCTCCTCCTCGTAATTTAAGGTCAAGACAGGGATTGTGCAAATAAGATATTATCAATACATATAGATAATCAAAATATCTCTACATTTGTGTAATGAATTTTAAACGTAGTATTTTTTTTTTTTGCCAAGAGAATTTTAAACGTAGTATTCATACAATACAAGTGCTCTAATCAAATTATACTTTTGCGTGCACTTCATGAATATTGTGGTACCAATAAGATGATAGTGATTGCTTATGCCGTGTACAGTAATCAAATAGAATTGACAACTTTTCACCACTAAAACTATAGGAGAAAAAGGTATTTTAAGGATTTTATAGGATAAATTGATGCTGACCAGGACTCTTTAAACACAGACTGATCTAAGGAAAAATACTTGCATACTTTAGGGGTATTATATCGTCTAAACTCCCTCTAATAAAAACATAACAACTCAGATCATTTTAATTCTAGTTGGCTGATACTCATCTGAAAAAATTCAAGTTTTATCTTATTTTTTTAAAAAATATTGGTTAATCCTTTTGTTTTAGTTTTTTTTCAAAGTAAGATGTTTTTTCCAAATTTAAATTTAGATAACATGGTATTTTTGGAATATGTAAGTATTTTTTTTGGACCCAAAAACATGTTTAATTTTCTGTTGAACGAAGCATGAGTAATAGTTTCGGGTCAAAACATGCAAGAACAAAACGAAATAACCTCTTGCCGCAAAGAAAGTTAAAATACATGCTGGCTACTTTTATTTTAGGGAAAATTTTAAATAAATATCATTTGAATTTATAAAGAAAAAAAGGTAAATAAATATCAATTGAATTTTAAAATTCTAAATAATTGATTTTCTAAAAGTTTGGGTTGTCAATTGTTATATTTTTTTTATCAATCCTATTTCTCTTACTGTCAACAAGTCCAATTTTGAGATTTTGAAGTTTAAGTAATATTTAAGTGTCTTTTTCCGATTTGTAAAACTTCAAAAAGGCTATTGACATATGGGAATGACATAAATGTGACAGGGATTAGAGCCGGTAAAACGGGCTGTCAAAAACAGGTGGGTTCGGGTCGTCATTTGAATTTGCTGGCCCACGACATTTTTTTATTTTTTTATTTTTTTCCTCCTCAAATGCCTTCTTAGTATCCCTTATCTTATTTCCTTTGATGATGTATTTAATTAATTCCCCATATTTTTTATTTGATACTTATTTTTGTATTATATTTATTTATTCTACTATTGTTAAATTTAAAAAATATGTGTTTATATAGTTTTGTGATGTGAATAGATGAAAAAAAAAAGAAAAGTAATAATGAAATTAACTTCATAATATAAATGTATAAAAGAAGAAAAGTGTGATATGAGTGGGTGAAAGAGAAAAAGAGTAATTTTTTTTTTTTAAAAAGAGTGAAATAAAAAAAAATTGGCGCGCTGGAGGGCTAGCCTGCCAGCCCGCTTAAACGGGCTCGAGCTAGCAAAAGCCAGCCCACCTCGTCTGAACCTACAGCCCGCATTACTAGCTGTAATAGGGATCAAATTAAAATTTTAAAATATTGATGATTTTTAGAGCCAGGAAATCGGCCGAGCTCGTCAAGGGTCGGACTTATGATTTAAGGAGAAAAAAAGGAGGCGGGCCTAAAAGGGCCGGCCCTATAGGCTCGTTTAAATTTTTTTTTTTAAACTAGGCACAAGGCAGCAAGTAGTGATCAGGACACATAGTTAACCTAACCTAACCCTCAGATAAGAAACGCTCTCACACTTACTCATACCTCATTTGAAGCTTCTCTTCTTTGATTTTCTTTTTCTTTTTCTTTTTGTATGTGTACGCCAAAATCTAAATCAAGTGTTATATTATTACTGACATTTGAAGCTTGTAGACTTGCTTGATTGTGGCTGTGGACTTGTTTGATTAGTTTTGGACATTAGTTATGGTTTGGACTTAAGTGTTAGTGTTAGTGTTTTATTAAATTTGGATAATATTTATGTTTTAAATTAGGTATTTTAATCTTTAGAAGAATAAGGAAAAAAAAAGTCATGGCAAAAATAAAGGACAAAAATTAAATGGGCCTAAAGCCCGCGGGCTTTACATAAATGGGTTAGCACTCAAAATTTGTATACTTTTTTGGATTCGAGCCTAAATAGGCTGGCCTTGTAGGACCAGGCCGGCCTATTTTCCTAGTTCTAATGATTTTACCATTACACCTTTATTAAAAAACTAAACTAAGGGGCATAATTGTAAAATCATCAACACTTTAAAATCTCAATTTGATCCTTATAATTTTTATGTCATTTACATGTGTTGACAGACTTTTTGACTTTTATAAATTCAAATGGTATTTATTTAGATTTCTCCTTTATTTTATTTTACATTCCAATTTTAATTTGTTCTTCAATGAAACAAATAATATAATGTCAAAGGAAAAGAGGCTAAGCCTTTAATAAGATAGTCAACTTAATGTGTGTTTGGAACAGTGATTGTAAAAATGGTTTTTTTCAATTTGCCTTTGGGCAATCTTATTTTTGTAAAAGTCAAATTGTGTAATGTGATTTATGTTTGGATTGGCGGTTGTATAAATGACTTTTACAAAAATAAAACTTGTTTGGATTGGTTTAAGTATAAGTGACTTTTGTGGTAATGGTAAGAGAGAGTGTGTGGAAAAATATTTAAAAAATCAAGTAAATATTTTAAAATTACTTTAAAATATTAGGTGCTATTGGAGAAATTTTTTAGAGCTGGTGGAAATCAATAAATCAATATTCTAAGTTTTGGATGCTCCTTACTACTAAAAAAAATACATTAAATGTAAAATTGTAGTCAGTTTCCTAAGAATGTGTACAACTGAAAAGATATTTTAAAGGGTTAAAAGCATAAAAAAATATGTTAAAGTAATTTTGGGAGCTGAAAAAGTATATTAAGGGTAAAATTGCATTCAGTCTGATAGCACACTAGGCACAACTGAAAAAATATTTTAAGGTGTTGCGCCAAAAAATATTTTAAATTAATTTTTGTAGCTGAAAAAGTACATTAAGGGTAAAATTGCATTCAGTCTGATAGCACACTGAGCACAACTAAAAAAATATTTTAATTATTCAAGCTCATGCCAAACGCTGAGGGTGTGTTTGGTTTGAGGGGAGGGGAGGGTAGGGAGGGAGGGAACGGTAGAGGAGTTAAATTGCCTTTTTGAGTTGAAGGTTTTTAAATTTTGGGCTGGACCCTGAAGTTTAAAAGGAATGTTAGGGTAAATTTTGGGCAGGAACTCAAAATTTAAAGGGTAAATTTTGAGTTTTTCCTGTCAAAAATTATAATTTACCAACTCTCCCTTCTCTTCCCTCCCCTCAAACCAAACACACTTTAAAGCTGTATAAATTGGGTTTTTGAGCTTATGGGCAAAAGTTATTTTTTTGTAATAAGCCCAATTAAAAAATGTTGATCCTAATCACTCATTTTTTGTTTCTCAATTGCAATTGGGTTTATGCTCATCCAATTTAGTGTGTGTTTGGTGAGCAGCTATAAGTCTGATTGGCAGTCATAAGCCCAATTGGTAGCTATCATTTTTTTTAGTGTTTGGAGAGGTTTGCAGGCAATTGAGTTTTTGCCAAAACCCAATTGGTGAACGCTCAATTGTGAGAAGATGGAGAAAAAAGCTTTTATTAAAAGATAATAACATTTTATGTTAGATTGGATTGTCTAAAAATTAGTTATATGATATTAGATTTTCCCATAAAATGTTTTTTAAAAAGTATGTAGTATCAAAAAATATTTTTTTGAGTGTTTTTAACCCCTTAAAATATTTTTCTAGTTGTACCCACTACCCAATGTGCTATTAGATTGATTGCAATTTTACCCTTAATGTACTTTTTCAGCTTCAAAAATTACTTTATAATATTTTTTTGGTGTTTTTAACGGCTTAAAATATTTTTTTAGTATTTTTAACCCTTAAAATATTTTTTCAGCTGTACTTAGTATGTTATCAAACTAATTGCAATTTCACCTTTAATGTACGTTTTCAACCCCAAAAATTACTTTAATATATATTTTTTGTGTTTTTAACCCCTTAAAATAATTTTTTAGTTGTCTCTAGTCTTAGGAGACTAACTACAATTTTACCTTTGATATATTTTTTTTAATAGTAAACAGCATCCAAAACTTAGAATACTGATTTATTAATTTTCACCCACTCTAAAATATTTTTTCAGTAATACCTAATATTTTAAAGTAATTTTTAAATGTTTACTTAATTTTTTAAATATTTTTCCACCCACTCTCTCTTACCATTATCACAAAAGTCACTTGTGTTTAAGCCAATCCAAATAATTTTTACTTTTACAAAAGTCATTTATATAACCGCTAATTCAAACATAAATCACAATACACAATCTGGCTTTTACAAAAAATAATGTTACCAAAAGTCAAATTGAAATAAATCTAATTATCAATCACTATTCCAAACACACTCTTAACGTTTTGGGGCCTAAACACCCAACCAAACATAAACTTAATGACATGAAATGAATTTTAATTTTTTTTTATACACACAATGAATTTTGATTTTGTAAAGAGAGATAATGAGTTTGATCCCCTTCAGATTGATAAAAACCTAATGAATTTGCATTTCTGTAAGGATTATTTATTCCTTTTAAAATGAAAAATCTAATGAATTCGGTATGTGATTGCCCACTACAAAAAGTTAGTCCAATAATGGTCAAACTGTAGTATCCTGTAAATTTAAATTTAGACTAATTAAAAATATTTTAATGTGGTTAGAAAATTAGGCCATATGAATTCAGCTTGCGTCCTTTTCTCTAAAGAAAAGGATGCTCCTTTTCTTTATATCAGCCGTCGGATCGAGATCTCAACGGTCCAGATTTAATGTAATATAAAATATTATTTTATATTAAAAATATTATAAAATAATATTTTATAATACATTAAATCTAGACCGTTGAGATCTCGATCCGACGATTAATATAAAGAAAATGAGGAGAAAAGGACGCAAGCCAATTCCTGTTGCAGATGGGTGCCGGCGATTCAGCCTTCAAATTCCTTCGTACCGTAGTTTTTTTTTTTATTTCCAAATGGTCCCACTACGAACTCCTCTTAGGCATAATAGGCTATAGGAGCACAGGATCAAGCAGAGTCCTTTTTGTTTCTACAAAAAGAGATTCTATGATCAATAACACTTTTTAAAGGAAATTATATTTAAGTACTAAATAAAATAAAAAAAATAAAAAAATGATCTCCTAAAATTTTAAAATTGTACAATAAATTCTAATCATGAACTTACAAATGAATATCCATAAATTTGTCAATGAATGGCTTTAGACTTATCAATGAAGCGCTCATGGACTTGTCACTGACACGGGCTGTGTTTGGAAACACGTTTTGGGGGTAAATAAATCCTTATTACGCAAACCGAGATAAAACTCCTATCACATAGTTATCTCGTATACCGTGAATCACGATTTATAAACATTTATTGCCAAAAAATAAGCTATTCCAAACGAGCACACGTTCATGAACTTGTCAGCGGATGCCTATGGACTTATCAATGGAATTAGAATTTATTATAAAAATGTCTCAAAAACTTTTTGGCAATTTTAAAATTTTAAGGGATTATTTTTTCATTTTTTCTTTTATCCGGGACCTGAATATAATTTTTCCTATTTTATATGAGTACTATTTATAAGATAGTTTCAACATATTTCAAATAAATTCAGAAAAATTGTAAACTTCATTAAATTTATTATAAAATTCAAAATTTTTTTAATTTTACCCTTATTTATCAGTCTCTCCATTACATGTTATAAGAAATAATCGTTGCACTTGCACCATTTCAAATTATAAGAAACATTTAGAGAATGTTTTATTTTTTTACTTTTTATTTTTTCATTTTTTTCTTATTTAATTTCAATATAATAAATTTTCACAACTTTCAAAGACCTATTACTTCTACCATATTTATTTTCTTATGCCCTCTATTCTACAATCTTTCTTATCATAATAATTTTCTTATTCTATATCTCCTCATAAATAAGGATATTTTAATAAAAAATGGTTATAATTTTAACACACTTATTATTTTTAACCGTCACTTCGAACTGTGAAATTTGGTTAAACATTTCTTATAATAAGGAATGAAAGGAGTGTTTAATACTCTATTTGGTTCAAAATGTAAGAGCTAAACCTATAAAGGGGTGTGGTTTTTTTTTAAAGACCCACCTTACTTTTGTCTTTGCATTTAATATGTTTTTTAAAAAAAAATTTGCCACATTTTCTCCCGTCATTCTTCTTCGCTACATTTTCTTTCTTCTCTTTTCCCATTTGTTATTTCTCTTACTTTTTTTCCTTATAAATAAGGGTATGTTGAGAAAGGAAAGTAAATATTTTGCATATTTATTCATTTTAACTACTTTTAACTAATTTCTGAATAAATATAAAGTAGATATTTAACTCTTATATTTTAAATCAGAAGGAGTATACATTATATATAAGAGAACAAAGTCAACACTTAAAATGATAGATTCATATGAAAAATCTATCTCTCTTTTTTCTTTGCCAGAAAAATATCTCTTTCTACTTTATAAATAAGACCAAAATTTTTTGAGAGAATTATAATGAAGTGATAAGTGACTTAATTACCGAGAAGTCTCAATAATAAATAAGGTATTGTCACTTCTTACTTTAAAACTTGTCATTATCCACTCTTTAGTTGTCATTATGACTTATTAATAGTTAAGTCCCTTCCTTAGATCTAATTATAATTGTAATTTCGCCAAAATTTTCTTCTCCATCCCCTATAAACAGCATTAGAGGTGTAGATAAGCTTATAAGCAGAATGTTATAGTCTAATCTTATAAACAATGTGCGTCTTTGGGATCATGTTTGTGACTCTCAAAGATGTTTATTCATGTAAATTCAAATAAAATTCTTCTTAAATACTTATCTCGTATATCATAAATTAGATTGAAAATCTATTTTTAAATATTCTAATTTCTGTTACAAACATGCCATGGGGTTTGCAATGACAGGAAAGCCCTTCCGACACTTTCCCAGCAATCACAGGGAGTTTTCCTCCTCTTTACTTCCCTTCTTTCCTCCTTTCAAGTTCAGCAGTCAACGATGAGAAAAATGCGAAAGCGAAACTTGTGGCCTTATGGGGAAGAAGACGACAAAGCTATGAGGCCAAATAATACTTACACACATATATACAAATACGTAAGGGCGGATATGAGGTTTACGTCACAGTCCACATTTGCCTGCTTCGCCGGTCTCTCTCTCTCTTCCCCCCTATATTCCATATGTGCGTCCTTTCTCTTCCTCATCCTTGTTTCGCACTTACCTTGGAGACCCACTTCAATTTTTTAATCCTCCCACGCTCAGCCGCCTTTCTCTTCGGCTCTCCCCCCTACCTCCAGCTCATGATATTTTCGTCTTCAAACCATTTTCAACCATTTGGGCCCAGATTAGTGTTGCTCAGATATTTCATAACAGCTTTAATTCATCGTGGTTGAGTGGGAATTTTGCTTGTTTTATCGTGTGAGTTTGTGGTTTTGGTGAACTAGGTGCGGTGTTTTGTTGCGGAATTTGATAATATTAGACGTCTCCGGGTTTGGATTCTTAGCTGCTGTAGCTACTGGGTGCTTGGGGCTTTATTCTTTCTTGGTTCAATTTGGTGAATTGGGTGTTCAGGCATAACTTGAAGACGGTTGAACGTTGCTGTCGAAGGCGTGAATTTCAATATTAAACTCTCTTTTATTCTATTTCTAGAATTTCAATTGCGGGTTCCTCTATGCTTGTTTGGTTCCAGAAGGCTTTAGTTGTTACTTGGCGGTGATTGTGAGAAATCGAAACTTCCTTTCACGTAGCAATTCGTGGTTTTGTCTTTGATTTCTTTTTAATTTACTTGGGTTTCTTTCCCTTCGTCAGTTTGGTGAATTGGCCTAAAACTTGGTTTCAGCTGATAAAGTTATTGGGGTTTGAAGTTTTAGCTGATAAGAATTCTTCAAGGCTTAAGTTTGGAGTCTTCAACTATTATATGCTGGCCTGATCAGGAGTCTCCTGCTTTTTCTGGGTTATTCTCGGTATCACCAACTATATTGCTTCCTGGTTGTCATCTGACAGAGAAATGCTTTTATTGTCTATTAGTACTCGAAAGTGCAAAAGGATAACAATATTCTAGTTAAGTATGGCTATCCACACATTATTCTTGGCGCTATTGCTGCAACTGCCTTGCATTTTCGCCACTGGTTCTTTCTTACAGTCAACTGATTGTGGTCCTAATTGGGTAGCCTACTCATATTCCCTTGGCGAAGAATTTTATTACATAAACGAGAATATAGTGGACAAAGTTACTTTCTGCAAGACCCTCCAACTGTATATTGCAAATGGTTGTGATTTGAAGGACTACTTTGAAAGTAGCAACTGTGCCTTGAATGTTGTTGCAGGTATGGATAAATTTGGAATATGTTTGACAGGTTGAGCATGGTCTGTCTAAGATTCAGGATTGAAAATAGCTGTTCTTTAACATTTAACTTCCCTTTTGTTATTTGCAGTTAATTCACTTTCAAAGGCAGGAAGAAAACTTCTGCAGAAGGATTTAAACAATAGTTTCTCATCTCAATCTCACCAAAATGGTTCAAAGAACGTGTCATTATCTCATGTTGGGATTGCTGCATGTGGAGCTTTCTTGGTATGTTGTGGAGCTATCTGTCCTTGTATCTATAGGAAGAGACAAAAAGCCACTACTCATGCTGATTTGACCAAGGACACACATTCAAGTGAGTTGACATTTATGATTCTGGGAGGGGGGTATACCAACGTGGACAATTTGATAGATATAGTTAGTTATCGTTGTTGTTATAAGATTTCATTTTGCTCTCTCTCTCTCTCTCTATATATATATTTACTGTCTTAGATTGCTGATCCTATCATATTTGAACAACAAAGTAATATACGTTTTTGCTCTTGTAGTTGATTCGGCTTCCCCCTTTGAAGTACATGCTGTTTCTGACAAGGTGCCTGCAAGTCCACTTCGTGTGCCACCTAGTCCTTCAAGATTCTCATTGTCCCCAAAACTCAGTAGAATTGGGTCATTACATCTTAATTTGAGTCAAATTATAAGAGCTACCCATAATTTCTCAGATACTTTACGAATAGGAGAAGGTGGTTTTGGAACTGTCTACAGGGCTCAGCTCGAAGATGGATTGGTTGTGGCTGTGAAACGTGCAAAAAGGGTAAGAAATAGCGCAGTATTCGATTACAATTGTGATCCAAAAGACCTCCAAGTAGTAAAGTTCTAGGGTTCTGTTTTGTGGGTGATATTGGATGTCAATAATACTGCATCTTGGACTTCGTTGTTCAGTTTTAACCACTGAACATGGTAGAATAGTTGAATTCAGCAAAACCATCTTATAGTCAGCCGTGCATGCATTATTATAGGAACAGAACGAAAACATAAGGGAAATAATTTATCTGATAACTTTCAGCATATCCAGAACAAGAAAATGACAACAAAGCCACAAATCAACATACTTGCCTGTGCACACCTAGGCTATCCTTTATTAAGTCATTCTATTTGAAATCATTATAATTATTTTCCCTGTCTGCCGAAGATGCTAGTCTTTCGCTCACAATGAGGCAAAAAAAAAAAAAAAACCCACCCCTGCTCACAATCAGTTTAACTTTTAGAATCTAGGCCCCTAGGGGGAAGATAATGATACTTTAATCTATCAATAATGGCATTATGGCACACTGGCTATCCCTTTAAGTTGACCAAAGTTCCATGCAGAAGACTTATATTCCTTTTTTATTGACTAGTGGGCTTTCTTTTCCAGCCGAAGAATAATTTTACTTGTTAGTACTAAAATCTTGTCAGAATTCATGGATTCTTTCTTCTTTTCACTTATGTATGTATATGATAGAACTTAGGAAATAAAGACAGAAAAGGGAACTAGAGCCAGGATCTGAAACTCTAGGACAAGACAACTGTCCTGAATAATATGTTTCATAATGCATAATAAGTCTTGTGACATCCTTATATAGGCCTATAACCTAGTAACTGACTTAAACTTCTACTAAATAAGAAACTGCTATTAACTACCTTGCTATCAACTACCCTTTTAAATCCTAGACAGATATTCCTCTAATCCCTCTAACCCGCAGGTGGCTGGAGTAAACCAGAAGAGGTTTTGGGTTCCTATCAGTATATATATGCTTTCGCTTCTGTGTGCATATGATTATTGATAGATGAAATTCGAAGGACTGCAAATTTGATATAGGGCTAGATTTGTTATCTATTAATAGCAGCTCAATTAAGATTTTTAAGTAATCTGGTTGGGGATGATTTTTTATTTGTTGTGAGCATGTCACGCAATGCTTTTTTTTTTTTTTGGTAAAAATTGGGCAGCATGCTGCTACTTACATAACTCAACCAAAAATACCTCGTGGGTAAACAGTCCCTGCCTGATCACTAAACAGATATGGCAGAACCCCTACAGGGGGATTATCAACATAAATTACATCATTATTACAAGAATAACTATTATTTGCCATCCAGTCTGCTACAGAATTACCTTCTCTGAGTGTGTGACAGAAGCAAACCTGTATATTTCTGTTGCATTGTCTAATCCATGTGTTAAGGATCCTATTGTCAGACTTGCCATGAGTCCAAGCTTCCTGTAGAAGTAGAATGGCCGTGATTGAATCACCCTCAACCATAATTCTGGGAATCTCCATATCTTGGGCCAATTTCATGCCATGTACTGCTCCCCAAAGTTCTGCAATGAGAGCATTGCAACATCCTAACTTCTTACTAAATCCTCCTGCCCAGCTCCCATCAGCCTTCCTCAGAACCCCTCCACAACCGGCATCTCCCGGACAACCCTTCGCAGACCCATCGAAGTTCAATTTCACCCATCCTTCACTAGGAAAGCACCACTTCACCTCCTGAGTATATTTTCTTAATCCCACGTCATCATACTTCCTATTAGCTGATATACACTCATCTACATATTTGCGAATGACTAACTCAGGACGGTTAGGCATGGAAAAGTGGTCCTCAAATAATAAACTGTTCCTCCAATTCCAGATCATCCAACAACAAACAGCAAATATTACACCCCATTCCTCACTTTTGGATAAATTATCTAGAAACCAAACATTCATAGGAACATCAAAGAATTGAGGAAATACCTTTGTAGCACCTATTGCTTCCCATAATTTGCGAGCTTCTGTGCAACTTCTTAGTGCATGGTCACGATCCTCCACCTCAGCTCCACACCTTCCACAAGGTGAGTTTCCCCCAAGAATTCTAGATCTACGTGTGCTTGTTAATAATCGGTCCTGTACTGCTAACCATAAAAAGACTTGGATTCTTTTAGTGGTTTTGACTTGCCACACATATTTCCATATATCTTCTCTAGCCTCATTTACATTTCCTCTCCTTCTATTATACAGTTGGGCTACTGAAAAGTCTCCCCCATTCCCTCCTCTCCATACTACTCTGTCATCACCATCCTCTTTACAAGGGGGAGGTATGGCTTTGATTAATTGCATCACATTTCTCGGAATCTTCCTCTCCAACCAGGACCAATCCCAATTCCCATCCCTTCCCACAACGTGTTGTACCCTCAGATCCTCATCAATAGCAACTTTAGAATCTACACAATACTCAGCCAATCTCCAGTTGCCTCCTAACCACTTATCCATCCAGAATTTAACATACTTCCCATTCCGTACCTCCCATCCCACCTCTTTAGTAATGTCTGGTAAAACCTTTGCAAGTTTTTTCCAAAGTAATGAGTCATGGTTTTTCACTCTACATTCTGTAAACAAATCAACTCCTCTTCCATATTTTGCTTTCAGAACTATAGTACATAACCCTTCTGGTTTGACCAACATATTCCATCCTATTTTGCCCATCAAAGCCTCATTCATCTCTCTCATTCTCCTTATACCTACTCCCCCTTCCTCCTTTGGTCTACAAACCCCCTCCCAATTGACTGCATGCAACTTCTGCTTATCCTGATTAGAACCCCAGACAAAATTCCTTTGTAGTTTTTCTATCTCATAACACACACCAGATGGGATATGTTCATGTTGCATTTGGAAGTTCGCAACTTGAGATGAGACTGATTGGACTAGAGTGAGTCGCCCTGCTAACGACAAGTATTGGGACTTCCATCCACTAAGCTTTTTCTGGACCTTATCAATTAGGTACTGAAATTTAGCCCTAGAATTTCGACCATGGGTGATATGCGCCCCTAAGTATCTCCCTAGATCCTCTTTCCGCTGAAATCCACTCATGTTACAAATTACGTTCTGTACATCTCTAGCCACATTCTTAGAGAAGAAAATGGATGTCTTACTCGGATTCACCTTTTGACCTGAGACTGTACCAAACAAATCTAGGCACTCTAGAGCATTGGTCATTTGCTCCACACTTGCTTCACAAAATAATAACAAGTCATCCGCGAATAGTAAGTGTGAGATACTCACCTGGTTCCTTCCTATTTTTATAGGTTTCCATTGTTTGGTATCCACCGAGTCAGCAATGATGTGAGACAATTTTTCCATCGCTAGAACAAATAAGTACGGTGAAAGTGGATCTCCTTGTCTTATTCCCCTTGTCGGTTTGAATTCCTCTTTTCTGCTATCATTCCATAGCAACTTCATCTTGACTGAGTGTAGACACGATCTAATGATGTTAACCACTCCCTCGGGTATCTTCAACTCTTCCAACACCTTCATTAAAAATTCTAGGTTTAGCCTATCATAGGCTTTCTCCAAATCAATCTTGATTGTCATATACCCTTTCTTTTCACTCATTTTATGCATCATGTGGGAAACCTCCTTAGCAATAATGATATTATCTTGAATGTTACGTCCTGGCACAAAACTAGCTTGATAGGGAAAAACAACCTTCGTCATTAATCCTTTCAGTCTGCTCACCAAGATCTTCGTCAGTCCCTTGTATAATACATTACATAGACTGATTGGCCTAAATTGAGAGATTAGTTCAGGATTGTCTGATTTAGGAATCAATACCAAAAGAGTAGAATTCAAATCTCCCACCCCTTCCGGTCTCTCCCAAATTCTCTTCATCAGCTCAACTACCTCTTTACCAACCACATCCCAATTTTTCTGATAAAAAATTGCTGGAAACCCATCCTCTCCCGGGGCTTTAAGTCCTCCTATGTTAAAGAAGGCCCTCCTTATTTCCTCTTCTTCTAGTCCCCTTCCTATCCTTCTCAATTCATCTTCTCTAACTTCCCCCCACTGCTGTTTAGTCACATGCCATATTCTATTATCATTCTCTTCTGCAAACAAATTTCCATAGAATTCTTGAAACATTGCACAAATAGATTCTTCATCCTCTACCCAAATTCCTTCATTATTCTTGATACTTTTAACCTTGTTCTTTCTCCTTCTAGCCATTGTTTTATTATGATAGTATCTTGTGTTTCTATCTCCTTGGCTAATCCATACACCCCTAGATTTCTGGAACCACAATAGTTCTTCTTGTTTCAATGCCCCTACCAACTCCTTTTTATATAGTCAAGTGTGAATGTGAATCATTGTGCCCTTGCATTACATGGTTCAAGCGGGGAAAAGTTAATGTAGTTTCATGGATAACAATTGCACTCGGGCATTTCTAAAGTAGAATCGCTAAGGATCTGCATTTCATTATTTCATTTAAGGCCATGTGTTTTACAGCATCATTGAGTTGCTCATTTTTTTCCAATAATAACCTTTGGATTGAGGGTAGTTCAACCGTCTTCACTTCAAAGTTCTAGGAAGTATACTATAACTAATTTCTTGTCATTTGACCCTTGAGTTTTTTTATACCATCAATAATGATCTGATGGAAACATTACCGAAATTTTGGTTGTCAAGATACTAAAGTTGTATTTTAAATTTTGATGTTTGAATTAACTCTTCTCTTGATGTTGACCATGTTAAATTAATTGCATAGGAACATTTTGAGACGTTGAGAACTGAATTCAGCAGTGAGGTTGAAATCCTGGCCAAAATTGATCATCGAAGCTTGGTGAAGCTACTAAGTTACATTGACAAAGGAAATGAACGCCTTCTTATTACTGAGTATGTGGCAAATGGTTCTCTTAGAGAACATTTGGATGGTAAGATCTTTCACCCTTCTTATTGTCCTATGATTATCTTTGGATATAGAAACATTATAATATTCTGTTGATATTACTGGCAGGTCTACGTGGAAATATCCTAGATTTCAATCAGCGCCTTGAAATTGCTATTGATGTTGCTCATGGATTGACCTATCTGCATACGTATGCAGGTCAGAAAACCCTTCACTCTGCGATTTTTTTTAACCTTCTCTGTGTACCAGCTGAAATTAAGACCTTCAGTATCAAGACATTATTCAAATCATGACCTTTAGTATCTTCCATTGTATTTTCTCTTTTTCCCTTTTAGGTTGGCTTACCTTATGCTGAAGATATCTTAAGGTTCCTGATTAATTGACGTTTTATTTGCTTATCATCATCATCATCATCATTTGCCTTTGTGATAGATGTTTTATGATACTGATGATTATGTCAATTTGACATATTCATTCCAAAGATTTACTTGAGTTTTATAAATCTGTCAATTTATGCCTGACATTTTGCTCATCTTTGAACAGAAAAGCAGATTATCCATCGAGATGTGAAATCATCCAACATTCTTCTAACAGAGAGCATGAGAGCCAAAGTTGCAGATTTTGGATTTGCAAAGCTTGGTCCCACAAACTCCGATCAGACACACATTTCAACCAAAGTGAAAGGAACAGTTGGTTATTTGGACCCTGAGTACATGAAAACATACCAACTCACTTCCAAGAGTGATGTTTACTCATTTGGAATTTTACTTCTAGAAATTGTGTCAGGCCGCCGTCCGGTGGAGTTGAAGAAACCACTTGAAGAGCGGGTTACATTACGATGGGTAAACTCATGTCCTGTTCTTATTTTAAATGAATTTCTCATGCTCGTTTCTCTCAGTTTTTCTTTTAACCCAAAGTGTTTGTTATCTATTTAAACTTTGAAATGCATCAGAAAAATGAAATAGTATTCCTGGCATGATGGGAGTTATTGAATTATTGATATGTAAGGTAGATTTCTTCAATTCAAAAGGATGTAGCATTTGATTTGAAAATCTATCAATGGAAGAAATTCTTGACGAAGACATTAGACGTGCATTGGTAGAGACTTGTATAAACTGCTATGCAAGAGTATCCTGGCCGATGATATTAGTTGTGAAATCTCTGGCTTTCCTAGTTTGGCCTGTGTCAACAGTTAAAAAAAAAAAAAATCCTTCATTTCTATTTAACCCTGATCATGTCGTTGCAAACACTTCTGATTATATGCTTCCATGTAGCTTAAGCACACATCTAATGCTTCTCCAAAAGACACTTTTGAACTATGAACCAAGGGTGATCTAGTAAATTGAAATCAGTTACAAAGATGACTTAATCCTCCATAAAGTTGACTTATTTTGCTTAAATCCATTGTTTTTATTTAATGCTGACAAATGATTGTCTATTTACCACTACATAGTCATTATTTCACTTGTAGATCAAAAGCTAAAAGTTGATTTAAGCTTGCTTTTGTTGTTGTGATCTATTTGCAGGCGTTCAAGAAGTTCCATGAAGGAAATGTGGTGGCACTGCTGGATCCTGCAATGAGGGAAAGTGTAAATACCGAGGTAGTCGTGAAGATGATTGAGTTGGCATTTCAATGCGCAGCCCCGGTCCGAGCGGATCGACCCGACATGAAATCAGTGGCCCAGCAATTGTGGACCATAAGAGCAGGATACGTCAAGGGTGCAAGCAGATCATAGACTCTGAAGTTAAAACTGGAGATTGATACTGTGAAGAAGTTAGATGCTGTTTATTTCCCTTTGTTTGTCTTTTTTTTTTTTGGGTTTCAACCTGAACTGAACAACTTGTCCTCTTGGTGATGTGAAATGGAGTTTTTTTATTTTTCCTTTGGGTCTTCCTTTAAATGATTGTATCTATCATATTATGCTGTGGCTTCTAATCTTACATGCTATCTTCGGATGTGCGATATTCCATACGTTTGTTCAAGATTTGCTTCAGTCAGTTTTTTAGTTTTACGTTCTACTGTTTTGAGCATGGGACTATTGATGCTACCATCTTGGAGAGTTAAATTTGTATTGCCCAGGTTTTGATCTTTATATATATTTGATTAAGATGCAAATTTCTCTTCAAAGTTTTCATTTAAAAGTATTTGGTATCTATAATTTTTTTGGGTTAAATATTGCCCTAAAAGTTTCTGAATCATAGTAATGTCACTCTAATCATTATTTAGATTAAGTTTGACTATCAATTAATTAAATACTCCCTCCGGTCTAAAATATAAGATAAAATTAATTTTTTTGGAGAGATTAAGAAAGTTAATTAGATTACTTTAGAGTATTTATATTTATATTTTTTCCTCTAAACTAATTAGTTTGACTAATAAACTAATATATAATCAAGTTTATACAATTTATGATATGTTTAAATAATTTATTTAGTTTGCTTAATCTTTTCAAAAAAAAAAATCATATGTTTTATATTTAGAAGTTGAATTGATATGTTCATGCGCTATCCAAGTCATTTTTCTGTATTAAAAAGCAAATTTGCCTTTAACAAAGGGTGTTTTATTATAAAATCTACGAGTATAAAAGAAAACTTCGAAGAAGGCGGATGGAAAGTGACAAACTAAAATAGATGTAAAGGCCATGTGGAATCATGTGCGCAATGGTATGGTGTTCAAAGAACGAAATACAATTGCAATTGCGGTACTTTATTCCTAAGAATATTATTAAAATATAAAAACTATATCATTTATTATATTAAATCTACATGATTAAATAAAATTATTTCTCCTTTTTTTTTTTTTGGCCTTCAAAATTATTTCTCTTTCTTAACGGTGAGGGAAGCTGCTGTTTTTTATTTTATTTTATTTGGGTGATAGGAAGCTTCTTCTTCTTCGTCGGTTCCTTTTCACCAAGCGTTCAGGGGAGCTTCCAAGATTACACGTCGCCATACACAAGTTCTAAGAGATGGTATTAGTAGTAGTATAGTAAGTACAAAGGACTACTTTATATCCTTAATATAAAATTTTATTTTAGAAAGATTACAAAAGTTAAATAAGAGAAGTTAAATAAGTTACGTTAAAATATTTATATTTATAATTTTTCTTCAAACTCATTTGTTAAGTTTATAAATTGATATACTATCTCCTATCCTATATATAAGATCTCGTTGACTTTTTTAGAGAGATTAAGGAAGTTAAATAAATTATTTTAAAGTACTTATATCTACCCTTTTTTTTTTTCAAACTAGTTAGTCTGACTTATAAACTAATATACAATATAATGATATACAACATATACTATCATTAAGTAATATATTTAGCTTCTTTAACCTTTCCAAAAGAAGTCAACTGGGTCTTATATTTAGGGGGATGAATATAATTTAATGATACACAATATATACTATAATTAAATAACTTATTTAACTTCTAAAAAATAATTAATCAGCTCTTATATTACAAACCCGATGTGGTATATTTTTTGAGGTTGTTCAATACAATACGTTCCATTTTCAGCCACGTCTTTTTTCACCCAACTTTCTACTTACTTTTCTTCTATCTTAATTATCACTTGATTTTGCTTTCTACTTCAATGTTAGCCCCTAGATGTTTAAATGATTTTCCTTCTTTCTTCTTCTTTTTTTTTAACGTCTAGCACAACGTAATTATTCTTGTTCATGCTCATCACGATGACAGCATCACACACAATTTGAAGTCTAAACCAGCAACTAAAAGGTAAAAGCATCACACACACTTTTACTAGGGTTTAGCGTGTCTTTCTTATTTATAAAATATTTCTCCGATTTTAAATATAAGACCTAATTGATATTTTTTTGAGAGATTAATGAAACTAAATAAATTATTTAATCATGTCATATATTGTATATTATTAGATTATAAATCAATTTATAAGTTGGATAAAATAGTTTAAATAAAAAATGATAAATATAAATATTTTAAAGTAATTTAATTATTTTTTTTAATATCTCTCAAAAAAATCAACTAGATCTTAGATTTAGAATAGGAGATAGTAATTAATACTACATATTTTTTAGCTGGCCAAACAATATTTCTAAAACAAGAGTTCGTTTAATTAATCAAAAGAGAGTGTGTGAGAGAGAATAGAATATTTATTGAAGGGTGTTTATGAAAAGATGAAACAGTTTTAAAGATAACAAGAAGTAATTTGTAAAAAGTAAATAATTTTAGCTGGCAAAAAAAAAAAAAAAGTAAATAATTTTATCTTGTAGAAAGAAATAGAGGGGCTAACATTTAAGAGCTTATGTTCCCATGATTGACCAGAGATTTCTTTTGTTTTGGCTAACAATTAAATATTGCTTTTACAGTATGTGACAAATTGTAATTAATTAACGAATTATAAGTTGTCATTGCAACTCATTCTTTAAGTTCCATATAATGTACTCCCTTCGATCCTAAATATAAAATAAAATTGAATTTTTTAGAGAAATTAACGGAGCTAATTAAATTACTTTAAAATATTTATATTTTTTTTTCTCGAAACTAATTTATTTGACTTATAAACTGATATATAATCTAATGATACACAACATAAAATATAATTAAGTAATAGATGGGCTAAAATTTAAGAGCTTATGTTCCCATGACCAGAGATTTCTTTTGTTTTGGCTAACAATTAAATATTGCTTTTACAGTATGTGACAAATTGTAATTAATTAACGAATTATAAGTTATCATTGCAACTCATTCTTTAAGTTTCATATAATGTATTCCCTCCTATCCTAAATATAAAATAAAATTGAATTTTTTAAAGAAATTAATGGAGCTAATTAAATTACTTTAAAGTATTTATATTTTTTTTTCTCGAAACTAATTTGTTTGACTTATAAACTGATATATAATCTAATGATACACAACATAAGATATAATTAAGTAACTTATTTAGTTTCTTTAATCTTTCTAAAAAAATCAATTTTATCTTATATTTAGAATGAGAGAGTATGAAAAATTATCTAATATTGTAGAATATGTCCACACACATATTTATGAATATTTTTTTTTACACAATCTAATCTGAATATTATAGTTTTTTTGGGCCAATCTGAATATTACAGTTTAAAAATTATTTGAATAAAAGAATATTGCGCCGGCCAGCCACAGAAAGAAATTAAAGCATGAAAAGCTGACTTTTATAGATGAGTTTGAGACAATAGATTTGCCCGCCTCACCAGCATTGATCGCAACGGCAACAACGCCTTCTCAACACAACGCTTTCCGCACCTATCTTCCTACACTCATCGCCCGCAACCACTCTACGTTCTCTCTCATTCCTTCAACTCTTCCCCTCTCTCACGTCAAATCCACCATTGTAACGCTTTCCGCCAACCTCTTCAAGCTTCTTTCTCACGTTTGTTCTTGAAGCCACGCGAAATGGCGTTTTTCGTCGGCCTTGTGCTCGGAATCGTCGTCGGCCTTACTCTCATCGTCGGATTCGCCCGCTATGAAAATGCTAGATCCAAGCTCCGTTCTGAGCTTGCCGAAACGATTGCCGCCTTTGCTCGGATGACAGTTGAAGATTCCAGGAAGATTTTGCCTCCTCAGTTCTATCCTTCTTGGGTTGTCTTCTCTCAGAGGCAAAAGTTGAGCTCTCTGTACTCTGTTTTTTTTTTTTGCTGATTAATTCTGCATTTGACGGTGTTCTGATCAATAGTAGCTGAGACTGACATTTTCGGATGTTTATTTACTGCTAATGTTTTCAGTTGACTTGGCTGAACTCGCATCTAACTAAGATCTGGCCCTATGTTAACGAGGTAACTTCTGTGGGATTCAGTTCCTGAACAATCCTGGATTTAGTATCTATAACTCTATGGATGTGACTACCTTTTCGTAAATCGGATGCTAGGCGGCTTCTGAGCTAATAAAGACATCCGTGGAACCAATTCTCGAACAATATAGACCGGCGATTTTGGCGTCATTGAAATTTTCGAAGTTCACTCTAGGTACAGTTGCTCCACAGTTTACAGGTGAGCCCAACTTATTGAGTTAAATGACTTTCGGAGTTCAGTTAATCAGGCCTTCATTAAGTGCCATTAGTAACTGATGTCGTCTCTCATTTTCTTGTAATTAAAACAATTACAGCTCGAAGTATATAAATGGACTACATTATTGTGATGGTTACATGCTTCTTTGTTAATAACCGGCTTTGCCACCTGGAAACTTACTGTCATTTTAGTTTACTATTTGTTCTTGTTAGGATTCTTTATTGGAACTTACCAATAGGTGCTTTAGATATCATTGGAGAGTCTAATGTTTTGAAGCTCTTGATTAGGAGTATCTATAATAGAAGATGGAGGGAGCGGCGTTACAATGGAGTTGGAAATGAATTGGGATGGGAATCCAAGTATTATACTTGATATTAAGACTCTAATTGGTGTCGCACTACCAGTGCAGGTACTTATGAACTTCCTTTATCACGTCTGCTTTCTCATTCCGGCTATCTGATTAGAAATGGATTGATAAGGATTATGCCATGAAAGTTCTCTCTGTCATTATATCGTAGAAGTCCAAGATAATGAGGCCAAAGCTTGTCAACCATTCCATCAGACTATAGTAACTTATAAATTCAATTACGTCCGAAGTCTTGTTCATTGAGTTTCAGAGCTGATTGCAAACCTAAGACTTACTGGTTCTTTTTGTTGTTTATATTTCAGTAATTAGATGCCAATCTCACAATCCCTGAATATAAGTGAAATTTATAATTTGAAGCTTCTCATCTGTGGAATCAAATGTTGATTAATCAGTGTATATCTTTTTCAACTTTGTTAAAAGCAATTGATTGGTGTTCTGCATTTTGGCATTTTCTGAAAGGTTTGTATCGTTGTGTTTGTTTTTGCGATTCTTCTACTAGTTCACTGCTTCATTTCTTGGATTGGTGACGTTTGTTGCTAAAATGGTTAGGGGAATGCTTGTGGCTAATGGCTTTCTAAATGTTAGATACTAGTCATTTGTGCCCAATTAACATATTGGACTGACGTGGTGATTATGTTGAGCTTATAATCTCTGTCCAGGTAAAAGATATAGGATTCACAGGTGTTTTCAGGTTGATCTTTAAGCCACTTGTTGATGAATTTCCTGGCTTTGGAGCTGTTAGCTACTCTTTGAGACAAAAGGTGCGATATCTATACAGGGTCTCTAAAGATTCATTTCTTATCACATAAAACTCGGGTTTATATATTTGCCGCACCCAACCATAAAATTTTACTGAAATTAACGTATGATTTTGTTGTAAGAACTGACATATTTTTAGTATTAAAACTTTTTAGTTGAATTTAGTACATTTTACATCTGTTGATTGATTGAGTTTCATCAATTTTGCATATAAGTTGACTTGTAATCATATACATGATGGAAGAAGTCAGAATGGAAGTCCTGCTTAGTGCCTGCAGATTTTTTACGGTGACTGATTTTGATTTGTCGATAGAAAGATATGGATTATTTAAAACATGCGTATGGACCAAAGATGGAAAGCTAGGTTTCAATTTGTTGATCATTCGGTCGTTGGAGAGGGGATCAAATATATAATTATCCTTTGAGGGTTTGACGTATGGATTTAAGTTCAAAATACTGATGAATATTCTATGTAAAAACATATAGTCTTGAATCATCAAGAGGCTTTTCTAAATCATAAACGTAGAGGTTATGAGTCTTCTAGTATACGTCCCAATTCCTCTGTTTCCTAAGACTTTTAGCATATGCACATTGCATTGTAACACATTTGATCACATTCAGAAAATTTTAACTTGCAGAAAAAATTGGATTTTACGTTGAAAGTTATCGGTGGAGATATTTCAGCAATCCCCGGCTTATCCGATGCAATTGAGGTTTGAACAAAACTCCCATTGTCTACTATTGATGCCGGATACCAGTGTGCAGCTTTGCATAGTTGTTTATATATTTTGTTTGCTCATCTCCGCAAAAGAAGAGCGAAGTTAAAAAGTACCTAGGGTAATTAACTGTCTCATTCATGAAAAATCTGTTTGTAGCAAACGATTTATTTAGAAAATTAAATAAGCTTAGCAGAATGGCAAAAGAAGGCATAAATAGTAATTTAAATATTTAATATTTATTGACTCATGAACAAATAATTAGGTCTATAAAATTACTGCAGGGGTCAATTCGGGATGCTGTTGAAGATTCTATTACATGGCCTGTGAGAAAAGTTGTACCCATTCTGCCTGGAGATTACAGGTATTCAAATATATTGAGGAGGCAATCGCATTGTTAAATCTATACACATAATTAATCTTTCTATTCTTGCCAGCCTTTCACTAATTGAAATTCTGGGTTTAGAGAAATCAGAAACATTAGCATTTTCGTAAAATTCTAATTTGTACTTCTTTACATGAGCCAGTTTGGGTCACATAAATAAAAGGAAATCTGAACATTGGCTGCATTGTTCATGATTGCTTAAAAATTCTATTATATATGGAATACAGCATACAGGTGGCTAAGAATAGATAGTTAATAAATTTCTGCATGCAACTTTTGATGAAATATGGTTATCATATATTATTATCTAAGAATTATTGAGCAATCCAAAGAAACACTGGTGAATGCTAGACCTCGGGTGGTCTAGAACGTTATTGCAGCATTGTGTCTGGTCCCACGTTATTGCAGCATTGTGTCTGGTCCCACGTTATTGCAGCATTGTGTCTGGTCCCGACAAGTACAGGACCTGTCCATTAGGCGGCTATGTCAATTAAGTTGGCTGTACACAGGATTACCTTTTCAGCAAAAGGAAAAAAGAAAAAGAATTGGCTGCTTTGTCGCAAGATTTGTTAATTACATGGTCTCTGTCAATTAAATGATAGATTCACAATAAAAAACGACAGTGCTTTTTCTTGTTCAGTGACCTGGAATTGAAACCTGTGGGCATATTAGAAGTCAAGCTTGTGCAAGCTAAGGAGTTAACAAACAAGGACTTTATTGGTAAATCAGACCCATATGCTGTGCTATATGTACGGCCTTTACGTGACAGAATGAAAACAAGCAAGACAATTGTAAGTAGTGTACTCTCTTCCCCCGTCTATTTATTGTTCTCAATTCAGGAAGAAATAACATTATTTTTGCCCCTCCAGAACAATGATTTGAATCCAATTTGGAATGACCACTTCGAATTTATTGTTGAAGATGAATCCACTCAACACCTGGTGGTTAAAGTTTATGATTCTGAGGGCTTAATGGCATCTGAATTTATTGGATGTGCGCACATACGGCTTACTGAACTTGAGCCTGGTAAAGTAAAAGATGTGTGGTTGAAGCTGGTCAAGGATTTGGAGGTCCAAAGAGATAACAAGAACAGAGGTTCGGTAAGTAATCATGTCCCACTTGGTTAAACAACGATAATTAGGGGGCTCTATTAGTTGAGACTTCTTAGGAGACGGTCCAGATTTTGCTGTATATTTTGGATCCAGTTACTTCTTTTCCCCGCTAAATATGATCCCTCTCAAGAGTCCCCGCGTAATGACGTTTATATATATATATATGATAGTACAAGTATAAAAATAACAATTATCATATGAAAATGTACGTATGTTCAACAACGTCAAAAGTGTCTGACATAAGCACTAAATGCTGCCAAAATCATATTTTCTCTTTTTTTTTTGGGGCCAAAAAATCATATTTTCTCTTTGTGCTTAGGTACATTTGGAGCTTTTATATTATCCTTTTGGCATGGAGACTGTGTTTACCAACCCTTTTGTTCGCAATGATCCATTGACATCCTTAGAAAAGGTTCTTAAAAGTTCAGCAAATGGAATAGAATGTACTGAAAATGGAAATGCAGTTACCCAGAAGAAAAAGGACGTTATAATCCGAGGAGTTCTTTCTGTTACGGTGATATCTGCTGAAGACTTGCCTGCGGCAGATTTTATGGGGAAATCTGATCCCTATGTTGTTCTCATCATGAAGAAATCAGAACTAAAATGCAGAACCAGGGTAAGTAGCAAAAACTAGCATTAAAACTCCTTGAGATGAGCCTGTAAATAGGACATATGATCCAACTTTGTCTTCTTTCTTTAATCTTTTTACATCTTTGTTCCTGAGGTGGGTAGAGGAATCCAGGAGTTCATCCGTTTTTGCCCATGTTCGATCCTTCTTTTCACTCCTTGTTGCCTAACTTGTTATTCCCAAGATATAATTAACTTGCTGACATTGGAAGTTGCTAATTTTTTCAGGTTCTGAACAACACCTTAAATCCAGTTTGGAATCAAACTTTTGACTTTGTTGTTGAGGATGGATTACATGATATGCTAATGCTTGAAATTTGGGACCACGATACATTTGGAAAGGTAAAAAAATCATGCTTCACATATTTTGCTACAGAATTTAGTTGATCAGGTATTGAAATTTAAAAGAGATTCTTGAGCAAACGTCACTATTTTCAAATGACAAGTAGACCAAGGAAATATAAAAAGCCGTGTAAATATTGTTAGTTATGAATTCCACTAATTAGTATGTAACATAATTACATGTCTTTTTGTGATTGGCTTGGTTTACTTATCTTCATAGACCAGAGTTTACCTAAGAATTTCTTTCTTTTTTCGGGAAAGAACTTTTGTAAAGTGTCAATCTTACCTTTAAAAGTACTCTCCGGTCTTAATTATAAGATAAGATTGATTTTTTTGGAGAAATTAAGGAAGTTAATTAAATTACTTTAGAGTATTTTTATTTTTATTTTTTTTCTTCAAACTAATTAGTTTGACTAATAAATTAATATATAATCTAAGCATCCATAACATATGATATGATTAAGTAACTTATTTAGTTTCCGTAATTTCTCCAAAAAAAAAAAGTCAACTTTATCTTATAATTAGGATCGGAGGTAGTAACATGTTAGTGGAAAGGATGATGAAAATCTCTATTTATATGTTTAGTATCAGTCTGTATGAGGTATTAATCATGATACTCCCTCCAGTCCTAAATATAGGACATAGTTTGTAGTACAATTTACACTATAAATTATGTCCTATATTTAGGACCGGAGGTAGTATTAATGAATCGAACATACAGATGGCTTCTTGATAGAATTGACTATATCGATTACTTGTTGTCGATGCCATTTAGTAATGAGCCTTCATTTCCAGTCTGATGCAAAGGAAATTTTCCAGAGACTTGTAGCAGGGAGTAATATTTGATGTTAGATTAGAGCTTTATGGCTCGGTATAAGCATCCTAACTTCTAGATTGCAAGTTCTTGTAGAATAGGAAAAGAGAGAAACACAACAGATATGTGAACAGAGTTCACTAATGTTTTTCCCCAACTCCCTTTCTTTTTTTTCCGTTAAGAATTACTAACTCTAGTTCTAAATATAAGACAAAATTAATTTTTTTGGAGAGATTAAGGAAGTTAAATAAGTTACGTAATCATATCATATGTTATGTATCCTTAGATTATATATTAATTTATTAGTTAAATTAATTAGTTTGAAGAAAAAAAATATAAATATAAATACTCTAACATAATTTAATTAGCTTCCTTAATTTCTCCAAAAATATCAACTTTATCTTATATTGAGGATCGGAATGAGTATAATACTAAGGGTGTGTTTGATTTGAGGGGGGAGGGGTGGCATATTATAATTTTAAATAGGAGAAACCTAAAATTTACCTTCTCATTCTTTTAAATTTTGGATTTCTGCCCAAAATTTGCCCTCTCATTCCTTTTAAATTTTGAGTTCCTGTCCAAAATTTAAATACCTTCATCCCAAAAAAGCAATTTAACCTCCCCTCCCTCCCCTCCCCTCAAACCAAACACACCCTAAAGGATCCAGAGCCTGGTTTATTTTTGAGATTTCACTGACAGCTCTGTCCGTGAATGATGCAGGACTATTTGGGAAGATGCATAGTGACCCTTACGAAGGTCATATTGGAGGGGGAATACGAAGAATGTTATGAGGTGGATGGGGCTAAATCTGGATCTTTGAGATTGTTTCTCAAGTGGTTGCCCCAACCGATTTATAGGGGTGATTCCTGAGTGTCCCTTCCCAAACCTTCACAGTATCCACACACCTCTTTTTATACAAATTTGGCACTCTAATTTGTGAGAAAATCGAGCAAACGATGTAGACGTTGAAATCATCTCTTTTTCTTGCCGCTCCCAAGTTTTTATTTGCCGGCTCATTGCTTTATTTTCTGGTCGTCAAGATGTCAGTAAAAAGCGCTGGCCAATTATCTTTTTGCTGAAGTTATATAGGGATTCGCAGAAAAGGGGAAGCAAGAAAATGGCGGAGAAAAAGGTGAAGAGAAATAGTGCAATCCTTGAAAAGGTAGTAAACTGATGCTCTTTTGGATTTCTCTTTACATGCCTAAAACTTTGTTGCAAAATAATATTTCAAACTTGTCGAGACGGAAAGAAACTATCATCCGAAGTAAAATGAAAAGTAACTTGACCCCAAAGAGAGACCAATGATTAGTTATAGCTTTTTCAACAAGACATGTTTAGTTCTGTATTTGCTAAAACTATAGTTGAAGTTTAATTCACTGGCAAACTTAATTTTAGCTTGAGGCAAAACTGAGATCCGCCAAAATTGAGGTAGGCACATGTTGCTTCTTTCCTAACCATGGTTTTGTGCTTAAAACACACTACTTCTAGACCCTAGTCTGAATATAAAACTCAATTGACTAATTTAAGAAGATTAAGAAAATTAAATAAATTATTTTAAAATATTTATTTAATCTTTGATGTTTATTATTTTTCCCTGAACTAATTTACTTTACTTATAAACTAATATGAATTCTAGAATTTTAAAGAGATCATGTCATATTTATTATAACTAAGTAACTAGTTTTTACATTCAAGACTAGAAGAGTACTACAGAAGCATGACGAACGCGTAATATTTTGGAATACGCAGAAAATCAGTTAATCAAGAACAAACATAATAATTACAAACACAACACGATATAGAAATTACTTAATAAGAAAATTATTAACATCATAAATTTAGATAAAGTGTAAATTTATTCTATTACTTAGAAGTACCGTGTTTTTCTTTCCTCTCTTCCTCATCTCCAAATCCTCTCCTCAGTAATTTCTCCAGGATAAAGTATGTTCCTTCTCTCCAGAATCCAGACATGAGCTCGGATACCTCAAAGTTCTTAACGTGTGGAATACAAGGCATGCATTTAGGCTAAGGCAACATGTCATTTTCGACGACTATCATTACGATCAATGGGAAACTAAAAGCCACGCATCTTCGAGTAGAAAATCGGTGGAAACTAAATCTCCCTCTCGCAACAGCACCTGAGAGGGAGATTTAGGCTTCTATAAATCGGTGGCAAGCCTTCCAACAACATTGCTTACTAAATTCTTCTTCAGTTTTCTCCTCCTCCTATTCTTTCCCCTGCGTCACCAGAAATTCAACCATGTTTGTAGTTAATCCTTTGCATGAACGTACATAAAACGAAGATTAAAAAGAAATAAAACAAAACCATTATTTCACTGTCCCAAACACAATGATTCTGGCACGTTGGCAAAACGTGTTCTGAAAAAATAAAATAAAATAAAAACTGCATTGAATGAGGCCATTTCTTGAGATACAGAAAACATTTCGAGTTTACCAATATCTTGTCCACCAAATTAATTTATGTGCTAATTAATGAGATCCGTAGCAGAGTAATATGTCAAATTTTAACTTGAGTGCTAATCAATGCGATCCAGAAAGCAACGCTGTACTTTTGGCCATCTACTCTGGTCACTAAACACAAAAAGGTGGAAGTGAACCTACCAATATTGGTTATGCAGTACGAAAGAGTCCGTTGGTACTTTCTTGCCATCATCATTGCGATTCCAGTGGTAGATGGCATGAGTCCTATTCATTATCTCCAGAGTTGAGTGTCCATAGCTGGCTTCCCGAAAAGCCGAATACTCCGGCTGTGGTTCCAAAAATCTGCAAAACCAATGAAACAAATTGAGTGCAAACATATTATATCTTACAAGGATTTTGCATATGAAGGATTATTTAGAGACATATATTAGAGGGTCATCAACTCCTAAGTAAAAATGACTAGCAATTTTCACAAAAAAAGTAGCTCAAATTACCTTGAAGCAAGACCTTCTTGATTTCCTCCATCTCCAACCGTTATGTACACAGGTGCTGCTTTGTCTGGTATGGGGTACCGGTTGCCACTTGTAATGTTGTAGTTGGTATTGGAGAATCGGTACTGGAAACAAGATGGAAGCATTTAACACATTATAAAATAAATTAGTGCAGCTATCAAGTAGCTACGACAGCAAACCAAGACTGCATGAGAATTTCCCATATTAACCTTGCATCATTGTGACTAAAGCATCAAACAGGATAGTTTACCTAACTAATAATTCTAAAGCAACATGCAACTGTTTGCTACTGCAAGAACAGAAGAAAAAACAAGGTGAATAAACAAGGTGGAGACCATACCGATCTTTCATAAGCATGGACGTGACCGGCGAAGACCACATCAACTTTGTAGTGAATGAACCAGCTCTCAAATACTGCTCGCATGCTTTCACCCTCCATATAGTGAGCTTCATTACTGTTGTATAGCGGAACATGCATCAGAACAATAAGCCAAGGCGTCTTATCCCTATCAACCCTCTTCAACTCTTCCTCAAGCCACTTATACTGGGGTGTGTACTTTACTGCAAGGAAATATCAGTAATTTGTCATATCAGCCATCAAGAAAGCTGATTCCACTTTCAAAAGAATACATTACAACACTTGGCAAGCATTATAGACTCCGGCTGGAGCAGAACAGAAAAAGGCATCGGTACTAGTAAGATTTTAAACTCCTGAAAACAGCAAGATGAGACTTCACCATTGTTGAATATGACCAAGAACTAAAACCTCCACTTGAGCCGTAATGAAAAATAAAATTCTTTTCAATTATTGGTTTATTTTTCTTTTCTTTTTATTTTTTGCCCCTTCTCCATTCGCCTGATGAAAAATAAATTTCTTTTCAATTATCAGTTTCTTTTTTTCCCTTCTCCGCACAGCAGTGGAGGGGTTACAACACTCAATACACTAGCTATGATGAAACCAAAAGAGTAGAAATTTGCTGCCATGCTGTATGCTTAATAAGGATATTTTTCATGTATGATCATGAACTAAAAAAAAAAATGTTGAACCCATGTCAAGTTGGTTAAAACCTGAAACTCATTTGACTGCATTAAAATTATTTCATGAAATGTTGCATGATTGACAGTATAATTCCATCTCTCCAGAACAGCTGATTTCTGTGAATATCAATAAATTTCTCTACAGAAAAAGATGATCACATATGTTTATGTTCGTGCATCCTTGGAATATGGTGCACTAGTGAAAGAGCAGTATTTTCTACCTGGTTGTTACACCATGCACAATGCTACATAGGAAGAGAGATTACTGATATTATAGTTCAAACATAAAAAATCTAGTCAATGCATGCACATGAGAGCGACTTGAATTTTACATAACATTCTCAACCCAAATTACACTATGAGAAAGTAACCGTCAACAAATTTGCACATACAAATTGAATATGTAAAAATGAGATTACCAAAGGGAGAATAGCTGGATAGCACAATGATATGAGCAGATGCGCGTCTAATAGAATACCAGAGAGGGCTGCTGCTTTTGGAAGCCAGAAAAGGAGTAGTATATCTGTGAAGATAGGATTTGAAAGGAACAACCTCCCCCTGCACGAAGATTCAATTAAAAACAACATAGAGCCAATTTTATATCTCACAATGCAACTTTGGCTAGATCAACTTCAATACAGGCAGTGGGGGAATAAAAACCTTGCCTAAAGCAACATCACTATATTCAGGTTGATTTTTCACCACATTTTTTGGTATTTTACATCCCAAGCATGTGGTAACAATGAAAAACAGTTGGCCAAGTCATACTTATTATAGATGAGCTTGGCGGAGTAACAATAGTTTATCCCTAGACTTAAAATATATTTTCTGGCGGCCAATGATTTTAGGATGCTACTAGAGAAGGAACAAATACAGTCAAGATTTGCAGTAATTCAGAAAATCCCTCCCCATTCCCCACCCCTGAAAAAAGCCACCTATTTCCTAATTAAGAAAAGGAAAATTGAAATCATTATTTATTACTTTATTGGTCCAGAAAATAGTAGAACTCTTATTTGAAGTGACTTTGTGCAGATTGCAGACAAGAATATTGAATGCATGTCCAGTCTTAAATCCATATTATACCATATGGGGCATGTACTCAATTTCATGATTTCCAGCAGACCAAATCCATGGCTGATATGCTGCACTCCTTTCAAGGAACTGACCCCATGAATCCCATCGTATGCCAACATCATTATACTGATACCTATCAGCATAAGAGAGGTCTCCAACAAATAGGACAGTCTGTGCTCCACTCTTCATGTAGTGATCAAGAGTGGAAAGAGAGTTATACGTTTGACCTAAATCACCTGCAACATTCATGAAATAATCATTTATGAACATCAAAGTTTTAAATAAGAAAAAACTAAAAAAATGGAATCCCAAAAATACTTTATGAATTAGCAGTTGAATGTTTCTGCAATGATATATAGATGGCAGTGAGATCATAATTAAAAGTAATATTGAAAGTCTGGGTAAATGTACTAATCAAGGATGCAATAAAACATTTCCCATTATAATAGTAGAACAAGCTTAAAAAATGGATCACATACCTATGATCCCAAATTTGTAAGGAGCATCTTGGCCAACTTTAGGAGGTGTTTCAAACCAAAATTCTCGAGAAGAATCACCACTTTCTATTCTGTAGTAGTATTTCGTGTTATACTGAAAAGAGCAAGCCATTAGATTAACAAAGGAAACATATTCCCAAAAGTCACAAGGGAATAATAAAATTATGTCTAGGGAAGATGAAAAAAATGTGTGCTGATAGCAACAATTACCTCAAGACCTTCAATAAGACAATGATGAATGTAACCAGACTTGTATTGGTAGAAGGTATAGTTTGTCACCGTGCCTTCCACACTAAATTGATATTTATTGTCTGATTTCCCATATTGTACTCTGCTGGGCCCTGGTTCTTCAGGTGTGACCCATGAGATGATTACAGCTTTTCCATCATAGTCACCTTGAGTGATATGCACCTAAGGAGGGAATATTCAACATTAGAAGCCACCCCAAGTTAAAATTCATTCATATTATGTCACTGTTAGAATAAAAGGAAACACCATCATTTAGTCATGGTCAGTTAAGCCATTTCTTGACATTTCAAAATTTCAAAGATATTTTAAAGCATTCTAGCGTTTATCATGTGCTCAGTGTACCAGTTGCATCTATACTTCCTGTTGTGCATATTTCTCTCTTAACAAGGATCTTTTATTGTGACTGGGAATCAAAATCTTGCTATTCACAAAACCTGAGAGGTTCTTTGATGAGCTAGTGAACATGGAATGTTACCAATTATTTCTTTAAAAAAGTCCAATGACTCAAAACCTCAACGCTTGTTTTTTATTAATACAGAGACATGGAATCCTCATTTTAATGTCATTAAACAACATAGAAATGTCAATAAGAGATGCAGCTTTTTGGCTTTCACAAAACTCACTTGTTGAGGTGCCTTATGACCCTTTGGAACTGCAAATACTTCGTTATCAAGAGGGATATCAACAGATGGCCACTCTGATCGTATGAAACTGCTAGTGATCCTGGCAGTTCCCTCTTTGATGGCACTCAAAAAGAGAAAGGTAGCAAGAACAAAGTTAAGCAACAAAGTTTGCATCCTGACATCCCGATCTAGAGACATGATCGTCAATCAACCAGCCTGAAAAGTCTAGCTACCTGCATTCAAGAATATCAAAATATGTCATAGTGTAACATACGAGATGAGAAGTGAAGTTTTGAGGCTTTAAGTTGAAGCTTTATTTTAGAAAATGAAACTATCAAATTACATCTCAATTGTGTACTCGATGTTCTTTGAGGAGATAATATTCAAAACTAAATCTCACAGCAGGAGCGTTTTGCATGAAAGCAGGTATAGAGGATAATAATCAAACACTAAAACCAGTTATTTGATAGAGGAACGAGTTAGCATCAAAACTGTTCTAGTAGAAGATTTAAAAGAATCAGAGATACAGATCCTCTTTCAGCAGAACGTCGCGTATCAAGTAAAACGCATATAATTTCCTTCTTTACAGCACTTGCACTTTTAAATACCCTCGCCAGAAGACACTTGAAACCACACAAAAAAAAAATGTTAGCGCTCAACTATCCATAAGCAATAATTTCAACGGTTCGTGATCTGAATCGAACGATGAACAGCATCGTCGTTCACATCACTTAACTCACTATTGAACATTAGTTCCCTGAGGTTAAAAGCTACATTTCTGATCTAGATACAAGTACGATTAAAGATTAAACAATCATAAATTTATAAAGATGTACTCAGTATCAAATTCAAATGAAGCATCAAGAATAATTTCAGTTCAATAATCATAATCTTCTTAAAAAAAGATATCTCAAAAATGCGAGAGAGAAAGAGGAAGGGAGAGAGAAGCTCACCTTGAAGCATTTGCCGAGGACAGACGCGCAGAGAGAGATGAGGAGGAGAAGGAGACGAAGGAGAAGGTGTTGGGAAGGCTTGTGCTGGGAGCGAAGCGTTCGGTGTGGAGCGAAGCCTTGTCGCTTAGCTTGAAAACCATGTTAAGCGTGATATAGCGCTCACCAGGACACAGATTGGCATGTACACGTGGCACTATGGTATTGGTGTTAACAATTTCACCCCCCGCTTGGGTCAGTCGCGTTCATTCACATCTCAATTAGCACGGTTGGTTGCTGTTTTTGCTTTCGGCCTGATGCTGTCTGAACTGAAGCACATACACGAAGTTCAATCGACGAATATTTCTATCAGATTGAAATTTAATTGGATAGAGGAAGGGAGATGCAAATTACAATTTTTAAAAATAATAAACAAATTCTTTTCCTTTAATATTACTGCGTTACATTATAACGAGCAAGTTCTCCCCCGCGCCTTGCGCGGGGAGCATTATTTCCCACAAAAGAATTGAAAGTTGTGGATATATGATTTCAAAAACAAATAAGAAAAGACAAGATGAAAGAAAAACTAAATGCCAGTACATGTACAAAAAGGAGAACTACAATATATACCGAGAAGATAATTATGACTATAAGAATGATGTAGGGCAATATTGAGTTGTTGTATTCATATTTGCAGTCAATCAGCAGATAAATAAAGTATAATTTCTGGAAATAGAAGAAACAGAAACAGATTTCATACATGTAACTAAATCAACCGAAACAATATTTTATTCTCAGCAGGTAATGGAGATAAGTCATGTTGAACATTAAAATAAAAGAAATCAAGCTCATATCAAGTTCAACTACTTGACGATTAAAAAAGAGAATGATAAATGTTTGGTCATAGATAACATAAGACACCTCCAAGATAACACCATAATACAGCCTAGCAAAAATAATTGCTTGATTCCAGCTAACTACTATAACCTGACGAGAAAAATAATTGAAGAATGACGTGGAAGGAATTGGACCACTGCCATGACAGATCCAAGGACACTAAAATCTCCCTTTCTTTATTCAGTTTGCTCACAAGGTTCTGAATTGGTTCGGTAGTGCTCACTTTTATAGCGATTAATCCATTCTTCTTGTTTTCCAAGAGTTAAGCAAGAAATTTTATCATTGCTTCAAATATTTTTATACTCAGTCAAAATTGTGTCCTTATCTTATTTTCATAGGTTTTCTAACAATTCTATTCGTACATTAACCTATTGTACTAAGGAAATTCTTATTTTGTTAATATCATTGTCTTAGGACATGTAAATTCTAATTTACTTTATGTATTTTAATTAGGTTGAAAACCCCATTTATGTAATGTTCATATTCATAGTCATGTGCAGCTTATTCACATCTACGATAATTTAATCTTAGAATAATTAGAAAAGCTCAAAGGTTGAGGCATGTTGCAGAAGAATAATTGCATCTTGCCGCAAAGAATATTACACTTTACACGCTCTAGAAAGGAATGTTTGCTCATTATGTCTTAACTTTTCCTTAAAATATGCATTAAGACAAGCATGTTTTGAAGGATGGGATTAAACAATGTTAAATAAAATTATTAATTTACTATTATTAATTTAGAGGAAGCCTTCGTCTTTTGTAAATGGGTAGATCGATCTTGGCCTCTGCCTCTTACTATTTACTATTATATTGTAGCAATGAGTAGCCCTAGTTATTCATTCAAACAATGGTCTGATTTGGGATTTTTGTAGAGTAACTGCAGGCTGTATGATGATGTATAGTTCCGTAGTGATATAATAGGGTTGATGATGCATTATGCATTCTTTTTGCATGGCTTTTGATTGCTTGGTTCTCAGATTCAGTATATATTATGCAGGGTTGCTAAATAATGACTCTCTTATTAGTAGTTGGGTGCGGTGGGTTGCTAAATATTTCAAGAACTCTTATTAGTAGTTGGGTGCGGTAGAGTCTTGGGTGATTCTTATGTCTCAAACTCTACTCTGGCTCTGTCCACCAAAGTAAACCCTGGCTTTAGCTATGTTTTAATTTCTGTTCGAGCTTCACATTTGTTTTTTCAATTGTCATTTTCTCCAACTTTTTTCAATTCTCATTTAAATTTTTTTGGGCCAGAAAAAGTTCAATTCTCATTTAACTAAACAAAAGTGTTTTTAGCTGTAACACTATTATATCACAGGCTAATGGCTGGTATCTGGTACTTGAGTGATCCTAATCCCTTTTCCAACTTTTCCTTAAAATATGCATTAAGACAAGCATGTTTTGAAGGATGGGATTAAACAATGTTAAATAAAATTATTAATTTACTATTAAACCAGGCGCGCTAATACCTTTAATGAGTGTCCTCATTCATTTGCTTACTGGATACCACTTAAATAGGTAAAGTTGATTTTATCCATTACATCAATAATTCTTGAATCACACTTGTTATTTTACTATTTTAAGTTGTTAAAATGTGTATTGCACTTGTGAATTCACCTATAAACACTTGAAATTTTTTTTTTAATAAACTCTTAAAATGTAAATTAGGATTAGTAAATTTTCATATAGACACTTGTTATTTTATTATTGTTAGTTGTTTAAATTATTATTTTTAAAAAATGACAATTATGGACACGTGTATTTTACAATTTTTAAAATCAATAGTCCATTTTCATTACAATATATTTAAGAAAATAAAAATGTTGTATAAATGCAAATGAAAAATAAGCAATGTGAAATATAAAAACTCTAATAACCTGACGAGAAAAATAATTGAAGAATCCAAGGACACTATTGAGAGTTAGTCCATAAAAAATTTTATATTTGAATAAAGTTGAATCAATTACATCACGCATGTTTGCATCAACCTGCAAGGCAATAATGGATAATTTGTATCTTTCATCATTATGTTTTAACTTTAGGTGGGCAATGATGGATTTTTTAAAAAGAAAACATAGTGGAACTCAATGAAAGGCATCCGGAAAGCACCTCAGAATACCGCAGAGCACTTCAGTCTTCTTTCTCCCTCTACCAACACTTCAGTCTTCTTTCTCCCTACTACCGCAGAGCACTACTCATCCTTCCTCCACCACAGCTGTGAGTTTCGGAGTTGGTCACTGCAAGCTGAGAACTAAGAACTTCCTTCTCACTTCGCCCTTCTCACCAGCGCCGTCAACAACCACTGTAATCTCCACCTCCGTCGAGTCACCATCATCCCTCCTTTGCAGCCACCGCGCGTCTTCTTCATCACCATCGGAGTTCGCTATACCAGATCATCACTGTCCAGATCTAATCAAAAGCAGCGTTGGAGCATTTTTTCGACGAGCGTTAAGTTTTCCGACCCCCATTTCCGGTGAGTTCTTGAATATTCTGGTGAATTTCAGAGAAGGACCTTAAGGTAGGAACACCTACTTTATAAAAGATAAGGAACTACGTGAAGCCCCTCAGAATACAGTGTACCTGATCCCTTGCCCTGTAAACACATAAAGAATAGACCTTGAGACAATAAAATCCATTTAACAACCCAATAGTATCGATTGAGAATAGTTTAGATAACAAAACCTCTTCTGTATGTCTCCTGTGTTAAGACCATCTCCTTCTCATATAAACCCATAATTGTCACCAGCCGAATTGGAGATGCATACCTGATAAAGCCACAAACATACAAGAAAAATTACATAAGTGAAATCTGTGCAGTTTATTTCTCACGCTTCGTTGTTAAAAGGAGGAAAAGGGAAATGTAAATTAAATAAGACAACAAAAACTTTTACACTTGCCTTCTCTCATCTTTGCTCATCGATGTATACCAAAAATTGAGGTCAATGTTGGTGGAGCGATTTGCCATCAGAGGCTACATGTCTTATTTAATTGCAACAGACCTATCGAAAAAGGCAGAGAAGAAGGAATTAAAAGAGGTTGAGTCAAACTTCAATAGAAGTGAAAGAATGAAGTGAGGAGGTAATAGTTTTGTGGATGAAGAAGTTTGTGATGGGTATCGACGATTATAAAGCAGACGTCCTATGTTGATGGCGCGATTTTTTAAAGTTTGAATTCATCAGTTTGAAAGCAAACATTCCTTACTGTCAGTGGAGGAATTTAAATTCAACTTTAAATTCAACTTTGAAAGGAGGGAGAATTCTTGGGCAGAGGAGGGAATAATTTATTAGACAAAATTTGTCAGACGTTGATCTGTTGTGAAAAGATTTTGTGCTTGTGATTTGAGCCGTTCATTTTCTTAAGAACAGTGTTTGGTGGAAGAGTATTGTATGATATATTGATTTGATGGTCAACATTTTTAAGGCAAAAATATTCCTTTGGCGCCCTAACTTTGTAAGATTTCGATTTGATTAACTTCTATAAGGTTGTAAATATCAAATGATATTTTTTTTCCGGTAAAAAATGATATTCTTTTGCTAAAAAAACTTATATATTTTTAGTGAAATATATGATTATTTTTAAAATTAAACTGAATAGTCCATATCTAAAAATATTCTGTCAATATTAAAATTTTAATGTCAACATGTTTTTATTAGTAGAATTGCATTTTTTTTTTTTTTTTGTCTACCTTAGTCTATTTTCTGCATATTTTTCATTGCCTTTCTGTTCCCCGAAAGAAACAGGGTGGGCACAATGATCTTAACCTTGTTTGTTTCACAAAAAATAACATTACATTTTAGGAGAGAACTTCTCTCAAATATTTGCCTCTTAAAACTCAAATTTAAAATAAATAAAACCAAACTGCCTCAAAGTGTGCTGAAACTTTACTATTATAGATTGGTTTTGACATGAGTATATGGAAGTAACCAATATAAAAACCATCATTTTCTAAATTAGTTATAGAACCGATTATATAAAGTTAATTTTTTTATCGGTCATGGCAACAATTAATTTAGATTGTAAACTTTTTAAATCGTTTATTTTTCCAACCAATAAAGAAAGGTCGGTCATCTCAGTCTCATGGTTAAACTTAAAAGGCCCAAAACCAGGCAAATGTCCTACAGAAAAAAGAGGAAATAGTCGTATGCAGGGATGGTCAGGGAAAATATTGGTATTTTGAAAAATAATTTCACAATAGTGGAAGATTGCCGGTATCCTATTGCCTTGGGAGAACCAATGGCATAAATTATAAAGAGACAAAAGATTTGTTTACCGGTTTGACTCTAATTAATTCTGATTTGATTTCGTTCTGACCTAATAATTCAGTTAATTCATGGTCAGTTTAGATTTAATTATCTTGACTTTTAGAGTCAAAATCATGATTTGAAAAAATAATTACTCAAACATTTGAAAAAAAGACAAAAACACTTTTTTCTCTAAAACCATGGTTTGGGTTAAGTTATCCAAACACCATCAAATTCTGTAAAACCATAGTTTTAACTAAAAACTATGGTTTTCCAGAAACTATTTTTTTTTTTCAGAAATTATTCTCTAAAATTTATTCACTTAAATCACTTTTTTCAATTTTTTTTATTTGAAACAACTCTACTTAAAAAAGAACACGATGGATTTGCCACTTTTGTTTGTTTGATATGATACGTCTCTCACAGCATAGAATTAATTACTTTGTAATAATTTAAATTTCACTTCATTTTAAATATGCATCCTGCTCACAGGCACCTACGTGTATATATTTTTCACCCTTGACTTTTTTGCCAACTATTTTACACCCTTGATATGTGTATGCTTCCATATTTTATTTTTCAATCGACGTATCCGGATACTTTTGTCTGCGTGTATGGGTTTGAATTTATGTCTTGTCTTGTTTTGAATGATAACATTTATCTCCAAAGTAAACACTTCTCTCTTCCCCCACCTTGAGAGTAAATATTTTGAGGCTGTTTGCTGCGATGGATCTGCTATGGATTTGGAGAGGAGGAAAGAAATTTATAACTTGAATTTAAAAAAATTGAATAAATGAGGTTGGTAGTTTTTAATTAATTTTTTTATAATTTTATTTTACATATTATCTTTATTAAAATTTTATAACTTCACTTTTTAAAATTTTTAAAATCCAACTTATAAAAATTTTTCTTCCTGTCTCCTCTCCTCCCCTAATTTCTCTCCGGCCAATGACATCATTTATGCCTTGTTTGGTACGATGGAAGAGTTTTCGATGGAATTGGAAGTGGAACTAGAAGTGGAGGTGGAGGTTGAAATGGGTTTTAAAGTGTGTTTGGTATGGCGATGGAAGTGAGATATAATTTATAATTAAAATTTATATTGATAATAAGAAATTACCAAAATACCCTTAATCAAAAAAAAAATCTTCCCTGCATAAACGAACAGCAATCAGTGCCGTGGCCAAATCCGCATCTCGTCGGAAACCGCCACCGTCACCAAAGAAATCATACACAAACTCAACAATCTTAGCAATATAGGGTATAAACAATAACCAAAGAACCAGAGAAATCAAAATTGAAGGAAAAATCAAAATATGGGATGAACAAGAACTAGAGAGAGATCAAAAATTTTGTCCGACCACCACTCTCGTCAGAAACGCAACCTACCGAATGGTTTTTCATATTGGCAATACCAATTCCAGAGAAATCATAGAAATCGAATGCAAGAGGGTGGCAGTACCAACCCAACAATTACAAATCGAGCACACCAGAACCAGAGAAATCATAGAAATCGAAATTTAAATCGGAGAAAAAAATTAGAAACTTGAACCAGAAAAATCTAAGCACCTCAACTTGAAGGTGTAGTCGCCACCATGAGAGAAGGGGTATGAGATGAGGGCGATGGCAGAAGTTGACGACTTCATATCTAAAGTTGAACAAAGTCGAAAAAGGTCAGTGTCGCAGATCTAACGCTCTTCCGCCATCCTCCGTCGGACATCGTCATTAGTTACCTTCATCTTACATCATCCCCTGCCGTCGTCGTCGGTGCTAATATGAGATTGTGGAAGGTGGGAGATGAGGACACTGGAGATCACAGAGGATGGGCGGCGGAGGATCGAATGACGATTGCGGTTGCACGGAGAAGTGGTGAGGATGGTGGAGATGACAGGTTGAGAGGGGAAGGGGGGATGGAGCTTGAAGAAGATGGAGGACCATCTCCGTCGGCGCCATCACCGTTGCGGTGGAGCTTTATGGCTGCTGGCGGACGGAAGAAGAGAGGATAGAAGGGCAGTGACGGAAAAATGACCAAGGAAGTGGAAGTGGCATCCACTTCCATGGGTTGGTCGATGGAAGTGACTTCCATCGATTTTGATGGAAGTCACTTCCACCAGGAATCCAGTTCCATGACACCAAACATTGTAAAGGGTGGAAGTCACTTCCACTTTCACTTCCCTCCTCTCAATTCCATACTACCAAACAGAGCATAAAGGAAGTCCACAATCCATCTTTTTTTAATATAAATTATACTAAATATGAGATTTTACAGCGAACACCAAATGTCGCGGGTGGAAATAATTTACATCCCTGTACTATCAAGTTTATTCGGTGAATAGGTCAGGCTCATGCCTATTTATAAAAAATAAGTCACACATATTGTTATAATATCTAGCTTACCGACCTGGCCTATTTAATTTTTTAAATTTTGACTATTATATAAGAGTGTGTGTGTGTTTTTTAAATTTTGACTATTATATAAGAGTGTGTGTGTGTTGTGTTTTTTAAATTTTGACTATTATATAAGAGTGTGTGTGTGTTGTGTTTTTTAAATTTTGACTATTATATAAGTGTGTGTGTGTGTGTGTGTGTGTGTGTGTGTGTTTTGACTATTATATAAGAGTGTGTGTGTGTTGTGTTTTTTAAATTTTGACTATTATATAAGAGTGTGTGTGTGTTGTGTTTTTTAAATTTTGACTATTATATAAGAGTGTGTGTGTGTGTGTGTATTATATAAGAGTGTGTGTGTGTTGTGTTTTTTAAATTTTGACTATTATATAAGAGTGTGTGTGTGTGTGTGTGTGTGTGTGTGTGTGAGAGAGAGAGAGAGAGAGAGAGAGAGAGAGAGATAGATCGTCTAAATAATTTGGTAAATTATTTATAAATTTACCAACTAAGTCTTAGTGTGTGTGTGTGTGTGTGTGTGATAAGATCGTCTAAATAATTTGGTAAATTATTTATAAATTTACCAACTAAGTCTTAATCATAAATTTCACATCTCATCGTTATTACACTCAATCATTGCTCTCGTATCAATCATTTGCCTCTACCTCTCATCTCTTTGATCACTCGAGATGAATTTACATCATTCACTAAAGCATAATAATAATTGTTATGAGTTTATTTTAGCACCAAATGAAATATTATAATCTTAGTAGGAGGAGTTAGTCCCAATTTATGTGGGAAAAGTAAAAGAGGTAAAATTCAGTCTTACATACCACTTGTTATGCTTGGTTGATTGTAGCAATATATCTCATTAATCAACCGATGATTAATTTTTCTTATTCTTACTTGCTTGGATAACTATTGTCGATAAACATTCTTTGCTTTTCCTTACCAAGCCCTTATATTACTACGAGAATGGATATTAGGTTTTTATGACATAATGTAGGATTATAAATAAGCGTGAAGGGCTATATATGAATTTAGAGTAATAAACTTTAAATGTTATTTAAAAGCCTATATTTTAAGAAGGCATCTAAACAGGTTTTAGGCTTTGTTAAGCCTTTTAAAATCCCAGATTTTGATCTAAAAAAATCTACATACAAACTCAAGTATATGCTCATATTTTAAATTTTTGTTGTTCTGAACTATTTAAATAAAATCTAATCTAACTTACCCAAATTCCAACCTATCAGACTATCAGAGGTACGAAGGGAAGGTAGATCCGTAAATACAGCATTCCCAACCAGGCGGGGATTGAACCGGCTCTACCAACCTCACCAGGGAGGCCTAACACTAGCTAACCGAGCATCCATCCCTCATAAGAGAGCATATATGCGAGGAATTAGTGTCCATGTTACTCCCGCACTTTTTTTTAGCGAAAAGTATAGTGAGGTCTTAAATAAATAATAAATAATCCTTTAAAATTTTAAAACAAAAAAAATGATCCTATTGATAATTTCAGGTGCAGGTCATTGATAATATTAGAGGTGTCATTGACAAATTCTTGAGATCATTTATTTATTTTGAGATTTTAAGAGTTTTTTTTTGTAATTTTTTCTTTTGCTTGGGATCTGACTATAATTTTTTCCTTTTTTTTTTATTTAACTAAGGCTATAGTCACCTCTTGAGATTTAGAACACAAGGTTTTTCTACAAGTACACTTTTCAAAATTTGAATCTATATTTTTCTTCTTACAAAAATAAAGTTATTTATCACTCCAACCAACAACTTATCAACTTATTGTTTTCATCCCATGCACTTTAACACCAAAGTTAGATTAGATTGCCGAACTAAAATAAAATGTTTCAAGTTTAATATCATTTTATTTTTGAGCATTCTTATTATTATTTTAATTTTGAAATTTTTAATTACCTATAATTTTAATAGATTTATAATCTAAAATACATATAACTTTTAAATAGTTATTGTCTTCAAAATTAATTTTTAATTTGAATATTATTAGTTAAATATTTTAAATATGGATCATAGTGATAAGCATTACAATACTCATTGTTGCCATGGGTACTAAAACCAAACCTGCATTAGGGACAACTTGAAAGAATGAAAGCTTTTTTGCACCCACAATTTTATTTTTATTTATTGCGCTTCAGATATAAAGTTACAGAATAAAGTATGAAACATGAAAAATATTGCAGTGAAGGATCCCACCAAGCTTACGTCTTATATCATTAAACATATAAACAAACTTTCACGTTCTTAGCGAGGAACCACCATGTGTTTTTTGTTCATAGTCGTAACTGCCATTTCCTTCACAATCCGCTTGATTGAAATGAAATGTGAGTTGTCGGGAACCTTACTTGTTTTGATCCAAATCATTTTAGAAGACAGAGTACTTGGAGTACACATCAAATTCCTATACCGTCGACGTGTTTTAATTTTAGTTCGTATGCTTTGTTTTTATTGTTTTTTGTTCTTATACTTTATGTCGTTTAAAATTGGGAGAATTGTTAAAAAAGACCTCATTAACAATTTATTGGCTAAATGAGATATGAGAAGAAATATGCACACGGAGGGAAGATCTCTGTACACGAAGGGAAGATTTCTGTACACGTAGGGAAGATTTTTGCACACATGTAGGGAAGATTTTTGCACATAGAGAAGATATTCTGCACATGTAGAAGATAATCTGCACGCGAAGGTCCCATCTAGTAAATAAGTTGCTAATGAGTGATTTTTTCACAATTTTCCCTTTAAAATTTTGGTGCACATAAATTTATAAGAATTTGGATAAATTTAATAGTGTTAACTTTGCTGATGTAGTGTTGATATTGTTAAGTAGGCTTACATGGACTATTAACATTGACTCACATGTAGAAAAACTAAAATTTAAAATTGTTAATATTTAGCGACTAATAGTGAGTTTAACCCAAGACAAAATCTAGAAACCATACTAATTAGCCACATTCAATGGATTACCATTACCGGATAATTAGGGGATTCCCAATTAGAAAATTAATGGTTAAGAATAACCAAATCATATTATTAGTGTTCTGTGAGTATAAAATTTGTAGAGCATTAGTACTCTTAATATACAAAATTTATCTAGTCCTTCTGATAATTTTTTTATTGGGGACTTTTTCCCATTTTTTCTTACATTAATTAAAGTTTAATTATATTATGCCCGATTTTTGAAAACATGATGATCAGTTCTCTTAAAGCTGGTACATGAACCTTCTTTTTATAGAATTCTTTTATATATAACAAAAGGAGGTATACATGAGATCTAATAAAGCTTACTTTCCACACAATATATATTTCTTTTGAATAATAAAAGAACTTTTGGGATTAATAAGTAAGATAAATACTGAATTGGTTGGAACTCTTGCCATATATCAAATAAATAAAATAATAAAACTCTTATTAATTATAAGGGTGAATGTGCATATTTACTAATTAAGTTTTAAAAAAGGGACACCAAGTACAATTATATTTTGAATGGGGTAAAAATACACATAAGGAATTAAAAATGGGGCATCCATCACAAAACCGTTAGATTTGACCTAACAACGTTAAATTATAAGAGGAAAAAAACCCCTAACGGTGTTAGATCAAATTTAACGGTTTTGTGGTGGATGCTCCATTTCTAATTCCTTATGTGTATTTTTGTCCCCTTTAAAACATAATTTTTTCCTCACACCCTTTACTTAAAACCTCATTGATATTTATACACCTTATTCCTTAATTATAATGCTGTTCATGATTTTTAATTAAAAGGCGTCCACCTAATTCACTCGAACTAGAAAAAACCGATACCAGATATTCAAATTCATTTGAAGAGAAAACATGTGCCAAAAAATAAAAGTAAATAAAACAATAAACTGGATTGGGGCCACACACATAATGCGAGATTTTAAGAAAAAGGGATAAGGTGCGTGGAATTTTTTTTTTTTTTTTTTCTTTTTTCATATACATTCTACGCCTTAAAATATTTAATTGCATGTTTAGTACCTTAGAATATCTGTTTAGCTACTTCCATTATCCTAAAGTATCTTGTTGTACTATTTTATACTAAACAATTTAGATAATTTAAGATATCAGACGCACTTAAAAAATACTTTAAGATGTTAAATGCATCTTAATCTTATTAATATTATCATGTAAAAAAATTGTGCAAAATGAACAATTATTATTATTTTAAAATAACAATCATTTACTTTTTTTTTTGGCCTATAATAACATGGATAAAATTTAAGTCAAATTCCTTATATCTATTATATTAAGTCAAATTCCTTTTCCCATTTTTTCTTACATTAATTAAAGTTTAATTATATTAACTCAGTTATTTTTGACTATTAGTGTACCAAATATACTGAGTTGACAGTTTACATGTCATCCACGTCATTTTTGTTAAGGTGCAAATTTGCTTCGAAAGTCCATGTGTCATATATTTTATTTTTTTTCAAGGTTAGATTTAAAACTTTCGAGACAAATTTACATCTTAAAAAAAATGATGTGGATGACACGTGGACTGCTAGCTCAATATATTTGATCAACTAACGGTCAAAATTAACTGAGTTAACAGCCAGGGCAAAATTGCTCACTTTTTTTATACTTTTGAGGTAAAATTGCCTCAAAAAACTTCCGGAGCAAAATTACCCCTTGACCCATATATTAATTGAGATTCCCTCCAGTTCTTAATATAAGATTTAGTTATTTTTTTTGAAAAAATTAAGGAAATTAAATAAACTACAAGTACTTTAAAGTATTTATATTTATGGTTTTCTTTTAAATTAATTTACTTGATTTATAAACTGATATATAATCTAATGATACATAACAAATATTATGATTAAGTAATTTATTTAATTTTCTCAATCTCTCTAAAAAAAATCAACTACCCTTTATATTGAAGATTAAAGCTAATACTAATTTTTAATAAATAATACCAGTATTTGAGTATATTAAGTGCTCGCTTGGAATAGCTTATTTTTGGGTAATAAGTGCTTATAAATCGTGATTTACGGTATATGAGGTAAGTATGTGACAGGAGTTTTATCTCGGCTTGCGTAATAAGGACTTATTTTTTAAAAATATGTGCTCGTTTGTGATAGCTTATTCTTAGGTAATAAGTGCTTATAAATCATGACTTACGATATATGAGGTAAGTATGTGAGAGAAGTTTTATCTCAACTTATATAATAAGAATTTATTATTTAAAAATAAGTGATACCAAACACACATTAAATAAATGCTACCAAACGAGCACTAAGTAGGAGCAGGTTCTTGCACAAATTGCTACCGCGTGATGCCCTCATGCAAAAGACTGGTCGTTGGATTTTCTTCCACAGAAACACAGGTTTTCGTCTTCTTATATACCAAACCCAATACCCGAAAATGCCAGTTCCATTTTCTTCTTGATCTTCCTCCTCCTCCTTTTCTCTCTCCCTCTCTCTGCAATATCCATGGAAGACCCCCCAAACCATAGCTCCCCACCTCTTCTCCAGGTCCTCCAAGCTCTCAAAGAAGCCTCCCACAACTTACAAGCCAACCCCAGTCAACACTCCGACGACGCCAATTCAGCCGCCATTAAGGCTCTCTTGGAGCTACACACTGAGTCCGATACTATCCTCTCCGGCGACTCAAATCTTTCTTATCTGTCTCAGCTCCTCACAGACCTCAAGGATTTAGTTGAGTCCCATAGAAATACCAAAGGAGGCCTTGGCCTCCGGTCTTTCCTCAGCCGCCGAACCTCCGCTCACTCCATTTCTCGGATCGCCGGGTCAATCGAATCTGAGATTCAGAAGTGGATTGATCGCGAAAGCGTTGGCGATTTGAGTAGAGCTCTCCGAGAGCCCATGCGCGACGAGGAGGAATTAGTGAAGCTTTTGGTTCAATTTGAAGAGCGAGTTTCCCTAGGGTTCAGCCGTGAATTTCAGGACCTGGTTCTCCGATTGAAGGTGTTTTCTTCGCTGGAATCAATTTTATGCGATCCTAAATGCTCGAAGAGAATCAGAGAACACTCGGCTTTGGCTATCGCGGGTTTGATTCGGTTCAACAAGGACGTCTTCGTAGGACAAGTCCTAATGGGTCCAACCATCAGTGCCCTAACTTCAATGGCTTCCCCGAATTCGATTCAAGTTCTGTGTTCGTTAATCAGATCCATAAAATCTCCTATTGTGGACGAAATCGAATCGAACGGCGAAATACCGAAGATCATAAGCTTCTTAAACTCGCAGGATTTACTTATGAAAGTGGTGGCCAAGGATTGTGTGCTAGAAATTGGGTATTTCGGAAGGAAGGAAGCGGTTGAGGCTATGCTGAAGGAAGGTTTGATAGGAAAACTTATACAGTTGCAGAGGTCAGAACTGGGTGGTGATTTGATCGACATCGATAAGCATAGCGAGAAAGAAGAAGAAGATGAAGGAGGGGTTAGTGTTGGAGGAGTGGTAGAGAACGGGAAGAGGGAAAGTAAGCGAAAAATGTTTCTCCAGAACCATCCATTTGCAAGCTGTGTGGCAAGATTTGCAGTTCAATTAGAAGTAGGAGAAGGGTTGAGGCAGAGAGAAAGAAGAGCTTTCAAGCAAGAGATTCTGACGAGAGTAAGAGAAGCTTCCATTTCTGATGCTGAATCTGCCACCATTGTTGCTGAAGTTTTGTGGGGCTCTTCACCATAGGAGAAAAATGTTGAAGCCGAGGGCGATTTCCCCTGCTCTTTCTTCTTGATACACCAGAATTTGAACTCAGAACTCAAGGACTTTACACCTTGGAGGACTCACCATTGAGACCAAATATACTAGTTTTGATGTCATTGAAGTGTGAAACTGATATTGTTAGGATATGTGTGTGATTCATCATATTTTAATGTATATATTGTAGTTAGAATTAGGAACAGATTCGAAAGAAACAAAAAGGTGATTGGGCAACGTTGGATTGTGATTAAAATTGCTCAAGGCCAATTTATCGAGCATATTTGTTTGGGCATTACGATTGCTTATAAGTTGTTTTTTACGTAAATCGAGATATAACTCCTCTCACATATTTACTTCGTATACCATAAATCACTATTGAAAAGTTACTTATAAGCAATCGAATCGTTAAAACAAACATGCCAATATGATTCTTGGTTTTGGATTGTCTGTTTGTTCTTTGTCGTGTCAAGCTCAAATTCTAGCTGCAAAACGGGTTTGGGACAAGTGTGGTAAGCAAGAGGGTGGCCATGGAATCTAAACTTTTGAAAAGGAATCGTTATGGCATATGCGGGAACTAGAGGTGAGGCTGAGCCGCTGAGGAATGATTCTTGGCACATAGCGTGTACAGAAGTCCAGAAGTACACGTCTTAAAATTAAAATAGGGTTAAGCAGTAAATTTACCAACGAAGTTTTGTCCAAGTAGCGTCTGGTATAAATATGTTTTAGAAGGGATAAAAATACCAATGAACAATTAAAAGGGGTATCCAGCACAAAAACCGTTAAATCCGTATTAACGGCGTTAAATTATAAGAGAAGAAAACCCCTAACGTACGAATTTAACGGTTTTTGTGTTGGATGCCCATTTTTAATTGTTCATGGGTATTTTTGCCCATTCTAAAACATATTTGTACTAGACGTTTCTTGGACAAAACTTCATTAGTAAATTTACTCCTTAATCCATTAAAGTATGTAAATAGCTCAATCCTCAGCGGGAATATCATCTAGGAAAGATTCATTCGTCTGATTTTTAGTTAGATCTTAGAGAGATTTTTTAATTGTGTGAAGTTTTAGTTTTCTTAATTGAGTGGGTAAAGTTTCCTCAATTATAAATATTTATGGATATATTCATAATATATTAATTAGAACGGTTGGAATATGTTTAGCCAATCTTTGGTGAATGATGACCCTAACCCAATTCATATATGGTTATTATATAAATATAAAAAAGTATGGATCTAAATAAGAAATTTTATCTTTATGATTTAAATTTCAAATCATAATAACTTCCCATACTAATATATGGGATAATATCTATTTGTTAGAGTCAGTTGGAAATATTTGATAGAAAACTTTTTTAGAATTTCTTTGTGAATCTCTTCTCCACTCGAATGTTGAATATGCTATTAAGGGTGTTCAAAACTCGGGCCGGAATCGGAATCCCCCAATGTTGGTTCCCGGTCTCGGTTTTTGGCCGGGATGCAAATTGTGTCCCGGTCCTAGTAATCATGGGATGAGAAATCTTGTTCTTTTTTAAAAAAAATTAAATTTAAAATATTTTATTATATTAGTTAAATTTTCCATAATCTAGTGTTTAAAGTGATTATTTAACGCCTAACAAGGTCATAATCATCACGCAATTGATCTAGAATTGAAGAACAACATTCATCATCACCACCACCACCACCACCACCACCACCACCATAATCTTTGTTATTATCTTTATAAATTATATAGTTAGGATTAGTATGACGATATATATAATTTAACTCCAACTAAAAATGTGATACATATTTTATCAAATGATAATTTAATTTATGGGTTAAAAAATACAAAAATAAAAGGGTAACTTAATAAGGTAAAAAAAAAAAAAAACTGGGACAGAGTCTCAAGGGTGATCCCGTTTCTCGTGCCGATCCCGGTTCCAATATATCCCGGTCTCAACCGGGATGGGAAATTCTTGAGATCAAAATGTTTGGGATCAGGATTCTTTAAACACCTCTATTTGCTATATAATATAATCAAAGTCTATATCAATACTTCAACTTCGTATAGGTACTTTAGAGAATTAGTTAGATTTCAGTATGCTCGAAATCCTTAACAACCAATGTGGATGTTCGCAAAATACAAAACGAGGAGGCTTTTTAGAATTAAACTAACAGAATATAATTTATTTATTATCAACATAAAATTCAAAAATTATTAGACCTGCAATTATCTTCTTGCATCTATATATATAGCTTGTAATCGAGTTGATTTTGATTTTATTTTTTTTACATGTTGAAAAATTAATCTAGAATTATGCCAAGGAAAAAGTAAAAACTATGCCCTCAGCTACTACCATATTTTCGTTTACAAATTATATAAATTATGAATATAAAGGCTAATACCTAGGGTTAAAAAAAGGGTAATACCTATAATTAAAGAAACTGCAAGGATTCAATTAAAAAATTATACTCATACAAACTTAATTTAAAAAAAGATGAAATTACATAAATGTTCGTATCAAGTTTTCCCATTTTTAAAACTCAATATTGGTTCATTCAGCTTTTGGAGTACTAGAGGCTTACTGTCAGTTTGTTTTATATTTTCAGAAGCATTTTTATTAAGTTTAAGATAAGCATATAAGAGGAGTTTTATTACAACTTACAAAAAATACAAAAAATATTTAAAAAGACATTTTTCAATTCTTCGCAACTAAGCACTTAAAGCAAACAAATTCCTTCAATACGCAACGTCGTTTGAAAACATTAATTTCATGACAGGAAAAAAAAAAAACATGAAAAAGAGGCAAGAAATGGCATAAAAAATTACAAAATTCGATGTACACTGTAAAATAAAACATGCATGAATTGAATTCAATATTATTTTACTTTTTGTAAGTAAAGTAAAATGCCCCCCCCCCCCCAAATCCTCTTCTCCAAACTGGAGAATTTGGAGGGATTATTAAAACTTTCCATCCCCTATAAACGAAATAGGCAAATACATGTTTATTTTCCTAATGCATGTTTCCTGGTTGCAGTGAAAGGATATAAGGCCTCTTGGATCTGGTCTAATATTATGGTTGGAAGAGGTTTCCTGTGCAAGGATTTGAAGTGGGTGATTGGGAATGGTTTGAAAGCTTGAATTTAGAAGGATTGTTGGATTCTGGAGCTGAATGGGAAAACTTTGAACCAAATCATTAAAAGCAGTTTCAATAGTGATGATAGGGCAGTAGACTTAATGGTGAATGGGAATTGGGATCTTTCTCCTTTAACTAATAAGGTTGATAGGAGGGTGTTGGGGAAGATTTTGAAGATACAAGTGGGTATTTCAAGCGGCGGGGACAGGTTGATATGGAATGGTTTGAGAAGTGGTGAATATAAGGTTAAAGAAGAATATTTAGTCAATTAAAATAGAGGGAATGTTGCTAGGGGGAATGGTAATACTTCAATGTTTATACCTCAAGCTTTTTGGAAGAGGATGTGGTGGGCTAAGGTAATTCCTAGAATAAACCATTTCATTTAGAGGTGCATGTCAGATGCACTTCTAATTAAATTCTCTTTGTTCAAAAGGAAGTGTGCTATTTCACCAACGTGCCCAATATGTGAGAAGGCCGAAGAAACTTTGAAGCATATTTTCTTTGCTTGCTTATGGGTTAGAGGGGTTTGGTTTGGTAGCTCTTTATCTCTTAGAATAGACAGGTCAGGAATTGTATTTTAAGAGATGGTGTCTTGACTTTTTTCTTATGAATACTAATTTGACTATAAGTGATATTTAGCTTATAATGTGGACTTTGTGGCTCATTTGGAAAAGCAGGAATGAATTTGTTTTTAATCATATACAACTTGATCCTCATTTTGTTGTGGAATGTGCCAGGAAGCGGACTAATGAGCACTGCTCTGTGAATGAGTTTGAGAAAAGTCCTGCAGGTATTTGTCATAATCCATGTAGTAGATCTTGGAGTGCTCCAGCTATGAATTGGCTGAAAATAAACTGTGATGGATCTTTTGATTCTCATTTAAAGGCTGTTGCTATAGGTATTTTGTGTAGGGATCATAATGGTGAATTGATTTGGGGCTTTGGGGAGAAAATATATGCTAATTTAGCTTTTATGGTTGAGGTGTTGGGATTGCGAAAAGCTTTGATGTTGATGGATGAGCTAAATGTTCCTTGTGCAATGGTGGAGGTTTTTTTTCTTTTTCTTTTTTGGACTGAAACAATGGTGGAGGTTGATAATAAAGAATTGTGTGCTTGTGTAAGTAGTAGGAACTAGGAAGAGATATTGTAGGGAATAAGAATGTTGTCTAATTCTTTAAGATTTGCAGAAGTGAATCTCATCTAATGCAAATTGGGTTGTCACTTTCTCTCTTTAAGATTTGCAGAAGTGAATCTCATCTAATGCAAATTGGGTTGTCACTTTCTCTCCAAGAGAGGGAAATCTTGCAGCAGATCATATTGCTACATGCACTCGAACGGAGGTGTACCCGAGTGGGTGGGTGAATTCACCAACACCTTCTCTTAGCTTGATTTTGGCTTAAGCTGCAGAGGATGCAGTTGCCAAGGATGGATCTGATGTTGGCAAATCTTACTTCCAGCGTGAAGGCATTGGTTAATTGTGCTGAAATTTTAATATTTGTGTGCCTGTAGTTTTTGTTGCGTGTTGTTTTTAGTTTGTGGTTTGTTGTAATTCTGTTATTTGTAGTCTGACTCTGACGCTGTGTATGGGCAATACGCCCCTGATAGTGATTGGATGACATGATGAGCTAGCCGTTTGTTTGATGATAATAAAATGAGAAAACTTCTTGATAAAAAAAAAAAAAAAAAAGGCAAATACATGCAAGACGAAAGCAAAATGCATTAATGGGCCGACTCTACCAACCTCTGGCTTTATTCCCATGATATTGAGGGAAAAATCCCACAATATTAATTGCACTCCTAATAAATTGGATAATAAAGCTCATTTATTAGACTCCATAAAATGTACAAAAAATATTTTTGTTACTATTAAATTATAATATAATTTTATAGATATATTATATATTTAAATTTTTATACCATTTATTTTTTTTTATATAACCATATCATTGAGTCATATTCAAATATTGTTACGCTCAATTGATGGTAGCTTTTTGAAAAATGTTTTTGCCATTTAGATGAATTCAAACTTAAGATCTCATATTTAAGGGTTAAAACTCTTTTCCCATGACCAACACATCTGGGTATAATAGATAATTTTATGTTTTAAACTCTCCTAAATAGTAAATATACGAGTTCACAATAAATCTTAATTACTTAATGATGCTTGTTCCTACATATAACATAATACCTATTTCATCCTATAAAATTTATTTTTTTTAAAAATATAGAAATGTAACTACATCAATATAATTAATTTTTATAATCAAGGAAAAAATATAAACAGATACTAAATTTAAGATCACTTATAAACATGTGAAGTGTTGGAAAGTCGTTCCAACTATACAAAAATCAAATACAATCCAAGCAATGTAATAATACACATAAAGACAACTTCTGTCATATGGAATTGACAATTTCAAAGTACTATAAAAAAGATCAATCATATGATAAGGGATGATTATGCTGAGTCCCTTTAGAGTGGGGCCGCCATCACAATGTGCCGTGGTGTATTGTGACAGAGCATCCAAAGCCACTTCGTCAACTGTGACCCAGAAATTCAATCAATCATGAACACAACAGGATTAGCATTATCATTTTTGCTATTTATTCTGGAGGGTTCTTCGACATATATCACGCTTTCATTTGTTGCTGTAACCCTTCTCCTTCACACTTTCCTACTTACAATTCATGCCCCACGTTTCTCAGAGATAGGCATGTTTGGGAGAGCTTATTTTGAGAAAATAAGTCTAATTTACGCAAGCCGAGAAAAAACTCCTCTCACATACTTACCTCGTATACCGTGAATCACGAATTATAAGCACTTATTACCCAAAAATAAGTTCTTCCAAACGAGCACATAGTCATTAACAAAATGGAATTTCTTATAAGAATATTGTTTTGGTAAGATATTTAATTATTTTTAACGTGGGGATCTTTGAGGAGTGTGGATTCCTCTTTTTTTTATAATAAAAAAAAAATTAAAGATCCACAAGGGTCGGTGGCCACGTGGTCATCCAGACAGGATCATAGTAATTTAGAAATTCATAACCGAGAATTTGCCAAGCAAACCAAACGCTCATGGCAGCAACCAACCAGAGATTGCCCAGTTTCTAAGTGTTACATCATGGAGTAAATGCTACTCCCTTACGAGTATTACTTAGACTAATTTAACTAGTTAATTTAAGGAGATTAAGAAAATGAAATAAAATGGTTAATTTAAACAAATATGACATAATGTTCCTCAAAACAGTTTTGTCTGACATTAGATTTATCACTTTGCTAAAGGCCATGTAGCCTAGTAACATGAAAACTTTTCTTTAACTGAAAGGTTGTGGGTTTGATCATGTTTGTAACTTTAGGTCATTAATGCCCACCTCTTTAATTAAAAAAATATTATATATTACTTATAAGTTAGGTAAATTAGTATGTAAAAAAACAATAAATATAAATCTAAGTCCTCACCTCCCTTGTATATTAAGCATCGGAAGTAGCATCAATAATTCAGGGCACACGTGCTGATTTGGGAGTAAAAAGAAACTGACGAAATCAGATTTAAATTTTGTATTATTTTACTTTTCAACATTTGGATTATTTGAATAAAATTCGAGTAATTGAGATTTAATCTTATAAATTTTTTAATATGGGGCTGGAATGGACTTAAAGTGTAGATAATAGACAAATAAAGAAACCGATTTGGTTAGACCGTGATGAGTAGAGATCCTCTGCTAGACACCTTTGCCCTGTGCAAGACGCTAAGCTGCGCAAGAGATATCGATCAGCTGTTCACTTAACCATATGTCATTGTACCTTTTTCTTTTAAATTTTTTTCTTGGCCAATGTTTAACTTCTTTCCTTGACTTGAACACTATATTTTGGGTTCAAAATCAAAGGGAAACCCCAGAACTTGCAAATAACAGCAGAAAATTTTGGGAAACGACAGAGATCCTATTCTCTGTTACCGAGTTTGGTTATACACAGACTCGAAACTCTTATTATGCTCCTCCTATACTCAATATAAGACATATTTAAGAAATTGATATTCATCTTAAATATAAGATAATTTTCATATTTATCAATGTTTCCTTAATTTACCCCTATTGATACTTCATCAAGCAAAATCTAAGAGGAGAGGGAATGTGAGAATTAAGGAAGATGATTAAGGTGTTTTAAGAAATACATATCATATTAATTAACTTAACCAACTTTTTTAATCTAATCAAATTAGGTAAATATCTTATATTAAGAACAGGGAGTATGAGATTGAGCTTTTGCTAGGAAGCATCAACATGAGACGATATAAATTTTGCCCCATCCATAAAATTGTCTGAAGAGCCTCGGGAACACTTCCCATATTCCTTGGAAACATTGCTGGCTTAAACTTGTCCACATTCTAACTTACTGGAACAATAAACGAAACCAAACGTTTTCTCTGCTTTACTATACAGCTGTAATTTATTTTGTTGATAAATTGTAGTGGTCAAAGTCTCGACTACCTTATTTTTCAGAAACACTTCTAATAGAAATAGTTTCAAGAGATCAACCTTTGGCATTCTTCAAAACAGGCTTTGATAGTATCAAGAACAACTCAAAAGAATTAAAATCTATATGCTTCCCCTCGGCAAGAAAAGGACTAAGTCTATGATTGGTATCTAGACTACTTCACCACTTCAATTAAACCCATAAACAAAAATGAGATTAGTACCAGCAAATCAGCACCTCACCTTCCATCCCTTGCTTCATCCTTGCTCATGTTATCAGCTGCCTTTGTACGTAGCAAGCCACTGAAAATTGAGAACACTGCAACAAGAGCAAATTGTAAATGCTCTGAGCTACTTGTCTTTATACATATTTTCCCTATTTTCCGACTATTGAGATTAGCACTAACAGAAGCTCTAGAATTTCTGCCCAGCCTGAACTCGGATTGTAAGCTTCCGCTCAACACCATCTCTTTATTGGAGGAGAGGACTGACATTGCAAGACTCACATTGTCATTCCTCGCAGGAAAATCTCCGCCTCTTAGAGTTGCCTCAAAATTCCCACCATATGCCACTTGTCCAGCACCAACTATGCGACCAGCATTTAGGACAAATTTTAGTCTATTCCCAACAAGCAAAGTATCCTCAATCTTAGCACCGATATAAAACTTCTTCGCAAAAGATGTCACAGAAACACCACAGTCTGCAATATTATGCTTTATGTTTCTCAACTTTGTGTTACTATGAATTGTACAAATGGTATCGTTGCCAACAGATTGAACATCAACACCTACAGAATTTGTAAGACCCCTAGGATCCATGTAAGCTGCCGCACACTCTGATTGAACACTAAAATGTTGCTTGTCTTTATTCATCTGTCCAGTAAGCATTGCATATGCATTTTTGTTTATTTCCATAGCTGTCTCCAAGTTTATACCATCGAAGCTCACGTCATGATCCCATCCTTGGGGATCAAGAACGGGTTTTGCAAGCAATTGGTCACTTGCGACAAGGCCACGATATCTATGTAGAGGGCAGTCTGAGTCAAAACTCACAGGAACAGCCATATCTGGCAACAGAACAGGCTCTGGAGGTTCCTGCTGATCATCAGGATGATCAGTATGCAACAAATTTTGCTCCTTCAGGAGAGTCTTCTCTCTGTGTCTACGGTACTCTTCTTTCAACTGTTTCTTTAAGTAAAGCGTCTCTCTGTAATCCAGCTCATCAAGATATTCTTCTTTTTGTTCCTTGGACAATTTTTCAAACTGGGCCTTTTTCAAGATTTGAATGGGTGGCAATTGATCAAATTCATCTTCTTCTTCCATATCATTGAGTAATATTTGAGCAATTTCATCATCCATTCCACTTGGATGAGATACAGAGTGCTGGCGTAAAAGGGATGAGAGAAGATGAGGCAAAGAAGGCATTCTTGCACTATTTGAAGGGCCCAGTTCCACACTGTTCTGAAACCTGAGAAGGGAATTGACATCTGCCAGAATTTTGGTACAAATGCAAAATAACAAGAATTGAGATCTCCAGACTTTTCCATTGGGAAGAATCTTTTCCCCCATAGTATTTTTTGGACACAGAGGATGGTTCTCAACCAAAAGGATGGGGTTTTCAAGCCTTGAGTCAGAAACTGCCTGATGAATATAGTGCTGCATTAATTTAGTACATTGAGAAACATATAACTCATGATTGACAATATGCCCATCCGGTCCTTCCAGAATAGCTGAGTGGGAATGAGTAAAGACAAAGATGGTGTTGAACCAGATTGCTGTGCCAAATACTTCAGTTATAAGCTTCAGAAGAGGGAAGTCATTATAGCCCACATTGATAAGATCAAGTCTTTCAACGAACAAAACAACATCTGGGGGGGACTTTCTAATAAATCTCTTTAGGGAAAGCAAGATCCTCTTATTTTTCTTCACATTACTAGTAGAGAAAGGAAGGAGACCAGGGGTATCTATTACCCTTATTTTAAACCCATTGACAGTTCCCACAACTTCCTGAATCCTGTTAGTTGCAGGTCCAAATGCATCAGTTATGGTTTTTGCTTGATCAAATATGGAATTTATGGTAGCACTTTTACCAACTCCTGTTTTACCCAGGACAAGTATGGTGCAGGAGAAATCCAATTGGGGCAGGCCAAGTGCCTCTTGTTGGCTTGCTGACGCTCTTGATCTCTCGATGCTAAGGTTAACACTTTTCAGATCTGATTCCCCAGCACGAATCAAGGTTGCTAGGTGCATCCGATAAAGAACTTTTGCAACCAGGAGATCTTCTTGTGACTGGCCAAGGCGCTGAAGAAGTCGGAAGAACTTAACTTGAAGATCTTCAATCTTTGCCAAGGGATCCTTCCGTTTTTCTATGATGCGATGTTGCAAGTGAATGGGTTCCGTATCTGAGATCTGCTGCATGGTTGAATCATGTTGATCAGAAGAGTTTGATGTAGTAGACACAAGTGATGGCACTGCCAAACCATCTGACTCAACCAAACCTAACCAAGAAAAGAGTATCAGCTTTCGCTCAAATTTATCTATAATAGGCAAACCAGGACTCTAGCCATCACACTCATGATACTTGGCCCTGGCAAAGAAAGTTATTAAGAATTTCAGAAAGTTTATGGAACAAACAATGAGTTTCAATTATTTCTGTTTCCAACCTTTCCAAGAGCTGATTTGAAGCATTATGTCATTCTACTAGTCCAAAGTTGACACATGAAGAAGCATATAGACCACCGTGTGATTGGAAGATGTTAATTACTTCCATCGAACTTGATAATTAGCTTAACTAGGGATTTATTTGGCAAGCATAATTTGCTTGAAGATATCTCTTGTAGGAAATTCTACGATTACATTTTCATTTTCAGTAATTCCAGACAAGCAATGAAAACTGTACCTTGCTCTTCATATCCTCCATTCTGAGGTCTCTCGTCATAGAAACTACCACTGCCTGATAGTGGTCTAGATGAGATTAATGACTTGGATAGTAACTGAGAGAAAACCCAATCTCTAACACTTTTCATTCTTCTACAAAATAAGAAAAGAAAGGACCAAATAATCATCATCCGACAATGCCTCAAAACAAAACATACAAAATGTTGATCACGTGCAATCAACAAACCAGTCAGAATGGTCTTCTGCTTCTGCCCCCAGTTGTTCAAACAATAAATGGTACATTTTATTCAAGTTCAATGTGCGATAAATAAAACCCCGTGTTGTTATTTACATGCGTGGGAATTGCGGAAACAGATGCAACATGATAAGAGGAAAAAAAAAGTTAGAGAAATATAGGAGACATAGTTAAATTCCATCTTCATCATTAGAAAGATCCAATCAATACTACAATCACAGACAAAGCGCTGCCCCAATAGACAGTCAATGTCACGACATGTAATCTTGCATATGAACTGTTCTTTAAGCGATTTAGTTCATTAGTATCATGAAGGCAAAAGCTGCCCATAACTATGCTACTACTTTCCAGCAAGAAAAACGAAGTTGACAATTATAGAACAAAATACGCAAACATAATCAAACAGATGTATAAGTCAGAGAAAGCCTTCCATACGAAGCCTCTCATTATAAAATGTAACAATCATCATAAGCTTCGAACTCAACTGATGAAAAATAGTGAATTTATAATCGAAAAAGAGTTACCTGCAATGTCAGATTGCACCAAGCAACCTGGAGCTTAGCATCAAACCAACAAACCGGAATATGGGATAGTCAAAGCAAAAAGTCACATTAGCAGCAACAAATCACGTTTCTGGATAACGCAAACTCTCAATGATACTCCAATTCGAGTAAGTATTCCTCTCACACCTAATCATCAACCTCCCAAAAACCCTAACTTACGATCAAGGAAAGGAACAATTAAAACCGCCAAGAACTTGACGATAATTGCAGAATCGAAAAAGTTCTAAATTGCTTGCTTTTTGTGGTGAAATAGAGAGGAAGAAGGACGCGTGAAGATTGAGGATGAGGAGGAAGAAGAAGATTTTCGAGGATAAGACAGAGACAGCACCAACCACACCTTTTGGCTTTTCCTTCTTTTTGTCTTAGTTTTATTTTCTCCGACTTGGGTCGATTTTCAACCTCATCCTCCTGGCTCTGGAACGAAAACAACAAAATGCGAGCTCGAAACAAACCGGGGAGGAGGAAATAAATAAATAAATAAAACAGATAAAACCGGGATAAGGGAGACAATTTGATGAGTTCAGGACCACTCAACTCAACATATGGCAGATTTGCTTTTGATATAGATTTTAGGATTTGCATAGTGTTACTTTTTATAAAATTTAATTCAAGTTACCTAAATTAGATATGAATTTCTTTTTTATTATTTTTTATAGTTTCATGCTTCTATTTTTTATGCACCAAGGTATATCCCTAACACAGTCATATAAATTCCACTGAACATAAATCACTCATCAACTGCTTAACTCAATGAAAATAGTGCAAATTTGACAAACTAATATTTTAGGGAGATGAATATAAATTTCACTTAATAAATGTTACCAAAAGATGTTCAACAAAAAGGACTCAGTTAATAACACTTGCCATCCATAGATTATGGACATTAGATTTTAACAATGCACACATTTCTTTTCATATTATATAAAGTCTGAGGAATGATATGCATTCTATTGCATGGTTTATTTACTTGCTTTAAATTTTATCGTGTATGATTTAATTGAGGAGTTAATCATAATTCAAAATATAAGATATATTTATTATATTTATCAATATTTTTCTAATTTACTCCTATTAACACCCTATCAACAATAATCAAGTAAGATAAGGATAAATAGAATTAAGGAAGATGATTAGAATATTTTTAAAAAAATATGTCATATTAACTAATTTAACCAATCTCCTTAATCTACTCAAATTAGATAAATAAATCTTATATTAAACACGAATGGAGTTTTGTGTGTGTGTGTGTGTGTGTGTTTTTTTTTTTCTCTCCAGTTTTCCACTTTCCACCCTTTGAACATCGTGTCTACAAGAACAACAGAGAACTAGATTAAGAATTACAAATGATAATACTCATTTAAAGCAGTAAAAGACTGGAATAGAACTTCTTGTGGAGATGAAGATTCGAAGAGGGGACACTGAAGGTGAACCCTATTTGACAAAAACACCAAAATGACAAGTAACCTTTCAAAGAGGTAGGATGCTTTGACCTAACAAGAAACAATAATACCTCCCTTTTTAACCATAAATCTTATTCACATATCAACTGAGCGCTAAATATGTTTTCCACTGCTTAAACTATGATTCAAACACCGTCTGTATGTCACAGCAATTCAAGGAACAATTATATTCATAAATTTCCTCTTTGCAAATGCCAGCCACCATTTGTTGGGAGTCCCGTTGGGTCTGTATGCCACGCTCAATAACCTCCCACTTGTTTCCTCCCTTGTCTGCTTCAAATAATTTCTGAATAGCTCTGCATTTGGCAGAATCACAAAACTTAAAAAGTAAGAATTTATATGGTCTACAGAAGGTAATCAAAGTGCAACAATGCTTTGAAAAGACAGAGGCTGAGCATAAAGTTGAAAATATACTAGATCAAACAGTACAATCTAAGATACTCCTCCCCAATCTTAAATATAAGAATTAGTGGAAAGGTTTGCTTTAGTCCTAAATGTAAGCTCGATCCACCATGTCTTCCAAATTTAAAATTGTTTTCCCTAAACCCTACCAAATTAATACTAGCTTTGCCAAAACGAAGTTTTCAAGCCTTCACTCTTGGTTATCAAAAGAATGTCTGTCGAGAACTCTGATGACCAGTACACCACTAGTATTGAATCTTGAGCCAATGCCATTACAAATACATACTTGGTGACTTTGCATCATGCCTTCTGTTATGAAAATACACTGAAGAGAATAGAGAATGATTGTTATTATTGCTGAATGTGTCATTTCATCAATTCATCTTTTCCCGTTTACATTGTGTTTCTACGTCACCTTGGCATGCATACAACAAAGGTACAAGCATGCAGTTTTAACTTTTCAAGGCTATGAAACAACTTGTTTCCAGACAACTAATAACTGAACAAACAATATGATACACTCACTTGATCATATGAATTTATAGTTAAACTATACCAACATACCATCAAACAATTCTTTAGCCAGAGAAGCAATGAAAATTAGCAATTAGCAAGTTCATACACAACGGGAACTAATTAAATTTGAGTTTGTAGCCGATTAAAAATCCTAATTAACATGTTGTGTAGAGCATCACACACAAAACAAGAAATAAATTTAGTCACCACGCTACTACTGAGTGTAAAAAACATTAAAAAAAAAAACTAATTTTAATGCAACAAGTCGCAGATATTACCGAACATACAAAGAATATACTAATGCATACTAAATAAATTGTGATGCCAAAGGCAAACAAGGGGTACAAGACATTTACCTGCTTCCTTCCGTGATTGCGGAAGGGGGAAAAGGCCTGGAAAAGGAAAGCCAGACTCTCCAGGTACAGGAACGTCTTCCAGACCCAAGTTAATGATTGCTTTGGTACCTTCGGCTAAAGTTCTGCAACCTTCAAGCCTCTTGAGAGCCACGTTTATGTAAAAAGTCAAGTATATAAGAAGCTTATCAGCAGGGCTCTTGATATCAAAGTTTCTGAAGAAGACATTGGCGCGAAAGAACGTGATAGCTTCATCCACAATATCAGTTCTGTCTGCATGATGCAAGTATTAATTTCCAAATCAGGTAAACGACAAGATTTTTAAGCGAACTCAACATATAAATAAGTGAAACCTTGATCTGAATTTGGAGCTGGTCCCTTTATGTGGCTTTTCAAGGGAAGTAGAGGACACCCGCAAGCTTTATCGACTCCTTCTTCATCCACAAAGCTAGAATGATGAACCTTCAAATATCAAGTGATATCAGTGGAAGTACAAATTTCGACAAATTCTAAAGTTACTGTTAAATTTGATTGCCCTGAATTGCGCGATTTACAACCACAAGAACTAGATTCTAAAAGCATAAACTGGGAACGAAACAAGTTCAATTCGCGCACCATCTCTTTTCTCCAGATAAAATGATGTTCCGCCGGAAAAACTCAGATTACTGAAATGACCCGATTCTCCAAACGCGGCCCAAAATATCTGAAAAAGAACCATGGAAAATAATATCAACTCATGCCTAAAAAGCAGATCCAAATAAACAGATCATCAAGAGGCTAGAACTAATTGATCAAGATACCGGAATGATAGAATCGAAGGAAAACAATACTCACCAATGAATTATGTTCAGTAGAACAAATTCGTTAAAAAATTCAGCGACCAAAGAAACGGTATAAAGTTGCTGGAGCCAACCTCCGTTGGGTGAGGGAAGAGCAATTTCTCAACAAAGATTCGAGAAGTTGTGTGGTTGGAAATGAAATATTCGGAAACGAGAGCGATATGATCGCTATTTTACGACATCTTGAACCCCCGAGACGAAACCACGGATGAAAGTATGAAACGCGATTTTCTAATTAATCGTTGTAGTAAAATATCGGCAGAAAAAATACCCCTTAGGTTAGAGTAATATCACTCTGATCTTATTTATAAGTATTTTTTTATCAAAAAATTTAATTTTATTTATAAGTCAAATTTCAGTGTAGTAAATGAGATTGTGACAATTTTATCCTTATTTATTATACCAGTGAAGAAATAATTTAAAGATAGATAGAGAAGATATAGTTGAAAAATACACATTCATAAATGAGGGCATAGTTGAAAATTTATCCTATAATCATTGAATTAACTACATTTTCTTGATATGTGAGATTTAGTTAAAAGAACCTTATAAATAGAACCAGAATGATACACAAAGAAGCTGGTTGGAATGGTATGTGAGCAGAAATGGAGGTAGTTTGCAATGTTCAAACCCAAACATGGGAGAGAGAAGACAAAAGAAAAGGCAAAAAAGAATGCTGCCGCCTCTTTTTTTTTTTACTTTTTCTTTTTTTTTTTAAGGCAAAGCTTGAGGTTTACATCAAGAGTCTACTATTCTCTTTCTTTTTAGGGAAAATGTCAGCTAGGTCCCAATGTACATAAATAATATCAAAAAACTCCCTTTGCAAATTCCAAGGTCAAGGACTTTTCTGACATCAATTCCCTATGAGCAATTACTAAAATAACCCCCACTCAACTTTAAAAAAAAGAGGCTTCATTTTGAAAAGAAAACACAATAGAGGGTTCGAATTGCTCGTTGGACGCATGCTCTGCTTCTCGTTCCGTCGTGCCCTGTTCTCCGTCTAGCGTCGGTGGCCTTCGACGCCGCGTCGCTGCCGTTCGACTCGGCGTGGGTGAGTCCTCCGTTCCCCAAGCGTGCATCGCAGTCCGCCGGGCAGCACTCATCGCAGTCCGCCGGCGAAGTAGCCGCTGTTCCTGGGCAGCGCCAGCGTCGGCCGGTGTTGCAGCGGTAAAGAATCCGGCGTCCGTCCAACAACGTCAGCCGCATCGTTCCTTCCAACACCCAGCGTCCCTCCATTGCTCCTCTGACGGTCAGTCGTCCGCATGCCTTTGATGTGTGGTTTTTTTTTTTTTGTGAAATGGCACCATTAATCTATTGGGTTGCCACTAGTTTGGAATTGGGGGAAAGCATTGATTCTTGGAATTTACTTGGGAAAATACATTGGTTAAGAAAGGTGGTTGTCGGGTTTAAATTTTTTTTTTCTGTGTGTCGCTGCTCTGTGATGGTTGAATTAGTGTTGTTGTTTTGGGGGTATAGATGTTTGTTTATGAGTAACGTTGAAGGCCAGGGAATGTTTTATAATGTGGTTTGCTGATAATGTGCTGCTCTAGCATTGGGTTTGAGGTCAGAATCAATGGGTATGAGGCTAATAATGTGCTCCTCTAGAATTGGTGCATTTGGAAGTAAGTTACTGTTAAAAATTGATGTCCTATTAATGCTTCAGTTTGTGTTGCTTATTACTGTTTTTGAGTGGTTCCAACAGAAGAATGGGCAGTATAGGAAGTAAAGTTGGCTTTAGGTACAATATACACCATTGTACGAATTGATACTTGTCAGTATAGAATAGTTAGCAACCGTTGATATGAAAAATTGTTTGTTGTGTGTGATGAGTTGCAGAAGAAAGTTTTCTTCATGACCTTCGTTTTGAAGCATGTGAAGTAAACCCTTATGCTTCATTGTTGATTTATATGACTTAGTGATTGATATATATATATATATATATATTGTCTAGATGACTGTGTTCTGTACATTGCTGATGTGGAATTGCAATTAACTTCATAAATTAGTTGTTCGTTATATACAAATGATTGGTTAATGTCTTATGTTTTTGGTGGTGTGTGAATAAAGTAGTAATTACGCTCAAGGTTAAGCAAAAAATGCCAAAGAAGAAAGAAAGGAAAGATGGAGAGGGAGAGAGGGTGAAAAATTCAGGGTATATATTGTTTACACAAGACTATTTTAAGAACAAGAAAAACAAGAAGGAGGAGTGCAAGCGTTTAAAAGAGGAGACACAGTCGATGAAAGAAGCTTGGGACGCATTGAAAGATAAGGAGAAGGAGGCATATAGGGTGAGGGCAAAGAATTTAAGGAGTGAGGCAAAAGGGACAAAATACGTGGTTCCATTCTTGACTCGCTGTGCTCCTAATCAATTTATGAAAGTGTGCAACAGTGTGAAAAATAGAGAAGATAAGATGGATAGGCTAAAGAAAGTCGGATTTGACAAGTTAGTTCACATAAGCTGCTCACAAATCCCCCGAGATCTATGTGGTCAGTTGATGTCTGCATTTGACCCTCCAACTAACAATGTTTTGATTCGAGGGAGGTCATTGAACATCTGCCGGGAAGATGTACAACAATTGATGGGGTAACCGTGTGGGGGGGACATTGAGGAAAAAGTCAATAAAGAAGAAGAAGGTTTTGAACAATTGAAGACATTATACGGGACAGTGCCTTACAAGACCATTGGAAAATGGCTAATTGAGAGAGACGAGGATCCGGAATTCGAATTCCTCTTTGTCATGTATGCGTTGGGAACTCTCTTGTGTCCCGGATCGGGTATTAAAGTAACTGATAGAGTGTTAAAGGTGATGGCGGCAACAAAAGGAGCTCTTGGGAAGTACGATTGGTCGAGTTTTGTGTTGATTGAACTATCAAATTCTCTTGCACAGTACAAGAAAAAATTAATGAAAGGGAAAGATGCAAGCAGGATCAATGTGGGGGGATGTATATATTTTCTAATGGTAAGTGCATGTTTGATCTATGTAATGTTTATTGGTTTTTTTAATTAGTTGTAGATTGCCGCATTAGATGTTGAATTTTGCTGTTGTTAAGGTGTTATTTACTTTCTGTACAGGTGTTTTGCTTGCAACATTTTCCCCTAGGCCAACTACATGCCTCTACAAGTGAAAATGCGCTTGCATTTTGGAATGACAACAACGTCAAGAGTAGAGTGCAGATAGAGAAGGAAAGCAATCAAGGGTTGCTACATTCAGTCAGTAATGTAGTTGGATCTGCCTCTTTTGAATTGCATGAACAAACTATGCTAACACACTCGGTAAGATGTGAAATCTGATGTCAGCCGCACATTCAGTTGAAAGTATTAACTTAAGTTTTTGTGATGTCTAATTTACAGGAAATCAAGAGAACATATGATCAAATTATGTCAAGGGTGGTGTCAATAGTGCAAGAGGAACTTGTTTCCCTTCAACGAGGCTGTTGGGCAGGGGAAACATCGATAAAGGGGATGAAAAGGTGCAAGACGTGAAATTTTCGTCAGAAAGTGAAGATGATGAACATGTATTATCAAGTGAAGATGAGGGGGGTGACATAAGAAAAAGAGAAGACGATGAAGTGCAGTCTATAAGTGCAGACGAAGGGTCAGAGGAAGAAGTAGGAGGTGTACATGCTATGGGAGATAAGGAGGAAGTGGAATCGAAAGGAAAGGAAAAGGCACAATTGAGGAAATCTACAAGGGTTAAGAAACCTGCTATTGGGTCTCCTTGGGTGACAACAATGGCTAAGATGAGAAGTCAAGATGAGAAGGATAAGGAGGTTTTATATCAAATGTGCACTACACGATGTAATTCAGCAGAGGATGAGCAGGAGTAAGTAATCACACTTCTTCAATCTCAACTTAAATGAATCACAAAAACTGACTTTGTGCGCTTGTTTGTGTATTAGGGAGTTTGTGGATATGTATGATTATTTCTTGACCCGCGGTGAACTATATTGCCTTCGTCCAAGGGGGTGGATTAGTAACAGGGTAAGTTACTTGAACAATAAACTCATACTATGTTCATTGAATTCTGCGAATTGCTGACCCTTTTTTTAATGGTGCATAGTTTATTACCATGGTTGTGAGGACGTTAGTGGGGGATCAAGTACACAATAGCAGCCGGGTGACTAGACACATATTTTTCGCAGAATTGATATAAAAAATGGCAGCGGCTCCGAACAAGTGGTCATTGGAATCACATGCTGCGGAGATCTTGCCTGAACATATTGGTTACAACATTGGCGATTGCGACTTGATTTTTGCTCCTACCCTGCGCCTGGATCATTGGTTTTGTTATGTTTTGGAGACGAAGACAATGCGGTTTTATGTGCTGGACTCATTGGTTGACCAATTAACATATGCAAGGGCACAAAAGGTAGAAGAAGATGCACGTTCAGCTGCTGACCTTCCAACAAAACCCAAGAGAATGAGCAAAAGCCAAAAAGAAGATTTTCGAGCCAAAGAACGGCTCGCACAGCAGTGTGTAGGTGCTTCTTTCTCAAATGGTTTGTGTGCATTCGTCATTGTTGTTTTTTGACATAACTTCTTTTTTGTACAACTTCCAGAGAGATTGCATCGTTAACATACTTCGTCGAGTAAAACCCGAAGTATATGACAAAGGGCAGGAAATACCAAAGGAAGTTACTTGGGCAAAAGTGCATGTACAAGCTGATACGTTAGTGCTGTTTTTGTTCCTCCAACTCTTTGAACTATAGCTTTTTTTACCCATTCGGTTGTTATAACATTGGAATTGTGTATGTGGCTTTTTGTTTTGCAGCGATTCGTGTGGTGTTCATGTTCTGTCATGGTTACATAGTTGGGATGGCTCTACACATGACAAGGCGGGGTACACCATGTTTAAGCTTGGTGATCATCAGATTCGGCAAGTGAAGGTGGATTGTTTATGGTGGCTAGTCGCACATGAATAGAACAAACACGCTCAAAAGGTGTTGTCCCTTCTCAACGGAAGTCAACAAATGAAGAGGAAGAAAGTCGTGTAGCATTTGACGTATTCTTCTGTGGATATGGCTAGTTATAGTGTACTGTAGTTGATATTTTGTAGGAATGCCTGCTTGCAGCAAAAGGCACTAACGTATAGTTAGTTTACAACATCATCAGTTATTTTGGTGACATAATCAATTAATTTTACAACATGTACATATCAAATGCTTTACTAGGTCCCCAAATAGCTTATTTTGCTCAGGTTATTTTGCTCAGCTTATATCAACATGTACATATCAGTTATTTTGCTCAGGTTGTTTGACATGTGAAGGGTACCTAAACAGCTTTTTTTCCATTTCTTTTTTGTTATGGTTTACTAGTGGATATGCATGTTTTGATAACAGGTGATGTCATTTGAACAAGTGTTTGCTGTTTTTATGTTTTCACAAAGGTCATTGGATGCGTGCTTGTCCCACCAACTCTCAAAAGCTCAAATATTTATGTTTACAACATGTAAGAAAGGAAGTCTTAAAGATATGTTTACAACACATGTTACTACGTTTACAACACCTTAAGTTCTTTTTATAAGTGTTTAAGCTATGTTTACAACTACTCCCACCAGGGACACCAGGGTAGTAGCTTGTGCAACAAGCTACAACATACACATCATTTTCTTCTCTCATCGTTTACAATATGTTCTGCTATATTTACAACATCTTCAATGATATTATAACTTAATAAGTGACTTTTACAACTTGTACGAAAGAAAGTCTTAAAGATATGTTTACAACACATGTTGCTACGTTTACAACACCTTAAGTGGTTTTTACAAGTGTTTAAGCTATGTTTACAACTACATTCCACCAGGGACACCAGGGCAGTAGCTTGTGCAACAAGCCACAACATACACACCACTTTCTTCTATCATCATTTATAATATGTTCTGCTATATTTACAACATCTTCAGTGATATTAACAACTTAATAAGTGACGTTTACAACTTGTAAGAAATAAAGTCTTAAAGATATGTTTACAACACATGTTGCTACGTTTACAACACCTTAAGTTCTTTTTACAAGTGTTTAAGCTATGTTTACAACTACTCCCACCAGGGACACCAGGGCAGTAGCTTGTGCAACAAGCCACAACATACACACCACTTTCTTCTATCATCATTTACAATATGTTATGCTATATTTACAACATCATCAGTTATATTAACAACTTCCTCTGAACAGTATAATTTTTGACACTCTCACAGTGTCTTACCATCAGCTGAACCCAGTGATGTAGCGATTTGCATAATATTCTTGAGCTAACACTAGCAACATCATGAGGCCTTATGCACAAGCCATTATGTATGTATGTTTTCATAACAATAAAAAGTTATTCTCATAAGGTCATTGGCCAACCCTCTTATGGTTGTACAATTTCATGTAGCCCCCTATCACAACAACATAGCATTAACTTAAACAAAATAATACATGTACTGTCACAACAGAATAGCTTATCATTTTCATATATACTAAGACAATAAAATATTAAGTACTATCAGTAAGTACCTTTTGTTCACTTACTCATTGCACTTAATATGATATACTAATTACATAGATACACCAAGTTGGGGATGCATTCAACAAGCAAAAGGGGTGAGGGAATGCAACTACTTTATGGTCAATATATACATCACCAGAAAGTTACTATCAAAAGCATCTACATTTATGTACTTGTTTTTAGGATGGATTTGGATTTCTACAAGTTTTGACTGTGTGCCCAGCCTTATTGCATCTCCCACAATGATACATCTTTTTGTTTTGAAACTGAGATTCCATTCTTTTCTTTTTCAGTCTCCCTGGTGGCCTTGAAGTGATTGGAGGGTCTAAGAATGTCTGTGTTAGCATATGTGTCACCGTCAGAGACTCAACCCGTGGACAATCATGAGTTGCGACTGGCCTCATCGAACTTTCATAAATTTTTCCTTGTGCTTCCAGTTTGAACCAGTCATCTACAAATGTGTAGACATTACCACTAAGTACCTTAATAGCTGCACATGCATGGGCGCAAAGTACTCCACTCATTTGCCATGCTAGACACGTGCATTTTCTTTCACCAAGATCTACATTCACAAATATGATGGCATCTCCACATCTACTTCGAACCGAGAACTGATTGTCTCCATAATATGATGCTTCCATATTTTCAGCATGTTTAACTTGTTGCAGCAATTTTTCTTCAATTCTTGGTCCCATTGCATTTTTCCAACTACCCATGGCCATCTTGCTTGCAATCAATTTTTGAGCCAATTTCTCCCGATGTTCATGAATTAAAACTGACACGGTGTGCTTCCTTTCTATTAACATCCATGCATTAAACGACTCTGCAAGATTACTGGTTATGTTATCCCACCTTTTGAAAGGAAACTTGCTTAGAGCCCATTTGTAACACCTCATTTGAAAAGACATATATACTTAACAAATTCGTTAAAAACGTCACTTATGAATTTAGGGATTCTGTCCGAATAAAACTTGAACAACAATTACTTGATACTTTCAACTATTAGTTCAAAGTTTCAACCAAATATTTATCAACCAACATATTTTAGGACGAAAAATGATCCTAGTGTCATGGCAATAAAATATAAAGTGGCATAAAGGTGCACAAGGAGCACAAAAGAGCCTTCAAGGCTCTCTCCATAGGTGCCTTCCCTTGCTTCCTACTAGAATATTTACCTGAAAAATGTTAATATAATAGGATGAGATTCAACGTCTCAGTAACTACTGAAAGTTTCTACCGTACACAAGTAAATCACATATGATAAAAAATAAGGAACTGATTATATATATAGATTTGTATATATTATGATCTTCATACCAGACAAAACCAAGTTTAATCATCATCAAGTCAATATATATTTTCATCACAACATGCAATATACGATTATGCAATATGCAATATGTAAGATGCAACCTCCCTTATATCACCGTCCATCCTTATTCCGCTGACTGGAGCCATAGGCTAACACATAGTCCAACAGAAACCCATCCATTTGACTGGATTGTTCCAAGCTCACCAGTTCTTAAGATACACCCGGCCAAAGGTATAGAGCTTAAGTCTGGACTATGGCTCCCCTCCTTAAAAGAACACAACTAAGGAGGTGTCACATGTCCCACAGCTCCAATGCAATCCCGGCCAAAGGAAAACATGGAAGAAGGAGCCCTGACAAGTACCATCCACTGTGCACCGAGTGATGGCATACCACGTGGTAAAAGATCTCAACATACAAATTCCTCCTCACTCCAACCCATCACAGATGTAACCGCCATGACAGTGATAAATATAATATCATTAAAAGACAAAGTATAATAATTCACGCTTCCATTCATATCAAATACCATCACATATTCAAACATGCTAAAAAGAAAATAATAATCCAATAATACATTAATTATCATTAAAGTATTAATTATATGAATACAATGAGTTATATAGAAATTTACTTGTAACACTACTTATTTGAGAATTTATAATACAAACACATATATAATTCAGTCCATTTTTCTTTTAAAAAAAAATATATAGTCATTCACAATCATACACAATTCACAAGTATATGGAAGAATATTCAGAGTTACCTGTTACTCCTCATCTTACAAATAGCTATCAAAGAATTACTCCAAAGCTCTTAATGAGAGCCTACAAGATCACAAACATAAATGTCTATTAATATATTGATCAACACTATTCTAAAATTCCTCTAAGGTTACTATAGATCTACCCTAAAACTTTAAAACTAGCATAAAAATAAAATCCACAATTTATCTGGATATATGTTATTTATTTATTTTAATTATTATTATTTTTTTTTACATTGGCTGCATAGAAAATTATCATGTTTTCGTATGTAAATCAGAAAGTCCTAATACATATCTATTTATCTTTGTTAGTAACAATGGAGTATAGCAGCAAAAAGATTTTTGAGATACAACTCAAGAGGGAGCATCCATGGTTTCAACCGCTCATACTTATACATATAATTAATATATAATTATTGGACTCATGGCTAATAGGTGCCCAAAGGGTGGAATACACTCACGGGAGGGACTTAGAAAAGAGAATAAAATGCACAAATAGGAGAAGGTGAAGGGATTGATATGGGCTATGAAAAGAAGATAGTATACAAGCAAAAAGGGCAGAAAAAAAAGAAAGATTTAATATTATTAATGGTATCTTTGTGTGAGTGCAAGAGAGAAAGGAGAAGGCAAGAGTGATAGGAAACTACAGGGAAATGAATAACACATATGTGTGTGTGTATATATATATATATATATATAAGTACACAATTCTTTGAAGATTGTGCGCATGGTGGAGAAAAATGAAAAGACAAGCAAAGCAATAAGAAATGTTACAGTATCAAACAGTAGAGTAATTGAAAAAAAAGAAAAGAAAAAAAGAAAGAAAGTAAAACTATGTAAATCATGACAAGACATTCTGCAGAGATGTAAACATGTGATGAGAGGTGAGAAACACGAAACACAGCAAGGAAGAATAAGAGAGAAGAATGCTGACCCTAGAATGCGGTGTCGGTGCGGCGTTAAGTGAAGTGAGGAGGGAAGGAGTATTTATAGAAGGGAGAATTTAGGGTTTAGATTGGTTTTTGAATAAAATAATATTTTTTTTTAAAAAAACGTTCAATAATGTTGGGTATAAAATTCAGCAGCACATTTTTTTTTAAATATTATTTTTTTAATAATAAGATACGTTCATACCCACATAACCATATATTTAACATAATTATTTTAATGAGGTATTTTATTTGTATTATTTTATTTCATAGAAATGTTTTTTTTAACTTGATATTTTTGTTTAATGTATTAATTTATTATATACTCTTGATTAATTAAAACTTAAAGTACAACTAACTCTAAGTGTTAGCAAAAATTGGGATGTTACACCATTTGTCAACATCCCCTAGATTCTCCACCCAATTTGCCAATTGTGGATTGAACAATCTTAATTTACCCATTACACTAGTGAAGTCTTCATCCAACCTTGCATATACAATTGCATCAAGAAGAAGGAGTGCATTCTCCTTGCTATTCCCCGATGTTCGTGTCCGACCTCTATTAATTCGTAGGAACTCGGCACTATAATTTTCCTTCACATGCCGGTAGCAAAAAGCATGTCTCTCACTGCCAAATATTTCTTTTATAGCACCAATAATCGCATTATTGCGATCTGACACAATTGTTATCAACATTGAGCCTGTAATGTCTTTCATGTTGATAGAAACCAAGACCATTCATCATATGTCTCACCGCTCACAATGGCATATGCTAGGGGAAACTTCTTGTTGTCTGCATCGTATGCACTAGCTGACAACATTGTTCTCTTATAAGGGCCACTTAGATGACAACCATCTACATAAAGTATGGGTCAACAACCTCCTAAAAACCCTTTAATAGAATAACCGTAAGCAATAAATACCCTATGAAATCTATTGTTAGATGAGGCTCCCCATTTTGCAACTGTGTCCGGGTCACTCTCGATTAGTCTGTCACATATCCAAGGAATTACCATGTAATAGTCTTCTATTCGACCATGTAATTCCCTTAACGCTCTTTCTTTTACCCTATATGCTTGACGGTAGTTCAGCCGCACCCCATACTCTCTGTACATGTCTGATCGAATGACGTTAGCAATCTTATCAATATTGCACCTCAAACCATCCATTACGATTGATGATGTCAAGCTCGACCTGTGTGGATGCAAAACTATTAGGCTATCTTGTGCTTGGTGAATATGTTCACTTTTGAGTGTTCTAATGGTTATAAACTCTGTATCTTGATATTCTCCTGATGAATATGCACCTATGTACCAAGGACAACCTTCAACCTTGCACTTCACAATTATTTTGTGTTGATTGTTCTTGACAAATTGGTATGCAAACTTATGAGCAATGCTATATTTGTATAATGTTTGACGAATGCTCACAGCATTCGGAAAAATCTGTCCTGCTCCAATAATCAAATCCCTCCATTTTCCATGATTCATTTCTGGTATAGGGGTTGGCACCATTTATGTAACACAAGTCAATGATGGGATCACTTGACTTTCATTTAACAAACCATGTGGGGATGTACACATTCCTCCTTCACCTCCAAACAAATGATCAATCCTGCAAGAAATTACAAGTTTTAGTGCTCTTGCACATATTCACGTTGGAAGAAATTACTTTTCTTAGGACAAATAAACTTACACTTCTTGCTCTTCCATTTGACCGTTCATTGCTGGTTCTGTATTGTCATTATCACCATCCTCTTCAATATACACATGACCATATTGTTCATTATATTTGATTAGATGATACACCCCTTCGTCATCTACAAGATCCACAAATGTTGATGTATCAAGGGCAACTTTGAACTTTATTTGCATTTCATTCCTTTCTTTTCCCGTTATGGATGATATGATTCTTCGCAACTCCTCATATGTTGTGCCTTCCTTTACGCATCTTGTTCTTACTAAACCACCAACATATTGCATTTCATCTTCTCCACCATTTAAAAACTTCCCCTACATGAAAGAAACAAAATAAATTCTTCCCCGAACAACTTCCCATCTTTCATGTCAATCTGCAACACAAACTTCGTATTATCAACTTCCAAAGCAATATTTACAACTTCATACGCACATATTAACAACACGTTAACTATGTGTTTTATTCCTGCACATATGCTTTTTTTAATAATACCAAACACACTAAAAACAAGGCCAAACCTCTGTTTTCTTCCCTAAAAATAGAGCACAGCTACGGTACGTATTAACAACTTCCACAGCAATATTTACAACTTCATATGCACATATTAACAACACGTTAACTACACGTTTTATTCTTACACATATGCTTTTTCTAATAACACCAAACACACTAAAAATAAGGCAAAACCTCTGTTTTCTTCCCAAAAAATAGAGCACAGCTACGGTACGTATTAACAACTTCCACAGCATTATTTACAACTTCATATGTACATATTAACAACACGTTAACTACACTTTTTTTCCTACACATGTGCTTTTTCTAACAACACCAAACACACTAAAAACAAGGTCAAACATCTGTTTGCTTCACCAAAAACAGAGCACACCTACGGTACGTATTAACAACTTCCACAGCAATATTTACAACTTCATATGCACAAATTTACAATTTTTTTTTGTTCATTTCAGTGTTTTTCCAGCAAAGAATACCAATTACATTCATCATTCTCACTTTAAACACAGCAGCTCCTCTGTTACCATGCCACAAAAACAGAGTACTCTAACATAAACCCAACCCACCCAAGGTGAAACCCCAACTTCAATGATCAAGCTCATTTGTCTACCAAATTCTTAGCTTTTCTTGTCTACCACCTACCACTTACTCCATTTTTTAGCTCAAGATCCAACCTTTCACCAACCCTTCACTCTCAATCTAACCAACTTTCACATATAAAAAAACAAAATTTTCCAGTTCGTTTCTGTACATTGCTACACGTACCTGGACGATGATGAAGACGATGTTCCCAGCCACATTAACACCACTTTGTATCCATTCAATGTTGCACCACCTACGCCCTTCGTCCGTGTGCGTTTTTCTATTTTTCCTTAATGCCTTGATCACAAATACGTGCTTCACTCCTCTCTCCCCTGTGTGTTTTCTTTTCTTATTTGAGTGGGGGTTATTTTAGTAATTGCTCATAGGGAATTGATGTCAAAAAAGTCCCTAGGGACTTTTCTGACCTTGGAATTTGCAAAGGGAGTTTTTTGAGATTATTTCTATACCTTGGGACCTAGCTGACATTTTCCTTTCTTTTTATCAGTCACTTGTACTTTATTCTCACAAAATAAGAAAAACATTTAGTAGATAAATTTTTTCATATTTACCTTTGTTTATAAATGGTGCACATCTTCTCTCACTTCCTTTTATCTCTCTACATTTACATATCTCCCCCTATTATTAATTAAGGGTAAAATTGTCAAAAAATCATTTATTATCTTATAAATTACTTATATTTTGAAACAAACTTTTTGAGTACAAGTGATTTATAAAAAAAACAGACCAATACCTACTTAGACTCCACTATATTGATCATGTGGCATGAGACCACGTTCCAATGTGAACAATTTGGCACAATCTTCTGGTTGCTGCCTCTTTCTTGTCACTCGAATGCAGTTACAAGTGAAAAGCTCAAAATACAGGGGGATTATTATAAAGTATATGAGAGTTACGTGTGTGATAAGAGTTTTGTCTTGATTTGTATAAATAAACATTTTTGAAAGGTTCAAAAGTGATATCAAACAAGCATTTTTATTCATATAATGACAAATTCTAATATAATAAATGATAACAAATTTATGTTGGTTATTTGTCAGTGAGACTTTTTAATAATTAAATATCTTTTTTGGGGCCTCATAATAATTTTCCTATTAAATAATTGTGAGAAATATAAATGCAATTTGATGGTAGTATTATTCTAAGGCTTAAATATTACTAGTAGAAACAACATTTTTTTTTTTTGTTGCTATAAAACCTAAAAACAGTTATATTTTTCTGCAGAGTGCAAAGTGAACTGTACTTTTTATTAATTTGATGCATATATTGATATAAAGTTGACTTGGCTATCACATTCTTACCCTCCTTTTCCTCTTTGCTTGGCTTATAATACAAAAATACAAATTTTCACTCCAAAACATAAGGCAATATTGATCATTTTAGTGCCAATAAATAATGCTCACCTTTGGTAATTTGACACTCAGAGAACTACATATTCTAGTTCATTCTCACTTTCTTAGCCTGCTCAATTTGTGACTGCTAGAGGTTCTGGAAATCCATGCTTCAAGTACAATACAAATGCAACATAATTTTTGAACTAAGTACACACTCACTTCACTAACATAAAAGTTCATTCATATATAACAATCTATAACAGTCACTTTTGAACAAAAAAAAACGGTAAAATCTTTTGCATTAAAAACAGGCCATACAAAATTTGGACCTTGCACACAGATAAAAGTCCAGTTTCCTCAAAGAACCCCCTCCTAGACATCTCACCTCTTACAAGCTACTATATGACAGACTGACACAAATAAATAAGGGAATAAAACTGTACATTCCAGTTCCACTGCTTAGCGTGGATAGAAGAAGATCAGGAAATCAAACATCATCACTGGAACAAGTTTGTGAAGGATGAGGTCAACTTGTAAGGGAATTTAGCCATACGTCCATATTGCAGGGCAAGTTCATGAATGTCTCTAACGATGTCAAACACTGCCTCTGGTTGTGCTAGCTTCAGTGCATTCTCTGACATTCTCTGCAGCTCATCAGATTTTGTACTGAACCATTCTGCCACTATTCTTGCTGTTTCCTTGGAACTTCTGGTGAACACTCCAGCCCCATTGTCTACCACATAGGGTACATTACCCCTTTCCTGTAGTCACCGTTTCAACCATAAACAAAATGAATATTTGATGAAACTAGTAAGAAAATATGAATACAACAACAACAAGAAACCTTATCCCATTGGGTAAGATCAGCTACATGAATCACACAAAGCCATTGCACTCTATCAATAACCAAATCATTAGATAGGTTGTTCACCTAAAGGTTCTGTTCAATGGCTTCATTAAGCGTTCTCTTCAGTCTTCCTTTGCCCCTTTTCACGGTATTCCATACTGTCTGATCTGCGCTCTTAAGTAGACTTAATGCATGTTTGGTTTCTTGTCGGAAACTACTGAAACCATGTTTTGGTGGAAGCAGACTTAATATTGCTTCCAACAAAACATGGCTTTGATATGCCGTAGGCATGTAAGAGGTCAAAGTTGTGAGAGGATGTTTTGCATGCTTTATATGTCTAGCGATCAGCTTAGCTTTTTACATTTGATTGGCTAGGTCAATTGGTTTGTATAAGAAATTTATATACTGGTTCTACCTAAATATGCATAACATGCTTATATACATATATCTTCATGATCATTTGGCTTAGTCTATTCATATTTGATATACTGGGTCCGCCTGAGATTTTTCCATTTCATCACTCACCTGTCCAGGGATATAGTCATTGAGGATTATAGGAAGCCCTCTGATCAATGCTTCTGCAATAGTACCCGGTCCGGCCTGTGAAGTTCAAAAAAGGAGAAAATTCATAAGCTTGTGCTAAAATAAGGAGCAGCGTCCAAAATTTCAGATAGGTGAAACTTACTTTAGTTATAATGCAATCACAGGCTCCCATCCATTTCTGCATCTGAGTCTCAAACCCTCTTATCTGTACCAGTTTAATAAACAATTGTTCAATGCATGCCATTCTATTCTGCTGCTACATCATTGTCTGTTCAGGTATGATACATTCAGATACATAGAAGCCAAACCTTTACAGGAATTTTCCATTCAAGAGCCTGAAGCGTGGAAGCTAAGTTCTTATTCCGACCACATATTATTATCAACTGCCCAATTGGTTTCTCGGCTGCTTTATCCCAAAGTGATTCTCCCAGAGCCTTTGCTGTTTTCTTTACAGGACCCATGCCTTCGCCGCCTCCCATCAGCAAAACTGCAGGCAAGCTTGGGTCCAATTCAAGTTCTTCTCTTAATTGACCCTATAAGAAAGTAAAAAGTATAAAACTCAAATAATTATACTACCCAGATCAAAAGTAGCCACAGAAGTGTTTGAGATTATTATTAAACTATTCATAGCAAGTTATTTTAGACTTTTGAATGGGAAGTTTTTGACAAAAAATGCATACCTTGGAGAGAACTGCACGGGCAAAAGAGGGCCTGATGGGCAAGCCATAGACACGGACTTGAGACTCTTCAAGACCAACTTGTAAGGCTCTCTTGGCTACCTCATGAGAAGGGCAGTAACATCTATTGACCCCTGGATGAAACCTGAGGGTAATTTCAAGCTTAAGAGTGTCTAAACATTACTCCTCCGGTCCTTAATGCAGGACTTAATTGGGTCGTTGATCTTGGTCCTAAATGTAATAACTATATCCCATATTTGTCAATCTTTTCCTAATTTACCCCTATTTATATTCTCTCAACAATAATCAAGTAAGAGAGAGATGAAGGAAATTAAGGAAGACGATTAGACTGTTTTAGAAAAAACATGTCATATTAACTAACTTAACTAACTTTTTTAATTTAATTAAATTAGTTAATTAGCTCTTATATCAAGGACTAGAGGGAGTATTATTTTATATTAAAAGGGGGCGGTGAACTTACCAAGTAGGGTGGCAGGAACCAAGGTCCGTGATCACTGTGACAAAAACCACTTTATTCTGCAAACCTTGCCACTTAAGAACCCACAATGGAATATGCTGCATTAAGGGATGGACGCTGATTATAATATCTGGTTTATACTCCATCAGCCCTGCTTCCACCTCCCTGACAAATTGAGAGTGCAAGACAATTTAGGTTATACCACTTAATTTCAATAATTGTAAGCTATACAACTCTCAAATATTTTAACCCTAAAAAAAACCTAATAGCTTCTAGCTCAAACAAATATAACTGTTTTGCAACAAAGGTTAATAGGCATAATTAACTAAAGGTTTCTGAAGTCATCTTTGTAGGATAAGATCATTAGAGACTCATATGTGCTGACCTAGTCTATCAAATATGTAAAAAGCAATCTAATGACGAATAGATATATGAATAAACACGTCAGAGGTAGGTTTCGATTGCTGACATGGTCATGTTGTTCATGATTCCTCTGTGTGCTTAGGATTTTTCAAAGAAAAACAATGGAACGAACGTAAAGCACAAGAATTTATATTCCAAGCATAGAGTTTTGCTAGTTATAATGGGGAACTGCTTGTCAAAGTGTATCTAGGGAACCATATGAGTTGTTAAAAAAAAAGGAAAGAGGAAAAGAGTTGGAAGAGAGGGTTGTACTTGGCATAGAAGGCAGCAATAGCAGCTAGATATACAGAGTGTATCCATTTGGGAGAGGTACTATGAAATGCAACATTCCACAATTGCACATGTTTCACCATGAATTTATATTGACTCTCCATGTCATTCAACGGCCATCCTGTGTACTCTTTCCAAACATCTTTAACAAATACCTGAAAAATGCAGAGTTCATCATCTGATCAGCCCAGAAATGTGAAGGAACAATTGATGATAGCATATAAGTCCCACAATTCTGGGCAAATAGCTCCAAGAAGAAGAAGAATTGTTGATGGCGTACAAATCCTCCAGTGCTGGGCAAATAGCTCCAAGAAGTAAATAAAAAATGGCCACAGAATCAAGAAGAATAGTATGCAAGTATGCGACGATTTTCAGCTAAATTTGACGATGCTTTAAAAATTTTTCCTGGGCGAGGATGGAAGAAAACAAAAGTAGCAGATCCAGAACGTTATTTCTAAGATGGAGAAAGAATCTCAAAAGAAATTGAGTATGGAGGGAGAAAGGACGTTGAGATGATAGCGTAAGCAAAAGCTCATCAAAACGAAGAACAAATTAGGAAGCTATTTAATATTTACATTGTACTCGCCCTCAAATTCCAATTGAAACGCATCGCGAATAGCCTCGGCGGAAGCTCGGTGTCCACCACCAGTATCACTCATCAAAATCAACACATTCTTGGATCTATCAGCTACGAGCTGCACAAGCTCCATCCCAGCATCGCCGCCGCCGCCGTCGTCATCGGAGAGATTGACGTTTTTCTCACGGCCACTTTTTTTCTGACTGTAACTCCCTTGGTTGGATCCTCCTCCCACCTTCTGAAACACCTTCTCTGCAATGAACTTCGTCGCCATGCCTCATAAAGCTCCGCACAGGAAGAGGATAGAATAAGAAAAGTCAAGAGCCAAGAAAGGAATAAAAAATAACAATGTTATTATTTTTTTTCGCCCTTTGTGAAGAAGGAACCCCCAGTCTCACCTAACGTTCAAGTCTCCTTCCCGCCACCGGAAGTGCGGGGTTTTTCCGGCAGAGAGAAACGGAGAGTTTGACGGGATATGAAGGATACGCGGGGAATTCGGATCCCGGTCCTCTCCAAGCATTCGGAAATGGGCAGCGTACGAGGAGGACGGATAAACAACGGGGTCATGTGGGTCCCACGTTCCGTTATTCTTCGCTCCTCTAAAATGCGAATCCCGTCCCTTAAAATTTTTTGCATTGCATTGACGGCTTATGGTCGTTGGATTTTCATGCCAAACAAAAACTCTTTTTTTTTTTTTCCATCATAATATTTTAATATTTCCTTGATCCACATGCACCACGCTTGGACGAAGCTACCATATTTTAACTTTATTATTTTCTCATGTGCCTTGAGCACTAAACATTTTATGAAATATTCAGTACTTTAAAGTATATTTTAGGTGTGTCGAGCACTTTAAAATTTAAAGCATTGATAATAGATGCGTCAAAAACCATTTTAGGGGTTGGACGCATCTAAAAGCAATATTTCATATTTGATGTACAAAAAATAATTTAGAGCTTGTTTGGTTTAAGGGGAGGAAAAATGGGTGCTGAGAAAATTTTTTTGGATTAAATTTAAAAAAATTAGAGAAGTGGGGTTAAAAATTTTTAATTACTTTTTTTTACTCTTTTATCTTATATATTCTCTTTATTAAAATTTTATTACCCCACTTCTTCAATCTTTTAAAATTCAACTCATAAAATTTTCCCTCCCATCCCTTACCCTCCAAATCCCTCCCACCAAGCAAACCCTTGAGGTCCTACACTTACTTGAAAAAGGATTTCATGACGTTAAAAACACTTGAAAAAATATTATAGGATATTGGCGCCTTTGCTGTCCCTCACTCTCTTGATCTCAGTTATATGTCCACTCCTATACCCTCTTCGTCTTTTTTCGCTCTTGTTGTCTTCGCCACCGTTTCTTCGTTAGTCGGCTCCTTTGTCTCTTCACCATCGTTTCTTCTCCACTTCATCCTTCAGCGTCTCTATACTCTCCTCTTCTGATGTAGTTCTATTGTCTTCCTCTACCTACTATTCTCCTTCCTCTTCTTCTTCACCGACTCATTCTCCTTTTTTCTCCACCAACTTTCTTTATATATATCCACGTTCTTTCTTGCTCCTATGACCTTTTTCCTCTATTGCTTACTATTGATCGGTTTTTCTTTGTTGCTGTTTCATTCTGGCTGTCTTCTTATCTAGTTAGGATGCCTAATCTGGGTTTCCCTGCTTTCTTTGATCCGTTGCTCCTTTTGTTTGATAACTTTTATTCCTCATCTCTTCAATATCATGGTCTTTTGTTGTCTTGGTTTTTGTTTTCGTCTATGTGTGTTGGTTCTTCCCATGCTTATATGGTCTCCTTTTTTTTTGTTTTTCTTGTTGTCACCTATTTGCACAAGTCATGACTCTGTTCCCTAATATTTGAATTGCTCTCTCCTTGTCTTTAATGCCAAAATTCCTACCTCTAGTATGTTTTTCCAAGGATTTTCTCAATACCTTAAAGGGTACCCACATCCTGACCTATGTACCGGACTTCTTCCGGTGCATTGAACAGTTTTGGTCATCTTGGTTCTCTGCAATGTCATGACTGGTGTGATGGATCAGTGCTCTGGTTCATGTCTGGTCTCCAGGCTCTAGTTTGGGAAGATTATTTGGATCGGCTTCTTTCTAGGCCTTATGTTTTAGTTGGAGTCTGATGCTTGTTTTTTTTTTTAAATTTGACATTGCGCTCATGACATGTGCTTTTGTATTAGTTATATATCATTTTGTAAAGGCCCAATGTTTTATTTTACGGTGGCCAAATTCGTTAAAAAATTCAGCGACCAAAGAAACGATATAAAGTTGCTGGAGCCACCCTCCGTTGGGTGAGGGAAGAGCAATTTCTCAACAAAGATTCGAGAAGTTGTGTGGTTGGAAATAGAGGTGGTAATATGGGTTGGGATCGTGGGCTGAGTTCACCCAACCCAATAAAATAGGCGGTTTGGGTTTTATAAAACTGGGATCATATTGATGCGGTTTTTTTGGGCCCGAATCCATATGGTCCCAACCCGTGACGGGTTGAACCACCGGATTGGCGGGTTGACCCATATTTAAAAAAAAAAACCAAGAGGAAAGAGCCATTAGCCAAGGTCCAGCCCCTAACAATCCAAGACTGTCACTCCAGAGTCCAGCTCAGTACTCCCACTCCTCAGTCCTTACTCCCAACAATCCAAGATTGTCACTCCAGAGTCCAGCCCAGTACTCCCACTCCTCAGTCCTTACTCCCAACAATCCAAGATTGTCACTCCAGAGTCCAGCCCAGTACTCCCACTCCTCAGTTCTTACTCCTCAGCCTGGTCAACTCTCTTTTGTTTTTGCTTGAAACAGTCTCTCACGACTCGCGCTTAGTCTCAGAAATCAGTCTCAACTCTCTTTAATTTGCAATGTATTTTTAATTTTGTTATGTTTAGGTGTATAGAAAAAACAATCTTATTGTATAAAAAAACAATATTAGTATATTGTTAAAAAAACACTGGAAAAAAATATGGGTTGGCCCGCTTAACCCGCCAACCCAGCGGTTTATGGGTTGGGCTGGGCTGGCTAAATGCCAACCTATATTGATGCGGTCATTTTGGGCCCTAACCCATATAGTCCCAACCCGTGGTGGGTTAGCCCGAACCCACCGGGCTGGATCATATTACCACCTCTAGTTGGAAATGAAATATTCAGAAACGAGAGCGATATGATCGTTATCTTACGATATCTTGAACCCCTGAGATTTCAAGCCAAAAAAAAAACCCAAAAAAAAAAAACCCCAAGACGAAACCACGGATGAAACGTGATTTTCTAATAATCATTAAATGTAGTAAAATATCGGCAGAAAAAAACGCATTAATTAAGGGTATTACCACTCTAGTTCTATTTATAAATTTTTTTTATTAAAATATTTGGTCCTATTTATAAGTCTAGTTTCAGTGTAGTAAATAAGATTTGACAATTTTGACCCTATTTATTTTATCAATGAAGAAATAATTTAAAGATAGATAGAGAAGAAAGAGTTGAAAAGTACTCATTCATAAATGAGGGAATAGTTGAAAATTTAACCCATAATCATTGAGTTAACTTCATCTTCTTGATATGTGAGATTTAGTAAAAAAAAACTTATAAATAGGACATAGACAGGGAAGCTGGTTGGAATGGCATGTGAGCAGAAATGGAGGCAATTTGCAATGTTTAAACCCAAACATGAGATAGAGAGAAGACAAAAGAAAAGGCAAACAAGAATGCTGCCGCCTCTCTGTTTTTTTTAAGCAAAGCTTGAGGTTTGCATTAAGAGCCTACCACTTTCTTCTTTATTATAAGTTACTTGTACCATATTCTCACACAAAAAAAAAATAGATAATTTTTTTCATATTTACCCTTATTTATAAAAGGTGCACATCTTCTCTCACTTCTTTTTATCTCTCTACATTTACATATCTCTCTCCCCTATAATTAATTAAGGATAAAATTGTCAAAAACTAATTTTATTATCTTACAAGTAATTTATATTTTAAAACAAACTTTTTGAATACAAGTGATTTATAAAATAAACAGACTGATAACTACTTAGACTACACTATATTGATCATGTGCCATGAGAACACATTCCAATGTGAACAATTTGGCACAATCTTCTGGTTGCTGCCTCTTCTTGTCACTCGAATACAGTTCCAAGTGAAAAGCTCAAAATACAGGGGGATTATTATAAAGTACACGAGGTACGTTATGACAAAGACTGACACAAATAAATAAGGGAATAAAACTGTACATTCCAGTTCCAATGCTTAGCGTGGATAGAAGAAGATCAGGAAATCAAACATCATCACTAGAACAAGTTTGTGAAGGATGAGGTCAACTCGTAAGGGACTTTAGCCATAGGTCCATATTGCAGGGCAAGGTCATGAATGTCTCTAACGATGTCAAACACTGCCTCTGGTTGTGCTAGCTTCAGTGCATTCTCTGACATTCTCTGCAGCTCATTAGATTCTGTACTGAACCATTCTGCCACTATTCTTGCTGTTTCCTTGGAACTTCTGCTGAACACTCCAGCCCCATTGTCTACCACATAAGGTACATTACCCCTGTCCTGTAGTCACCATTTCAACCATAAACAAATTGAATATTTCATGAAATCAGTAAGAAAATTTGAATACAAGAAGAAGAAACCTTATCCCATTGGGTAAGATTGGCTACATGAATCACACAAAGTCATTGTACTCTATCAATAATCAAATCATTAGATAGGTTGTTAACCAAAAGGTTCTGTTCAATGATGACTTCATTGAATGTTCTGTTCGATCTTCCTCTGCTCCTTTTCACGGTATTCCATACTGTCTGACCTGTGCTCTTAAGTAGACTTAATGCATGTTTGGTTTCTTGTCGGAAACTAGTGAAACAGGGTTTTGGTGGAAGCAGACTTTACATTGCTTCCAACAAAACATGGCTTTGATATACCGTAGGTATGTAAGAGGTCAAAGTTGTGAGAGGATGTTTTGCATGCTTTATATGCCTAGTGATCAGCTTAGTTTTTCACATTTGATTGGCTAGGTCAATTGGTCAGTATAAGAGATTGATATACTGGTTCTACCTAAATATGCATAACATGCTTATATATATATATATATATATCTTCATGATCCTTTGGCTTAGTCTATTCATATTTGATATACTGGGTCCGCCTGAGATTTTTCCATTTCATCACTCACCTGTCCAGGGATATAGTCATTGAGGATTATAGGAAGCCCTCTGATCAATGCTTCCGCAATAGTGCCCGGTCCGGCCTGTGAAGTTCAAAAAAATAGAAAATCCATAAGCTTATGCTAAAATATGGAGCAGCGCCCAAAATTTCAGATAGGTGAAACTTACTTTAGTTATAATGCAATCACAGGCTCCCATCCATTTCTGCATCTCAGTCTCAAACCCTCTTATCTGAACCAATTTAATAAACAAATGTTCAATGCATGCCATTCTATTCTCCTGATACATCATTGTCTGTTCAGATATGATATATTCAGATATATAGAAGCCAAACCTTTACAGGAATTTTCCATTCAAGAGCATGAAGCGTGGAAGCTAAGTTCTTATTCCGACCACATATTATTATCAACTGCCCAATTGGTTTCTCAGCTGCTTTATCCCAAAGTGATTCTCCCAGAGCCTTTGCTGTTTTCTCTACAGGACCCATGCCTTCGCCGCCTCCCATCAGCAAAACTGCAGGCAAGCTTGGGTCCAATTCAAGTTCTTCTCTTAATCGATCCTATAAGAAAGTAAAAAGTATAAAACTCAAATAATTGTACTACCCAGATCAAAAGTAGCCACAGAAGTGTTAGAGATTATTATTAAACATTCATAGGCAAGTTATTTTAGACTTTTGAATGGGAAGTCTTTGACAAAAATGCATACCTTGGAGAGAACTGCACGGGCGAAAGCGGGCCTGATGGGCAAGCCATAGACACGGACTTGAGACTCTTCAAGACCAACTTGTAAGGCTCTCTTGGCTACCTCCTGAGAAGGGCAGTAACATCTATTGACCCCTGAATGAAACCTGAGGATAACTTCAAGCTTAAGAGCGTCTAAACATTACTCCTCCGGTCTTCAATGGAAGACCTAATTGGGTAGTTGATCTTGGTCTTAAATGTAAGTCCTATATCTCATATTTGTCAATATTTTCCTAATTTACCTCTATTTATACTCTCTCAACAATAATCAAGTAAGAAAAAGATTAAGGAAATTAAGAAAAACGATTAGAATGTTTTAAAAAAACATGTCATATTAACTAACTTATGTAATCTAATTAAATTAGTTAATTAGGTCTTACATCAAAGACTGGAGGAAGTATTATTTTAAATTAAAAGGGGGCGATGAACTTACCAAGTAGGGTGGCAGGAACTAAGGTTTGTGATCACCGTGACAAAAACCACTTTATTCTGCAAACCTTGCCACTTAAGAACCCACAATGGAATATGCTGCATTAAGGGATGGACGCTGATTATAATATCTGGTTTATACTCCATCAGCCCTGCTTCCACCTCCCTGACAAATTGAGAGTGCAAGACAATTTGAGTTATACCACTTAATTTCAATAATTGTAAGCTATACAACTCTCAAATATTTTAACCCTAAAAAAAACCTAATAGCTTCTAGCTCAAGCAAATATAACTGTTTTGCAACAAAGGTGAATAAGCATAATTAACTAAAGGTTTCTGAGGTCATCTTTTGTAGGATAAGATCATTAGAGACTCATATGTGCTGACCTAGTCTATCAAATATGGAAAAAGCAATCTAATGACGAATAGATATATGAATAAACAAGTCAGAGGTAGGTTTCAATTGTTGACATGGTCATATTGTCCATGATTCCTCTGAGTGCTTAGGATTTTTCAAAGAAAAACAATGGTACGAACGTAAAGCACATCAATTTATATTCCAAGCATAGAGAGTTTTGTTAGTTATAATGGGGAACTGCTTGTCAAAGTGTATCTAGGGAAGCATATGAGTAGTTAAAGAAAAAAACGGAAAGAGGAAAAGAGTTGGAAGAGAGGATTGTACTTGGCACAGAAGGCAGCAATAGCAGCTAGATATACAGAGTGTATCCATTTGGGAGAGGTACTATGAAATGCAACATTCCACAATTGCACATGTTTCACCATGAATTTATATAGACTCTCCATGTGATTCAACGGCCATCCTGTGCGCTCTTTCCAAACATCTTTAACAAATACCTGAAAAATGCAGAGTTCATCATCTGATCAGCCCAGAAATGTGAAGGAACAATTGATGATAGCATATAAGTCCCACAATTCTGGGCAAAGAGCTCCAAGAAGAAGAAGAATTGTTGATGGCGTACAAGTCCCCCAGTGCTGGGCAAATAGCTCCAAGAAGTAAATAAAAAATGGCCACATAATCAAGAAGAATATTATGCAAGTATGCGACGATTTTCAGCTAAAGTTGACGATGCTTAAAAAAATTTTCCTGGGCGAGAATGGAAGAAAACAAAAGTAGCAGATCCAGAACGTTATTTCTACGATGGAGAAAGAACTCAAAAGAAATTGAGTATGGAGGGAGAAAGGACGTTGAGATGATAGCGTAAGCAAAAGCTCATCAAAACGAAGAACAAATTAGGAAGCTATTTAATATTTACATTGTACTCGCCCTCAAATTCCAATTGAAACGCATCGCGAATAGCCTCGGCGGAAGCTCGGTGTCCACCACCAGTATCACTCATCAAAATCAACACATTCTTGGATCTATCGACTCCGAGCTGCACAAGCATCTCGGCGTCGTTGCAGCCGCCGTCGTCATCGGAGAGATTGACGTTTTTCTCACGGCCACTTTTTTTCTGACTGTTACTCCCTTGGTTGGATCCTCCTCCCACCTTCTCTGCAATGAACTTCGTCGCCATGCCTCCGAAAGCCCCGCACAGGAAAGAGGATAGAATAAGAAAAATCAAGAGCCAGAAAGGAATAGAAAATAACAATGTTCTTTTTTTTCCCAGTCTCACCTCACCTAACGGTCAAGTCTCCTTCCCCCTTCGTGAAGAAGGATACCCCCAGTCTCACCTCACCAAACGGTCAAGTCTCCTTCCTTCCCCCTTCGTGAAGAAGGAAGCACATAAAAACAATATTTCATGTCTGATATACAAAAAAATAATCTAAGGTCCTACACATACCTGAAAAAGTATTTTATGACGTTGAAAGCACCAAAAAAAATACTCTAAAACACTAGATAATACTCTAGGATATTATATGGAACTTGGTCTTCTCGGCGCCTTTGCTGTCCCTCCCTCCCTCGATCTCAGTTATGTCGACTCCTATGCCCTCTTCATCTTTTTTCCCTCTTGTTGTCTTCTCCACCGTTTCTTCGTTAGTCGGCTCCTTTGTCTCTTCACCATCGTTTCTTCTCCACTTCATCCTTCAGCGTCTCTATACTCTCCTCTTCTGATGTAGTTCTATTGTCTTCCTCTAACTGCTATACTCCTTCCTCTTCTCCTTTACCGACTCATTCTCCTTTTTTCTCCACCAACTTTCTTTATATATACCCACGTTCTTTCTTGCTCCTATGACCTTTTTCCTCTATTGTGCTTACTATTGATCGGTTTTTCTTTGTTGCTGTTTCATTCTGGCTGTCTTCTTATCTAGTCAGGATGCCTAATCTGGGTTTCCCTGCTTTCTTTAATCCGTTGCTCCTTTTGTTTGATAACTTTTATTCCTCATCTCTTCGATATCATGGTCTTTTGTTGTCTTGGTTTTTGTTTTCGTCTATGTGTGTTGGTTCTTCCCATGCTTATATGGTTTCCTGTTTTTTTTTTGTTTTGCGTTTTGTCACGTATTTGCACAAGTCATGACTCTGTTCCCTAGTATTTGGATTGCTCTCTACTTGGCTTTAATGCCAAAATTCCTATCTCTAGTATGTTTTTCCAAGGATTTTCTCAATACATTAAAAAGGGTACCCACATCCTGACCTATGTTCCGGACTTCTTCTGGTGCATTGAACAGTTTTCGTCATCTTGTTTCTGTGCAATGTCATGACTGGTGTGTTGGATCAGTGCTCTGGTTCATGTCTGGTCTCCAGGCCGGCTCTAGTTTGGGAAGATTTGGATCGGCTTCTTTCTAGGTCTAATGTTTTAGTTGGAGTCTGATACTTGTATTTTTTTTTTTAAGTTGACATCACGCTCATGTGCTTTGTATTAGTTATATGTCATTTTGTAAAGGCCCAATGTTTTATTTTACGGTGAGTTTCCTACCTGGAAATCTACGTGTAAGGAATTACTTTTGAGACAAAATATGTTAAAATGTTTTAAAATAGAGGTTTTGTAGTTATTTTTTATTCATAAAAGCATCATTTACTATTTTTTATTCTTTTCTATGTACTCATCAATTATTGAGAAAAGTTGGCATCCCTCAAAATAATCATATGATGGCAACAAAAATATATTAAAATGTTAGCTTCCCTTGTTTCACCTCCTCAATAAAATTTTAGTCAAAATAAGATAGTTTTGTTACATGATCTTTTTATCAAATTTTTATTCAGTTTGCTATTTTTTTATTTTCATATTCCTAATTTATTCAACTTTGTGCGTATGCATCTTCTAAAGGTAACGTCATTGAATAGCTGATACCAATTAATAATCAAAATAAATTTAAAAATTAATTATATAATCATTGCATAAGTGGAGATAGATGAACATTATGATCATTACTCTCTCCTTTTTATAGAATCAAATATGGGGAAAATATCATTTAAATACCATTTGAATTTGGAAAACCGTAAAAAATGTTAGTATATGGAAAGGACACATAGCTCTTTAAGGAGAAATATATGATTTTGAAATGTTGTTTTTTATCAAAATGCTCTCATTTTTTTTTTTTTAAAAAAAGGCAAGTTCCCCTAGCAGTCGGAGCTCCGGTGACAACTTTAATAATGCTATTAACTACTTTGGTATAACTTGAGCTTCCCAAGTTGTCAATCTCTATGCCCAAATTATTAATTGTTATACTTAAATTGTCAACGCCGTCAAAATGAAATAGTTGCTAATTGCATATTTAAGTTGTCAATGACGCTTGATAAGAGTACCGACAATTTGAGTATAGGCAATGACAATTTCAAGATAACAATTAGCAAAACACAAACAAAAACCTGGTCATAAACAAACTAAAATGTGGTAGTTGCTAATTGCTATCCTCAACTTATCATCACCTATACTCAAGTTGTCAACAATGCTTGATAGGAATGTTGAAAATTTGAATATAGACAATAACAACTTCATAATAGCAATTAGCAAAACACAAGCAAAAACCCAGCCACAAACAAAATTGAGATGAGAGGGTTTATATGATTCTGAATTGGAACAGTGAAGGAAAATTCCTGATCTCCCATGTAAATTCTCGCCAAGTGAAAATTAGGAACCAAGAAACAATAACAAGAGTGAGAGAGTCGGAACCCCCATCCAAGCAGAGCTAGTCGAAATATAATTTTGTTTTTTGACTTGAGTAGGAGCAATGAACAAAAAACCGGATTGGATCGGCTGGTTCGACCAGTTGAACCGGAAACTAGTCAGTGTTCCAGTCTTATCTACTATTAAACCGTAAAATCGGTTGGACCGGTTAAAACCGGTCAAAACTGGTAAAACCGGTGGTCCAACCGGTTTCATTTTTTTTTTTTTAGTTTTTAATCATTATTTTGTACTATTGTTTTGGGAAAACTGAATATTGAAGACCAAAATGAAGAGAAAACTAGGTAAAGAAAGAACAAATCTAAAAAAAAATGAAAAAAATAATGAAAAAAATTATTTAAAAGGATATAATAATTATAGGAAAAGAGATCATATATAAGTATAAGTATAATAACTAATACTAATAGATTTTAAGCATTTTTTTTCTAAAAATCTTCATTTTTATCTATAAAAGTTTAAAAATATATTAATATATATATTGTCACTAATAAATCATAATATTTTAATACGGCTGGTTCAACTACCGATTAGACCCCGGTTGACCCATTAACCCTTAAACCTATACCGTAATCGGTTCATTGCCCGATCCGATCTTTTGTTCATTAAGTAGGAGTATTATTTTGTTGAGATTATTTTCATTTGAGATTTTTTGTTAGGAATCAAGAAACAAAAGTGAGAGAGTCAGAACCCTATCCAAGTTGAGCCAGCAGGAATATAATTTTGTTTTTTGTTTTTTGTGGTTTTTTGACCTGAGCAGGAGTATTATTTTGTTGAGATTATTTTCATTTGATAGGAGGGGTGGCCATTTTGTCAAATGCTTTTCACACGTCATCTGCTTCAACTCACTTGCGTATTTGTCAACCAATTTCAAGTTGAAGCTATGGACTAGATTCTCCGTCGACAATGAAGAGTGGTTGGTGAAGTCGATGATAGCTCTCTCCTCCTCTCCGTTTTTCGTTTGAAAATCGACCCATACCGGTTTTTTTTTTTCCAAAGAAAAGGATGGTTGTTTTCTTGTTATTAGATTAAAATTTCAACGATTCAGATTTAATATATTATTAAAAAATTATTATTAAAATATTATTTTAATAATATATTAAATCTGAACCGTTAAGATATTAATGTGCTCCAATAAAAAAAAGGATCATCCTTCTCTTTTGAAGAAAAGTACAAAAGTACGGGAGCCGGGTTCCCAACCATCCTTGAGCTTCTACAATTTCTTGTTCTTAATCCTCAGACTAGCTTCCCACTCATCCCTCTCCACCAATTTCCTTAACCCCAAAACCTCTTCTCTCCCTCTCCACCAATTTCTCACTGCCGACAACCGTAATCCTTCGTCCATTCGCGTCGTTCTATGTTGCACCAGATCTCTCCTCTTCGGCGAGGTCCTTCAGCTTCTTTCTTTCGTTGCCCTCGCCCTCTGCTTGGGTTGACCATGAATGAGAGAGCAGAGGAGTAAGAGAATGCTGGTGGTGTGAGGGTGGCAAGGAAGTGGAGGAGGAGGTGGGGTAGGAGATGAGAGAGAAAGAGGATGAGGAGGAAGAAGATAGAAAGATGGAAAGTGACAAGTGTTGGACATTTTGATAAAAACGGCCAAACTTCAACAATCCATATTACCAAGGTATTAAAACTCGGATCGGGCATTGAACCGGTCGGGGTACTGGGTTAAGGGTCAGTGGGTCAAACCGGGACCAAACTGAAGCTAAACCGGGACCAAACCGGTGAGAAATTGAAAATTTTAGACTTATAGTATGAAATTCTAAAGGAAAAAGTAAAAATTTTTTTTTTTTTTTTTATAAGTGAACATGGACCGGACCGGTTTCCCGGCCGGTTCGCCGGTTCCCGGACCGGACCGGTTTCCCGGGCCGGACCGGCCAGTCCGGTCCGGATTCCATTACACTGCATATTACTATCCAATCACCCATCTACCTTTTTCCTTTTATTAACTGATATTTTAGGGTTTTCTTAATCTATAATTCTATATAATATTCATCATGACCTATTTATGAAAATAAGATGAGGATGAAAATATCGTTTGCAACTCTAATCATCTCCTTATAACATTTTTTAACTTGTTAAAGGATAATTCTAACAAATTATAATTTTTTTACAATGAGCTGATTTTAACTACTTAGATAAATTATTTAATTTAAAAGTAGTTAAAGATGCTTAAAAAAATAATAAAAGGGGTATTTTATATATAAAACTTGAATTAAAATAGTGTGATTACTATTATTTTCGAAATGAGTGTTTAATTTTTTTAACTCCTCCATGCAGTGCTATTTTTTTAATTGTTAAAAATTTCAAATTACATGAATGTTTACTAAAAAAAATCAAATTATATAATTTAGGTCTTGGTTTTGATAACATCTTATTTTCTTAAACTAGTAAGCTTTCCATTTTTTGCGCGACAATGTCTAGATATTGCCTATACTTGGGTTCGGACTTGAACTTTTAGGATTGTTTTGTTTGGTATGATTGATTTGGAGAGGAGGCGAGTAGAGGGGAAATTTTTATGAGCTAGATTTAAAAATAAAATTAGAAAAGTTGAGTTAAAAAATTTTAATAAAAAGAAGATGTAACATAAAAGAATAAGAAAAATTAATTAAAATCTTTTAACTTTTAACTCTATTTGACCAATTTTTTTAAATATAACTCACAAAAAATTTCCCCCTCCCCTCCAAATCCCCCGTTCCAAACATACAATTAATGTATTATCTTGTGCTTTTAATATATAACTAGCATGAACTCCCTCGCAAGTTACGCGGGGAGCAAATGTTTATGCAAAAAAATAATTATCATTATACACTATCATCTATTGCAAATAAGTTTAAGTCACAGATTCACTTTATGCTACCAGTGCAAATTCTTCCAACGCATGAGTTGAAGACATCTACTAAGAGGATCACCATGAAAATCAGCCATTAGTGGAATTTTATGTCCTGTAGTATATGTTATTGAACAATACGATTATCTCACATCCTTTCCATAAACATATTAAACCTTCTTACATTTTAATGAAGCCATAAATATTGTACACCTCAGTCCAAAAAATAAAAAATATTGCACACCAAATTTGCAAAATAGTTTGTAAAGGCTAAAACAAATGAAGTTGATTACTACATAACATAGGAGCACATTTGGTGGGAAAGAACATAACATACGAGTAGTACAAAGGGAAAGTACATGAAGTTTTTAATTGCAAACCCAAATAAACGAAAAAAAACACAATCACAGAGTAAATACTACAATGAAAATACAATCAACTATGTAAATTCCTAAACACTTCCTTGTATACTACATTTAATGAGGTCCTACTTGTACCATCCGCATTAGTAGAGATATATAACTTCAAGCTATACATGCTTCTAAATCTTGATAATGTAATATATAATTGCCCATGTGTGAACACTGGTTTTGAAAGATATACCCCAACATGACGAAGTGATTGACGTTAACTTTTGTTGATAGTCATTGCAAAACTCAAATTAATTGGGAATTGTCTCCTTCTCATGTGAAATGGTTATCTACTTTCTAATGGTTCATATCCATCCTATAAATTAACACCTTCTGATTTGGGTTTGAACCATTCAATGTAATTGCTTCAATGATATTCTTGCTAAGCTTAGAGATACGTAGTTGAGTACCATTGCATAAGCCTGATGCTTGATCTATATTCATTAATAGCATAACAGAAGCTCCTGCCTTTAATAAAAGCTTGTGAGGTGGCAAACTTGAGCTATTAACAGTGTTCAAGAACTCTATTGTGTACAAATTGTCAAAGCTGTCACTGTCATTTGTAGATTTACATATAGAGTTGCAACTTAGAAATTCATAAGCATCACCAGGCAATAAAGAACACATGTACTCGTTAATTTTATTCACAGCTTCTATGGTAGGTGATAGTATTGCTCTTTCATTGAAGTAGTCATTGTTGAAAAGGTTATCTTCTAGATTTGCGTACGTAGATAAAACAAAAGCCTCAATTGGATTTATAGATTCTGGTAGTAGAAATTGATTTGGAATCTCAATACCATACATACCATTATGTGATTCACCTATCTTCCCATTGCCTTCATTTAGAAGCTAGTTACTAAACCACTCTAATTGGTTGATGTCGGTACTTGAAGTTCCAGTAGCCAACCTCATGTTTTTTGTCAAATTGAAGATGATGCAATAATCTCATAATATAGAAGAGTTAATACATGCATTAACAATTGTAGCCCTTATGCCTTTTGGTATTAGTGGAAGTATTTGCCGAAAATCCCCACCCATAAGAATGCATTTGCCACCAAATGGTAATCAGCATGCACAATATCCTTTGAAAAACAATCAAATGCTTCAATGCAAGATCTCTGCACCATTGGAGCTTCATTCCATATTATTAACTTTGTGCTAACAATTAAGTTTGCAAGTACTGAGTTTTGCCTAATTGAGCACATTAAATACTAAGTTATCTATATAGGAATTGCAAAGTGTGAATGAGCTATCCTACCTGAAGGAAGTAAAGTTGCTGCAATACCACTTTATGCAACTGTTAATACAATATGTCCTTTGCCACACAATTTAGATGTCAATGTATTCCACAAGTATGTTTTCTCCGTTCCACCAAAACCATAAACAAAGAAGAAGCCTCCAGTAGGTGAATCTAATGAGCTCATAACATGATCAAATATATTTTTTTGCTTATCAGTAAGAAAATATTTTAACTTTTAACCCTATTTCTCCAATTTTTTTAAATATAACTCACAAAAATTTTTTCCCCTCCCTCCAAATCCCTCGTACCAAACATACAATCAATGTACTAGTTTATGTCTTTAATATATAATATCTACTTAATTAATTCAAATAGATTTAAAAATTAGTTAAATTAGTTATTTGTAAAATATGTGTACTGATTTTTCTAAAATACCCTATTAAATCATTTACACTCGAATTGCCCCCTTTGGTGCAAACTTCCATAACATATGCAATCAATGGAGAGAAATTCTTATATAAACTTGGTTTGTCACGTCATTTGTGGTCCAATCAATTAAAATAAAATAACTTATGAGTTGATTTGACACCTCCTAAATATCAGCTAACATATTAATAAAATTAGAAGATTTCACAATATTCACTTTTTCATTACTTGTAAAATCTTAGTTAAGGGATTCATTTTTTTAAGAAAAATAAAAATATGAAATACATGAGCAACATACTAGAATTAATATTAGTTGAATTGTTGTATTTTAACTGGTCAGACCACAAATGTCGTAGTAAACCAAGTTCACTCAAGAATTCCTTATCAATAGAAATAATTTAGGAAAAAAATCATAACTATGAGATATAAAGTAGATTGAGGTTTTATATTTAAGATCAAATTAAAACCCAATTAACTCTTACATTGAAGAACAGAGGTAGTATTATGATATGAGAATATTTTAATATCAATAAACCAAAATTTATGAGTACTTCATGAGATATTAATTGTTTTTTAAGCAAAAATATAATTTCATTATACAAAAAGAAAATACAGACACTAATTTACAGCAAAAGCAAACTAAACCAACCCATAAATGTAACCCCTTACCTTAATAGCCAAATTTATAGTTCGAGAATGTGTCATTAAGTTGAAATAGAGACCAGCGGTTAATTTAAAACTTTTCCAAAACTTGTTTAGTGCGGTCTCACGTTCACATCTCGAATATAATTGGTCTGTCCCGTTCGGTTTCATTCATACATATCAAAGTGCAACAAAAAATTCATGACAACGCTCAGGTTTCGTTACTTCATAAAGGGTTTACAACGCTTAGTTTCTCATACAGGGGATTACACAACACTATTCAATATATACAACATGTGCAACTAATCCCCAACAAAATATGACAACCAACTACTAAAATTAAACCTCCTAGCTAGGAGCTCTAACCGCCCTTCATCACTTGCTTTTTCTTTGAACCGCTTGACCTTGCTGTAGGTTAGTCATTGAAAAGAATGAGATTCAAAAGAATCTCAGTAGTGACAATTCACTTATAACATGTACAATCACAAAGCATGTAAGCAAATCACAACAACAACAACAACACAACGGCATTTTTGCGACAGCTTTTGCTGCATTCACAACGGTATGTTTGACAACAGCATGTTTCACAATAGCACAACAATGACATTTCATAACGGCAATGTTACATCACGGCATATTCAATGAAATGACATACATGCAAGACATCATACACATAATAAGAGAAAGAGTTACTATCTTGTTCTTTTCGCTCGTGTACTGGCACTGGTTTATCACGTGCAGGGCAAATGTCAAATCCTATAATTAGAATTTCATCGACAGGTTATTACTTAATCCAATTCTTTAATTCAAACACTCAAGTTGGTTATCATTAGGGACATTTAATCAAATCAACTAAGGAGTTAAAGTGGTCAATTAACCTGACAGACCAATTCCTAACCTCAAAGTAGGGGTATTCAAATTCGGAACTGGGACCGGGATCCACCACTCCCGGTCTCGGTTTTTGGCCGGGATGCAAATTGCATCCCAGTCCCGGTAATCCCGGGCGGGACCGGGATCAAACCGGGAAATCCCATTTTTTTTAAAAAAAATTAAATTTTAAAAATATTACTCCCTCCGGTCCTAATTATAGGACATATTTACCTAACTTTGGAGAAATTAAGAATAGTAGTTAAATTAGTTAATCTTATTTATTTTCCAAAAATGCCCTAACTTTGGAGTATTAATTGGAGTACTTCTTGTATATAAGGAAATTATAGTTAAGGACCTCATAACTCATTGTTTGATTAACAAAGTTAGATTTGATTCATTCATTACAAAGATTGAGAATTAATTTCTCCAGCTAGTGCGCAAGAGCTAAGAAAAAACCACAAACAACGTGTATTACTCTATATTTTAAAAGACTATTAAAAGGCGTTAACTTAAAGTTTCTCAGGGTTTTAAAATTATTTTATTAAAAAAATAAAAGAAACAGTAGAATTGAGGTATATGTGACATTAATGAGTTGCAAGTATTACTCACTTTATAAAATACATAAGTGTATTATAAAATTGTTATTGTGTTGCATTATTATTGAGAAAGTATCAATGGGGGTATTTTGGGAAGAAATTGACAAAAATTAAAAATTTGTCCTATAATTAGGACCAAGATCAACTCCTAAATATTGTCCTATAATTAGGACCGGAGGGAGTATTATTTTAGTTAAATTTTCTATAAGTTAGTGTTTAAAGTAATTATTTAACATCTAATAAGGTCATAATAATCACACAAATTGATCTAGAATTGAAGAATAACATTTTATTATTATTATTATTATTATTATTATTATCACCTTCATCATTTTTGTTATTATTTTTATACATTATATAGTAGGATTAATATCACGATATATACAGTTTAACTCCAACTAAATATGTGATACACATTTTATCAAATGATAACTTAAATTATGGGATAAAAAATACAAAAATAAAACAATAACTTAGTTTTTAAGAAAAAAATTTAAAAAAAAATATAAAAAAAACCGGGACCGGGACCAGGATCACAAGGTGTGTGACCGGTCCCGGTCCCGGCCGGGACGGGAAATTCCCGGGATCAAAATTCCGGGACCGGGACCGGGACACTTTGGACACCCCTACCTCAAAGTTCAACAATACTATATTATGCCATTACATCTTCAATTTTCGCATAAGGGACCAAATCTGCCAGAACGTTTCAGCAACTTTGAAAAATCATAACTAACTCTATAAAAATCAAAATGGGGTGATTCTAAAGGCTATGCGACCCTTATTTAGTCTAGTTTTAAGGAAAAATATCACCCACAGCTAGCTGGATACACAACATTCCCAGAATTTTCATATGTTGCACACTGTCAGAATTCAACCCAATTTTCATGACCTAACTTCAAAAATTCATAACTCCTAGCTCATAAATCGAAATGACATGAAATATATGTTCATTTTGAAGCTTGACATGTGAACTTTAAGACTGAAACGTTTCCAAATTTTCAGAGATCATTTGGTTATCCAAAAACACCATACCAATAAGGTACCTCGCTGGAATTCTGTTCAGGCTGAAAACCCAGATTTACATTTGAGTTTCAATGACCCAAAATTCACAACCCGGGGCTATTCCCACATAATTTTTCATGTAGAACAAAATGGTAACATCAAAATTAACAAATTCCCACTCATTCTCCATGTTCTATTTTGGCAGAAAAATCAAAATAAATTCTAACAATTACCAACTTCCAATTTCAACATTAAACTTATGTCAAATGGTTTCCAATCATCATAAACCACCAATAACACAACCAAACCATCATGAATTACCCAAACCCTTGTTTGGCCAAAATCAGGGAAGATTTACACATGCCAAAATACCCATTCAACGAACACAATCAATAGCTCAAATTGATGCTAATACTCACCTCTTGCTTCTTCTTAAGTTCTTTCTTTGATTCTTCAGCTTTTGTTCTTGCAAAGTGGTTGAAAACTCCTCTTCTTCAAAAACAAAAACCATAGAAATGAAACTAAGGAAGAGAGGAACAAGTTTCATGAAAGACTCTTGAACCATAGATGAGGTTAAGAAGGTGAAAATCCAAGATGAAACCCTTACCTTAAACTTGTTTCTTCACTTGTTCTTTTCGTGCTTTAGCTGGCAGACTTAGAGAATGAGAGAGAGAGAGAGAGAGAGAGAGAGAGAGAGTGAATAATAGTCAGTTTTTCCCTTCCCTTATCACTTAAAAACCTGACTGCAAAGTTGGACAAAAAGGAGAGGAAAATATGTGGTCCACATGTGTTCTTTCTTGGTGAAATCCTATGATAATTTCCAATATGTTTGGTTTGCTTTTTCTCTTTCCTACCTCTTCCTCACTTGGCCAACTTTACCTTAGATATTTGATGAAGAATTAATTACTTTAACCCATTCACTCTTCTTGCTTCCTCTTAGCCTTAATTATTGACAAGGAGGGAGGGGTTTGTTTGACTTGTATCTTCTTCTTCCTTTTGGTATGTCTTTGACCAACTTCTTTCTTTCTTTGTCCCAACGTACCACATGAGCAAAAGGTGAGGGATTATTTGATGCAATTCTCTCTCTTTCTCTTCTTGGCTTCTTGACTGACTCCAAGCATAAAGGTGAGAATATTGATTAAATCCTAGCCACTTTTGTTGACTCTAAATGTAAGAATATATCAATTAAATTCTCTTCCTTTCCTTTCTCAAAGCTTGAACGAAATATGGGAGCAAAGGAATACATATATATTATTTTAATCTTGCATAAGCATAGAGTAAGGAGAGAACGGTTTTCTTGTAGGAAAGAGAAAAGAGAGTGTGTTGACTTGGTCTTACACTTGGTCTTGCATGTGCCTTGTGTCAATATAAGAGGACAAGATAAGGAAATTGCTTTAATTATCTTCCTTATTACTTCTATTTTATAAGAGCAATCTTGGCCCTTCATTTTGTGTCCCAAATCTATCCTCAAGATCAAGTAGCAATTAACTCTTGATCATGGCAAAATTAATTAGAATGTCATTAAACCCTTTTATTTCACTAACTATTACATTTAACCCTTAATCATATTTTGGGATATTGCAATAAACCATAAGAAACTACAAGACATTACAGCATTTAAACCAAAAATAGAGCACACAAACTATCAAGCCAACCCCGGTGGATTAGAGGAATAAAAGCTAGCCTCTTATCCATCATATCGAAAGAAGTGCCTCAAAGGATGGCCTGGTTGTCCCAAGGACATGCTCAATTGAACTCAACCTCCTTGACACTAATACTGCGCAATCAGTGCAGGTTCAATAAGCTCTCCTATCACAAAAGGTAAGAAGCAAACTTCTAAGTCAAGGAGAACTTTGAAAGCAACAACTATTATGACATAGTTATGCCACCCAATACCTCAAACAAAAGTAACTCATAAGAAATGGCAAACACATAAACAACATGAAACACACATAACAGGGGAAGAAAAAATAAATAGGTTAATATTATAGTTGGTCCTTATAATTTGATTGAATTTTGATTTTGAATATATAATTTTAAATAGTTGGTTTTGGCTCCTATAATTTCATAAGAATTCAGTCTGAATTTAACGAATAGTCCCTATACTTTTGATGAGTATTTATTTTGGTCTCTAGTCATAAATTCTAGCCAAGTCCTTTTAAAATTATAGGGACCAAAACCAGCTATATGAAATTACAGAAATTAAAATAAAAATTCGATTAAATTGTAAGAACTAACAATGATTTTAGCTCAATACAAATTATTCTTACTGTATCCTCTCTATTTTTAAAAAAAAAAAATTGATACAACTCACAATGTTAAGAAAACCATGAGTTAATTACCTTGTTAAAGTTAAAATAGGAAAGAAATATTTAATTATTCATTGACATTAATTATAAACCTATATGTAAAATGGAACAAGGGAAGGAAATAGGCTCAGCCTCTAACAGGGGCCTACGGCCTAGCCTACATAAAGCCTAATCTAGCCTATTTAGTAAATAGGCTAGGCACAGGCTCAGGCCTATTGCCAAACATATTTAGATAAACAGGTTAGGCCTATTTTCATAAGGCCTAGCCTACAAACTTACACGCCTGACCTATTTAACTTTTTTAATTTATACTATAATATAAGAATATATAATGTCATCTAAATAATTGTATAAATTATTTATAAATTTACAAACTTAACTTTAATTCTAAGTTTCACATTTCATCGTTATTACTTTCAATGTTTACTTTTGCATCAATCATTAACCCCCACCTCTCTTCTCTCCGATCACTGGAGATGATAATGCTAACTCACTCCCTCTCTCTTAATTTGTGCTGTCCACTAAAGCATAATAATTTGTATGAATTTATTTTAGTGCCAAATGAAATAATATAATCTTAGTAGGAGGAGTTTGTTTCAATTTATGTAGGACCAGTAAAAGAGATAAAATGTAGTTTTACATGTTACTTATTAGGCTTGTTCAATTTTAGAAAATATATCTTATTAGTCAGCATACATTAGTTTTTCTCATTCTTATTTGCTCACACAATTGTTGTCACTAGAGATTCTTTCCTTTTTTTTTTTACTAAGTTTTTATATTACAACGAAAATGAATGCTAAGCTTTCAAGACATAAAGTAATATTTTAAATAAGCGTGAACGTGGTTATATATGAATTTTGTTGTATAGATTTTAAAGGCTATTTAAATGCTTATATTTTAAGTAGGCTTTTAAATAGGCTTCAGACCTTATCAGGCCTTTTGAAGGCTCAGGCTCAAACTTTAAAAAAAAACCTACATAAAAACCCATACTTTAAATTTCTGTTGTAGACCCAGGCTTATTTAGGAAAAGTCAAGCCTAACCTAGCCTATTTCTACCCTTAAACAGAACAAAATAATTGCTAAAATGTCAGTCAAAGAGAAATGGAGGGAGTATATCATAACAATTTATTATTCCTTGATAATTATAAAGATAAAAAAAGAAAATTAAAACCCAAAAAAAGAACTTAAATTAAATTGATTCATTGTATAAGTTTTAGAGTAGATTTATTTTATGAATATATCTTCAGGTATTTTGAGTTTTTTCTTTAAAAATACTAAATAAATAAAATACAGGAGTTAAACCACCTAAAAATATAAATAATAATTTTTATTTAATATTGAAATGTAGCATTTATATGAAAATCTATAATAGCTTTATCATTTTAATATAATTGATATTTTTATAAAAAAAATATGAAAAATTATAAGTATATTTGATGATTTGCTAGCCCAGCAAACGAAATTGAGCAAAAAAAGAAACTTATATCCGACAACATGTCCATATTTTACTCATTTTAAAATTAGCCCCTTCACAATTTCGACGTTCCAAACACACCCTTCGTTCATAGCTTCGATTCACTCACTCTCATTTACCCTATTTTCACAAGAGGCCCCAATTCTAGGTTTTTCTGTGCATCTGAATCTCTTTTCAGAGACCCTTCTCTAGGTAAGTCCTTCTTCTTCCGCTAGTGGGGTTTCATTCCTCTTGATCGGGTGTTGTTTCTGTGAACGATTTTCGAAACAATTAGCCTTAACAACTTGTGGAAAAATTATCTTTTTTAATTAGAGAGGAAGTTATCATCTTCTTCATCCCACTTTGGACTGTTTACTAAGGTGCATTGGTATTCAGTTGTTGATAATTTGTTGTTACAAGTTTATGCATGTATGCGTGTGATAGAGTATTTGGAAATATTTGATCATTGGAAGTTGTGTCGGCTGACTCTGTTGATGACTATTTCCAGTTAAAGCATCCATCGTAGGCTCTTTCATCTTATAATCTTGTCTGTTTCCATTAAACGGACACTATTTCTGCTGAAAAGAATTGTCATATTCTTAGTCCAGCGTATAGGCTTGTCCATCATCTTCTTCCTTAGATAGAAAGAATTAGTCATATTCCCACTCTGGGACCAGTTAGCAGATGCTTGTTGGTGGTTTCTTGTTCGTAATCCGTAACTATAAATTCATATGTTTTGTTCAATTGATGGGATTATTTTTAAAGAATTGATCACTGCAAGTTGTGTCAAGTTTTGTTCGTTGACTTGGCTGATAACTAGTTCCAGTTAGGTATACGTTGTAGAGTCTGTAGGTTGTCCCATCTTTTTTCTTTGCATATCTTATAAAAAGTTTTCTGTCTTTGGTGAAAACAAATCTGTTTTTCTTGGTTAAAGTGAAAGTTTTGGCTCTCGTATTTTTTGAATGTTTCAGCACTTTAACAAGGTAGATACATGTGCAAATGAATTTCTATATACCATCCTTTCGAGTTCAGTGTTGGTATCTTATGCTATACATTGTCCTAAAATTATGAAATCAAGAATGTTTTACCTTTCCATTGACATCTTACGGATTGTTATTTTGCATAGAAGTAGAACACAAGCACTCTTTCTTGACATTGTTGGCCTTCCTTTGAATGGTTATTATCCTTGAATGCAATTTTAAATTTACTTGTTGACTGTTGAGTATAATTTAGATACTTACTCATGAACTTCTATTTAGCTGTGGAAATGGTGAAGGGGAAGCTTATACTGATCAGCCAATCTGGTGGTGAAGTTTTGACAAATGATGATGGATCTATGTCATATACTGGAGGCGAAGCACATGCAGTGGAGGTTAATCATGAAACAAGTTTTGACGATCTCAAGCTAAAACTTGCTGAACTATGGAATTTACAAATTAGGACCTTGTCCATAAAGTATTTTCTTCCGGGGAACAGGAAAACTTTAATCTCCGTATCAAATGATCGAGACCTGAACAGGATGAAAGAATTTTATGTGGATTCAATTACTGCTGACGTTTTTATTTCTGGTAAAGAAGGCTTTGACCAGGAATCCTTAAACATGAATATCAGGTTGTTCTTTAAATTCTCTTCTTTCATAAAGTTTCCTTCATTGTCATTCCATTTTTAGACAATGATATTGTGTGTAGAATTAGCTTTCTTGGTGCTGGAATCGGTTCTATACTTTATATTCACATTGACTAAATCTTGTCTTCATTTGCAGGAGAAATGAAATAAACGAAGCTGAAGCTGTGACCCCTGCCATTCTTTCAAAATCAAAATCCAAAACTGTTCGCAAACGAAAAGCATTAGGTATGGCTGCTGCTACCTTAGTGTTCCCACATTCCTATTGCTCATGTGCCAAATTGGCTGACTTTGTTATCTGTTAAATTGACTACTTTAAGTCTCCCTGCAGCCAGCACTTCTGCAAACCGTTCTTCAAATCATGCTGTTACTAATAATCATGGTGCTGCCTATTCCGGTCCACCTGGTTGTGTCGCCATCACCACTGATATATCCTCCCATGGCGGAATCTTAAGTGATATGGATGCTAGTCCTGCAGATGCAGTTAAGAAGCGAAGGCGTGCTGCATCTCGTGCAGTTACTGCTAGTGGTCCTACAATTGAAGCAGTATCTGGAGAAAGTAATAAAGTGATGTCACGGAAAAAGAATAAGAAAAATCATGGTGCTGCTGCTGCTGCTGATAATGCAGAGCACCAACTAGATTTGCTATTTAATGACGATTCTGACAATTTACTTGATGTTGTATCTGATATAACTCCGGGGAAATTAGTCGAATGTTGGAAACACAGTATTACTGGTGTTGGACAGGACTTTAGAACTGTCCAAGAATTTCGTGACGCCTTGCAGAAATATGCCATTGCGCATCATTTTGCATATAGGTATATCAAGAATGACACAATTCGTGCCAGAGCCAGATGTGCATGCGAAGATTGTCCGTGGAGGATTTTTGCTTCGTGGGTCCCAGCTGCTGAATCATTTAGAATTAAAAAGATGGAGGAGCCACATACTTGTGGGGGAAAATCTTGGAAGTCTACTCATCCCTCAAAGAACTGGTTGGTAAATGTTGTAAAGGACAGATTGCGAGATAACCTTCATCACAGAACAAAGGAGATTGCTAGTGGCATTCACCGAGACTTTGGGATTAAGGTGAATTACTCTCAAGTATGGCGTGCAGTTGAAGAAGCTAGGGAACAACTGCAAGGTTCATACAAAGAGGCGTACAGCCAGTTGCCTAGGCTTTGTGAGAAGATGTTAGAGTCGAATCCTGGCAGCCGTATCAAGCTTGTCACAAGTGAGGACAAAAGATTTCAGCGCCTTTTTTTGTCCTTTCATGCTCTGATACAAGGATTTCAGGCTGGTTGCCGCCCTCTTCTATTCCTTGAGTCTATACCTTTGAAATCAAAACATCATGAGGTTTTATTGACAGCTACTTCTCTAGATGGTGATGATGGTGCTTTCCCTGTTGCACTGTGTATAGTTGATGTTGAGAATGATGATAACTGGAATTGGTTTTTGGAGCAGTTGAAGCTTACAATACCGACTTCCCAGCCCTTGACTTTTGTGTCCGACTGGGAGAAGGAGTTAAAGCAAACAGTTCTAAAGGTATTCGAAAACGTCCACCACGGTTATTCCATGTACCACCTCCTGGACAGCTTCAAGAAAAGTCTGAGGGGTCCTTACCATGGGGAAGGTAGGCCTTCTTTGCCAGTTAATTTTCTATCTGCTGCTCACGCGCTGCGGCTCGACGGTTTTAAAATGTTCTTAGAACAGATTAGAAAGGTCTCTACTGCAGCATATGATTGGGTCATGGAAGTTGAACCAGAGCAATGGGCAAGTGCAATATTCAAAGGTGAGCGATATAATCATATTCTTGTAGATGTTGCTGAGTTATACACCATGTGGATCGATGAAGTGCGAGAGCTACCCATAACACAAAAGGTAGAAGCACTTAGATGTAAGATCATGGAGTTAATAAACAACCGTCGGGCGGCTTCGAGTAGTTGGACATCGAGACTGACTCCATCAAAGGAGGAACTGGTACTAGACGAATCCCTCAGGGCACAGGGCCTTAAAGTCTTGTTCTCATCAGACACCTTGTTTGAGGTTCATGACGATTCTGTCCGTGTCGTTGATATTGAAAAGTGGGATTGTAGCTGTTTGAGATGGAAAGCAACAGGGCTGCCATGTTGCCATGCTATAGCTGTCTTGAATTGCACACGTCGAAGTGTATATGACTACTGTGTGAAATACTTCACTGCTGATAACTTCCATCGCACGTACTCTGAATCCATAAATCCTGTCTCTGATTATTTATCCATAAACCCTGCTTCTGATTATTTGAACCATAGCGAGGAAGCCGAGCAAGACGATGAGGAGGAGGCGGAGGCAGAGCCTGAGACTGAGAGTAATGTACTTCCTCCTTGCAATTCAAGACCTTACGGCCAAAATAAGAAAGATGAGAATAAAACAGCAAAGAAATCTAGGAAGACTGTTACTTGTACCAAGTGCAAAGGAAGAGGCCATAATAAGGCTACTTGTAAAGAGACATAGTTGAGTTTTTTGGACTGCCAATGCCACTGCTTGGAGAATTATTACTATTCCATCAATGTATAATGATAATAATGAAAATGAAAATAATTTAGGTTTGTGTGGCATTGTTGTTTTTAGTTTTTTACCCCTTCTTTTTGTTCTAAGTAATTTTTAATGAGAATTAGATAGCAGTTGGCTTGTTTCTTCCTATGTGCTTCACATGATGCAATTCTTTGCATCTAAATTTTTTGGAAAAAAAAAATTAATGGTTATTCATATGGTTTCGCTTAATTTCTAATTAGGTCTTTGTGGTTTGTTTTCATTAGTTCCTCACAGTTTTTTCAATTATAGTCCTTAGTATGTATGCTCAGAATATGTTAATTAGAGTTGGCTTAAATACTGATTAAGTGACATGTATGTTGCTACAAATTGAAAAAAAAAAAGATTCCTTAGAAAATGAAATGAGGAGATAAATTTTATTTATAATCAGCAAGACAAATTATTCTGCCCATGATTGATTGTCTTAAGTTAATCTAGTTGTATTTTGAATGGGAGCCATATCATTAACTACTAATGTTTCTTTTACAAATTAATAAATTATGAGTATATGGAATAATATCTATAATTGAGAAAACCATAAGGATTCAATAAAAAAAATTATAATAACTTGATTAAAAACGAAATAATTATCAACTTTTCCAACTTTTTTAAACCTCATTGAGTGATCCATATATGACCCTGAGGAATGGTGCACTAGGCTAAAGTTTGCAACCAATAATATCGATCACACCTGGAGAGGCTTTATTTAGGAGCACATTGCTCAAGTACACTTTAAAGACTACTCAAGACTAAAAGTTACACTAACTTTTTTTATTCATTTATATAATTCTTTCTATTACTTCATAGTCTATACTTTTGTTTAGCTTCAATTTTTTAACTGAATTATTCTGAATTTAATTTTTTTAATTTCAAGAGATATATTTAAATTGATGTTTTATGTTTTAGTTAAAAAACTAAAGCATGTGATAATTGTTTATTTAAAAATAAGTCTCCATATATTTAAAAAGAAAAAAATATATTATTTTTATAGAAGACAAGTTAACAAAAGCCAATGCAAATATTTTGTGCCACAAGAATAATCCCTCGTTCTGAATAATAATCTTAGTGCTTGTCCTTACAATTCAAAAACAACCACCACCACCAACTCACTTTCATTTTACAGATTACTAATTTAATCGCAATATAATCAAAATCTTTCATAAAATTAAAATCATCTACAATCATTTATAAAATATTTACTGATGTGGTATTATTATACTATAAATCTTTTATCCTCATTTATCAAAATAATATTTTTTTCTATATAACTGTCAGAATGAATGAGATTCAAGCATTGTTGGGTCATATTGATAATATCTCTCTGCAGGTCGTTTTTCTACTCGAATTGAGACCCGAGTTTAAACAGGCAAAACCCCTTTCATTAAAACCAATGCCTCTTGGTTCAAAAACTCTTAGATACCGTACATTTTTCAAAGATACCGTATATTTTTTAAATCATGTAATTATTTTTTAGGGGAAAAAATCAAATATTTCATCACAACTTCCGGTTACACAAACATAATTCATATAGGTTAAAAATAAAAGCCAACATTTTTATTAGCAGTGATTAGAATTCTGAAACATCTCCGGCAACTACAATTTATGAGTCCAGGACTCACAAAAGACATGTCAAAGCAAAGCATAAGTTGCCATCTAATATTTCTCTCTATACACAAAACCATACCACTCCATAATACACAGACCCTAAAATACTACATCATCTATACTGCATATCCTACCTCTCACATTCCATTTCGAGCAATACAATCTACTTTTCATGTCTCCATCTGGATTAGTTTGGACCCCGATAAACCCTCCGGTTACAATAAGGTAGGCACAGGATACCGAATGCTCCACGAAAAATAAGAACTACTTTTCATGTCATGATATTGCAGAAAACACTGCTTTTTCACCTTGTTCATGATCAGTAACAAGTTTTGAAGTCATCATCCTGCAAAAGTAGACTCACACACAGGGCATGGAGGGTCGCGTCTTTCTTCTAAGCTGGTTTTTTGATCCAAGCATTCTGCATGATAAGCATGGCCACAAACTAGGACTGCCACGATTGAAGAATGGTCATAGGATGATGATAGTGGATTCCCATGCAAGAAACTTTTTCGCTTCAATGGCTTCTGACAAGCCCCACACACCATCTTGACGGCATCAGAGGATACTACTGCATCTGCAGCTAAGGAGCTCGACCGGATTCTCTCAGGCCGGGAAAATATCTTGTCTCTGAAATCTGGGGAAGAAATTAGTGTCAACACGTTAAGCGGAGAATGCACAAGAACTTGAACAAGAAATCGATAAAAGCTTCAAAAAGAAAAACGGTATACTACTCCTTTGGTTCCCAAGAAATGCATGCTCATTGTTCAACCAATTTAATCTTTGGAAGATTAGTTCAAATCATTTGACTTTGAATTTTTAAAAATCTAATAAATATGAACCTGCCATGGATAAACTGATAGTAAAGAGCTCACACTTGGACCGTGTTGATAGGTTTTTCAAAGTGTTTAGAGTCAAATGACAATAATTGTCATATAGGACTAAATGACCTACCCTGCGTCTTTCAAGGACCAAAAGGGTAGTTTACTTGGATAAATGCATACAAAAGACCCGTGCTCCCAGAAAATTCAAAGTTGGAATCAAGAAATAAAGATTAGAATACAGGACATGCATAAACTAGAACAAAACATATAAAACATAAACTAACTTTAGCACTACGGGGTGAGCATCAAAGAAAAACCTGTGTGGCGTTTGGATTCTGACTTGGATGGAGAAGCCAACTTAAAAGAAAGCCTATCATCATATGAAGAAGTGTTCTTTCCACAAGAAGATGATGATGCACTGGCATGATTTGCAGAGTTACGTCGGGAGTACTGGTGACCATAGTAATGTCGTGAACGCTTCAAAAACATAGAACGGCTGAGACTCTGATAATGATGTGCTGTAGTTGGATGGGCATTTAATAACTTCATAGGATCATCTGATATATCCATAACAGGTCCTCTCATACCAGGATCGCCTGAATGTGAAGATTTCTGCAAAGAAGCGAAAAAACCAAAATACAAGTATATGATAATCTTCCCAAACTCATTAGTGATATTAAGATCAAAATGAAAGAATAATTTACAAAAAGAAATCCTCAATGCATCATTGAAGGAATTAAGAAACATAAATGCTTGAAACTTCAAAAAAAGGGGAGAGGAAAAGCAACCTCATCTGACAATAGTTCCATCTCAGAGGAGCATGGAATGACTTCTGCAATATCAATCAAAAGAATAACAATCAATTATCTTTCTGTTCACAAACTAGAAACAAATAACAAAATCTAGAAAATTAATAAAAAAGGGGGAGAGAACTGTTAAATGATTTCATCTGATGTCCCAGCAGATAATGCAGCCAACACATTGCTTTCAGGTTCACAATTTCATGGAAAATATTTATCTCATGTCAATCATGGAGCATTACTTGAAATTTTTAATTATGAACCCTAACTTCACTATTTTTACACACAACCTGACAAAACAAAGTACATTGAGCGACTATTCGAATAAAAAGAATAATAAATGTGATCAACGACTAAACATGAATTATGGGAATGTCATCAGCAGATCATATAATGAGTCAGTGAGCTTTAATTTCAATTGGCAGGAGAGAGAAGAGAGAGGGGAGAAATGGAGGGTGAAAGCAAAGAAGAAGAAGAAATAACAACTACTTGGAAAAATTAAAAGCAAGGATATGATCTCATTAATAGACATTGCCTCCACTAGAAGGTGTCATAAAAAAAAAATCTACAGCTGAATCACAGCGTGAAATGGGAAGTTCTTCTTTGAATACAGGAATCAATCTCTCACTTTTCCTTATAAATCTCAAAAGAAAGTAGACATCGCCACAAACTAAAGGGAAAAAGGTGATCATAGGTTAAACTGGAGTAACATTGAAAGAGCAAAGAAAACAGAACAGAAATCGGAAGAACAAAAGTCAGAACTGACTAAAAAAGCGTTCCAAGACGCATTTGCAAAACCAAAAAAAAGATCAGCAAGCCCTTGAAAGTTAAAACCCGGAAAAATTACTGTGGACTTGAAGAAAATGGAACATCTAAAAACGAGAAAGAGAATTGCCTTCTCAACCGTAGATTTTCTACCAGGAAAAAAAAAACAGAGGACCAGAGGAGTAAGAGTAAGAGCAAGAATGAAGAGCATCCCACCTGAAATAATTAAGATTGGTCCAAATAAAGTAGACGTATCACGTTTTCTCAGGTGCCCATCAATGGAACCGTTTCAAGTAGCTCAAAAGAGTGTATTTCATTTCTATTTCTTCATTTCCTCTATCATTATGCTAATAAAAGCTTTAAAAAGCATGAAAAATCAGGGAAAAAATTACAACAAAAATAAAACAATTAGTAACATACCTGTAGATGAAGGACACAAAAGCGATTGATGATCGGTCTCGGTCTGATCAGAGATTCGTTTCCGTTTTCCCATAGTAACGATGGGGAGTGTGTAAATTAATTACAAAACGGGAAAAAAAAATCTAAATGAGGTTGATGGATGAGAAAGGCCCACAAATTCTACGGTGTTGAAGGAAAAAGGTTTTGGGGGTGATATGTACGGTCAAGAACAACTTTTTCAGCCAGAGAAAGAGGGTAGAGAAGGAAGCAATTTCTGGTTACATGAATTCGGGGAAGGAAGGTGCTGAGGGTTCAAAAGGCTAAAAGCTCTTCCTTTTAACGGTGGCCACGTCACCATCGTCGTTCTTAGCGAGAGAGATCAGAAGGTTAAAAAGGTAAAACTTGTGACCGACCGTATGAGATTTTCTCTATATATATTTTTTTAATTTTTAAGGAAAATATCATGGCTTTCAAATAAGGTTTCTGAAAATATCATGTTAGGGCCGGTTTGGATAAAAAAAAGGTTGGAAAGGAATAGAATAAGAAATGGAAGAATGGAAAAGAAGGCAAAATATTTTGACTCCAATGTGTTTGGCTCGCATTGAAAAAGAAAATAAATTGATAGAAAATTTTTTGTTTAGTTTGAAAAACATGATGTAGGAAAATGAGTTTAATGACAATTTTACCTCTGCTTAAAAAATATTATTAAAATATTTCACAGCCAACACAATAAACCCATTGTTCGTCCCTCTACAATGTCTTTGCCTTCTCTTCTTTACTTTCTTCTCCTTTCTCTTCATTCTCACCAAACGTACCACCACCTTCACACACTTCGACTCCTCCGATGAATAAATCGACAACGGATGAGGGAATGGCACACTTAGAGGATTAGGAACATTCGGAGCAAATGATGATGGCGACACCGTCGCTGCTAGCAACATTGCTGTGGAAGAAAAAGTGGATGTCGAAGCCCTTATTATTAAGTGATATATCGAGAGAGATAAAGTGGGAGAAAAGGCAAGCATGAAAACATGGAAGAAACAACTCTGTTTGCCCCTGTTTTCTCATACGTAACATAGCAATAACCATGAGATACCTATCAACCGTTTTAGTCATACATGAATGAATGAAAATAATGGGCATATTGTTATCGATAGTTAACTCTATATGAAATAATGAGGATGTCACCATGTGCAAGTTGTGGGCACATGTTGGTTAACAAGCATCGGTGGATGTATTTATAATGTACTGTGTCAGTTCTTTATACTTACTGCATACCCATGGCGTGCACATAGTGCATACATATCGTTGTCTTTTATGTTTTGAAGTTAAATTCGTTTCGCATAACCACTTGGTACCCATATGCAACTTGTGGTTATGATAATTTAAAATGAAAATGGTCACCGAGAAGCGTCTAAACAACGTCGTTATCAGTGTGAATGAATTTTACTAATGGGAGTTGATTATAACTATGGGGACGCTTATCGTATCACATTCAAAGCAAACAACAAGAGAGCAACCATAAAGATGGAGAAGAAGCAATTCACCTATTCATTGGGATGCAGCATTGTCACTGGAAAAATTGAGTCTCACAATATTAGGGCATTTAAGCTCACAATATTAGGGCGTTTAAGCTTTCCAATCATATCCATGTATTGTTTGAACTCTTTCTGGGCACATGGCTTTGTGTCTTTGAGTCCCTTAACCGTACATCCATCATCAAGCACTGCCTTGTACACTGTTCCCAAGCTTCCTTTTCCTAGCATCCCCGCCTATGCTCACATCAAATCTTCCAGCTCAAATTGGTTCCTTCTATCAAAAAATATAAGCTTGCTTCGGTCTGTTTTGGTGGTTCCATCACTATCCACACACCCACTTGCGTACACCTTGAAATGATTCAATGTTTTGGGATCAAGAGAAATATGTTTGTTTGAACTTACTTTTTATGAAGAAATATATGCATGTGTATATATTTTAAATTTAATTTAAATATATAATAATATAAACACCGGCATAGGCACATGGAGAGATTCAAAAGTTAGCAAGAATTAGGCAATGCTTTGGCAAGGAGATGAAAATAAATGAGAGAGGGTAAAGTAGTGAGCTTCCATTGTCTCACTCTTTGGACAAGAGCTTTGGATATGCAAAGAATATTGGGGCAAAGTATGAGCTGGGAAAAGAAGTAGGTTGAGGACATTTCATGAAATAGCCCATTTGGAACTTACTTTCTTCACTTCCTGGAACTTTTGATCAAATAACCCTCTGTTTCGAGTTTTAATGAGTGGAGCCAATAAGAAATCAGTACTCTGTTTGCCCCTGTTTCTTGATAAAGTAACAGAGCAGTAATAATGAGATACCCATCAGTCGCTTGTGGTTATAAATGATTGAATGAACAACTTTAACCACATACATGTGATGGGTGACTCATGGTTATTTAACTTCTCTCTCAACCGTTACGCACCTACTAACCACATTTGGTTTAGATCGCTTCCTTAATGTGCAATATCACATATATAACCACGTTTACCACATAGATATTTCATGGTCAGGTTGTAGTCAATCAATATTTCTCTCAGTAATGGAGTGCACACCACCTCCACCTACAACGAAGGAGAAGAAGGAACACACCTGTTCGTCATCGGGAAATGTTCGAAAGCCGTGTTGTCCTGGAAAATCGCCACTCGTCACCGGAGTAGTCCCCTCCTTGCCTCTATTCTTCAGTTCCATCACTTGTCCAAAGCTCCCACACTCTTCACTCTCCTCCAAAAGCCCTCACCTTTATATACTCTCACTATCACATATCAAGGGCATAACAAACTTTTGCAAAATTTCCTGGGCTCCAGAAAATGGGTTCCCACCATTTTTTGTGGAAACCCATTCTCATTTAAATAAGTGAAAATGGGGTGGGGCGGGAAAATGATTTCCGGTGGGTTCTTCGAGCCAAACGCCCGCCGCCAGAAGGAAAATGGTCATTTTCCTTTTTGTTCCCTTCATTTGCATCGAACCAAATAAATCTTTAGAGAGGAAGATTGGGTACTGTGGGTTTTATGGCTAATCCTTGAAATGGCATAGCATGGCGCTTTCTTTGGGCTGTTCCTTTGTAGAATTCCAAGCCATGTTTTTGAATCAAGCAATCAATAAATATATAAATCCTTGAAGTACTCAATGTAATAAATAGAGAAAGATCCACAGAAAGAAATGAGTGAGTCACTCGAGTAATATTCAATAAGAATGAACAGCCCCACCCTAACATACCAAAAAATATATATATCATTTTTTTCCCTTTTTTTTGTTTTTAATTTTTTTTTTCTTTGTTGTATTTCATTTAGGGTAACCCGTCCATACTAGTAGCTAAGCTTCCTTTAAAGCAGGGTAAGTATTAGAGTTGCGGTTCATTTAAAAGGGGTTGAATTGGTAAATACAAAACTTTTGCAAGCAAATAGGTTCAATATGTGAACTTTATCCATGTGCTGGCAACAAAGATAAAAACACAACAAATGTATAGTTGGAATTGTATCTAATGATATTGTCAATAGAAGATATTCCGCAACTTACCTAATAAATCAAGAAGCGGCACTTTTCAGGACTAGACAAACTTTTTCTATAGAAAGATGATGACATAATAACATAAAGATAACAACATAACTCAAGAGAAAAGAGGGGACGGGAACTAGGCGAATAAAGGTCACTTGACCTTCAAGCTTTCTGACCAAGCACCAAACATTACCTTTAGGAAGATAACATGTACATTACCAGTAAGCATTCATAATGGTTACTACAGACAACTTAATGACAATTAAAATGGCAGCTAAACAATAAAGATTAATAATGATTTTATGTAATAAAACTATTTAAATGTCATCAAAACTGTCTAATTAAACTACAATGGTCATCTTTACCGGTCTATTATATACATTAAGGCGTTCCAAATCTTAAATTACATGAGATTTCTTCTTGGGTTAAGATGCGCCCAGCGCCTCAAACTATTTTTAAAGGTACAATTAGTACCCTAAAGTATTTATGGGTGCAATTTTGACCATGAAATATTAAAAATTGGGCAATTCTCACCCAAGATAACAACATGTTAACCTCTATTAAATTACTGTTCATCATCTTCATCAAAGGCACCATTCCTCTCCTCGCTCGCTGAAACAGACAAAAGGAAAATAGTATAACATCATATTGAGAACATAATAGTATAAAACACATACTCACGCCACATGTAATTCCAGTTCTTCTTATCTTCAAAAGAAGATCACTAAAGAACATATTAAAAATTTAGGATTAGTATATGAAATGAGCTAATTACATTTGATGAGAAAGAGCCATAATAATAATAGTCATAGCATTTGAGAGTTGAGCTGTGAGTTATGCATAGTTGTGTCATTTGTAACAAGCTCAAAAACTCTCAAATTCATTTATATTCAAGCTAGAATCACCGATATACAATCATTTTATTCAAGGTTTCTCTCATTCTCCAATGTTGTTTGAAATTAAAAAAAAAAAAGATTAGCAAGATTATCCAAATTTCCAAACAATGAACAGGAATAGCAAAAATCTCACTTCTTTACCAATGACCTAGCGTATCAGAATACCAGACAAACACCTCCTTTAACTCTTAATCCAATAAAAGTTGCAGAAACAGGGTGATTCAGCTTGCTTGGGAATCCTTTTAGAAACCAACGAACCTTGTTGGGCGCACCTTAACCATTTCTTCTTTTGACGCACTCACACACATTATTTATAATAATTGGCATGAACGAAGAAAAGGAGACCCAAATGAAAAGTAGTATGCTAGTTCTTCATCCTATTTCAGCCCAGTCACTTTGCTTGTGTCAAGTTCAAAGCTACTCCTATTTACTAAAAATTTGACGCTATATTCTACAAGTTTGATCCCAAACACTTAGGAAGTCTAAGTACTAAAAATTTGACACTATATTCTACATAGACCAAAACTAATGGTTTAAAACTTGAGGGACTAAAGTTAAAATGAGTGCAAACTTGAGGGATAAAAAATGATATTAACCCTTTTATAAAATAGTATTTTCTCCATCTTTAATTTATATATAAGAGCCTTTCAACTGAATTATGAGATTCTGAAAAATAGTTAAATGTAATAATTATATAGGAAATTTAACTTTTTTTTCAAAAATGCCCCCATTTATTTATTTATTTATTTGATAGAACATGAAATACTACAATAACCTCAGGAATTATCCTCCTGAGTCAACAAACAGTCTAAAACTATTATCAGTAAATAACAAGCTCATAATAGCTGTAGGGGGCGAATCGGTGATATGGAGATCCATCGTCATATTTCAAGCTTCCTTTGCCATAGCATTAGCAACTGTGTTAACATCTCGATTACAATGAAGCATCTCCACTTCCCAATCCCTGTCCATCAACGTGCGAACTTCCATGATAAGTTGAAAATCTGGATGTTCCTGAGACATTGTGGCTTGAATAAGTTCCATGATTTCACTACAATCACACTCAATAAGAATTTTTCTGTATCCTCTATCCCATGCAAGCTTGAGTCCCCACAATACACCCCAAACTTCAGCGGAGACCACCATCCCATGGCCAATCCGATACATAAATCCTAGCAAAAAATCACCGTTGTAATCCCGCAACACACCTCCACAAGTACACTTCCCCAAGTTTTCACTCCTGGATCCATCAGTATTAATCTTCACCCATCCAATAGGTGGTGGCTTCCAATACCTACGACCTCCTTCCTCATTATATTTTCGAAGCAGGCTTATATTTCCTCATGCTAAACAGGCACGAGCACGGGCTAAAATGGCCTTACTACTCCAAGAGATGTTATTAAAGCAACGTTCATTACGAGCCAACCAGATATACCGGCATAGGACCGTAAACCAAAGACGAAACTCAAATCTCTGAAATATGTCCTTTCTCCCTATACATGATGCAAGCCAATCATTCGTATCCAACATGCCAAAAAACAGCTCATGCCAAGTCAGCGGTAAAAAACCATACCAGAACTCAAAAATGACGGGCAATCCCGAAGAACGTGAAGAATTGACTCGCGTGAATTATGGCAAATTTTACAATTACCCGTGGGATGACAACCACGCTGGAACCGTACCATGTTTGTCATTAAACGCCTGTGAAAACACAGCCACAAAAAAGTACGATACCTTTGAGAGATCTTAATTTTCCAAAGACATCTCCACCGGTATTTAGCGTGAGGCCGCGGGGTACCCATAAGATATTTATAAGCAGAGCTTATGGAAAATATTCCATCAGAAGACCATCTCCATACTGGGAAATCTTGCCTATTTAACTGACAGATATTGACACGTCTGATAGCTGTACATACATATCCTGGAAGCAGATAATCAAACTTGCTCATATCCCACTGTCCGGAGGGAGTGATACAATCAGCTACTCTCCACTCAGTAACATCTCGTGGTAATGCTCGGGTTGCTAAACTGTTAAGCTTATCCAAATGTGGCACCCAAACATCCTTCCAGAAAGAAATATTCCTGCCATCGGTGACTCTCCATGCTATGCTATCTGTGATCTTCTCCCAACTCTTACAGATACCCTTCCACGTACTAGACTCCGACCGACGCTTCTCAACTTTAGGAATAATATCATCGCCAGCTTTATACTTTTCTCGCAAAAACCTGACCCATAACGAGTCACGTCTATTAACCATACTCCATCCAAGCTTCATCATGAATGCCTGGTTTTGGTAACGAGCCTTCCTAAGACCCAAGCCTCCATCCTCTTTTCGAGCACACACCAAATCCCAGGAAACAAGATGAGGCTTTCTGTTGGCCGAGCTACTCCCCCAGAGAAAGTTACGACATCGTTTATCAATTTCATCACAAGTCCCCAATGGAAGAGGCACTGTCTGCATAGCATAAGATGGCATAGCCGACATTACAGAAGATACTAGGGTATGTCTGGCTGCTATCGATAACATGTTGGATTTCCAATTAGCCAGACGAGCATCCATTTTATTCAGGAGAAAATTATACGTTGCCTTTGAGCTCCTTTTATGTAATAAAGGCATTCCCAAATATTTCTCTAGATCCGACGTCGGAGTAAAATTCAAGAAATCACTGATTTCTTTGCACCTGATGTGGTTAACATTCCTTGAGAAGTAAATTCTTGACTTTCCAGCATTCACTTTCTGTCCTAAAATGTTGCAAAAATCATCCAGAATGGCTTTCACAATCCCTGCGTGATCTAGATCTGCTTCTGCAAACAAAAATAGATCATCAGCAAAAAAGAGATGAGAGACAGGAGCACCTCGTTTGGATAGTGTAATAATGAATGAGTGAGAGAGAGTGTAATAATGAGAAAATGATGAAAAAGAATGTATGTAGTATAATAATTAACTGAGGGTAAAATGAAAAAAAGTGCATTTATTATTGAGACAATCTCAAAAGAAATATTTCATTTAAGGACAAGCCCATTCAAAAAAAGGCTCTCATATATAGGGATGGAGGAAATATTATATAAGTGGGGATTGGGTCTAGCGAAAGGGGTTAATAGTCCTTCAAAACGTAACGTGACGAAGGATTTGAAACCTCACTAGAAGCGGTATCCACATTTAATGCTCGACAGTATTTTAAATATGATTGCCTCCAATAGAAAAATAACTTCAGGTTTACTTAGAGTTGCAGGAGATTTTGTGCTATCTCAGGAAGCATATATATTATTACTTGATGCTTGACAGGGCACACCATGGCTATCTTCTATATAATGGATGCTTCAAGTCCATGCTTGGCCCCAGTGTTCTTAATACTATTTCTCCAAAGCCAGTTCTAGTCTTCTAGACAATGTTGATTATGGCTTGTATCGGTCTAATCCTAGTGAGGAAGATTTGGCAAGTGGTGGTGCAAATGAATGCCAAGGAGTTTCTCAGCAGATGCCTGCTTATTCTAGTGGAGGATTTAATGAAATGCTCAACGATTATATGGATACATATTTTGAAGCTGATCAAGTTCACTTTGAGTTAAATTCAACTACTGTTTGTTCTTTCTAATGGCACTAAAGAAGAAACCACCCATGTCCAAGTGCCCTGCAATGAGAGAAATGGTTCCCTGAGCTCACTTGATGATGATGAAGATGGAGAATCATGAGAGGTGTAAGGATTACAATTTTATTAAATAATTTTATGAATGTTAAGATATTATATCTTATATATTTGATATATTCTCTTATGAGATATTATATATATTATTTTGATATTTGATGTATATTTTATATTTTATATATGTCAGAAGTATAAGTATATGAGATATTATTATATTTAATATTTGACTAGATTAGATAGATTAGATTTAGTTTATTAGGCTATAGTTTCAAAGAGACTTCCCCTTGCTTCCTCTTTTCCTTCTCAAGACTGCCCAAGGGTAACCTATGTGCTCATTTGGATGAGTGATTGGAATGCTTAAAAGTTGCTTTTTAATCGTAATTTACGGTATACGAAGTAAGTATGTGAGAGAAGTTGTGTTTCGATCTACGTGAAAAACAACTTATAAACAATCTGATCGCTAAAACAAACATGCCTATATTGATGGAATTGAAAAATGGGAAAACTTATAATGAACATTTAGTTAAGTGTGATAAATGCATGAATATCTATCTCCGTCAAGTCATTTGTATCTCAAAAGATGGAGATAGATTTAGGCCAATGCCTGAATCCTACATGCGAGGGAATACGATTAAGTTCCTAAGGGCCCGTTTGGTATGATAGAATTAAGGGAAAATCACTGTGAGGTCCCAAGCAAGAAAGATAATATCAGAAAGGTCCCTGGGTACAACCCCAAAGTGTGGATTCACAGCCTGATGAGTGCGTTTTTACAACTTCGAGGGACCTTTCTGATATTAACTTCCTTACTTGGGACCTCACAGTGATTTTCCCTAGAATTAATCTTGATGGAAATAGAAATGGATATGGATATGAAAATGAAAATGGATATAAAAATGGAAATGAGGTGTAAAAGTATGTTTGGTATGTCATGGAAATGAGATATGATTTTTAGGTGAAAAGACCAAAATGTCCTTCAAATTTTTTTTTTCCAAAAAAACATCATTCAAAGAAGCCCAGAACCTTCTACTCCCAAAAACCTGCACCATTTTATTTTTTTCAAATGTTTGGTATATCATAGAAATGAGTCCTAATTTATATGTGAAAAGACCAAAATGCCTTTATAATTGAAAAATAAACAATCCCTCTCCTTTGAAAATTTTAGGCTTATAGTGTGAAATTCTAAAAGAAAAATATAATTTTTTTTTTAAAAATTGGAACCCGGACCGAACCGGGAACCGGCCGGTTCACCGGTTAGCCGGTTTCCGGGCCGGACTGGCCGGTCCAGTCCGGGTTCTTGAACCTGGGTCTCATCACAGAAAAGGCAAGGTTGGAATTGAAGACATGGAATTGCAAATCTTAGCTATTTGGGTGGAACTGAGTTTGATGGAATTGGCCCCATTTGACTTCCATGTGGAATTAAATTCCATGAGCATTTCTTTGTACCAAACATGCACAACTCATGGAATTGAATTCCAATTCCAATTCCATGCCTTCAATTTCATCATACCAAATGGGGCATAAGAGTTCCAGATGAGGTTATTGACAAAGTTCAGGAAGAAACCAAGAGCTCCATAGATCGCAAACCACATGAGGTAAGTCGAGGTAGAGGTAAGTCGAGGAAGAGGAAGCATGGAACATCAAACAACGCAAGTGTGTTGAGATGTTGGTTGATACTTGATATATTTAGTTTGTTTATATAAAAGCTTATTTGTACTCTTTTTTATTCTTGCATCATTTTCTCCCTAATTTAATCCTTCAAATTCTAATAAATGAGAACAAAAATGCAAATTTTCACCCTCCCACAATAATGAGCACCCTCCAACAATAATGAGCAAATATATAATTCCAAGTCAAATTTATTTTGAATGTGTGGATTTTGAATCTAATTTTCTTTCTAGAAAAATAAAGGAAAATAACCTAAATCACTCTATCCAAATTTGTAACTCCTTTACATTAATCTTCAACGTTCTTTACATCTCCGTGCAATCAAACATATACAAATAATGCAATACAAAAGTGTGCGCGCGTGTGTGAGGACGGTACCAAACTTCTGATTCAATATGGCGTGTTAGCTGTTGGATTGAGTAATCTGAGTTCTCAAGTTCATATATATGTGTGTATATATCTCCATTGGCTAAATCCTTCACTTTTTGTTTGGATTAATTTATTTATAATATTAATAATATCAATATAAAATATTCTATTAATTCTTATAACACAATTTACTCCTCCGATCATTATTATAAATACATCATAACACCTTTTCATGTGTTAATAAAGTTAATTACATGTAACTATTTCAGATAATTAGTTGGAGAGTTTCATTAATTAGTTAGGGACATTAGGTTAAAACATGTAGAGGTACTTAATTACTCTATAATAAAGGATCGGCTGGAATGTTATTCGTGAATTATAAATATTACCATTTATTTTTAAGTCCACGTAAAATATGAAAAAGTTTGTTAAATATAGTAGTATGCTCCTAATCTCCAATGTTCGTTGGCCAAAAAGAAATGTATGAAACCCTCAGAACTCTGAACTCCGGAGGTCGATAAAGGGTGTGGGGATTCTTTTTTTTTTTTTTTAAAGAAAAAAAGAAATTAAGGATAGTTAGATCATTTTTCCACATTTATCCAAATTTAAAATCACTCAATTTAAAATTATTAAAATCCAACATTCTTATTCCTCTTTTACATATTTTAATAGTATTTTTTTGTCGCTTTCCAGTAATTTTTTTTAAAAAGGGAAGTTCCAGGACAATTGACAAGGACGAATTTGTTTGACCGATAAAATAAGTTGTACGGGTAATAGTGTTTGTTTGTGATTATTTATTTTTAGGTAATAAGTGTTTATAAATCATGATTTACAGGTATATGAGGTAAGTATGTGATGAGAGTTTTATATTGATTTATGTAATAAGTGCTTATTAACCTCCAATAAATAATACCAAACACACACATAGCCATTCAGACAACAGAGGGAATCAAAAAATAAAGGGAGAATCTTGAAAAAGAACCTAAAAATTAGGAAATGATAGATGAGTTTTTTTACCAAAATTTGATTAGAAAATATCAAAACGTGATAAGAAATTCCCAACTTTTTTTTAGATCTTTTATTTCTCAAAGTTCAGATTCCTTTTTAGGAATTCTCCCAAAAATATAAATTCTAATTTCACAATTGATAAATAGCGTGATTGAGTGTCCATTATAAATTTTAAAATTTTAATCAGAGTTAATTAATATATAAAATAATATTAAATGTATTTTTCTGAGTTACAACATTAAATAAAATCAGAGTTAAACTTAAGTGGAGTACGTAGATCTTATAAACATTTAAATAATATTTTTATTTTAAGGTAAAATGGTCTTTCGGTTGTTTTTTCTACTTTTAAATCAAACAAAAATTTTCTTTCAATATAAACCAAACATATGCATGTAACAAAATATTTTCCATTTTTTCTCATTTTTCCCCTATTCATTCCATTTCTCTTCGCTTTTTTATCTAAACGGGCCCTAACTCCCATCATTCTCAGTTCCCCATCAAAAAATTCTTTAGTAAAATGATAGTTAGGTCCCAAAGTATAAAAAATATATCAAAAAACTCCTTTTAAAAAGTTATTGGTTAGAAAAATCCCTAAGAATTTTTTTGACATGAATTTCCAATGTTTATTTATAAAAATAACCCCATTGAAATAATCAAAGAAAACGCACTGAGAGGAGGGCAGTACGTTTTTGTGATTAAGCCATTAAGGAGAAAGAGAAAAATGCATGGATGAAAGGCGTAGAAGGTGCAATATTGAAGGAATACGTGCTGTTAATGTGATTGGGAACATCTTCTTCTTCATCATCCATGTACGGGTAGCAAGGTGCATATGCGAACTGGAAATTTTTTTTTTTGTGTGAAAGTTGGTTAAATTGAGATTGAGGGGTTGGTCAAAGGTTGGATCTTAGGTTCAAAAATAGAGTAAGTGGTAAGTGGTAGACAAGAAATGCTAAGAATTTGGTACACATATGATCTTGATAATTGAAGTTGGGGTTTCACCTTGGGTGGGTTGTATTTATGTTAGAGTGCTTTGTTTTTGTGGCATGATAACATAGAAGCTGCTGTGTTTAAAGTAAAAATGGTGAATGTAATTGGTATTCTTTGCTGTGAAAACGCTAAAATGAAACCAGAAAATTGTTGTAAATTTGTGCAGATGTAGCTGTTAATATGACAGTTATAGTTGTTAATAGAAAATCTTTGTTGTGCTCTATTTTTGGGGAAGCAAACAAAAGTGTGATGTCCATTCTCGCTGGCATGATGATAAAACATGTTGACATGATGATAAAAAAAGTGTTGTTAACGTGTTGTTAATATGTACATATGTAATTGTAAATATTGTTGTGAAAGTTGTTAATACGAATTCCTCTGTTGTGCTCTGTTTTTGGGGAAGCAAACAGAAGTGTGCTATCCATTCTCAATGGTATGATGATAAAAAATGCTAATATAATGATAAAAAAAGTGTTGTTAACGTGTTGTTAATATGTGCATATGTAGTTTTAAATATTGCTGTGGAAGTTATTAATACAAAGTCCTCTGTTGTGCTCTGTTTTTGGGGAAGCAAACACAGGTGTGCTGTCCATTCTCACTGGCATGATGATAAAAAATGCTGATATGATGATAAAAAAAGTGTTGTTAATGTGTTGTTAATATGTACATATGTAGTTATAAATATTGCTGTGAAAGTTGTTAACACGAAGTTCTCTGTTGTGCTCTATTTTTGGGGAAGCAAACAAATATGTGCTGTCCATTCTCGCTGGCAACCAACAAATAAAAAGGAAGAAAGACATATATCATTTGAGATGTTATTTTATAGTACAGGCTAGTTGTTGTGTACATCTGTTGATATTTTGTAGGAATACCTTGTTGTAGAAAATGCACTCATGTAGTGCTCATGTAATGAGACGTTTAACAACATCATGAGTTATTTTGGCAATATAATCAGTTATTTTCACAACATGTAATTATGGAATGATTTACTTTCAAGTTTGTCAAGTGCGGACTTTGACAACACGTTATGCATATGTTTATAATATGTTTAATTATTTTTACAAGTTGTTTAACAGGTCAAGGAAACAATGTCTTTACACACTAAGATGACCACACCACTTTTTTTTGTTGGTTTACAACTCGATATGCATGTTTTCACAACTCTGAAAGTCATTTTAACAATTGCATATGTATAATGAGCATAACAAGTTGCGTTGTTAACAATAGCGAACGCTTATTTTACAACATGATCAGTCATTTTAACAACAACTAAGCATGTGTCCAAATGAAACTACGATTAACACAAAAAATAGAATTGTCAACTACTTTATGTAGTTTTAACAACATCTTAAATTATTTTTTCAACTTCTAAAGTTAATTTTACAACTTATTTCTACCATTGCACTAGAAAAATATCTTAGTCCATAGCAAGTTTGACTCTATGGATGATGTTGTTTACAATTGCTAACGCTTAGTTTACAACAGGATGAGTCATTTTAACAACTTCTAAACACGTGGCCACATGTAAATCCTCTGAACACTAAAGATGGGAAGAGTTAACTACTCTGTGTAGTGTTTACAACATCTTCAGTTATGTTTACAACTTATTAAGTTAGGTTTACAACTAATTTTTGTTGTTGCACCAGGGTAATAACTTGGGCCATACCAGTAGGTTGCACACTATTTTGTTGTCACTTTTGTCATTGTTTACAACATTTAATGCTTCTTTCACAACATTATTAGTCATTTTAACAACTTCCTCTAACACCCGTTCATCATCTACAAGATCTACAAATGTTGATATATCAAGAGTAATTTTAAACTTCATTTGGATTTCATTACTTTCATGAGAATTTACAACACAAACTTCATATTAACAACTTCCACAGCAATATTTACAACTACAAATGCACATATTAACAACATGTTAACAACACTTTTTTTATCATCATACCAGCATTTTTATCATCATCCCAAAGAGAATAGATAGCATACCTCTGTTTGCTTCCCCAAAAACAGAGCACAGCACATGACTTCGTATTAATAACTTCCACAACAATATTTACAACTACATATGCATATATTAACAACACGTTAACAACAGGTTTTTTTATCATCATATTACATTTTTTATCATCATGCCAGCGAGAATGGGCAGCACACCTCTGTTTGCTTCCCCCAAAAACAGAGCACAATAGAAGACTTCGTATTAACAACTTCCACAGCAATATTTACAACTACATATGCACATATTAATAATACGTTAACAACACTTTTTTTATCATCATATCAGCATTTTTTATCATCATACCATCGAGAATAGATAGCACACCTTTGTTTGTTTCCTCAAAAATAGAGCACAACAGAGGACTTCGTATTAACAGCTTACACAATAATATTTACAACTACATATGCACATATTAACAACATGCTAATAACATTTTTTTTATCATCATATCAGCATTTTTTATCATCATGCCAATGAGAATGGACAGCACACCTCTGTTTGCTTCCCCAAAAACAGAGCACAGCAAAGGTTCTCTATTAATAACTACAACTCTCATATTAACAACTACATCTGTACAAATTTACAACAATTTTCTAGTTTCATTTCAAGGTTTTCACAGTAAAGAATACCAATTACATTCACCATTCTTACTTTAAACACTGCAGCTCCTTTGTTACCATGCCACAAAAACAAAGCACTCTAATATAAACACAACCCAAGGTGAAATCCCAACTTCAATGATCAAGATCATATGTGTACCAAATTCTTAGCATTTCTTGTCTACTACCTACCACTTACTCCATTTTTTAGCCCAAGATCCAACCTTTGATCAACCCCTCAATCTCAATCTAACCAACTTTCACATAGAAAAAAAATTTTCCAGTTCTCATCTGTACCTTGCTACCCGTAGATGATGAAGAATAAGACGTTCCCAATCACATTAACAGCACATTGTATTCCTTCAATGTTGCACCTCCTACGCCCTTCGTCCATGCATTTTTCTCTTTCTCCTTAATGGCTTAATCACAAAAACGTGCTGCCCTCCTCTCCTTAGTGCGTTTTTTTTGGTTATTTCAGTGGGGATTATTTTTATAAATAAATATTAGGAATTTATGTTAGAAAAATCTCGGACCATTGACATTTTAAAGGGGTTTTTTGATATATTTTCTGTATCTTGGAACCTAACTATCATTTGCCCAAATTCTTTTCCTCCCTCCCCTCCCAACGCACCAACGCACCAACGTGCTCATCAGTTTACACTCACATGTTTCTCACTTCCCTAGACTGTGCCTTTCCCTTCCCTCACTTCAAGTTTAGCTCACTTGTTAGCTCTCGGCCATGGTGGAGCCGATTCACTACACTCCTGGAGTCGAGATTCTGATTCCGGTATGCGCTGTTATCGGGATTGGTTCGCTTTGTTTCAATGGATTCTTGTTTCCAAAGTTCAGCTCCTTGCTTCTAGCGACATTTTTCCGAGTACCGAAAGTCGTCTCAATCGGTATCTCATGGAAGAAGATGGTATCAATAATGACGACATCGTGAACAAATGTGCTGAAATTCAGTCCGCTATTTTTTTTGGGGTCAAAATTGTCAGAAGGTTTCTTTCTCTCATTTGATACTGATTTTTGACTTTCTTTTTATTAATTTGATTCTCTGTTTCTTGACATGTTTTATAATTGTTCTTATGAGAAGATCTTGGGGTGTGTATTTTTTTCTTTTTTAAACTTCCGAAGCAGTGAATTTCAATTTTCATTCCGGTGTGGTGCTTGAGATGCTACGAAGAAAGGTCGCGTGACATTTGGTTTCTTAGCATGTTTGGGATCACGATCTCTTAAAAAATAAGTTCTTATTACGCAAGTCGAAATAAAATTCCTCTCATATATTTACCTCGTATACTGTGAATCACGATTTATAAACACTTATTGAGAGTGTTTGGGAAAACGTTTCAGCACCCAATAAGCCCGATTTTGGGGCAAAAAGCCCAATTCAAAACACACCACGTTTTGGCTATGTTTAGAACAGCGTTTTACAAAAAACAAAAAGTGCGAAAACTCAACTTATTAAATAAACCCAAGACACCCACTTTTTTTTGAAATAAGCTGCAGCTTATTTTTATACACACATTTTGGGCCCCACCTGCGTGCCTCCATGTTACCCACCCCCGTCTACACATATTCTACACCTTTTTTGTACGGAAAAAAAAAATATTGATTGTATCATTAAATTTTGAGTTAAGGTGCAAATATATTTAGTAAGTTTTTAATTAGGAATAATGTTGTCCTAATTTTTTTTGGTTCAAAGTATCTTGAAAGTGTTAAAATAAAATAATATTATAGAATAATATTATCCATTACCTTTAAAAATAGAATAATCTTCAACCCGTATGAATCATATTCATGACATGATTAGAGATTGATTTGTACGGGACATGTGATATAATTAGTTATATAATATTTTTATGTGAAATTATGTATTTTGGCATCACATTTTCTAACTTCAATTTTTCTACTAATTTTTAATTTTAAATATCTTATTTTGTCATAATTAACACAAAAGCAATAATATAATTGTCAATCCAAATAAGTTTTTATTTTTAAAAAAACACTTATATAATCGCCAATCCAAACATGTTTGACTTATAAAAAATCACTTATTCAATCGCTCATCCAAACATAAATCACATTATAAAAACTGATTTTTTTTATTAAGTCATTTTTAATAAGTCAGAATCATAATAAATCATTTTTTCTATCACTATCCTAAATACATACATTATCTAGAAATAAATTATTTCAAACTAACACGACTTATGAGGCCCCCAAGTTCGATGCCTTTTAATTGAATAATCTTTGCCATATTTTATCGTTTTCGTGTTTTTATTTTTCTTTCGTTTTCGTTTTCAATTCCATATAAGGACGAAATCTGAAACACTCGAGAGCTGTCTCGACGGCATATATGGCGTTCAGCATCAACAACACTTCATGATGCCATCACTGTAGTTTTTCGGTTTTTTTTTTTTAATTGGAGATGGAGACTGGTCTGGGAAATGGAATATGGACCCACGCTTCCAAATATTATAGTTCACAATCAGAATTTGTTCGTTCTTTTTTTCTTTTCTCTCTCCTTTTTGAGAAAGAATGTCTTCATAGATTTTTTTTCTCTATTTCTATTGTTATCAAATTTTAATAGATGAGATTTAATATTTTATTTAATATTTTATTAATATTTTTATATAACATTAAATTTCAATTTTTAAAACCTATTTCAATGGGACATTCAAGGGAGGAATGATCAACGGAGACATTATTCTCCACGTCTCTCCCCCTTCACCACTGTTTTCTTCTGTGCTATTTTTCATACACAGGGAACATCATACTGTCAAGGAATTTTTTTAATCCTCGCTATTTTTTCTTACATTATATTAGATGAAAATAGATGGGTCTATCATCTGCAATATCACTCACGAGACTTCAGTCGTAATTCGCTTATTTGATTACTATATTTAAATTATGTGCAATTCTTTCAGAGCCTTATTTACCAAAAAAACAAACACCCAGAACAAGAAAGAAAAGACAAGAAAGTGCGTGATGTTGAACAGTTATAAAGAGGAGAGAGGGGGAGTGAGGGAGACGAAGAGAGAACTTGTTTAAAAATTAAGATAACTGATCTGAAATTTAATTCTTTAGAAGTTTTTTATTTCTCGTTTTTCATGTTATCTTTTATCAAAAAGAGAAAAATCTCATAGTCGGGGAATATTATAATTTTAAGCATGTAATGTGTCCTCTTGGCGAAAATTTGTTTACGAATATGTGGACGAGGAAATGCATTACATGTGCTTTTTAATGGAAGGTTAAAAGCTCAGTTCACTTATTTCTTAGTGCTTGGACATTGCAGGAGCAACCTCTCTCATTTTAACCGAATGTAAGTATTCCGGAGCCTTCATGGTGGCTTTTGCAATCTTGATAATCCTTTTCCTTGGTTCTGTGGAGGGATTCAGTTCAAGTGAACAGTTTTCCACTGTAAAGACACAAGTCCAGATTGCTATTGGGCCTCTCCACAGTTAGCCCAAGTACCTTGCTGAGTGTTTGACCAAGACCTGATTTACAATATTTAAATTTCATAAATACGTTGTAACTAACCACAATATGCTGAGAACAGATCCTACATTTTAGGATCTCAAACGTCTCTAATACATAGCTATTGTAATCTATTTATACATCAATAATATGGTAGGCTCTAAGCCCATTCAGCACAATTATTATTTTCCTCTAAATCTTATCTTGGTATCAGAGCTGACCTAGGCTAATTGCCATGACTACTGTTAGAGAAGAAAGTTCTGGCAGTGACACACCTACCAGCCATGTCTCAGCATCTCTTCTTCCCAAAATCAACGAGAAAAATAATTTTCCCACATTTACATGCTCTGTCAAGTTGGACAGAACAAATTATTCTGTATGGCTTACTCATGTCCTACCAATCATTAAAGGATACAAGCTTGAAGGGTTTATTAATGGCACCAAGCCGTGTCCTCCCCAGTTTGTCCATGACAACGATCAATCAAAAATCAATCCAGACTTTGAGGATTGGGAGTCTACTGATCAGTTGCTTTTCGGATGGATTTTGAACACAATGACACTGGAAGTTTCCTCCGAGATGACCACTGTATCAACCTCAGCAGGACTGTGGCAGGCTGCAAAACAATTAGCAGGCACTCAGAATAAATCTCGCCTCATAATGCTTAGATCCGAGCTTCAGCGGACCAGGTAGGGAATGCTGAAGATGACTGACTATCTTGCCAAATTAAAGGGAATTAGTGATCAACTAACCTTGGCAGGCAGCCTAATTCCCTTGCCTGATTTGATTATTCAGGCACTTGCTGGACTCGATGGTGATTACAATCCAGTGGTTGTCCAATTGTCTAGCCAAACTGACAACCTTAGCTGGATAGAGCTACAAACTGCACTCCTTACGTTCGAATCACGCCTTGAACAGTTAAGTCAATTTTCGCAGCTCACTGTGCACAATAATTTTGCCAACGTTGCCCGGTCCGAAGGTCGAGAAAACTAGAGAGGAGGTCGCTCAACTAGAGGACGTCGTGGTAGAGGAACTTGGAACCATGGAGGACGCTCTAACAATCGCGGTAGTGATGATGAAGAGAACCAAAGCCCCCAATGTCAATTATGCAAGAGGTTTAGCCATACTGTTCAGACTTGTTTTTATCGCTATGATCGCTCTTTTGTGCCACCCAGCAAGAAACAAAATTCCACAAATAAGAAGCCTTCAGGCTCCACCAGCACTAAACCTGATAACGCATATTGGGCGAGCCCAGAAACAGTAGCAGATGACGCCTGGTACCTGGACAGTGGAGCAACAAGTCACGTCACTAATGATCCAAACCAACTTGACAATTCTACAGACACCAATGGTAAGATAAAAATTACGGTAGGAGATGGTCATAAAATTAATGTTTTAAAAATTGGTTCCTCTACTATTAAAAATGTTCCAAATAAACAAGTTAACCTTAAAGAAGTCTTGTTTACTCCTGAAATAAAAAAAAATCTGTTAAGTGTGTACAAAGTGGCTCAGGATAATAATGCTGATGTAATATTTAATGCTAGTGGTGTTTCTGTGAAGGCACAGGGAATAGGGGAGATTTTACTCACGAGAAAACCAAATGATGGCATGTTTCGAGTTGACAAATAGCAAACAAGCCGTAGCTCCAATCTAGTTTATGTTGCAGATCAAACTATTAGCCACACTGAAAATAAAAATGCCGCTAGTAGAAATATCTTTAGTAGATTTCTTTGGCACTGTCGACTTGGTCACCCTAGTGATCGAGTATTAACTAAAATAATAAGTGATTGTAGTTTGAAAGTTGTCAATGAGAATAAAGATAAAGATTTATTCTGTGAATCATGCAAGTTTGGCAAATCCCACTTACTTCCTTTTAAAACCTCTATTTCTCATGCCTCTAAACCACTAGAACTAATACATACTGATTTGTGGGGACCATCCCCACTAACCTCCATGAATGGTTTTCGCTATTATATACTGTTTTTAGATGATTACAGCCGTTATTCCTGGGTGTATCCTCTTAAAACAAAAGATGAGGCTCTACCTACCTTTCTCAACTTTAAGAAACTTGTAGAAAATCAATTTGAAAGCAGAATAAAAACTATGCAGAGTGATTGGGGAGGAGAATACAGGAGTTTTGCTAGAGTACTAAGTGACTCAGGGATACAATTCAGGCACTCTTGCCATCACACTTCCGCACAAAATGGTCGAGCTGAAAGGAAACATAGACATATTGTAGAAACAGGCCTTACGCTGCTTGCTCAAGCAAAAATGCCTCTCTTTTATTGGTGGGAAGCATTCCACACAGCTGCTGAACTTATTAATAGGCTACCCATAAGTGTCCTGAATGGTGTGTCACCATTTTTCAAACTACTTGGAAAACAACCAGATTATAGTGCTCTCAAGGTGTTCGGGACAACTTGCTATCCATGCCTATGACCATACAATGAACACAAGATGCAATTCAGATCCACTAAATGTGTGTTCCTAGACTACAACAACTCTCACAAAGGATACAAATGCATGAATTCAACAGGTAAAATCTATTTATCTCGACATGTGGTATTTAATGAATCAGAATTTCCTTTCTCAACAGGTTTTATAAACAAGAATCAACCACCTGAAGAAGTAAGTCATCCTGTTACCTTTCTCCAAGTTAACCTCAGGCAACCTGACCAAACACCTTCACAGCGTATTAACCAAGACTTCAACAATTCCACACCTCCAAACACACCTTTGATACCCACCAACTCCTCAACCGAACCTGTAGCAACACCAGAAACTTCAAATCAACAAAACAGCCACTGTTATCCAGAAATCCTACCAAGTTTAGAACGACCAGAAACTTTAACACAACAAAACATACAAACAGACCAAACTATTCCTTCCCTTGATTCAAACCCCAACCTTACCACCCAACACCAAATGATAACCCGAAGTAAAGCAAGTATAACTAAACCTAAAAAGCCCTTTGTTGGAACCATTTCCACTGTTTTACCTTCTCCACAGGAACCTCTCAATGTGGCCGAGGCACTCAATAACACAAAATGGAGACAAGCAATGGAAACAGAATATAATGCATTGATAAGAAACAACACTTGGTTGCTGGTTCCAAATACTGAAAAACAGAAAGTAGTGGGATGTAAATGGGTGTTCAAGCTGAAACCCAGTCCAGACGGCACAACGTTCAAATACAAAGCGCGTCTCGTGGCCAAAGGTTTTCAACAAAGTGCAGGGGTTGACTTTGAAGAAACCTTTAGCCCCGTTCTCAAGTCAACAACTCTCAGGTTTGTTCTTACTGTAGCTGTTACCTTTGGGTGGAAAATAAGACAGGTTGACATCAACAACGCCTTCCTAAACAGTGACCTACAAGAATGTGTTCTAATGGCACAACCCGAGGGATTTGTTTCAGCCAAATACCCAAACCATGTTTGCATCTTGAAGAAAGCTCTCTATGGCTTGAAACAAGCCCCACGAGCTTGGTTTGACAAACTACGTTCTACACTACTAAGTTAGGGTTTTACAAACTCACGATGTGATACGTCACTATTCTTTATTAAGAAAAACCAATTTGTTATGTTTGTTCTAGTCTACGTAGATGACATCATCGTCACAGGGAGTTCCAGCAAAGCTCTCCAGCTATTTGTCACAAGACTCAATTCTACTTTTGCACTAAAAGATCTCGGTCAACTACATCACTTCCTTGGAATTGAGGCCTTTCGGGATGCCACAGGTTTGTATCTTAAACAAGAACGGTATATTTTGAATTTACTTGACAAGTTTGGAATGCAGAACTCTTCTCCAGTGTTGACACCCATGGTAATAAACAAACATTACTCGAAAAACGAAGGCATACCCATGAAAAATCCAACAATCTAGAGGCAAGCAATAGGAGGGCTACAATACCTGATCAATACTCGGCCAGACATCATGTTCTCTGTCAATAAGCTCAGCCAGTTCCTCACTTCACCCACCGATCTTCATTGGAAGGCAGTCAAGCGAATTTTCCGTTACCTGAAAGGGACCACCTCGCTAGCTCTTCACATCAAGCCGTCGACTCATCTTATCCTCCAGGGTTTCTCCGACGCCGATTGGGCCGTTTGCCCCGACGATCGACGGTCTATTGGAGGCTATTGTGTGTATCTCGGTGACTCTTTGATCTCTTGGTCAGCCAAGAAACAACCCGTTGTAGCTCTATCTAGTGCCGAGTCGGAGTATCGGGCTCTATCGAAACTCTCAACCGAGCTTGCTTGGGTTCAATCACTCCTCGGCGAGCTTGGTGTTCACCTCCGGCAACCACCCATCGCGTGGTGCGACAACCTAAGCGCGGCAGCTCTAGCAACAAACCCGGTCTTCCATGCGAGGTCGAAGCACATCGAATTAGATGTTCACTATGTTCGAGATCGGGTCGTCGATCGCAGGTTAGAGGTGCGGTATCTTCCCTCATCGGAGCAAGTGGCAGACATCTTCACCAAGGCCCTCTCACACACCAAGTTCTGGGCCTTCTGTCACAAACTCGGGCTCGTCCGTTCCCCAGGCCCAAGTTTGAGGGGGATGTAAAGACACAAGTCCAGATTGCTATTGGGCCTCTCCACAGTCAGCCCAAGTACCTTGCTGAGTGTTTGACCAAGACCTGATTTACAATATTTAAATTTCATAAATACGTTGTAACTAACCACAATATGCTGAGAACAGATCCTACATTTTAGGATTTCAAACGTCTCTAATACATAGCTATTGTAATCTATTTATACATCAATAATATGGTAGGCTCTAAGCCCATTCAGCACAATTATTATTTTCCTCTAAATCTTATCTTCCACCCATTATAAAACTGCCATTGTCAGCACTGTATTTTTCTTGCTCGGTGCAATCACGTCACTTGTTTCTGGTTTCCCTGGGATGAAAATTGCTACCTATGCCAACGCACGAATCACACTGGAGTCAAGATGGAGCGTTGAGAGGGGATGAAAATTGCTACCTATGCCAACGCACGAATCACACTGGAGTCAAGATGGAGCGTTGAGAGGGGTTTCATCACAGCAATTAGATCTGGTACAGTTGTGGGATTTCTCCTAGCTGCAAACGGGCTTTTAGTTCTATACATTGCTATCAATGTGTTCATATTTACTATGGTGATGATTGGAGTGGTCTTTTTGAGGCCATCACTGGTTATGATCTTGGTGGGTCTTTTATGGCTCTGTTTGGCAGAGTTAGTGGAGGCATCTATGCTAAGGCCGCTGCTGTTGCTGCTGACCTTGTTTTGCAAGATTGAAAGAGACATTCCTGAGGATGACTCAAGAAATCCAGCTGTAAGTCCGAACATGCTCAAGTCAGTCTCTCCCTTTTTCTTACTCCCTCCAGTCCCTAATATAAGATTCTTTCTAGAAGTTTTCCTTCATTTTCATTGTAAGACTCTTCATGAAATTTAGTGAAGCATTTGTAAATTATTTCAAAAAATACCCACGCATCTAATTGGTTCATTTGAGTGTCAAGTTTCAAAGGTAGAAGCTAATACTTTTAAATAAGGGTAATTTGAAAATGGTATAGTAATTTTTCAAGATATTAAAACTTAGTATTTTAACTACCTTTCGTTATCTGCATAATTCGGTTAAAAATGTTTTATAAATAGAATAGGGAATAGTTTACTAATGTTTCATCTAGTTTCTACGTATCCTATATCTGAATAAACTATTCTGTACTCAGGTGATAGCAGATTTTGTTGGTGATAATGTTGGGGATATAGCTGTTATGGGATCGGACCTATTTGGTTCATATGCCGAGTCATCCTGTGCTGCTCTAGTTGTTGCTTCCATCTCCTCGTTTGGGGTGAATCATGAGTTGACTGCAATGTTATTTCCTCTTATTATCAGTTCCATGGGAATCCTTTTTCGTTTGGTCGCCACCTTATTTGCCATGGACTACATTGCGAAATGGCATGTTAATGAGCGAGCATTGAAAATACAGCTCAATATTTCTACTATGTTAATGATTCTCGGGATTGATATTGCTAGTCTGATCGCAGTTCCATCTTCCTGCACCATGTTCAACTTCGGAGAACAAAAAGAAGTGACGAATTGGTTTGTCCATGCATTTCATTTGCTTATCTTAGCAATCACTTTCTCAATGTGGGAATAATTGAAAGGGACGGGGTCACGTTACATGAGGGTATTGATGGTGATTTTAGTTGGTAGTTATATTCTTAATGTCCTGACGAACTTCGTAAGATTTTAATTAAACTTGTGACTAATAATTGCTACTCTCATGCAACAGTTTCTCTGAAGGGATCTATATGATATTGTGGTGTTATAATCAATGTGATCAGTCATTAAATACAAGACATGTTGATCTTTATAAACTGGATTTAATTAATTTGTTTCCAATTAGGTCAGGAAAAAAAATCAGGGGTGGCACGTCTGATCTAAAATCTGGTGTGCAAATGGGAAAGTAGTACTTATCCTCGTTTCTGATGACTCATTTAAATAGTTTTAATTTGCAGGGAGCTACTTTTTTGTGGTGATGTTGGTCTGTTCGTAGGAATAATCATTGGATTTGCGACTGAGTACTATACCAACGATGCTTATGGGTAGGCCGTTTTGCGTCATTTTGTGCCTTTTCATCTGATTCTTTAGATGTTGGCTTCACTTGAACTCTTTTTATTGTTTCTGCAGCACTGTGCAAGAGGTTGCAGCCTCCTGCAATACTGGTGCTGCTACGAAAGTTATATTTGGCCTTGCCTTGGGATACAAGTCTGTCATCATTCCTATTATTGCCATTGCAATCAGCATTTATGTTTGTATTTTCATTCAGATTCCTCGGTTCGGTGGAAACTTCAGCTTTTTTGGTTGATGCTTGAGATCTCTTATTCTTTTGTCGTGTAGGGGTTCGCAATTGGTTCAGCTGCCCTAGTGTCTCTAGCACTTTTTGGTGCCTTTGTGAGCAGAGCTGCTATTTCTACTGTTGAAGTTCTGACTCCAAAGGTTTTTATTGGTTTACTTGTTGGTGCAATGCTTCCTTACTGGTTTTCTTCCATAACCATGAAGAGTGTTGGAATAGTGGCTTTGAAGATGGTTGAGGATGTACGCAGGCAATTCAATACCATACTAGGCTTGATAGATCATGCAAACGCCAAGCCTGACTATGGTAGATGTGTGAAGATCTTCACTGATGCTTCCATTAAAGAGATGATACGACCTGTTGCTCTTGTCTTGCTCACACCTCTGGTTGTCGGAATTATTTTTGGTGTTGAAACGCTATCTGGTGTTCTTGCTGGATCCCTTGTATCTGGTGTACAGGTAGGTTCCCTATATTCATACCCTCCACAGTGTTTAAGTTCAAGGTTTGTTGTTTTAAACTCATTTTCATGTTTGAACTGTTGTAAATAGATTGCTATCTCTGCTTCCAACACTTGTGGTGCGTGGGGATAATGCCAAGAAGTACATTGAGGTAGGGATTTGATTGGCAACAAAATTTGGCTATCATTACATGATCTCATGTTTTTAATTTTGTTTTTGTTTTTTGTGAATATTTGGTGTATTAGGCTGGTAATACTGATCAAGCAAGATCCCTTGGTCCAGAAGGGTCGCCTGCACATCAAGCAGCTGTTATTGGTGACCTTCTCAAGGATACATCTGGACCGTCGCTTAACATTCTGATCAAGCTGATGGCCGTTGAGTCTCTCGTGTTTGCTCCTTTCTTCACTACCCATGGCAGCCTAATCTTCAAGATTATGACCTGCAATTTGGACATATAAATGGCAGAAGAAAAAACACAAACAGAAGACAAGTCCTTTGTACCATGTCTGTAGTTGTTACTCCTAACTCTCTAGTCACTTCACATTCTTTCTCAGCTATTTGCAGCAAAAACCCAAGTATAACTGTCCTCCTGTCATGTGAATATCTGAGACAGTTAGGCTGAATTGTCATAGGCAATTTTCCCTGTGAAGAGGAGGAGGTTGTTGAAAATGATAGTTTTCAACCTCCTGTTTTTTTTTTTAATGAAAGGATACTTGTATTAGTCATGAACTGTACAGGTACATACGGGATAGAGATTTACATAAGAGAGCTAAGAAGAGAAAAATCTTTTACTCTATGATGGACTATAGATCAATATATCAGTCATGTTAATATTCTCTCCCCTTTTCATGTCTTCTTTCAATGTATGCTCTACAAAAAACGAAGGCAAGAATTTGCTAACAAGGAGGTTCATATTTGAGAAGGTTGAGAAAGATGACAAGTGTGCGTGGGACTGGGTGCGAATCTGATATACATTTTTTTCCCCCAACGAATCTGATATACGTATTCCTTTTTTTTTTTTTTTTTTTGCCAAATCTGATATACATATTCACACACATACGTTTACTTTCTGGAAAAAAAAAATAGATTTTTACCTAATTAGCCGTTGGATGTTACCCTCGTGAATTATTTTTAGCCCTTTTTAAATATATGAAAGGCTAATGTATAAATTTGTCTTGAAAGTTTTTTTGGGTTTAATGTTATCCTCGAAATCTTAAAATGTAGTAATATTGCTTTATATGGTTTAAAAATGTTATGTTGATTGTTAAACAGTAAGGGGTAATATTATTCCTTTTTACTACTTCCGGGGGTAAATTTACACCTTAACCAATATATGAACAGTTATACATCTTTCTAAAGTTGTGTTTTTAAAATCAATAGTTCTTAAACTATTCTTATTGTATCCTTATTTATATTACTTTATGTAAAATAATTAACAGAAATATTAATTAAATTATTCTTGGTCAGCTTTTCATTTGAGAAAAAGACACTTAAATACATACCACTTGCACTTTAAAATCTTAAATTGGTTTTGTTAACAATAAGAGTAATGAGGTTGACAAAAAAAAATATAACAATTGATAATTCAGATTTTTAAAAAATTATTGACTTAAGATTTTGAAATTTAAGTGGTATTTAAGTATTTTTTTTTTTTTTTTTTCAAAAAATAATACATGGTCTTATTTTGCAGTCATCGAATTTTCAGGGTGATTTGCATTTTAGGCCCGATTTAAATTGTTATGCGGAGTGGTTGGAAATTGGGCCTAGGTAGGATTTTCTTTTTTTCCTTTTTGATGAAAGCCTAGGTAGGATTTTCAGGGGACAGAGCATTTGAAATTATGGGATCCGACCCGACGGGTCAAAGCCTAATGAGCATCCCGACAGAACGATCGCTTAAAGACGATGAACACGAACCAATCTCACCATGGGGATGTGGATTTGTTAATTTCAGGATCAGATTCCAAGGGAAAATGCTCAGACGACCAACTAAAATCGAAGTGAAGATCGAAGATAAAGAAGAACTTGAGGAAGCTCGCAGGCGGAGCGCCGCCGCCACTCCGACCAACACCACCACCACTGGCGCAGCTACTCTCCTCCATCAGCTCGATCGCGCCAAGGATTCCTCTTCCAAAGCGCATCGAATTGGTATTTCCTCCTAAACGAACCCTAAATTTTCCTTCTAGAGTAATTAACGTACGCCTGCTTTCTCCTTCCTCATCATTCCCAATGGAGGTGGAAGTGAAGCTGCGGCTAGAAAATGCTGAAGCTCATCGTATGGTCACGGCTTCACTCGCTCCGTTCCACAACAAAACCCATCGCCAAGAGAATCTGTTCTTCGACGGCGCAGCCGGGGAGCTCTTGTCTCGCCGTGCCGTCCTTCGGCTCCGATTCTACGACGACGACGCCCGCTGTGTCGTTTCGCTCAAAGGCAAGGCGGTCTTGGTCAACGGCGTGAGTCGGGTGGAGGAGGATGAAGAGGATCTAGACCCACAGATCGGTCGCGATTGCGTGGCTGAACCGGGGAAGTTGGATTCGGTGGTGGAGTCTAGAGTGCTGAGGAGGGTGAAGGAGGAGTTTGGGGTGGTGGGTGAGAAGGGATATGTGGGCTTAGGAGGGTTCAGAAATGTGAGGAGTGTGTATGAGTGGAAGGGTCTGAAATTGGAAGTGGATGAGACTAGTTTTGGTTTTGGAACGTTGTACGAGATTGAGTGTGAGAGTGCTGATCCTGAAAAGGCTAAGCAGCTTCTTGAAGAGTTTCTGAAGGAGAATGGGATTGCATATTCTTACTCGGAGATGTCCAAGTTTGCTATTTTCCGATCGGGAAAACTGCCGTAGTGAGTGAAATTTCAATCTTTTTAAACTAATAGTTGTTGTTGTTGTTTCGTTGTTCTGGTTTTAAGTAGCCGGTATGCTTAAATTCCGGGTAGTCCTCATTCTTATTTTCAGTGACCAAGTGATATTCTATTGCCTTTGCTTCTTCTGTCTATTATGGTTTGAGATGATCAATTGTCCTTTTATCTTTTGATGTTTTTCTTAACTTCTGCTATAGAACTATGATATTCCTCTCAAACACCAATTATGCTTTGCTGAGGATACCATTAATGGCCTACTAATGCTTCTTCGAAGTTAGGAAAAGAATCCTGGTCTCCTGCTTTTGTAATTTACTTGTGTAGAAACTTGCATTTCTATCCATTTGTTTTAGATGATACACTCAGCCCATCTAATTTCAGCTTATGCGAAAACATGATTTTGACAGAGTTATATCTAAGGGCTAAGGAGTAAATTTACCACCAAAGTTTTAAGAAAAGAGTGTCTGATTCAATTATGTTTTAAGAGGGCAGAAATACACATAAGGAATTGAAAGTAGAGCATCCAGTACTAAACCGTTAAATTTGACCTAACGACGTTAAATTGTAAGAGAAGAAAGTTATGTCAAATTTAACGGTTTTGTGCTGGATGCTCCACTTTCAATTCCTTATGTGTATTTTTGCCCCCTTTAAAATATAATTGTACTAGACGCTCCTTCTTTAAAACTTTGTTAATAAATTTGCTTCTTAACCCTTTATTTAATATGGGTTTCATTTATAAGCATTCAGTCTCAATAGCCTTCTGTTGCCATGAATCCGTGAAAAATTTGAGGTTTAATCATTGAGATGCTAGAAACTTTCCGCTATAAAGTTTGGTAGAAAATTAACGGGATCCTCATTCCTCAAGGGCCAAGTCAATGCTTATGAGAAATAACAAAAGAGAGTTTCATGTAATATTTTAAAACTAGAGAAGGCGTGACTGTGACCGAGATCTTAAAAAATTTTGAAGGAGCTATATGTAATTTGCCTCAATGAACATTATTCGAGAAGAAGCAGATCTTGTGCTTTCGGCCAAAAGAAAAAAGACCTTGTGATATTATTGATCCTGACATGCTGTGTATCTGTTTTTCTCGTAAGTGGCTAAGTTTTATTCTGATGATGAACTTCGTTTTGAGTAGAATTAATGGAACTTTTTAGTTGTTAATGACACATGCAGTGACTTTTTTCTCCAACTTTATTTGGTTATAATTATGAATATTCTTGTAGGTTAACTTTGAAGGGAAAGCAGCATCCATATTAGTACTAGTGTCAGAGTGCTGCAGAATATTATTTATATTCCCCATTGCATCAAGAGAATCATTCATATCTCCAAGCAGATAGCCCCCTAATTTTCTGTCATGTGTTGACTTTTTGAAGTGAATTGTCAATAAACTTTAGGCCGTCTTATATGAATTTCTTTATGCCATTGCGTCATGTTCATTTTAGTGCAATATTAGGTGAACGTACTTTCAGAATGGCATAGGATTTGATGGTTTAATTCATTGCTTAATTGGTGATATGAATTGTTGTGTCTTGACATTTTGTTCAATTTCATAAAAAGTCATTTGGCTTAACCTGAATTGATGCCCCTGTGATTCTAATTTTTGTGAGATTAGATTGAAAAAAATGACTCTATTACACACATGAACAGAAATCCCTCATATAAGCCAATTTTGAGTAGTCGGATATGATATACTAATAGTTGCATATATGTCACTTCGGTGTTAGTTTAGTATGAAAGTTTAATTTTTTTTAGATAGGTATAGGTATCCTCTGCAATCATGTTTAAGACACTATTGGACATGAAATATGAGCATCTCTCAAGGATTCGAATCTTAATTCATCATATTGTGAGAGACTAGCTCATTCTATTAGACTCAACCCAAAGTTTAAATTTTATATCTATTTAATAAAAAATTTTAAAAAATACTCTCTCCGGTCCCAAATATAGGACAAAATTTATAGTGCAATTTGCATTATAAATTTTGTCCTATATTTAGAATCGGTACTATATTTGAAAAAAATTAAAGGGAAAATCACTGTCAGGTCCCATGGAAGCAAAATATTGTCAAAAAAGTCCCAGGAAAAACTGAAATATCTGAAAAGTCCCTAGGGACTTTTCTGATATTATTTTCTAAAGCCAAATTACACACATGCCCTTCTTCTATGTCTCCCTCTCTCACGTTTTCAGCTCAGTCTCTGTAACCGTTTCAGATCGCAAATCTCTTCTTAATATTTGCAGATTCGGTTTTTGCAATGGTGGAGGGTGAAGCTTTGAGGTGGTGAAAGATTTGTGGGATGAAAAGTAAGATAGAAGGAAGAAGAAGATGGAAGGAAGGTGGTGGGATTTTTTTGATCTCAAGCTTCCGCCATTTTTAAAGAAGGAAGGGATGAAGGTGATGATGATGATGAATAGTCCAACCTCATTGACAAGTGAAAACGCTGAAATGGGAAAAAATTAAGTTGTTGTTAATTTCCGCAGTAGTAGTTGTTAATATAACTCTACTAGTTGTTAATACGAAAAATGAGGTTTGGGCGCCATTTTGCTCTGTTGTTGGGAAAGAAAACAGAGGAAGTGGTGTGTTTTAAGTGGTTGGGTGCTATGAAAACGCTGATATGGAAGAAAAATAAGTTGTTGTTAATTCGCACAGTGGAGGTTGTTAATTCGCACAGTGGAGGTTGTTAATACGGAAAATGACATTGGACGCCATGGTGCTCTGTTTTTGGGAGAGGAAACAGAGGAAGTGGTGCGTTTGAGGTGGTGGGGTGCTATGAAAATGATGATATGGAAGAAAAATAAGTTGTTGTTAATTCGCACAGTGGAGGTTGTTAATATAACAGTGGAGGTTGTTAATACGGAAAATGACGTTGGACGCCATGGTGCTCTGTTTTTGGGAGAGGAAACAGAGGAAGTGGTGTGTTTGAGGTGGTGGGGTGCTATGAAAATGATGATATGGAAGAAAAATAAGTTGTTGTTAATTCGCACAGTGGAGGTTGTTAATATAACAGTGGAGGTTGTTAATACGGAAAATGACGTTGGACGCCATGGTGCTCTGTTTTTGGGAGAGGAAACAGAGGAAGTGGTGTGTTTGAGGTTGTGGGGTGCTATGAAAATGATGATATGGAAGAAAAATAAGTTGTTGTTAATTCGCACAGTGGAGGTTGTTAATATAACAGTGGAGGTTGTTAATACGGAAAATGACGTTGGACGCCATGGTGCTCTGTTTTTGGGAGAGGAAACAGAGGAAGTGGTGTGTTTGAAGTTGTGGGGTGCTATGAAAATGATGATATGGAAGAAAAATAAGTTGTTGTTAATTCGCACAGTGGAGGTTGTTAATATAACAGTGGAGGTTGTTAATACGGAAAATGACGTTGAGTGTTAGTGGGTGCTCTGTTTTTGGGGAATATAATAGAGGAAGTGCTCTGTAAATTGCTCAATTGGTCATATTTAATGTAAGGCAATATAGTGTCAGAGAGAAAGTCATTGGAGGTTGTGAAAACAACTCAAAAGGTTGTTAATACACGCTTTATGAGTTGTAAATAGCTTAATTTGTCATACTTAATTTGAGGAACAATAGTGTCAGATAGAAAGGTGTTGGAGGTTGAGAAACAAACCGAACAGGTTGTTATTACACGCTATACGAGTTGTAAATAGCTCAATTTGTCATACTTAACGTGAGGAAACATAGTGTCAGCGAGAAACGTGTGGGACGTTGTGAAACGAACTCAAAAGGTTGTTAATACACGCTTTATGAGTTGTAAATACACCGTCAAGTTGTTCCGTATTAACAACCTCCACTGTTATATTAACAACCTCTATTATGCGAATTAACAACAACTTATTTTTCTTCCATATCATCATTTTCATAGCACCCCACAACCTCAAACACACCACTTCCTCTGTTTCCTCTCCCAAAAACAGAGCACCATGGCGTCCAACGTCATTTTCCGTATTAACAACCTCCACTGTTATATTAACAACCTCCACTGTGCGAATTAACAACAACTTATTTTTCTTCCATATCATCATTTTCATAGCACCCCACCACCTCAAACACACCACTTCCTCTGTTTCCTCTCCCAAAAACAGAGCACCATGGCGTCCAACGTCATTTTCCGTATTAACAACCTCCACTGTTATATTAACAACCTCCACTGTGCGAATTAACAACAACTTATTTTTCTTCCATATCATCATTTTCATAGCACCCCACAACCTCAAACACACCACTTCCTCTGTTTCCTCTCCCAAAAACAGAGCACCATGGCGTCCAACGTCATTTTCCGTATTAACAACCTCCACTGTTATATTAACAACCTCCACTGTGCGAATTAACAACAACTTATTTTTCTTCCATATCATCATTTTCATAGCACCCCACCACCTCAAACGCACCACTTCCTCTGTTTCCTCTCCCAAAAACAGAGCACCATGGCGTCCAACGTCATTTTCCGTATTAACAACCTCCACTGTGCGAATTAACAACCTCCACTGTGCGAATTAACAACAACTTATTTTTCTTCCATATCAGCGTTTTCATAGCACCCAACCACTTAAAACACACCACTTCCTCTGTTTTCTTTCCCAACAACAGAGCAAAATGGCGCCCAAACCTCATTTTTCGTATTAACAACTAGTAGAGTTATATTAACAACTACTACTGCGGAAATTAACAACAACTTAATTTTTTCCCATTTCAGCGTTTTCACTTGTCAATGAGGTTGGACTATTCATCATCATCATCACCTTCATCCCTTCCTTCTTTAAAAATGGCGGAAGCTTGAGATCAAAAAAATCCCACCACCTTCCTTCCATCTTCTTCTTCCTTCTATCTTACTTTTCATCCCACAAATCTTTCACCACCTCAAAGCTTCACCCTCCACCATTGCAAAAACCGAATCTGCAAATATTAAGAAGAGATTTGCGATCTGAAACGGTTACAGAGACTGAGCTGAAAACGTGAGAGAGGGAGACATAGAAGAAGGGCATGTGTGTAATTTGGCTTTAGAAAATAATATCAGAAAAGTCCCTAGGGACTTTTCAGATATTTCAGTTTTTCCTGGGACTTTTTTGACAATATTTTGCTTCCATGGGACCTGACAGTGATTTTCCCAAAATTAAATCTGGTCCAGACTGATTAGCACCAAAAAGGAATTCCCGTACATTTACTCGGATTTCGGTGCTGGTTTGAGTGGTTTTGCAGTAAGTGGCGGCAAGGGATAATTAAGGATTTTGTTACATGCATCTATACAAGCACAATGCATCTAACACTTGACTTGGCCTGCATAAAGTGTGCGGTAAAGTAGGGGCTACTTAAATGTTTGGCAGAAATTTTCAGACAATGCTGAGTCTCAATTTCTTGATTTTTTTTGTCAATTGGCCTTTTACTATAATTTTATTAAATAAAAGGTTATGTAATAAGGAAACTTGTATTTAGTAAAATTATTCAAATAAAGTAGGAAGTACTTTTGCATAGAAAAATATTAAAATTCTGCAGGTGTTACAAGATTCTAAAAAAAAGTATGCGCGGCTACTTTAAAAAAAAGGGTTAAGGTGCAAATCTACCAATGAAGTATTGTCTGAGGAGCGTCCACCATAAATATCTTTTAAAAGGGGCAAAAATACCAATGAAGTTTTAAAAAGGGGTATCCATCACAATTTCCGTTAAATCCGTACTAACGCCGTTAGGGGTTTTCTTCTCTTATGATTTAACGCCGTTAGTACGGATTTAACGGAAATTGTGGTGAATGCCCCTTTTTAAAACTTCATTGGTATTTTTGCCCTTTTTAAAAGATATTTGTGGTGGACGCTCCTCGGACAATACTTCATTGGTAGATTTGCACCTTAACCCTTAAAAAAATAATAATCTTGCAGTGATAACTGAAATATTTGAATTTTATTTATTGAAAAAACTTGATATCAACTGAAACTAGAGTGAGTATTACCCCGCCAAAAACAGCATTTTCGTTTCTAAAAGTGAGAAGTATCATTATTCCACTATCTGAGGACGAATTTTCTGTTCTTTTTTTAAATAATGGCAAATATATTGTTTCACGACTCTTAAACAATATGAAGTAGAGGCAAATGAAAAGGGATATAACTGTAAAGCAAACTAAATAATAACAAGATAATACACTGATTGCAGGTGTTTATGATTTATAATCCTTGACACAAGGAATCGTGTCTGCTCCACGGGATGGCGAATCTACTGTCAGGAACTAGACTAAGCATTACAAAGGAAGGTGAGAAGACAATGTGCCTAGCATTATTATCACTTCCTCTTCTTGGCAGGTGGCTGAGGAACATCATCCTCTTCGTCCTCTTCCTCTTCTTCCTCCTCTTCCTCTTCGTCATCTTCTCCATCATCGTCGTCATCATCTTCTTCGCCATCATCGTCATCGGATCCTCCAGTACCATTGGCCTCAGGTTCATCCTCAGGATCTGCTTCTTCCTCACCTTCTTCACCTGAGATTTCCTCTTCTCCATCATCATCATCATCATCCTGATCATTTGCCTCTTCATCGTCGTCATCATCTTCGTCTGTGTCACTTGCATCTTTGTTTTCTGGGTAAGCATGGTTCCCTTTAAAGAGTTCTTCTAAAGGAAAGCTGACAAGAATGAACATAAATCAGAATAAGTAATCTTCCAACTCTAAAAGAACAATATTACCTCCTAAGGAGGTACCTAGATTTACCTTCCATCCATTCTGCATAATTTAGGTGAAGTTGAATCATTGATGTTGTAGAGAAGAGATCCAGCCTGAGTGATAAACCAACACGGAGACATAAGAATTTTCATTCACCTCAACTCAGTTGTATTACTCCCTCCGGTCCTAATTATAAGATAAAGTTGACTTTTTTAGAGAAATTAAGGAAGCCAATTAAATTACTTTAGAGTGTTTATATTTTTAGTATCCTTATATTATATATTAGTTTATTAGTCAAATTAATTAGTTTAGAGAAAAAATTTAAAATATAAAAACTCTAAAGTAATTTAATTGGCTTCCTTAATTTCTCCAAAAAAATCAACTTTGTCTTATAATTAGGACCGGAGGAAGTATATTGGAGGACATTATACATCAAACCCGTCAAAATGGTTTCAAACATACTAAGCATGTGACGTTCACAGGATTAGAGCAGAAAAAAAAAAGGACACGATCAAACTTTGAAACCACAATTACAATTTAGAATTTGAGCATAGCCTCTTAAGAAAGGAGTAAGGATGCAAATGGTAACCTGCTTAAGTTGATCAATTAATGCAGTTTTTCAGCAATACTAATTCTTTACAGAGAATTCACAAGCAGAAAGAAAGACAGACTGATGAAAGGCCAGATGGACACAGAAAACACTGAACTTTTTCAGGCATAGATTACAGGGCAGTAAAATGAAATCACAATTTAAAGAGCCAACACCTCAAAATGAAGCATACTCCTCACTTTTAGAAGAGCAAAGTTTTTCATTTTACAAATGGGGGATGTGTAAATGACTAAAAATCAAAGGTATCACTAACCATAAAGAAATTACAGATACCAGAAGCATCAAAAAGAATTGTTAACGTTGAAATCCTGATTTATACCCTTGCTGAACAGAAGATAAAGAGAGACAAACATACGAATTGGTGGTACAAGAGTTATGCAAAGCGATTATTGAGCTTGTCAAAAGGGTAAATATGAAAGTGCATTCATTCGTAACGGATAAAAATGCAAACTAGTGATTGTGCTCTCAATACCATCGAATTCTCGATTGCATTAAACAGAACCATGTACAAGATCACCCTTCTTTCTAGCAAAATTAAGGAGGAACAGAAAAACAAAGAGTTGTGCTCCACTATTTTAAAGTACTATAGTGTCTATTTACAATCACAACCACAATTCTTTACCAAGAAAATTTTCTTATATCTTTAATATAAGATATAACAAGATATATCTTATATCTTGTAAGTGCTCCACTTATATCTTATATCTTTAATATAAGGTATGAATTTACGATGATAATGTAACAAGCGTTTTTTTTAATAGTTCCACATAGCAAGATGGAATTTGCTTAAAATTTATAATTTGATTACAGAAACTGAAGAATACAAATACAAGGAATCTAGTCCTTGTTCATATTCTGATGGATTGGTTTAGCTTAAGCAGCAAATATATTAACCAAAAGATATGTGACGTTTCAGCATAATCCCAAAGCCCTTTTTAAAAGAAGAAGCAAGTGAATGAATGAATAATTGAAAATCAAACAAAACAACAAAGAAGAAAGAAACAAAACACTCCAATGAAACCCTGAGTCAACAAACAGTACAGAGCATAAAATCACAGCGGAAAATTGTGGAACGAACACTATCAAAGACGCCATTAACACGAATTACAGTCATGTTTAAGCTGTAGGTCGCAAAAAAAAAAAAAAAATTAAGAGAGAGAGAGAGAAATAACAAATATAATTATAATACCACTACGAGGAGGCAGGCGAGAGATTGGCAGGTAAGGAGAGATTCCACCGCCACGGCAAACTCCACGAAAGAGGCAATCCAAATGTTCCTATTGGCCAAGCAGAAGGCTGAATCCTCCATTGTTGACATTTCGAACAGAGAAATTTTTCAGTGGGAGAGACGAGAATAGGTATGGTGAGAGGAACTGAGGGTATTACCGTGGGTCTGGTCCGGTTAGGGTAAGACTCAGGCCACAGCTGGGTCCGGTTAGATTTCCCTGTGATTATTAAATTTCCTATCGCCAAATCCCAACGCGATTGCAATTATAACGTGGTGTTTGATTGGAATAATTTATTTTTGGTTTTTAAGTGTTTATAAATTATAATTTATAGTATATAAGGTATGTATGTGAGGGAAGTTTTATTTTGTATGATAAAGACTTATTTCCAAAAAAAAGGGGTTAATATAACTTTTGGTCCCTGAAGTTTGATCCAATTTTGGTTTTGGTCCCTCAAGTTTGAAATCGGTGGTTTTGATCCCTGAAGTTTCACCTAATTTTGGTTTTAGTCCCTCAAGTTTGAAATCAGTGGTTTTTGTCCCTGAAGTTTCACCCGATTTTGGTTTTGGTCCCTCAAGTTTAAAAACGACTTGTTTTTTTCCGGGTCGGGTTTCAAAAACGGGTCGCCAAGTCCTTTTCAAACTTGAGGGGCCAAAACTAAAATCGGGTGAAACTTCAGGGACTAAAACCACTGATTTCAAACTTGAGGGACTAAAACCAAAATTGGGTGAAACTTCAGGAACCTAAACCACCGATTTCAAACTTGAGGGACCAAAACCAAAATTGGATCAAACTTCAGGGACCAAAAGTTATAACAAAAAAAAAAACTATTCCAAACATAGCTGTATTCATTTGGAACAGCGATTTTAATGTTTAAAAGTAACTTTTTAATCGTGATTTATGGTATATGAGTTAAGTATGTAAGAAGAGTTTTATCTCAATTTATGTGAAAAGCAGATTATAAGCAATCTCAACGCCATAACAAACATGCTGAATTATGAATTGATAAATTCTCCTTCATACATTAATAATAAATTCATGCCTCTTGTTCTAGATATAAAACCTGATTAATTTTTTTTAGAGGGATTAACAAAATTAGTTAAATTATTTTAAAATATTTATATATATTTTTTCAAACTAATTTTTTTTTTAAATTTTCCCTCATAAAAAAATCAAATAAATCTTATATTTAAAACATAAGAGATAGAGGGTATATAGTAGCCATGTCCAGAGAGTACCGTTTATAATTAATTTTAAATTAAAAATAATTTAAGTATATTATTTTGCTATATATGTGAAGAAAAATAATTTACTTTTATTTTTTATAATTTCATCATGCGTAATAAAAAGAAATTTAAAAAAAAAATAATTAATTGGATTTTTTGAATAATAAAAAAAAATGAAGAATTTTCTACCGAAATTATTTTTCCTTCTCAATTGACAAAATTGGTCCTTCGTTAAAAAAATTGAGCTGATAATGTAGTGAAACAGAAAATGCCAATATCACTTTAACGGGGCTCCTTGCTTGGGGTTATCTCCTTCACCGAACCAGCATATGTTTATCAGTTACGTATGGGCATACATACATATATCTATACACGCATATTATAAAATGATTTTGTTGATAGGATATGTATTTGATGGGGAATATGATTTTTTTTTATATGATTAAATGTCATTTAATTATGATTGATTATTGATTAGGGTTTCTTATTTAGTGCCATTCTTTTTATTTTATTTAGTGTTCTGTTCTATTTAGATTTACCTACCATTTGTTTTGCATGCACCTGTAGTACCTTGAGTTTGGCTAATTAGAGTGTGTTCGGCTATTCCAAAAAAAGTGTTTTTTTCTCAAAACCATGATTTTGAGGAAAAAATACAAGAATACTTAATTTTTCTAAATAAGCTATTTTGACCTCAAACCATGGTTTAGACATAAGCTATTTTTTTGATTTTTTGCACTTTATGGGCTCCACCCTCTCATTCTCATTGGTTCTTTTCTTGTATGTGGGTTCCATGTCACACCTCTCTCATCTTTTGTTTTTTTTCCCGAATTTCAGCGTTTTTTTAGTCTTTTTTTTTTATAATTTTAAAATTTTAATACTCCCTCTTATCCTTAATATAAGACATATTTCTCTAATTTAATTATATTAGAAAAATTAGTTAAGTTAATTAATATTACATATAGACAAATTTATTTCATTTTTGGTATTAATTATGAAATTTAATGTTAAATAATGGGTTAAGATACATCATTTTTAATGCCGTTAGGGGTTTTAATTGTTCATTTTTAATTATTCATTGTTATTTTTCTATCTTCTAAAATTTATTTGTACCGGATGTCCCTCCGGAAAAACTTGGCTATTAAATTTGGACCTTACCCCTTAAATAATATATAAAATATAATCTTATTCTTTACATGTAATTATCATAAAAGTTAATGTCCTTTTTAGTCATTTGACCATGAAAAAAGCTATTTTGATAAAATCATCCAAACACTCTCATTTTTTCAAAATCACTTTTTTCTCATAATCTATTCTCCAAAAGTTATTCTCCATTTTTTTCTCCAGAAGCTATTCTCCAAAAACTAATAAGAACACACCCTTAATAACAAGGAAATATTCCACTTTCAATTTCACACTTGCTCTTCTCTCATTTTTTTTTTTGTTATTTTCTTTCTAACAGCTACATTTTTATATTATCTTATGATTGATCAGATTAGAAAGAAACGACCGAAAAAATGCATAGAGAAGAGATGGTGGAAACACCAAAAACCAAAATTGACAGTAATTATTTATTTATAAAAAGACAATTTTATTCAATGTGTCACAAGTATCCAATGTACTAGAAATCAGTTAAACTGCATAATACATTTAGTTTAGTAATGGTCAAACTTAATTGGGATAACCACAAAAATAATATTGCTACGATTTAGGAACTTCTAGAGAAACATTGTAGCTCGAAAAAATTCTAGGCAAAAATTGCCTTACTTTGTCAATTTTTATGATAAAATAGCCCTTTAACTCTACCAAAAATAGTGTGGAATAAAAATAATTGACAAACACTATTAATCGCCACAAATGTTAGGACCTGTATACCTTTAACCTTTAGAAAAATAAACTAGAGACAAGAGGTTTGGCAAAAGAACCAAGGAGATAAAGTGCCAACCATCATAGGAGGGTAATTGATTTTAGGGTTAAGGTTTTATCATGTCTAGGTAGTTTTCGCCTGAGTGTTGCCCAAAATTTTATTTTGGATCAATATCATGTTAGAAGTGTTAAAAAAAAAAAAGCAAAATAACTTTAATGTTAAGAAACTAGATTAATCATTAAAAAATTAACAGTAAACATTTTTAATCGCCAGGGCCTACATTACTTTTTTTAACACTTTTGGTGCAATAATAAAAAAAACATTCCCATAAAAAATTCCAAAACAAAAATCCACCTAACCCTCCCTTGTTTTTAAATAAACCATTCAGTATTCAGTATACACCGAATGACTGATTCAAAATATCTTTTGCATTCTTATGTAGATTCAAATCTTTAAAAAAACAAGTTAAACTTAGGTCTAGTAAGTTTGAAAGCACTTGGATAAAAATAAAATACATTGAGTTTAGAATAAGTTTAGCGTGATAGAAAAAATAGATGACAAATTTTGTTGGGCAGATAGTATGAGAGAAAGAGGTATAATATTTGCTTTACACAAAGCAACTCAAACATGAAAACAAAGTCTATAAACTATTCAAATAGCCGAATGACCAAGTAGGGTTCCTCATATTGAAAGTATTTCTCAAGTCTAAGTACTTAAGCATTGAATTTGCAAAAACTGTACTACTTATGAGGTATATTTTATACATGATAGGATACATGTTTTGTTGAATATCCCAGAGTACATGATGGTTGGATGTAGGGCCGGGAAATCGAGTCAGGTCCGTCGAGCTGGTCTATTTAGGCCCGAGTTTGTTAAGAGTCGGGCTTATAATTTATGGCCAAAAAAACGAGAGGCCCAACAGAGCTGACCCTTTTAGGTCCGTTTAACTTTTTTTTTTACTGGGCACAAGACAGCAAACAGTGGTCAGGGGACAAAGTTAACTTAATCTAACTCTCAGATCAGAAATGCTCTCACACTTACTCATACCTCTTTTGAAGCTTCTTTTCTTTGATTTTCTTTTTTCTTTTTTTGTATGTATACACTAAAATCCAAATCAGGTATTCTATTATTGCTGATATTTGAAGTTTGTAGACTTGCTTCATTGTGGCTGTGGACTTGTTTGATTAGTTTTGAACATTAATTATGGTTTGGACTTAAGTCTTAATGTTTGTGTTTTATTAAACTTGGATAATATTTATGTTTTAAATTAGTTTTGATGATATTTATATTTTAAATGAGGTATTTTAATCTTTAGGAGAATAAGGAAAAAAAAGTCATGAAAAAAAAAACGAGCCTAAAGCTCGCGGGCTTTACATAAATGGGCCGAGCATATAAATTTAAGTATTTTTTTGGATTTGGGCCTAAACGAGCTAGTCTAAGCCCGTTTTCCCACCTCTAGTTGGATGGTTACAATATATTCGCAAGGACAATCTTTACTTTTTGTTAATCTTATTGGTTCTCAAGTGACAGGTAAGATTTTGCATTTGCTTAAAGATTGGATTCTCTTCTTTATCTTTTCCTCTCCTTGACTCTCCTCTACCATCGACCACCATTGGATCAAAATTTTAAGGGTCTAGATTTCACATTACATAAAAATATATTATTAAAATCTTACTTAAAAATACATAAATAAATTTAAATTGTTAAAATTTGATCCAAACAATATGAACTGCAATAAAAAAGGTGAAAAAAAATTAGTTTATAATAATAGTCTACAATTGTTCACTTTAGATCAAATTTTAACAATTTAAATTTATTTATGTATTTTTAAGTAAAATTATACTCCCTCCAGTCCTTTCTATAAATAACATTTTTTCTTTTGGGATTGGTCCTTTTTATAAGCAACTTTTTCCTTATATCTCAAAATTTAAACTACTTTTTTCCTTTCATGCCCCTATTAAATACACATCTTTATATTAATTATCCCCACTCACCACTAATTCTCTTTCATTTACTTATTTATCATACATTCTCTCTCATATTTGTTACTCATTCTCTTTTCTATACTCTTTTCATAAATAAGGGCATATTGGAAGAAACATAACATTTTTTACATATTTATTGTTTGTAACTAATCTTAACCATTAGTTCATTTTATGCAATAATGATAAAAGTTGTTAATAAAAAAGACCGGAGAAAGTAATAATTTTTGTTTATATGTAATGTTAAATCTGGAACCTTAAAATTTTGATCCATGGTAGAGGGTAGAGGAGAGTAAAGGAAAGGAAAAGGAGGGGAAAGGTATAGGAGAGAATCTCAATCCATTCACGCACTTCAAAGTCTAGGGTAAAAAAAAGCACTTCAAAGTCATCACATATTCATATGATCAACCCTGTTTCTCATCCTCAACCCTTTCTTCCATCTTCTTCATGATGAAGTCTGCATCTTTTTCCAAAACTCTAGCCATTTTGAGCCTGTCACCTATAGCTGCCTGGCTTGCCTTCCAATTTACTTGCTTTAATTTGGATTCCACAACATAGTACTCAAAAAGAATATTAGACCAAGCAAAAAAAATTTATATCGCAGATTTCCTTCCGGTTGCATTTTTCCTATTTATGCTATCTTGTTCATCCCTTTTTGCATGAATTCCTCTGATTTAGAAATAAAATCTAACCCATCATGTAGCTTAAAATATGCATAGGACATCTTACAAAGCTCGAGTTGATCTTTCCCTACTACCAAGAAGGCTTTCATAGGGATCTGAATTAATTTTAAGCACAAATACAAACTTTTTTTTGTCCTTTTAAACTCTTCTTTGAGTCATTGGTATTTGCTTACGACTAACCCAACCCCCTTCAGTTCAAAAACTGGCGGCTTTGCAACTTAGTGTGTTTGTTTGGGTGTTTAGAGCCCAATATTAGTGCAGTTGACTTAAGATAAGTCAGATATGGCTTAAAAAAAAGCCCACACGTTTAGTTGGACGTTGGGACAACAACTTTCAATTGAAAAAAAGTAGCTTTTGAATAAACTCCAGGGGGAAGCTTATTTCCCATAGCTAACTCTCACCAACACACACATTATCGTTAATATAATCATTATTGCCCTACCGGCCATTTCTCTCTCTTCTCCTCTCCTCTCCTCTCCACTCCTCTCGGCCTTCCTTTGTGCGGCGCCATCTTCACTTCAACAGATCTTCCCTCTCTCATTTTGCCTTCTTCTCGATGCCGCTGCTGCCTCTTGTGGTTCTCTCCACCAATGTGGTAGATGGGTCATTGGCGGTGGCGGTGACAACGGTGGTCAGCGTCAGTATTTGTTGCTGTTGAGGTGAGGCTGCCGGTGTTGGAGTCCGACGGAGTCGTCTGGAGTCTGGTGGGAAGCTAACGGAAAATGACGGTGGCTGATCTATGAGTACGATGCGGTTTTGCGTGAGTTTGATCTGCAAGCTTTTGAGCTTGTGAGCTACGCCGGTGCGAAGATTTTGGGTGAGTTTGGTCTGCAAGGTTTCGATCTATGGTTGAAGGTGGTGTGGTGGTGGATCTGCTCAGTCGCGGTGATCTGTGTGCATTGTCAGGGTGCTCAAGTATGTTAGCTCTGCCTTTGTCCATGTTTAACGAACAACTCATGGTTGCTCTGCTTTTCTCCAATCTGTGATTTGCGGTGTGGGTACATCAATGTTGTGTGTTTGCTTGTTTTGGGTGGGTTAGAGTGTCTCTGTGGTTGTGTTCTTCGTTGTTTTTGCACTGGTTCATGGTGTGTTCTTTTCCTCTGCTTCGTGTGGAGTATTCCTGCCTTGTCTTGAAAATTATGAATCAACTTTGTCTTGATTTTTTATGTATGTGCGTTTGTTTTTTTTTCCTTTCTGTTTCTTTAGATGTAGGAAAATGTAATTAGTTTGAAGTTTCTGTGTAATTAATGTAAATTAGAGGAGGAGGAAGAACACCGTTCGTTTACAGACCCAATTTTGATGTATATATACACTTTATCTACATCATCTCTCTGTCTTTGATTTGATTCTGAGCTCTTCGAAGTTTTTGAAGTGTTTTATCAGAAACAGCAAGAACGTGCAAAATTTGACAAAATTTGAAACATTGTATACACAATTCTTTTTGAGTTTGTTGTTAAGCTCTTGCACATGATTATGAGATGTAGAGAAAATTTTTGAATGAATCAATCTTTTTTGTTGTTTTGTGCAGAATGGGAATAAGCTTCTACCTTAGTGACACATTTTTTTTTCCAAAATATCATATTTCATGTACTTAGGAGACCACGTATGCTGATCTTTCAAACGCTGACCATAAACCCGTTTGAAGCTTGAACCAATTAATTTTTTTTTTGGAATCGGCTACTATTTGTGTCTTCTTTAAAAGGTTTAAACAACAAGATATGCATTAAAACTTGGCTGCTGTTTATTTTAGAATTTAGAATTCCATTTTTATTTCTAATACTATTGAATTGTTTCGGTTCCTTCATCATGGTAGTAATCACTTGCATCAGGTTGATCACTTCTTCTTCCAGCACCTCACGCATCACCATTATTTCTCATGCTTGAATCTTCATCAGAACTTTGTGTTTGAAACTTCTCGTTGGCCCTTTTAGATAATTTTCAAGTGTAATGATTGCTTTCTTTATTATTTTTTTTATAGCATTGATCAACGAAGGCTTTATTGGAGGTATATATAAAGATTAGTGTGAATTAGAAAAATTCCACTAGCACTAATAAAACTGTATTGCGAATAATTTGGTTGCCATTTGTGTTATGTGTGACCTTTGTGGTATAACAATATGGACATAAAAGCTGTGTGGGATTTAGAGTCAACAGAGATTTTTGTCAACGCATGCGTAGACAAATATACAAAAAAGAACGCAAAGGGCAAACATTTAAACCAATGGCTTGGAAGAATATTATTTCCACATTCACTGAAAAGATTGGGAAACAATACGGGAAGAAACAATTTAAAAATAGATTAGATATCTTAAAGAAAGAGTTGAGGATATGAGATTCTTTAATCAGAGAGACCGGTGTGGGCAGAGGCCTTGTTACAAACAATGTGCTTGCGTCAAGCGACTGGTGGAAGGAGAAATTACAGGTAAAAAATTTTAAGTGCAATTTACAAGTTTAATTTGTTCGCTTTTTGCTATATACTTCATATAAATATTCATTTTGACTTCTTTTACTTATATGCATGCAGGAGCATCCCAAATATAAGAAATTTAGGTACTCTTGCCTAAAGAATGAAAGGAAGTTAAGAATAATATTCAAAGATGGCTCTGCAACGGGAGACCACATTTTCTCAACCTCTCGCATACAATCACAAACAAATGAGGAAGATGAGGATGACATTTATAGACCCACAATGGATGAAGAGGAAGGCTCTGAGGACAGTGAGGATGAGCATTTCGGTGCTGCCCCTGTAGTTAGTATAGGGGTGACAGAGGAAATGGCAAGCGTTGGATTAACTATATCAATTCCATTAAGCACTAGTCCCAGCGCATTTGGAAGTGAGTCCAAAAGGAAAAGAGGTGAAGGATCTAGTAAAAGCAAAAAACAAAAACTTCCGACTGCAAAAAAAATAGCTGATGCCATTAGTGTCATTGCCAATGTGACTATAGATCGAGCAGCGGCTTTAATGGCAACTCAAGAAAATAGCATGCCTAAGGTTATGAAATATCTACTGGACCTTGACGACGTGAAGGCAGACAAAGCCTTTAGAGTCTGGTGTATATGAGCTCTGGAAAGCAAGACATGTCAGGATGTGTTTGTGTCATTGAAAGGAGACCCTGAGTACCTGATGACTTATTTGCGTTATATCGTAAACGAGGACTAGTTGTAGTTGCATTTGATGTTTGGACAATTGAATGTTGACATTTTTAGTTTTTTGTTTCCAAAACGGATTACTTGACCTATTTTTTAGAATAGTTTATCCTGTTGGCATTTATATTATGTGTTATGTTTGTTAATCATTCTGCTCACACCACAATTTCACCATAATCATAGGTACATCAATGGCAAATTGTAACAACCGAAACAGGTTGCAAGGGATGGAGGAAGATGAAGATCGTGATGACGCCTCAATTTTTGAGGCTGAGTTGGAACAACATCAACAATTATACGTGTTGCTTTGCCAATATTTAGTGCCATATGTGTGTAGACAACCACGTAGAGCGAGTCAAGGAACAGGTCACTATTGGGTACAAGAAATGTTGGCAAATGAAGGTTCTAAATGCCATCAGATGTTTAGAATGGAAAAACATGTTTTTCATAGTTTGTGCACTAAGTTGTGTGAGCATGGGTTAAGAGAATTTAGGAACACCGGTGTTGAAGAAATGGTTGCCATCTTCTTGCTCACTATTGGACACGGAGTAGGAAATAGGCTAGTACGTTAAACATTCGGGCGAAACTGTAAGTGGGCTTCTACACAAGGTTTTAAAGGCCGACCTTAAGCTTGGAACGGAAATTATTAGGCTATATGATCCAGAATTCGATCAATGTCATCCAAAATTAGCAGACGATAATCGATATTTCCCATATTTTAGGGATGTTATTGGAGCTATTAATGGTATTCACATTAGGTGTGTCATAACTGGTTCGGGCCGAGATAAGTTTATCGAGAGAAAGGGATATCCCACACTGAATGTTATGGCTGTTTGTGATTGGGATATGTGCTTCACGTTCCAGTTAGCTAGATGGGAAGGTTCAACACATGATGCTCGTGTTTTTCACTTTGCTATCTCAGATCCAACCATGAATTTCCTACATCCACCACAAGGTAATTTTTTATACACTTCAATTTCGTTTCTTTGTCTACATTTAACGTTTAACTTAATCTCACATTTACAATGATTTTAACACATGTTAGGCAAATATTATTTGGTCGATTCCGGCTACCCAACAACGGTTGGGTATCTTGGTCCGTACAGATATGAACGTTATCACCTTCTAGAATTCAGAAATTGCCGGGGGTTTTGGAATCCTAACGAGGCTTTCAATTTTTATCATTCAAGCTTGAGATGCACAATAGAAAGAACTTTTGGAGTCTGAAAAAATAGGTTTGAAATCTTACAACATATGCGTAAGTACAGCTTCGACACGCAAGTCCGTATTGTCTGTGCCACAATGGCTATACATAATTTCATTAGAAGAAATTCCCAAACTGATGTGGACTTTAGAGAAGCAAAAAATGAGAATAATATAGTTGATCTAGATAATAGTCAAGATCAAGACCCATCGTCGACAAATGATGCTCGGACATATTCAACCCAAATGAATCATGTTCGTGACACCATCAGGGACTAAATTGTGCGGGACCTTTGATTTGATTAGTTCTGTTATATTTTACTTCATCAAAAACTTTAAGTTTGTACAATTTCTAATTTATTCGCATTTCAATTGTAATTTTATTATTTAGTTTACCATTGCCAAACATGATCCGTTACAATTCTCTATCGTTCGAAAGCTCTACTATTTGATTGGTATGAGTCAAGCGCAAAATTATGTATTTTGTATTTTCCTAATATATATGAAACTAAGGCAGATTTTTATGTGAAGAGTGTGTAAAGAACTGTTTTATGCCTTTTGCTGTGTATTTTTTGGTAAGGTCTCTACTAGTTTGAAGATTAGAATTATCGGACCCAATTATGTCTCCGGAGAAAAGAAAGATTTGTGAGTGAAGAGTGTGCAAAGAATTATTATCTGGATGGGTTAGCGGCATCAAACTTTTGAGTATGTGTCTTATGGTAATATTGTTACCATTGGATGGTTTGGATCAATTTATCACCAAGAATGTCACTTTAACAAATGCATATGTCTTCCCAGGTCCCATTTGGCAATTAAGTTGCCAATGAGTTCTTTTTCCATAATTGGTCCTTCATTTTTTCATTTTTCATAATTTTTTCAATTTTTTTCTCTTAAATAACACAAAATCCACTTATGCAAAAGCCAAACCAAATATCTTTCACTTTTACATAAGTTACTTATTCAATCGCCAATCCAAACACTCATCATTTTATCCAATCTTAAGATTCCATAAGTCTAAGTAAAAATAAGTCACTTATCCAATCGCTAATCCAAACACATCCTTAGAAGGAGCTAAAAAATCCTGATTATTCATTATCAATTGAATGACTGGCCCAACCCCATCTTACTACTGTTTCATTTCAAAAGAGGTGGCAGTACAAGCTCAAAAGGAGCCAAAAATTATGATCATCCGTGCTCAACTGAACAACTAGCCTAGTTTGAAGTCCCATATTGGCTGGAGAAGAAAATAAAAGATGTCTTATAAGGATCTGGATAAAAGGGTGATGGGACCTCAAAGCGGACAATATCGAGAGTAAGGTGCTAAGATGTTACAACTGGTATCATAGTCAAGCTTAGACCGATGTGTGTCGATGTCCTAGCAAGGACGTTGGCCCCAGTAAGGGGGTGACGGAGTCTTAAAACAAACAATATCGAGAGCGAGGTGTTAGATGTTACAAATGATATCAGAACCAGACTTAAACCGATGTAGTATCGAGAGCGTGACAGAGTCCCAAGGCAGCAAATCATAATTTTATGCTGTTAGAACCGGCTGACACCCAAGATGGGGTAAATTGGGTGTAAGATGAAAACTTAAAAAGTTTGAAAATATTTTCACATATTGGTGAAAACAATAAATATGAAAATAATGAATCATAAATTAATAGTCATTTATTTGAATAATATATGCTAGAAATATAAAAGCTTAGGGAAGAGAATATGAAAATTGTGATTTATCCTGGTTCGGTCCAATCCACAATGACCTACATCTAGTCCCCAGGCTCCTCCTGAGATTTTCAATCCACTATCTTCTTGTTTAATTTGGGCACAAAAAAATCCTCTACAGTCCCACAAATTTAGCTGTGCATTTGTAAAGACTTTTACAAATCTCTCACCAAGATACTCCCTCTTACGACAAATCTTACGAGCAGAACAATTTCCAAAGACCTTTCTCCCTCGCTTACCCGTGCAAGTCTTACAAGCAGTAACGTTCTCTCCCACTTACACCCTTGTAGGTCTTATGAATAGCAACGTTCTCTACTGCTTGCACCCCTGTAAGTCTTACGAGCAAAAGGTTTAACTAGAAATTTTCTCTATAGCTTCCCCTGTAAAGATATCAATCCTCTCAAGGTCCCTCTATCTTGATATCAATTCAGAAATACAATTAAAAGTGTTTACAGACTCTCTCACATAGTAGATATGATAATCACTGAAGTATAATATAAATAATCTCTCTCTCTCTAAGGTAAATGATATTGAAGGTAGATAAACAAAGAGTATTCGGGTTGGAGTGGATGATTCATGATCTTGGAATATTTTTTGTTGTCGCACTCTGCTTGAATCTCCTATATTTATAGTTGAGTAAGATGTGACAGTTTGTGAGTATTTCAACCTATCCGTTGAGTCTCGTTGCTAGTCTTAACTGTTATGGTGTTTGAAAAACTAACCGTTACGTTATACGCTCCTTATGCTCCGTAAAGTCACTTTTTGTCTCTTCGCATCATCTCTTCATTGTAGTTCTAAAGAAATACATTAAACACTAATATAATGAAGTGTTAGAGTGACTAGAAGCAAGAGGAATGAGTTATACAATCATTACATTGATTTTCAGAAGCTATAAAGCATTGCTCTATTTTCCTGGAAAAGCATAACTGGAAGTGCAACTGGAAGTGTGTGATAACTTTCAAGTGACTCGAGAGTGTTTAGAGAATTTTTGGCCAATACTCGAGTTCTCAGGTCTAACGCAAGTTCCTTGCATGAATTCTGAAGTTCCAACATTTGTTTCTCTGAACTTGCTAGAGTTAACTTGAAGTGTTTAGGCACCACTTGAGGTACTACAGTACCAACTTGAGTTCTTCTGATAAAACTTGAAGTGTTGTAGTACCAACTTGAAGTGTTACATACCAACTCAAGTTCTTCTGACAAAACTTGAAGCGCTACAGTACCAACTTGAGTTTCCATGTTGACTTTGCCAAAAACTTGCAAGAGTTTACAGGCACAACTCAAGTTCTATATCATAACTTGAGTTTACTTTAGTGTATAACCCAAGTTTTGATCCATAACTCGAGTGCATCAGATTGTTTTAGCTTCTGGTTTTGCTTTTGGATAAAACTTGCAAGAGTTAACTTGCCAAACTCGAGTTCTCTTTGGTCTATAGCTTGAGTTCTTCAGGCAACTTCTATTTCTAACTTAGCCTCTGATAAAGCTTGCAAAAGTTATCTTGCCAACTCGAGTTCTCTTAAGGGCATAACTCGAGTTTTGCTCTAAAACTCGAGTTCTTCACTAAGTTCCAATTTTTGAGCATTTTCTGTTTAAAAATTGAATTTTGAGCATCAACTTTTAGAAGGTATAACACTTAGCATATAACTCCAAATTTAACAAATGACATATCCATAAAAGGCTCGTTAAGTCTAGTTTCATATAATCACAAGTTTTATCTCAATCGGACGTGTAGTTTGAGAGTTATATCCAACATACCAAACCTTTGTCAAGTTGAACGAAAACAAAGCATAACAGAGTGTTTCATCACTCAAGTTTTGTACTAAAACTCGAGTTTTTAGCTTCATATTGACCCATTACAACCACCATTTGATTATAGAAACCTATAGTATCACTTCTAAGAGTTTGAATCTTGATATTCTCATTATATCTTACCATTTTCTCTTTCTTCAGTCTCTTGCTTCTTGATTTTCTTCTTGATGTTCATTCTCCATAACCCAACAAAATAGCTTCTTTATTTTCTTGACTATCTTCAATCTTTATCTTTCTTTGTTTGACTAATCTACAGGATATTTCACATCAAATAGTAGTTAGTCAATGTAGAAGATAAGTATATCATGCAAACTTTTCGCTCTTAATATCTGATATCATAAAAACTAATCATATATAATATATGCTATTTTTAAATGAAAAAATAGATAGAGGATAACATCGGCGATAAAGACGTTCCATGTGAAAATATTTGAATAGATAGACAATAACGTGTGTGTTTGGTATTACTTATTTTTAAATAATAAGTTCTTATTACGTAAGCCAAGATAAAACTCCTCTCACATACTTATCTTGTATACCGTGAATCACGATTTATAAACACTTATTATCTAAAAATAAGCTATTCTAAATGAGCACGAGAAAGACAACATCAAAAATATTTGATTAAAGATATTTCCACTGGGTATCTTTCTGAAAACATACGCATTAAATAATTTGATAAGTACTTTTTTTAAGAAAATTATAATATAAAAAATAATAATAGTAATTCAATAATTAAAATATGGTATAATATTTGCTTTTCACAAAGCAGTAAAAAATATCAAAACAAAGACTATACTATTCAAATACTGAAATGACGAGTGGCAAAAAAAAAAAAAAAAAAAAAAACAGAAGAAGAAGAAGAGGTTAATGGCCAAGAAAAGTATTAGAGATTTGAAAGTTCCCAACACTTCAAACACTTCAAAGTCATAGGATGATGGCATATTGATGATATGAATATATGATCATCAATTTTTTTTTAATACAACATAGAATATGATCATCAATATTTATATGATTTTTTTTCCAATTGATGAGTGTCTATATATATAATTTATAATAAGTATTATATATAATCTAAATCTAAATAAAGACCATGGGTTGAGTCCGTGCTTGGTTTTTTATATTGCAAGACTGAATATTTTTTGTTGGGGCAAATCTCTCTCTATATTATGCAATTCCTCATCTTGGCACTTTAATTTTCTGAGTATATTATGCGCTTATATAAATTTTTGGAATTATATATTTTTTAAGGAATTAAATCATCATAAATTAAAAATGTTATTAAAATTAAAGAAATAAATTTTTGTATTTAAAGTATTTAGTACAAGTTTTCTGAAACCTTAAAAAACCACATATTGACTTTTTTTAAGTTTGACCAAAATTACAAAAACAGTCATTTATTTCCAACACAAACAATTTATTTTATTAGTTTGATAAGTCGGAACATGCATTCATTTTATTTTTGAAAAACTAACAAAAATTTATATGATTCACTTTTAATTTTTTGAAAAGAGAAACTAATGAGCGTCCACTTCGACTGGGACATTAAACGACAACGTTTAGTCGCCGAGCAGGAGGTGGTGAGAAATGTCCCCATCAACCGTAACATTTAACGACGACGTTTAGCCGACAAGATGAGCGAGAGGTGACAATAGAATAGAATGGCCCAATAGCCAATAGGACGCGAGGCTGAAAATCATGGATGTGGGACCCGCCTCCTCACGCCCCATTGATCTTATCTCATCCGTTGTCGTACTAATAGTAACTATTAATTATATTATATTATATTAAGAGTAAAATCCCCTAATCACCTTTCTCATTCATTTTAATTACATAAGTATCTTTTTTATTTTAAAAATATACATTATAGTCCAAATCATTAACAGTGTTGAAGAATATTCTAAAAAAATTTCTAAAGTTTTTTTAATTAAAAAATATATTAGAGTAAATCTTATTACTAATTAACCTCTCATTATGCCAAATCCCTAATTTATATTTTAATATCAATATTTATTAATGATCTATTCAATATTTTTAATAAATTTACAAAACATTTAAGTACTTTTTATGTGAAGCATTAAAAATATATATAGATTAAAATATTTTTTTAATGTTGGATAAATATATGTATTTAAATGTTTATTAAGTATTAGAAATGCTAAGAAGGGGCATTTTGATCGGTCAATGTTATGATTTAATGATCAACTAATAATTGGATGGATGTAAGTAAAATGTCAAAAATGGAGAGGAGGTTTATGTCACATATATTTTGATTTTAAAAGAGGTCTTTATAGGTTTTTAAAAATAGAGGAGAGGTCTCTATAATTTAGATTAAATAGACGGGAGGTTGATGTATTTTACTCATACATTAATCAAACTAATAATGATTAATTATTAGCAATAATTAATGAATAATTTTAGTTATTAATTATTCAGAATTAACTCCAACTGGAGCTGGGAATTAGGGCCGGCCCTTTTAGACTCGGGGTAAGAAAAATTGGTATTTTTCAAAGCCCGGCCCTAAAGCATAAGGGTCAGGGCCTGAAGATATCTTTATAAGATTGAACAATTTTTTTTTTCAAATCACAATAATGGAATTCTTAATTTAACACATAAATATTATTAAAATTAGAGTGTAAACGGTATGCATCATGCAACAAACAAACATAGTTATTAAATCATAATCAAAGGTAAACTATTCTCTACATACCACAATTACAAATAATTAATAAGAAGACTTAACAAAATTAAAAATACTTTTTCTAAATATGTCTTGAAAAGTGTAAGTAGTTAATAAAATAAACCACCAAGATATAAATAAAACAATCACAAGAAAATAAGTCAAAAAATACAAAATTGATAAGAATACTTATGAAATAAGAAATATTTTTTTATAAGTTTTTAATTTTTAAGATTATTAATACAAAATATTCTTATAAAACTTAATTCTAAAAAAGTTAAATATTTACAATATCATTAATAAAATAAAAAAATCAATATTAATATTATCATATAAATAAATTTTTTTGAAAAAAAAAACATTCAAGGCTTAAAGGGCCGACCCATGACCTTATAGGATCGGCTCTTTTAGATCTGTTTTTATTTTTGAGGTAAAAATTTAAGACCCTATCTTTATAAATTCAGGGTCTAACGGCCTGCCCGTTTTCCGGCTCTAATTTCCAACACCCCGTGCCAAGTGACACGTGGCAATCACAGATGGCGTGACTGCTCACGCTCTCTCTCACACTTCCATTGTCTTCTCTTCTCCTTCCACAAACCACTTTGGTTAGCTTGCTCGCATTCTTATTTGCTGTCTCCCTCGTTCTGTTTCTTAAAAACTCACTTTTCATAGCGTTTTTCGCTTTTGATCTTCCAGCCTCTCACTGAAGAGCTTGCTTTTAAGGTATGTTCATTCAGAGTCCTGTTTCGTTTCCATATCCCCTTTCCGTCATCGAAGTATTTTTACTCTTCTGCTTGGTGTGTGAGAGAAAGAGGTGTATTGTAGCGGTGGAGATCAACAACGCATATTTGGTTTCGTTTATGCTTTTTTCCTCCCTCGAAATGAAAACTCTCACTGATTAAGCTATATTTGAAGGAGACGCACAGCTTACACTTTTGGGTTAAAAACTGATTGCATCTTTGGTTCTCAGAACATTTTGAACGATTATATTTAACTGGGGTCGCCGTTGGAGGTGGAACACTGGATCATATTCCTCGTTTTTTTCCCCACAAAATAACGTTTCTTAAAGCTATTATTTGTACTTATTGCTATAAATATACAGTCGGGAATGTTATCTGTTGTTTCGAGTTTTTAGTTTACATAGTTCTGGTGTGGAGATCAATCTGACATCCAGGTCTCACGCTCGACAGAACCATGCATTTACTATGAAGTAACAGATTTCCCTCAGTCTCTGTGCATACAATAATTTTGTATTAAAAAAAGCGTGTACAAGAGTTTCTCTTGTTGTTTATCTGACTATGGATAAAATTGTGTTTTTGCTATCTCTAATTTTTTTCTTGTAATTTAAACGAGACAATTGAGAGCGGCTTTGCCGTGTCCAAACTATCCACATCCACAATAATGTTTGAAAATAAAGTTTCCATCGTTGATGACATAGGGGCGTTTGTTGTCAAGAAGAATGGTCTGAGACTAGTTTTCATAATCTGGTATTGTGGTCAATTCAGCTGTACAAGAACCAATGTCCTATTCTCCGCTCTGCCATGTCAAAAGTGTTATTACTGCTTACTAGTATTAAACACGGGATGATGATGCCTTCTGTCTGTGTTTTTCTATTTTAAAATTCTGCTATCACTGCAATGTTAATAAAAAAGATTTGGTGTTTAGGGGTAGCTAGTGGTACTTCACAATTTATTGTTACCCTACAAAATTAGTTAAGAACTTTTTTCAATTTTGTTTACTGAGTTCAAGACTATGATATTTTTGCACCCAAAGGTTCTGTATTTATTTATTTTTCCTCACAATCACATTCAAGTATAAAGCTATATTTATTTTTCTTCCTGCAGTTCATCCCAGCTGAATATCCTTCTGAAATGGGAACATTGCCATTTTTTGGCACCTTCTTCAACCATTAGGCAATGGGGGGAATCTGTTCTAGGAAGCGAGATCAGCAAGTCATTGAAGATGTTTTGCAGAGAGTAGTCTCAAGAAGGTATTGTAGAAGTGCTAGCACAAAATGGTCAAGAGCCACAGCTTTGCATTCTATGGCAAATCGTCGCTTAGGAGGGGGTGGCTGCCCTTCTCTCATGGCTCTGTGCATCCATAAAATACGTGAGGTACTGCTTTCTTTTGTTTATAAGCCTAGGTTATTACTTGTCTGCCCTCGTTGCCTTATTCAAAATTGAAATGTAACAGGATATTGACAAATACAGTTCATTTTCAATTCTTCCGAGGGACATAAGCCAGCAAATCTTCAATGAATTAGTGGATTCTCATTGCCTTACAGATGTATCATTGGAAGCTTTCCGAGATTGTGCTCTTCAGGTAGTCTGCAAGAGTCTTGGTGGAGTTGAAAGTATTTCTCAAGTTTAAGTACTTAAGCATTCAATTTACAAAAGCTGTACTACTTATGAGGTATTTTTTCTACATGATAGGATATATGTTTGGTTGGATATCCTGGAGTGCATGATGGTTGGATGGATACAATATCTTCACAAGGACAATCTTTACTTTCGGTCGATCTTACTGGTTCTCAAGTGACAGATAAGGGATTGCATTTCCTTAAAGATTGCTCAAATCTTCAAGCATTAACTCTCGATTTCTGCAACCAATTCTCAGAGCATGGGCTTAAACACATTAATGGTAATATTACTACTTTTTTATAATTAGAATTTTGTTTTTAACTGGAGCTCTTTGTCATTTTATGAGCATAATAAGACCTTGAATTTTCTTCCAATTACTGGACTTTGCCTGGAGTTTGATGAAATTTTATGCTTATCATTTCATATCATCTATGGGACATGCTGTCATGTAATGCCTTCTTTTCTTCTTTTCCACAATATGTGAATTTTCTTGTCTGAAGTTTTAATTTTAAGTGCATCCTACGGAATATGATATTGTATAAAGGATAGAATTGCCATAAAAAGTTGTGTTTTTAATTTCCAAGTAAATATGCATGTGGTTGTGTGTTATTTTATTTTATATGATTGTTTTCAATCAATAATTATCCTTGTTATGTTTTTCTCTTTGCTAAGGATATAATATTATTTTTGAAATTAATGTGCCCCTTGAACATTTCAGCCTAGTTGAACTTTAATATCATTTTGATTTTTTTTTTTTTAAAAACACTCGGTGATGCTTGCCAATGCAAGAGCTTTCTTGGAGATTTTCAAGTCCTATACACTCAATATATGTTATTCGCATTATAGTTTCTGTGCTGTTGTAATATGAATAATGATGTTCAATTAAGGTGCCACGTTCACCAAACGTTGTGTATTATTCATACATTATGTATGCAGTAGATAATAGCATTGTGTTTAATGATATCATGTACTTGTGTTTATCATTCTGACTGGCTAAGAGTTCAGGATTCCCTTTTGATTGTCCTAAACAACTTCTGTTTTTCTTACATAGGTCTTTCAAACTTGACTTCCTTGAGTATCAGAAAGAGCAGCACTGTTACACCTGATGGAATGCGTACCTTCTCCAACTTAGTTAAATTGGAGAAGCTGGACCTTGAGAGGTGTCTGGAGGTTCATGGTGGTTTTGTTCATCTTAAAGGTTTCTTTCCTTGAAACTTTGCATTTTTAAAGCTCAGATGAATTTCTTTCTTAAAACATACCTTCACTTTGAACAGCCTAACTCTCTTCTAGTAAAATATAAAATAAGCTTGAGTGTTTGTATTTAGTTAAGCACGAGGTATGGTTGAAGGGGTAGTGTTGCATGAAATAAAGTTCATGAGGCTGGAATAAATCTATGATCGATATTTTAAATAACTTCATCAAAGATTTACCTTGCCTTTTTAATTAGAATTCCAACCTATTGTACTTCTAATTGGTTTTTGACGAATATTTATTGACAATTTCAAATATTTCTGTTCTTGAAGGTACCGGACACCTTCAAATTTGATAATTTTATGCTGTTTGCTGTGTCAATTGCTTCGGTTGAGTATAAACAAGTAGTGCAATCTGATTTTTTTTTATAAGATAATACAATATAGGAATAAAATGACTGTAGGAGTTGAATTGTAATTCACCCGATGGTTTATTCATTGATCCATGTACAAGTTATACACACAATAGGGCCGGTGGCTTGTGCCCACTAATCTAGCTTGGGAGATTACAAAAAATAACAGAATGAATAATGTAAAATCTAATCTAATCCATTTACAACTAATTCCAAATAATTCTCCTATCTTGTTAGTAATTAGAGAGATCCGAAAATCTCTCTCTAACTAATTCTAATAAATTTATTCAGAATAATCTATTTAATTTAAATAATATCTACACTCCCCCTCAAGTTGGAGCATAGATATTAGTCATCTCCAACTTGCCAACTAGGAACTCGAATTTGTCTTTTGCAAGACCCTTTGTAAGAATATCAGCTATTTGTTCTCTTGAGGGTACATATCTGCCCATCATCAATCTTCTCTTGTATAAAGTGTTTATCAATCTCTACATGCTTCATTCGATCATGTTGAATTGGGTTGTGGCAGATGTTGATGGCTGCCATGTTATCAGAGTACATCTTTATAGGTAGATTTACAATCAATTTTAGTTCTTTAAGCACTTGTTTAACCCAAATGCCTTCACAAATTCCAAGTGCTATAGCTCGAAACTTTGCCTCAGCACTACTTCTAGCTACCACATTCTGTTTTTTACTGCGCCAGGTAACTAGATTTCCCCAAACGAATGTGCAATATCCGGATGTGGATTTTCTATACTTTTGGTCACCTGCCCAGTCAGCATCAGTGAACATTTTTACATTCTTTTCATCAGATTTCTTGTATAGGAGTCCTCTTCCTGGTGATCCCTTCGGGTATCTAAGGATTCCATCTACTTCATTCATGTGTTTCTGTTTAGGGGCATGAAAATTTTGACTCACCATACTAACTGCAAAGGCAATGTCAGGATGGGTGTGTGATAAATATATCAACTTTCCAACCATACGTTGATATCTTCCCACATCAACATCTTTTCCTAGGTCTTCATCATCCCTGATCTTCTCAACTTTAATTGGTGTGTTGCTAGGTCTACAGCCCAACATACTTGTTTCTTTAAGTAGATCAAGAATATACTTTCTCTGTGAGATATAGATTCCTTTATTTGAACAAGCAACTTCCATCCTAAGGAAATACTTCATCTCACCAAGGTCTTTAACTTGGAACTTTTGATTGAGAGCCTTTTTTATTCAGTCAATTTCCTCTTCATTATCACCTGTGAGGACTATATCATCCACATATATGGCTAGGATCACTATTTTCCGATTTATATGTCTAAAGAAAAGAGTGTGAGCACTCTGTCCTTGTACATAACCCTGTGTTTTCAATACTCGGGTAAACCTTTCAAACTAGGCTCTTGGAGATTGTTTTAGTCTGTACGATGATTTTTTCAATTTACATACTTGATCACCCTTTTTTCCTAGGAATCCTGGAGGTAACTTCATATAGACTTCCTCCTTTAAATCTCCATTGAGAAAGGCATTTTTGACGTCTATCTAATGAAGTGACCAATCTAGATTGATTGCTAATGATAGTAATATCCTTATGGTACTCAATTTTGCCACTGGAGCAAAAGTTTCATTGTAATCCATGCCATGTACCTGTGAGAACCTTTTTGCAACTAGCCTTGCCTTATATTTGTCAAGACTTCCATCGGCTTTGTACTTTGGGGTGAACACCTACTAGCAGCCCACTAGTTTCTTCCCTTTAGGCATATCAATTACCTCCCAGGTACCATTTGTTTCCAGAGCTTTCATCTCTTGCATGAGGAACTTTGATGCTGTCAAGATGAGACAAATGCATAGCATTTTGATAAAAGTGCTTGGTATGACATACATTTCTCAATGGGATGTCTTGTGCATGCTCTGGATTGCTTCCTTACTGCACAATTGGGAGATCAAGGTCATTGTGCACTTGAGTTTCTTTGCTCAAATGTTGAAGCTTTTCTGGATCTGCCTCTGGGTCAGATTCATGAATTGTGCTAGTTGTTTGAGGAGCAATACCTGTCCTGTGTCTGTGTGTATAAAATTTTAAGGTGTTGGAATTGTCTCCCCCTTGACTAGTATTTCCCTTATTAATTATAGGAACTTCTTCACTATTAGGTTTTTCTGTTTCAGGATTAGGAGGAGTTCCAGCTAGTGACAGTGTAGGTTCAGGTATGGACTCAATTTGTGCAGGTGTATACTCAAGGAAGTGGGTAGGTTCTGGTTTGGATGGTATAGGCTGGAATTCATTCCAATTCTCCCCCTGAATTGCAGGCTGAGAATAAAAAGGAATATTTTCATGGAAAGTAACATCACAAGTGATGTAGATGCGTTTATTGATGGGATCATAGCATTTGTAGCCCTTTTGTGTCCCAGAATACCCCAGAAATATTCACCGAACAGCTTTAGGATCTAGTTTGTTGGTGTGGTGTAGATGAACATAATAGGTACAACCAAAGATCTTTAATGGCAGGGTGTTTTCAAGGTAGGGTAGATTATAGTGGTTATGAAGGACTGGGAGAGGTGTGTTGTAGGACAAAGGTTTGCTTGGTATGCGATTGATAAGGAAGGTGGCCGTGAGGACAGCATCGTCCCAATGGAATTTAGGGGTATTACTGCTGAACCTTATGGCTCTAGCTGTTTCAAGAATGTGCCTATTTTTACGTTCAGCCACACCATTTTGTTGGGGACTATGTGGGCAAGTACTTTTGTGGATAATACCATGGTCTTTGAGAAAATTGGAAAGAGATTGGTTAAAATATTTAATGCCATTACCTGTATGCAGCGTTTGGATTGTGGTTTTGAACTGAGTTTGAATCATAGCATAGAAACCAATAAAGGTTTGATAAACATCTCTTTTGTCTTTCAGTAGGAATGCCCAACATACTCGAGTGTGATCATCAATGAAGCTCATGAGCCACTTTGAATGTGACCGGTTTGGAACTCAAGAAGGTCCCCATAAACCGCTATGAATTGTTGTGAATGGTGTAGATGCTTTGTACGGAATACTAGAAAGCGTAGCTGATGTTTAGCGCGCTCACACGAATCACAATGAAATTCAGCAGAGTTTTTATTAAAATAAACAGAAGGGAACAATTTGGTCATATAGTGAAAGTTTCGGTGTCCTAAACGTTTGTGCCACAAATCTAAATCACTAATCCTAGGGAGAGACACATTATTGCAAAGGTGAACACCTTTATTAGCACAGTCATCAAGGTAGTAGAGCCCATCAAACTCCTTAGCAACGCCAATCGTCGTCCCCGTCAACAGATCCTGGAAAAGAAGTTAGCATGGCATCGCTCATTTCTTGCCATTTTACTAATAGATAAGTTGTGCTTCAAGTTTGGGACATATAGAACAGCATGTAGAGTCAATGAATTTGATACTTTTATACTTCCAATACCAGCAACAATTGACTGAGAGGCATCAACAATTTTTACAGTAAGCCGTATCTTGGTTGGAGTATAGTAAAAAAATAAAGTGATGTCATCAGACATGTGATCAGATGCACCAGAGGCAATGATCCAACAATTTTTAGATGTCATACCTTTAATAGTGGCTAATCCCTTAAAAAAATTACCTCGTTTGACGATGGTAGCTCTTGGCTATTTACAAGGTTGATGATTACCTTCCAACGTAGCAAGTCGTTCAAGAATCAGGTTTAAATTGTCACCGGAAGGAGTTGCTTAGTTGGTGTCATCACTTGTGGAGATTTCAGCTACATAGCCACAGCCTTTTCCCCTCTTTGGTTTCCAATCCACCGGCTTGCCATGAATTTCCTAGCAAGTATCCTTTCTGTGGCCAACTTTCTGGCAGTGGTCACATGTTGGTCTATTTTTGGTGCTGCGTTGATTTTGTGACCGGGCAGCAAGTGCAGAGGATTCAGTTGGGACCCGTGCTGATTGTACCCCCTTGAGCATAACCTTTTTCCGTGTATCTTTAGCCCAGAGGATGACAAATGCAGCACGAATAGATGGAAGAGGGTCTTGAGATAAGATTCTACCACGGACATAATCAAATGATGGATTAAGACCAGCAAGGAGTTCAAAGAGCCGGTCCCGTGCAACCCATTTTTGGTGACTGGCGGCATGAGTGGCATAGCACTCATGTTCATCATTTAATAAGTCAATTTCCTACCAAAGTGCAGTCTTTGCCAAGTAGTAGTCACTTAAGGTAAGAGAATGTTGTTTGAGATCCCAAACCTTTTGTTTTAAGTCGAACATCAGTGATATGTTGGCTCTGTCTCCATATGCTTCACTTACGGCTTCCTATATGTCATGTGCAAAAGAAAGAAACATGAAGCTTTCCCAGATTCCAGGCACCATTGCATTTATTAACCATGAGGATACCATGGCGTTTTCAGATTGCCAAGTTTGGTGGGCCTTCTCGTCGGTCTGTGGAGGAGCAACGGTGACGCCGGTGAGATGTTCGAATCGGCCTCTACCATCAATTGCGAGACGCATAGATCGTGCCCATTCTCGGTAATTCTCGCCGTCACTCGAGAGTCTTTCTGGAATGATCAGAACTGCCAAACCTTCAAGTCCAGCAGTTGTAAGGCGCTGTGCACCATTTGCGAGGGAACCCCTTGTCGCCAAAGGTCGTTGGGTCTCCGATCGAGGGCTCGACCCCAATTCTAAACTGGATGAATCAGTCATCGTATTTGTTTCCTATAAAAATCTTTGATACCATATAGGAATAAAATACTGTAGGAGTTGAATTGTAATTCACCCGATGGTTTATTCATTGATCCATGTACAAGTTATATACACAATAGGGCCGGTGGCTTGTGCCCACTAAACTAGCTTTGGAGATTACAAAAAATAACAGAATGAATAATATAAAATCTAATCTAATCTATTTTCAACTAATTCTATGAGCTTAAGAGCTCATTCATTTCATTGATACAAATCCATAGATTACAATGAGTATTTATAGAAATATAGAGAATGTGAAAGCAAAGCAATGGGAACGTGAAAACAGAGCCTCGCCGAGATTCGCCGAGATTGAAGGAAATGGGAGACTTTCGGTGTTCAACAATGTCAGGCCATCACACCGAAAGTCTTCCCTCTTCCTGACTTCTAACACTCCCCCTCAAGCTGGAGAATATATATCGATCATTCCCAGCTTGCATCGAAATCCTTCAAACTTGGTTCTGCTTAGTGGTTTTGTCATGATATCAGCAATTTGTTCATCAGATCGTATGTGGGATAATCTCATAATTCCTGCTTCAATCTTTTCTTTAATGAAGTGTCTGTCTATTTCAACATGTTTTGTCCTATCATGATAGACTGGATTTTTTACCATTTCAATGCTAGCTTTGTTGTCACACCACACTTGCATTGATCCCTCATGTGGAATTCCCAATTTCTTCAGTAACCTGATGATCCAAAGTCCTTCACGTACTCCATTGTTAACAGCTCTCAGTTCTGCTTCTGCACTGCTTGTTGACACCACAGTCTGTTTCTTGCTTCTCCATGTAACCAGATTTCCCCACACATATGTGCAATATCCTGAGACTGACCTTCTAGTTTCCCTGTCTCTGGCATGATCTGCATCAGTGTAGATTTCAATATCTCTGATAGTGCCTTTCTTAAAGAAGATCCCTCTTCCAGGATTAAGCTTTAAATAGCTTAGGATTCTATACAAGGGTGCCATGTGTTCTTCCTGTGGTTGATGCATGAATTGACTTGCTATTCCAACTGCATGACTAATATCTGGACGTGTATGAGTCAAGTATATGAGTTTCCCAACAAGTCTTCTATATCGTTCAGAATTGACCAGGACACCATTTGGTTTGATTCTGAGGTGACACCCTTCTTCCATTGGTGTTCCTACAGGTTCTGCTCCTAACATTCCTGTTTCATGCAACAAGTCTAGGGTATACTTCCGCTGAGATACATTAATGCCCTTTGGAGTTCTTGCCACTTCCATGCCCAGAAAATACCTCATTTGTCCAAGATCTTTTACCTGGAACTCGGTTGACAAACCTTGTTTTAGTTGAGAAATGGATCCCTCGTCGTTCCTTGTAATGACTATGTCATCCACATAGACAATCAAGATAGTGACTTTGTCATTATTTCGTTTAATGAACAAAGTGTCATCTGCTTGTCCCTGAGTGTACCCAAGTCGTTTCATAGTTTTGGTAAACCTGCCAAACCACGCCCTAGGTGATTGTTTGAGTCCGTATAATGATTTGTTGAGTTTACACACAGAGTTGTCAGGAGCTGAAATTCCATCTGGAATTTCCATATATACTTCTTCCTCTAAGTTGCCATTCAGGAATGCATTTTTCACATCCAGTTGATGCAATGACCAATCCAAGTTAGCTGCGATCGATAGTAGTACTTGGATGGTGTTAAGTTTTGCTATTGGAGCAAATGTCTCCTGATAATCAATTCCATATGTCTGGGTATATCCTTTGGCAACAAGTCTAGCCTTGTATTTGTTGATCGTGCCGTTAGGATTGAACTTAGGAGTAAATATCCACCTGCATCCTACTGGTTTCTTTCCTTTAGGAAGATATGTAATCTCCCACGTTTTATTTTCCTCAAGTGCCCTTAATTCTTCTTCTGCGGCTTGTTTCCAATTCTGATCAGTCATAGCTTGTTGAAATGTGTCTGGAATTTTCATCTGTGCACTGTTTGCAACAAAGCTTTGCATTTTTGCAGAAAGGTTACCGTATGAAACAAAACGTTGAATTGGATGTTGAGTACATGATCTTACCCCTTTTCTTAATGCAATAGGCCAACCCAGTTCTTCAGGATTTAATACCGGATTAGAGTCATGGTTATTCCTTCGAATAGGAGAGATAGTTCTACCAGTGTTTGATTCATCTTGTAGTCTGGATTCTTCCTCTTGTCCCGATTCTGCATCCATCCCTGAATTGATTTCAACGTTTGTTTCCAGTTCATTCAATGATGGAGGTTGAGACGAACTTTGTTCAGTTTCAGAATTACGGGTAGGACTAGGTTGGTTTGTGAGAGGTAAGGGGTCAATAACAGGTATGAGATTAGGTTGTGATGGTGATGGTTGTTCTGTATCCAAGATTAGCCATTCATTTCCAGTATACTCCCCCTGAATGGGTAATTTTGGATAATATGCTTCTTCTTCTAAGAAGATAGTATCCCTGGAGATAATAAGCTTCTTGGAAGTAGGACAATAGCATTTATACCCTTTCTGAGTAGGGGAGTAGCCAAGAAATATACTTTTGACAGCTCGAGTACCAAGCTTGTTGCCATCATTTTTGTGGACAAAGACAACACAACCAAATACCTTAGGAGGCAATGAGTTGATGATAGAGCAAGTTGGAAAGTGTTCTTGTAGTTTTTGGATAGGGGTGTCATATTTGAGAACTTTGGAAGGCAAGCGATTAATGAGATAAGCTGCAGTGAGTACAGCATCACCCCAAAAAATGTTAGGAACATTTCGTTCCATTAGTAAGGTTCGGGTTACTTCCAACAAGTGACGGTTCTTTCGCTCGGCTACTCCATTTTGTTGAGGAGTGTATGGGCAGGAGGTTTGGTGATGAATTCCTTGTTGGTCAAGAAACTCACTAAACACGTTGCTCATATATTCCTTGGCATTGTCACTTCGTAATACCTTAATGGACACATTAAATTGGGTACGTACAAAGGTATAGAAGTTTTGAAAGATCTTGGCTACTTCAGATTTGTCTTTCATTAAATAAACCCATGTGGTTCTAGTGTGATCATCTATGAAAGTAACGAACCATCTAGCATTAGTGAGGGTTTTTATTCGTGCAGGGCCCCAAATGTCACTATGGATTAATGTAAATGGCGAGGAAGGTTTGTAGGGTTGTTTGGGATAAGAAGATCTGGTCTGTTTTGCAATTTGGCAAGTTTCACAATGAAAAGGAACAGAATTTTTATTGAATAAATTTGGAAACAAATGCTTCATATAATCAATACTAGGGTGGCCCGAACGACAGTGCCATAAGTTTACATCATAATTTTGTGAATGAGAGCTAACCATTGCTCTTCTTGCCTTCTTTGCATCTCCAGATCTCAAGCTTGACTCTTCCAGGTAGAACAATCAATCCCATTCTCTAGAAATTCCAATCCTCTTCCTCGATTTTAAATCCTGAAAAATGCACACATCGTTATCAAACATGACTCGGCACAGTCGTTCCTTAGTTAATTTACTCACAGATATAAGATTGACAGTGAGTGCAGGTACAAATAGGACATTGTGAATTTTCAGGGAATTAGAAAGAATGACTGTGCCAATCCCTTCAACTGTAGTGTATAGGCCGTTAGCAACTTTGACTTTAAGATTCTCATGAATTAATTCAAGAGTTGAAAACAGTGTGCGATTACCAGTCATGTGATCAGTTGCTCCTGAATCAATAATCCAAGCATTCTCACTAGCTCGTACAGTATTGAGAGCTATAATAGAGTTACCTGATTGTACAAGGTTGATGCCTGGCGTAGAGTTAGACTTATTTTGTCTGTCTAGCATCCTGCGGAATATCTGTAGTTCCTCTTTAGTCAGAGAATGATTATCCTCAGCTTCTGACTCAGTAGTAGAGATATGGCTTTGTCTGTTACTTCCTGGTTTTCCATGAAGCTTCCAGCATTCTTCTTTTGTGTGTCCCTTCTTCCTGCAGTAACTACACCATTTGTTTCTTCGTTCGTCTTGTGGTCGTTTTGCCGCCGCGGTTGTCCTTTCAATTGAGCTCGGACTATCTTGGTTTACTGCCAGGGCTGACCTTTCAATTGGGCCTAAGTTACCTTGATTCAATAGCTTTCTGCTTTCTTCGAACTGCACATGGTTGACAACATCAAAGAGATGTGGTAAAGGCTTTAGGCCCATTATTCTGCCCCGTATCTCTTCAAAAGAGTCATTTAGTCCGAGGAGAAAATCATAGACTCGTCCTTCTTCGACTATTTTCTTGTATAATTGAGCATCTTCCACATTTTTCCATGGATGTACTTCAAACAAGTCTTGTTGTTGCCAGAGTTTGACCAACGCATTATAGTAATCGGTGACAGATAGAGTACCTTGTCTTAGATCACGAAGTTGGCGCTTCAAATGGATCAAGGCTGCAGTATTATCAAGAGAGGAATAGGTTCTTCTGACTGCATCCCAAATTTCTTTTGCAGTAGTTGCAAGGAGATATCCTTCGCTGATGTTATCAGTCATGGAGTTGCACAACCAACTCATAACTTGATTGTTCTCAGCAAACCATGTATCAAAAAGAGTGTCATCAGGGGCAGGCTGGGATGCTTCTCCATTTATATACTTCTCTTTTCGTTTGCCACGAAGATATCTTAACACGGTTTGAGACTACTGGAGGTAATTCCGTCCATTAAACCTATGGTTAATAGCCATAATTTGACTATCGGAAAGTTCTGGGGCCGTCACCGTTTTGCTTGTGGAGGAATGAGAAGGAGAAGATGTATCCTGAGTTTCAGAAGTAGTACCGGACATGAACGCCATCGGTGTGGCTCCGGTTATGGTTGAATTTGTAGGAAAAGAGCCAAAAAGAGGAGGAAATTTGGAAGAATCCATAAGTGTTTTTGGAAGAAATGATGGCTTAAACACTACGGCTTGATTTCTGGAAAAACAATGGCGAATCGGAGCATTTTTAACGGCGGCGCGTGGGTGTCACGCGCGGTGTACGGACGGCGGCGCGTGGGGTTCACGCGCCGGAGCTCTGGTGGCGCGTGGAAGCCACGCGCGGCTCAGATTGAGGCCGTGCTTCTGGGTTCCGCCGATCGGCGCCTGGCGGTCATTCCTGGGCCGGCGGTGTGCGCTCACTCGCTGGAATGAGTGAGATCTCAGCTTCGTCACTCCCTCTGTTTTTCTGTCTCCCGCCGTGTCTCTCCGTCGCTGGTCGCCAGGCACTCTAGGTTAGTCTCTGATACCATATGAGCTTAAGAGCTCATTCATTTCATTGATACAAATCCATAGATTACAATGAGTATTTATAGAAATATAGAGAATGTGAAAGCAAAGCAATGGGAACGTGAAAACAGAGCCTCGCCGAGATTCGCCGAGATTGAAGGAAATGGGAGACTTTCGGTGTTCAACAATGTCAGGCCATCACACCGAAAGTCTTCCCTCTTCCTGACTTCTAACAAATTCCAAATAATTCTCCGATCTTGTTTGTAATTAGAGAGATCCGAAAATCTCTCTCTAACTAATTCTAATAAATTTATTCAGAATAATCTATGTAATTTAAATAATATCTACATACAAGATGAATTTTTATTATTAGATTTTGGTTTTTCCTAGATTGTGTAATTTTTAATGATAATGTCAAATAAACTGTAGGCTCTTCGAATGTTGGTTAAAGTGACCCGATGCTGTTGTGCTTAATTTCCTTAGAATTTTTTTGGCTATACAGGTCTGAAGAAGCTGGAGTCTCTTAATATTGGATGTTGTAAATGTGTCATAGATTCTGACATAAAGGCTATCTCAGGTATTTAGGTGTTGTATTTAGACATATAGAACATATTTGGGGAGTTAATCTTGGTCCTAAATGTAAGACTCATTTCCCATATTTGTCAATCTTTCCCTAATATACTCCTATTGATGCTTCTCAACAATGAGGAAATTAAGGGAGATGACTGGTAAATGAAGGGAATGGATAATTCCCAAAGTTTACTAACTTTACGTTTTGGGCATAATTAAGAACATGTTCCCTGTTTGGATTATATGGTCTTTTTTTACATGTGAATAATGTGTTTTTGCATCAGATATTATCAAGCATTTTATGCATGTTGAGGCTGTTTGAGATGTACATAATTTTTTTGGTGTCCTGGTTAATTAAAGTGATGGTAATGGTATCTGAAATTACATGTAAAGTTATATTATAAATGATTTATGAACAATATCATTTCTTCAAACATTTCTGTCTTATTGACTACTATGACAGCAACAATAAGTATTTTGAGTTGAATAACATTCAATTGCAGCTGGACAAAGTTAAATTTTCACATAATTTTTATTCTCTTTCGGTTATTCTTATTATTATTGAGAGTAGAAAGGGCTAAATATCGAATGCATATGCTTTGTAAACTTATTTTGTTTATAGAATAATAATCTTTCTTATTTAATGCATACATATGATCAAGTATCTTACATCTTACCTGGCAAAGCAATGTTTTGCTTGAGTTGTCTTCTATATTGTTTAGAATATTTAATCATATTACTTTATTTGTTCTGACTCATGATGCATGCATGCAATCAGTTCATGCCTAATCAAATGTTTAATTAATGCCTGAGATTATCTGTCATCCTTTTCTCTTGCTATTATATGCAATTACTCAAGTCACCATCAAGTTTTGACTGTTGTTTTGTGATGTTTCAGGGCTCACAAATCTCAAGGAGTTACTAATTTCCAACACCAGTATTACAGATCTTGGAATTAGTTATTTGAGAGGTATCTTTCATAGTGTTGGGTATCCTTGCCAAATGTAGTATAAATCAGCTGCTGCATTATGCTCCAATAGATAATGTAAAAGGCTTTATTTTTTAACATCAATCAAAACCATTAAATTAATTTATTGAATATGTTTAAAGTGTGGTAGGACCCTGAAACTGAACCCTAAAACCTGAACCTGCCAGATCAGGAGAAAAAAGGCGGAACACTGAATGGAAACAGATGTAACTGAACTTGTGTTTTGCATTCAAAATGTTACACCATCAGTACCAATGCTGTAATGACTGGTATTGGCTAAAATGCATCTTCCCCTCACACCCTTAAGAGCAGAAATACAAAACATAGCAATAACAACAGAATGCAAATAACACACTGGCATTTGAGTGGCCATAACTCTCCACAAGCCTATCTTTCTGGGTGCACCTGCCCTCACCTATTCTCCCTACACTCTTGCTTCTTAGGTTATAAAATGCTTTATTCTTTGTAACTAGTAGGTACAGCTTTCACTGCTTCTTTTAATCTATTTTGTGTCCTGCAGTAGGATTTTGGGAAGGATATGAGATTAATTCTATCAAAGTGCAATATGATTTATATGTCATGATATACAGCCTTCCACTTTAGGTGGTAATTTTTTACTGGTTTATATTTACAGATTTGCAGAAGCTTGCCACCCTGGACATGGAAGGTTGCAATATAACTGCTGCCTGCCTAGATTCTATTTCTGGTAACTTCAACTTTCTTGCCACGTGTTTTCTTAAAGCTTCACTTTACTTAATAAGTTTTAGACATCGATATCATTTTCCTGGAAGCAATATTGATCATTATATATGAACATTTTATTTATCAAATTTTAATGGAGAATGAAGGACCTTGAAATGTCCATTATGAGTTGTCACCAAAGCAGTTGAAAAGTATATTATTGGAAGCTCATGCTGATTGTTGTTCCAAGTCTACTTTTTTAGTCAGCTTTATAATTAATTATTTCTGTTACAGCCTTAGCAGCCTTGGCTTGCTTAAATCTTAACAGATGTGGTCTTTCTGATGATGGGTTTGAAGAAATTTCTGGTAAGTTTAACTATGAAAGCATGCTATGAAAGTATATATTCATGCTTCTAATTCCAAGAATGGCAAGGCAACAAATTCTAGGTTTTACAGCTTCATCCCCTTTTCTGCAGGTCTTACAAACTTGAAAAGGCTGAGCCTAGGATTCAACAATATCACGGACGCATGTCTGATTCATCTGAAAGGTGATCTGGTGTCTCTCTGCATCAGAAGAGTATTTCTCATTTTTACATTCATCTTCTCTATGCTGAAGAAGAAACTTGATATGCCCAATCTTTCTGAATGAAGTCTATGGTGCCCCAAAAAAAAAAAGTAAAAAAAGTGTTGCCTTTTGTGCTTCAATTTTATTAAATTAAATGCCTCTAAAAATAAGTGGATAAAATATATATGTTAAATGATTACCCTCTCATACTTTGTCTTTTTCTTATAATTCTTTCTATTTTTAATCAATTTGTAATTTTAATTCCACACAGTGTGTGCAACTTAAGTGGATAAAATATATATGTTAAATGATTACCCTCTCATACTTTGTCTTTTTCTTATAATTCTTTCTATTTTTAATCAATTTGTAATTTTAATTCCACACAGTGTGTGCAACTTGTATTTTCTAATTTTTCCGAGCGTCTAATTACATCCTTAATTGGTTGATTCTTGACAGGTTTAATGGATCTGGAGTTTTTGAATCTGGATTCTTGCAAGATAGGTGATGAAGGACTGGCTAATTTGACAGGTTTACATTTGCATTTCATGTATTTCTCTGTTGTAGTTCTGAACGGCCAATACATTGTTTAAAGGTTCATAATCCTGTCCATTTTATAGTTTAAAGGCTCATAGTGCTGTTTTCTTTCCTTTGTTTTTACCGATTCATGATCATTGCAAGAGATGAATCTCTCATGTTTTATTTTTAATGTGGTAAAATTCTAAATATTGTTTAAATCCTACTCTTCTAGAAGGAAGAAAAGGGTTCTAAAAGGTTATGAGGACTATAGATTCAAATATATGGGTTAGAAATACCCCCTATGAAATGAAATTCACAATTAAATGTTCTTCTTTCAGGTCTCAGTCATCTGAAAGCTTTAGAGCTGTCTGACACTGAAGTTGGGAGCAATGGGCTACGTTATATATCAGGTTGAATGATTAAATCATATATCTAGTTATCTAATCTAAAGAATATCAAGTCAAGAATTAACTTGCTAAAGTGCTATATGGATTGACAGAGCAAACTTAAAACTAGAGGATATATATCTTAGTTAATACCATTTTTCAACATAATGTCTACCAGCATTTGCTAGTTTTCACCAATAAATAAATTGTAAGCTAATTTATTACCGTTGTTATCTGGAGTATAAACACTACAGATATGTGACAACACTGAAATGGACATGGTCAAGGCGACACACACAGTATGAAGTGTCTCCATGTGATTTAAAGTGATGTATAGTGTCATGTCAGGTTTAGTGTGAATGTCTACCATGTCTTGGACGTTGACCCAGTTTCTCTTTTAAGTGTCTGCTTTATAGGCTGTAAACATGTTAAAAAAATTTATTCTGTAGCATATTAGGAGACAAATTTGAGTAAGCCAGTTTTCTTAATAAATATTTTTTCTTATTCTTGCTTAGCAGTGCTTGGGTGCTATTGTGGCTTATTCCTTCTTAATGAGCATAGACACAAAGCATCTCGCTCTTTTAGTTTCCCAATTTTTTAGCCTAAGAGATCTCTCTTGTCTGTTTTAATATTTGCAGACACATGTATGCCTACACTAACATCTATATGACACATCTATTTGTATTATATATCTACTTATCTATCTGATTTAATTATGATTGCAATATTATAGACTTAACAAGTGCACTTACTGGCACGTCATTCCTGATTTTTTCCAGGATTAAACAAATTGGAAAGTTTGAATCTTTCGTTTACCTTGGTAACTGACAGTGGCCTGAAAAGGCTGTCAGGAATGACGTCTCTAAAATCGCTCAATCTGGATGCCCGTCAGATTACTGATGCTGGACTTGCAAAACTTACTAGTACGTATTCCTTGTGAAGTTTCGCACTGATAATCTCTAATGTCTGTTTTTCATATTGCAATGCAAAAAGTAATTTTTCAACTGTACCATTTTCAAGTGTGAAAAGCACTGTAAAAGTTGATGACTTCTTTAAACCAAAAGAAATGAATATTGCCTTGATTCATCCGTAATTGTATTTTAACATTGGTTTATCTTTTACAGGTCTGAGTGGATTGATAAAATTGGATCTTTTTGGAGCACGAATTTCAGACTCTGGGACAGCATATTTACGATGTATGAGTGGATTTCTTTCATCAATTATTTATTTATTTGCATTCTAACAATAGAATTACATTCAATCACATGATTGAGTCACAACTGTTGGTTATAACACATGCTACTAATGTTACAAGGTGCTGGCTGACATAATGTGAAAATCTGGGTCTGCAGTATCTTGTGCAGGAAATTATCTTGATAGTTTAATTGACTTTGTACGTTTCATGTGGCAGACTTTAAGAACCTTCAATCTCTTGAAATATGTGGCGGAGGATTAACTGATGCAGGCATCCAAAATATTAAAGACATTGCCTCCCTGATACAGTTAAATCTGTCCCAGAATTGCAACTTGACAGATAAAACTTTGGAATTACTATCTGGTATACACCTATTCCTCTTGTTACATTGCACCTTGTAACTTACATTGCATAAAATTGTTTTCCCTAGTGTGGCAAAACTCTGGTACTTCTGCTTTCTCTTTCTTCCATGGTTGAAAGAGAAAGCAGATTTCTTCTGTTGATGCTTCAACTTCATTTCTGCACACTTGCATATGCTTCACCTCCATGCACACACACACTTATAATTTAAGGGCTTTATTCCTTTCTTAATTGACTACATGTTAACAGTCATTTCATGGAGTATAGCCCATTAGAATATGTTCGCAAGATTTTAACTATGCTTATACGCTTGACCTTGAGTTTGCATGATACAGGAATAACTGGATTGAGGTCACTAAATGTGTCAAATTCTCAAATAACCAATGAAGGACTCCAGTATCTGAAGCCTTTGAAGAACTTGCGCACTCTAAATTTGGATTCTTGCAAAGTTACTGCATCTGAACTCAAGAAGCTTCAGTTAGCTGAGCTTCCGAACTTGATAACCTTTCGACCAGAATAGACCTGGGACGTGAATATCAACCTGGGACAGCTCTTTGTACATAATGATCACTCGTTATCGTAAAGATTCATTATTTGGCCATTAAGTAATAGAAGTTAAGAAGGGGTTAATTCTCGTAAATGTACATATGCGTAAGGATGTAATTACGCACGCGAATTTCAAACTTGCTGTTTTTCAACTGTGTAATAAGTAATAAATGTTTTAAACAGTGCATCGTTGGTCCTGTGTTAAAGTCAGCAGTGTACATGGCTATGCAAATAATGATTCATTTTAATTGAAGTATAAATAGTTTATCATTTATTTGTTTGGGAAAATCCCTTAAAAAGGATTTTAAAAATGTTAAAAAATAAAAAGATGTTCTGAATATTCATAATACTAAAGAGGTGTTAGGATTTAATTCGTCATTTTTAAAATTAAAAAGAAATGACATAATTATCCCTCTAGAGTTTAAAATTAAGAATGGGGAGGAAGGTGCGATTTCATGGCTAGCTTTGCACTCTCTTCCCATTTTCTCTATGAGTTGTTGGTATTGAGGGCGGAAAGATTTGTCGTGAGAGGTGTGGTTGGCTGCAATAAGAGAGGACACTGAGTTGGAAGTTGGCATTGGGTGTGTTTGTTTTGATGATTGGATAAGTAATTTATTTTTACTTAAACTTATGGAATCTTAAGATTGGAAAAAAGTTAAATTATGTAAAATGATGAGTGTTTGAATTAGCGATTGGATAAGTAACTTAAAGTAACTTATGTAAAAATTAGGATGTTTGGTTTGACTTTTGCATAAGTGACTTTTGTATTAATTAAAAGAAAAAAATTGAAAAAATTATGAAAAATGAAAAAAATAAAGGGATAATTGTGAAAAAAGTCCTCATTGGTAACTTAATTGCCAAATGGGACCTGGGAAGATATTTACACATGGAGGGATTTTTTCACAATTTTCTCAAAAATTAACTTTGAAAATTTGGCAATGGTAAAATTTTAAATAAAATTATATCAAACTCTAATTTAAATTGGTACACTCCAAAAGTCCTTTCTATTGTGCATATCAAGCTTAAATTTTATAAATTATATCAAACTCTAATTTAAATATTAAATCCTAACTCATATTTTCACATAGCTCAAAATCTAACAAAATAAATCGATTAAAACCTCAATAATACCTCCAATAATCCAAATAAATTATTTAAATTAAATTTAATTGGTAAACACCATATAGAAACTAATTTATGACATATTTATAAAAAAAAATTGATTATAAAATCATAAAACAACTAAATAATAAATCTAAACTGATTAAAATTAATTATTAATTATTCTCTACCTTTCTACCATCATATATTGATAAAAATCAAAACTTACCTAAACTCTTATCCTAAAGTATTCTCTAATTAGCAGAAGATTACTATCTAAAGAAAGAGAAAATTATTTAGAACATTTTTCATAAAAAATTTTTGTGATTAGAAGTAATTTTGAGTACCTCATTAATCCCTAAAAATATAAATATACTATTGAAGCCATCACTTAAGTAAAAATAAGCTTCATTTTGAAGCTGATAACTTTTAGAGCTTTTAGCTTTTTTTTTCTTAAACGCCATCGCCAAAACAAACATCACCAAACTATCAAAATATTGTTGAATGCCGATTTCTTTCCTGGATCGCTCGATTGCCTGCACAAACGGTGAAACAAACACCCTCATTGTCGAATTGAGGAGGGGGGAAGGTGTCAACTGGGGCACATTGGTTTGGGAGTTTGCACTATTTTGGGATCGCACATCGCCTTGGATAACTCCCTTGAACTTGCAGTTGCTCTTCAGCGATTAAGTAGGGTAGGTCGATGGATTTCAATATTTGTTGGAAGTTTATTTGGGGTGTGTTTGGATTAGTGATTGGATAAGTGGCTTATTTTTTACTTTGACTTATGAAATCTTAATATTGAGAAAAAGTAAGATTAGACAAAATAATTAATGTTTGGATTGGCGATTGAATAAGTGTTTTTATGAAAATGAAAAGGTATTTGGTTTGACTTTTGTATAAGTGGCTTTTGTGATATTTTAAGAGAAAAATTTTATAAATAATGAAAAGTGAAAAAAATTAACTTTGAAAATTTGGCAATGATAAAATACACAATAAAATTACAATAAAAATACGAATAAATTAGAAATTAGGATTTTTAATGTATTGTTTTGGGACATTATTGCATGATTAAACATTAATTTTAGTCGGGGACAATTGTGTTGAATTGATTGCAATGAGGGGTAAAATATTCATAATTTGTTAACTACTTTGTACAATTGTTTCTTAAACTTTTGATGCTACCTTCTACTTAATTTTATATTTTAAGTGTTTTGGAAGAAAATTGGAGATTTTAGAGGTTAGAATTAATAATTTGAAGATTAGGAAAAACTACACAAAATACCCAAAAATGTCTGAATATTGCAAAATGTGAAGAACAGGGTCTCGGAAAAATACAGAAAATTCCCATAATTGTTAATAATTTCAGGTAAACCCTAAGTAGTTTCAACATATGGCAAGTTAGTCCCTATATAAGAACTTTTGCAATTTTTATTGTATGGGCTGGCGCTGAAACAGAACCTGATACAGTGACACGGAGCTGTGCACACAGACGCGAGTGCCCGGTTGGGGGGGGGGGGGAGCTTGCAAGCTTGATCTCATCTCCTTCCACCTTCAACTCTCTTCCTCGCCGGTAACTCCTTCCATCTTCACCGTCGAACTCTCTCTCTCCACGCTCTCGGACCAAGACGCTAAAGAAGATAATCCACAGTGAATCCCGCGACTCCTTCGGAGGCCAGTGACGGAGGCAAATCTCAGATGATGAGAAGAGATCAGAGAGTGAAGTCGCGAATGAAGAAGAGAGAGAAAGAAGAGGTTGGTGAATTGGGATGAAGGGAGAAAAGCCAATCGTTTTATTTATTTTGGTGATTGGATAAATAACTTATTTTTACTTAAACTTATGGAATCTTAAGATTGAAAAAAAGTTAGATTGGGTAAAATGACGAGTGGTTGGATGAGCGATTGGATAAGTAACTTAAAATAATTTATGTAAAAGTGAATGATGTTTGGTTTGACTTTTGCATAACTGACTTTTGTATTAATAAAGAGAAAAAAATTGAAAAAATTATGAAAAATGAAAAAATGAATGACTAATCGTGGAAAAAGAACTAATTGGCAACTTAATTGCCAAATGAGACCACAGAAGATATCTGCATTTGTTAAAGTAGCATTATTGGTGATAAATTGATCCAAACCATCCAATGGCGACAGTGTTACCACATGACACATACTCAAAATTTGGCAATAGTACAATTTTAAATAAAATTATATCAAACTCTAATTTAAATTGGAACACTCCAAAAGTCTTTTCTATTGTGCACCTCAAGCTTAAATTTTATAAATTATATCAAACTCTAATTTAAATATTAAATCCTAACTCATATTTTCACATAACTCAAAATCTAACAAAATAAATCGATTAAAACCTCAATAATACCTCCAATAATCCAAATAAATTATTTAAACTAAATTTAATGGGTAAAAACACTATATAGATATTAATTTATGACATGTTTATAAAAAAAATCATTATAAAATCATAAAACAACTAAATAATAAATCTAAACTGATTAAAATTAATTATTAATTATTCTCTACATTTCTACAGTCATATATTAATAAAACTCAAAACTTGCCTAAACTCTTATCCCAAAGTATTCTCTAATTAGCAGAAGATTACTATATAAAGAAAGAGAAAATTATTTAGGATATTTTTCATAAAAGAAGTTTTGTTATTAGAAGTGATTTTGAGTACCTCATTGATCCCCAAAAATATAAAAATACTCATATCAAAAAAATCATCCAAAACACATAATATATCATTCTTTATTTCACTTAATCATCAAAAGAGTACAATACTTGATTAAGAAACTCGCATCATATGCTTTGAGCTATCACATCCAAAGTTGCCGTGCCAAAGTACTCTCGGGGCAACTAAGGCCTCATGCGACTCCTCAAATCAATGATAATAAGTCACAATAAGCTTCGGTGTGTGCCTTATGCCATTTTTCAACTTTTAGGAGTTTTGGGCTTTTTTCAGCTTATTTTCAAACGGTGAACCAAACAAGCAAAAAAAAAAAAAAATCACTGTATAAACCCGATTTGAACACTATTCAAACCCGATTTGACAGTGGAATGCTCAAACAAACAAGCACTTGATAAGCCATAAAAGATGGTTTTAGTGTTCATCTGGGATAACTTATTTTTAGGCAATAAGTGTTTATAATTTGTGATTCACAGTATACGAGGTAAATATGTGAGAGGAGTTTTGTCTCAACTTACGTAATAAGTGCTTATTGATCCCCAATAAGCAATACCAAACACATACTGAAAGAATAAGCTACTTACAAGAAAAAGTCTAGTGTCCAAGCGTGCGTTTGTTTGGCGATTTGGTAGGAAAATTGGACTTGAACGGTGGTCAATTGGATTTGAACAATGTTTTGATTAAAAAAGGGTGTTTGTTTCAGTGATTCGTTTTAAAGTAAAAAAAAGTCATAAGTTGAAAAAAGTCATAAGCCTCAAAATAAGGGGTGTGTTTGTTTTGACGATTGGATAAGTAACTTATTTTTACTTAAACTTATGGAATCTTAAGATTGGAAAAAAGTTAGATTAGGTAAAATTATGAGTGTTTGGATTAGCGATTGGATAAGTAACTTAAAGTAACTTATGTAAAAATTAGGATGTTTGGTTTGATTTTTGTATTAATTAAGAGAAAAAAATTGAAAAAATTATGAAAAATGAAAAAATGAAGGGATAATTGTGAAAAAAGTCATCATTAGTAACTTAATTGCCAATGAGGCTTGGGAAGATATCTACACATGGAGGGATTTTTTCACAATTTTCTCAAAAATTAACTTTGAAAATTTGGTAATGGTACAATTTTAATAAAATTATATCAAACTCTAATTTAAATTGGTACACTCCAAAAGTCTTTTCTACTGTGCACCTCAAGCTTAAATCTTATAAATTACTATCTCCGGTCCTAAATATAGGACAAAGTTTGTAGTGCAAATTGCACTACAAACTTTGTCCTATATTTAGGACCGGAGGGAGTATATCAAACTCTAATTTAAATATTAAATCCTAACTCATATTTTCACATAGCTCAAAATCTAACAAAATAAACCGATTAAAATCTCAATAATACCTCCAATAATCCAAATAAATTATTTAAACTAAATTTAATGGGTAAAAACACTATATAGAAACTAATTTATGACATGTTTATAAAAAAAATGATTCTAAAATCATAAAACAACTAAATAATAAATCTAAACTGATTAAAATTAATTATTAATTATTTTCTACATTTCTACAGTCATATATTAACAAAACTCAAAACTTGCCTAAACTCTTATCCCAAAGTATTCTCTAATTAGCAGAATATTACTATCTAAAGAAAGAGAAAATTATTTAGAACATTTTTCATAAAAGAAGTTTTGTGATTAGAAGTGATTTTGAGTACCTCATTGATCCCCAAAAATATAAAAATATTCCTATGAATATTTTTTTATACACATACAGGCACATAAGTTTCATTTTGAGGCTTATGACTTTTTCCAACTTATAACTTTTTTCACCTTAAATCCAATCATTGAAACAAACATCCATTTTTTATCAAAATACTGTTCAAATCCAATTGAACACTGTTCAAATCCAATCTTCCCTCCGAAACGCCGAAACAAACATGCACAAAGTTTATTGGAGCTTATGTGTTTGTGTGTGTATAAAAAAATATTGATAGGAGTATTTTCATATTTTTGGGGATCAATAAGGTACTCAAAATCACTTCTAATCACAAAACTTCTTTTATGAAAAATGTTCTAAATAATTTTCTCTTTCTTTAGATAGTAATCTTCTGCTAATTAGAGAATACTTTGGGATAAGAGTTTAGGCAAGTTTTGAGTTTTGTTAATATATGACTGTAGAAATGTAGAGAATAATTAATAATTAATTTTAATCAGTTTAGATTTATTATTTAGTTGTTTTATGATTTTAGAATCATTTTTTTTATAAACATGTCATAAATTAGTTTCTATATAGTGTTTTTATCCATTAAATTTAGTTTAAATAATTTATTTGGATTATTGGAGGTATTATTGAGATTTTAATCGGTTTATTTTGTTAGATTTTGAGCTATGTGAAAATATGAGTTAGGATTTAATATTTAAATTAGAGTTTGATATAATTTATAAGATTTAAGCTTGAGGTGCACAGTAGAAAAGACTTTTGGAGTGTACCAATTTAAATTAGAGTTTGATATAATTTTATTAAAATTGTACCATTACCAAATTTTCAAAGTTAATTTTTGAGAAAATTGTGAAAAAATCCCTCCGTGTGTAGATATTTTCCCAGGTCCCATTAGCTATTAAATTGCCAATGAGAACTTTTTCTCTTAATTTTTTCAATTTTTTTCTCTTAATTAATATAAAAGTCACTTATGCAAAAGTTAAACCAAACATCCTAACTTTTACATAAGTTACTTTAAGTTATTTATCAAATCACTAATCCAAACACTCATCATTTTACCCAATCTAACTTTTTTCCAACCTTAAGATTTCATAAGTTTAAGGAAAAGTAAGTTATTTATTCAATCGCCAAAACAAACACACCCATCATCCAACCAAACACACTTAATAAATCAAAATCGTAAACAGTAGCTTTTTTCCTCCAAATGATCCGATTGGCCTCCCCAATCGCCAAATCAAACACACACTTGTTTTGTTTATTTAACAGAGGGATTGACAAATTTAGTTTAGGAAATGACGAGAATTGGATATGATGGTTTTAAATCTGCTTCAAAGTGCTTGGTGTTGTAGGAATAAACTACATGACAGTAGTTGTTGACGGGAAATAATGAGGAAATGAGTAGAAAGTAATAGGGTTTAACAAAATGCAAGAAATTTTTTGGGGAGTTGTGGAATGAATGAGTTATACAAAAAAGGTAACGACTAAACTTGTTTAGAAAATGTATAGATTTGTTTGTGTAAGGCATATAATGACTTTTATTTTGTGATGACTAAACTTGGTAAGGTAATGACGAGATTTGTTTAGGGAATGCCTATAATGAATGAATATAATGCAATGACTAAGTTGGATTAGAATAACGACGTAGTGATAGGTAATGACTATGCTGTATTAGACAAAGCATAGATTGGTCAATGACTATACTATATTGTATTAAACAAGGCATAGATTAGCCAATTTTGTTAAGTTTGTTAATGACTGTAAATTGATTGTTGTGTAGGTGAAAGAAGATCACATTAGAGAAAGGAGAGACATTAAAATCAAAACGAGTAAAAGTAAACTAGTACAAAGTGGGTTTATTCTCTTTAGAAACAAGTTTGTGGCCAACTTGGGGTACAAGAAAAAAAAGATAAAAGAAGAAAGTAAAGCCGTAGGAAAGGCATGACGTGAGTTGCTAGAGGATAAGAAGACTAAAAATGCTAAGCAATCAAGGCCACAAAAGAAGAAGAGCAAAAGCAAAGTCTCATTTCATACCTAACGCTCACTACAGGGATTTAGGTCGTTGGTAGACTTTGTGAACGATGATGAAAATTTAAAGAAGAGGATTAAAAAAATAGGATTTGGTAATTTTTTGAAGGTCGAATTGGAAAGACTCTCCTATGACCTAATTGTGTCATTGCTTAGAGCATATAACCTACCAACATTTCAATTCAAGATAAGAAGGAAGACACATGAAATAGGAGCAAAAAATGTTGAGAAGTTGCTAAGTATACCTCAAGATGGGGAGGAGGTGAGAGTGGATATTGAGGATGGTGATCCAACATATGAGAGGTTGAAGAGGGAGTAAGGGAAAAAGGAATATGAAATAGAAGCAAAAGATGTTGAGAAGTTGCTAGGTATACCTCAAGATGGGGAGGAGGTGAGAGTGGATATTGAGGATGGTGATCCAACAAATGAGAGGTTAAGAGCGAGTATGGGAAAAAGGAACATACCAACATATTGAGTGACATAACATCTGGGGTAGCCGGGGACAACTTTGAGTTTATGTTTATGATGTACACTTGGGAGCTTTTAATGCCCCACCTCAAGTAGAGGAGTAAGTGACTGGTTGTTTAGAGTCTTGTGCCACACAATGGATGTGTTTGAAAAATATGACTAGGCAATATATATGACAAAGGACTTGTGGAAGGAAATGAGTAATATGTAAAAATCTATAGGAAGAAGAATGAAGGGGAAGGAACCTATAATGCAGGTGACTGTCTATACTTATTGCTGGTATGTAACTTTGATCATTTATATTTATTTTTGATTCAATTTGAGAATAAGGACCCTTATATATTCAGTGCAATAGTTATTTTTTGAGGAAAATTCCCCGTTGAAAAAAAACTTTCGAGCATCATTTCACCACCCCTATTGAATTTTGGGTAAATAAGAAGATCAAGGAAATGGTCAAGAAAGAGAGGACGAGCAATATGAGCATCTTTTATCGATAGAGAGGTTGTGAAGTAAGGCAGGCTAATGAGGAGAGAGAACAAGTGCCTTATTTAGATCTGATATGTCTGTTGTTTAGTAATTTTATTTTCCATGATTAAGTGATTTAAATGACAATTTCAAATGTGTCATTCATGTGGGAGTTGAAGGAGCTGCATGGGCGGTTCATGAAAGTGATTGATAAAAATCGAAATAGACTTATCAATGTGGTGGTGGAAGATCTGATGAATGTCCAAATTGCATGAAAGCGGAAGGAAAAATCACAACAAAACACCTATGTTGTGACAGTTGATGAGGAAGAAGATGTACATGAGGATATTGCAGGGATAATGGGGAGGGTATTGATTTCAATGATGAAGAAGGCGAGGGTGATGATGACATAGACGGAGATGATGGTAGGGGTGGTGGTGGTGGTGGTGGTGGTGGTGGTGATGGTGTAGAGGGTCCAAATATGGGGGATGATGTTGAGAGTGCACAAAGAGCTAAGGAAGGGGGTAATAAAGAACAAAAGGAGGTTGATGATGATGGTGGTGCAGAGGGACCTAAGGAAAGGGGTGATTGCCCAAATTTAAAATTCCATAATGAGGGGGATAATGTGGACAACAAGAAAGGACTTAAGAAAGGAGATGATGTGGAAAGTGTAAAAGAACCTAATGAAGGGGATGATGAATCCTTCTCTTCATTCAATAGATCTCCTATTACACGCATATTGTATGCATAGTTAATCACATATGGTTTTGAAATATCAATTTTTTTGTTAAATGTAGATTTAAAAATAATATTGTGGGGCTTATCAAATTAAACACTAATGCCGGTTTGCATCATGTAAGGGAGATTGTATTTTGCCCCATTTATAAGAGTTTATGGGCACTCTTACAACCAAAACAAGTGTACAAGTTGTGGTAAAAAAATTTTGTTAAATTTTGCCCCTTAACCTATTAAACTATATGAATGGAGAAAATCATGCATCGTGTATGCTCCATAAGGCATTATTAATAGTAAAAATTTGGAAAACAGTAAATGAGAAGTTACAATTGAGATAGTTAGATAATTAGACAAAAAAGGGAACAATATTTTCTAAAGGAGGTTGTTGAGGTGTTTAATGGCATAAATGAAGATGCAGCTAAGAGAAGTGTGAAACTTGTTCATGGTGAGGACATTAGATTAGCATAATTGCAAATCAATTGCAACCTCCTGCATCCAAGGGAAGTTATCAGCAACTGATCTCCAAGGCTAGGGGTATTTCTTGTCAAATACAAAGATTAAGAGTGTGTTTGGATTAACTTTTGGAGAATAGATTCTGGAGAAAAAGTGGAGAATAGCTTCTGAAGAATAGATTTTGAGCAGAATAGCTTCTGGAGAATAGATTACGAATAGAATAATGATTTAGGAAAATTGTGAAAAAATCCCTCATTGCCAACTTATTTGCTAAATGGGATCTTCGTGTGCAGATTAACTAATTTTTCTAATATAATCTAATTAGATAAATAGATTTTATAAGATAAAAGGGAGTATTAAAATTTTAAAATTCTTAAAAAAAAGGGATTAAAGAAAAATCGGTGAAATTCAAAAAAGAAAAAGAAAAAGAAGAGAGAGAGTGTGGTGTGGGGCCCACATTAATAAAAGGGATCAATTAGAGTGAGATGGTGGGGTCCATATATAGAAAAAAACAAAAAAAAATTAGATTTTCTCAAAACCATGATTTTGAGATCCAAATCATGGTTTGAGCTCAAAACCATGGTTTTGAAAAATTTGGAGGTGTTTGGATGATTTTTCGACTTACGAGGTAAGTGTGTGAGAGGAATTTTGTCTCGGGTTGCGCAAACCATGGTTTGGATTCTTTCCAAACACACTATCATCACTTCCAATGGATCGAGTTTATTTTTCAGCTCCTCAACAATCTCCCACGCCATTGTATTGTCTGGCTCCATCTTCAATACAACACTAACATTTGTTAGAGTATAATTCAGTTTCATTGCACCCTGCCCTATTTAAAAGGGATTTATTGTACTTTGGATTCATTTTAAGAGCTATATTGCATGTTTTAAGGGAATGAGGGAGGATTCCTCTGCTCTGCATGTAGCATGCGGCTTTTTACTCCGCACACAAAAACCACTTCTGCATGATTTTCAGAATAAGACGCATACAGTTTGAGGGAAAAAAAAAAAAAAAAGACGCATACAGAAATAGAAACTACTTCTATTGTACCGTACAATTTTGCAATCTCAGCCTATATAAAAATATTAGAGTAAGTTGATTATTATGAGAAGAAATACACAAACCTCTCTTATATTTTTTTTGGAATGAATAACACGTAACTTTGCAAGCTCAACCTATGTAAAATTATTAAAAGTGGGTCTTACACTGCTAGATCAACTATGATGACAAAGTTATAAGAGCTTACAAGTGAAGAACTCTCTTCTTGGAAATGGAACATCTATGTGCAGTGCAAAGAATATATAGCTCCTTTCTATGATGTACAAAATTGATTCAACTCCTAAAAGGGACGAGAAAAACCTGCACAGAAAGAAAATGAGCCAAAGATGTTCTTAAAGAATGCAAGTGTCGTTAAACAATATAGTGCTGAGTGAAGAATTAAGTTGATCTGTAGAAACATCCATTACTTCAACTCATACTGGAAACGAATGTTGCAGATGATTCCGCAGTAGAGGTATATGAAAATTAAGATGGATGCATGCTTTTATACTTAAGTGAGATGAGTAACCCTACCCCAAAAGCTCACAAATGAGCATATGTTACTAAATAAAACGTGAAGATTATTGAAGGGCATGAACAGTCAAATTTTCCAAATAATTGATAAACCCATAAATGTGGGACTCATGAACAATTACAAGTTCATTGTATACTAAAACTCTTGCAAGTCTGAGTTATATATATTTTATCATTACATTTAGTTTTTGGGATTGATGCTTTAACAGTATTGTGTATAGAAGAAAAGACGAGACTGCCAAGATGTGTGCGGTGTATTTATCATCATGTTTCTGTTATACCAAAAATTGAGCAAAAATAGTTACCTTTCTATGACAAAACAACAATTCAAGCATGAAGTAGCTATGTGAGTATTGGCTCTGTTGTGTTCCATCAACTTGGAGAATACAGAAAGTATCATGCAAGCTCCAAGGCATGATAGATTTTTGAAGTTCGCCTTCTGAATAAGGTTTCCAAATGAAATGACGAAACTCGACTCTGCCACCTTCTGGCTTCATGCATCTCATTCCATGCTTGCACTATTTCATCAATGTTGAATCCTAGACCTGTCAATGAAGAGCATTAATATATAATATAAGTACACATCTTCATTCATATGCAAAGTTTCTAATTACTATGGACAAGTAAGTACCTTCAGCACTAGTATTATTTGAACAATGGTTCTTCAACATTACAGCTATATCTGTTGGAGAAGCTCCAGCAAGTTCAAACTTCTCTACTGCAACTTCCAGACATTCATGCCATATTGGTAGCCCTAATTTGAATTCCATAATTGAACGTTCATATAGCATTGTACCCCAAAGGATATTTATTTGAGACCTCAAAGTTGCTGCCTGTGCTGCTGCTTCTTCGGGTGATATATTCTGCAATAGGCAATCCAATCCCATATTCTGCAAATGGAATTTGATATCTTTTGATTTAGAATCTTCGTTCGAGCATTGCTTTTCTAATTGTTCCCATATATGTATTCCTTTCTCTATGTTTTCTTCGGCATTGTTGTAAAGTTGAAGAATCTCAGTAGAAGGCCATGTTGCTAAGTCAACATGTGTGTTAATTGCATAATACCAAGACAGTTTTGCTTGCTCAAACTGCTGTTGGCCTAGTGCCAAAAAGCCTTCGTAAAAATCAGCTTTCATTTTAATGGCTGCTTCATATTTTTCTCCTGCAGTTTTATATTCTTGCTGCATCCATTCATATGAGTTTTTAATCTGTTCATGAAGATTCTCTTTAGAAGATTCTTCTGTGAAATTCACTTTCTTCCTTGCCCTGGACATGTGAACATTTCCCCAATTGAACAATGCTAAAGCCGCCATTTCTTGAAACTTAGCTCCTGCCATGTCAAACAGGCTTTGCGCTTCTTCGCCGGTAACTGTCTCCTCCATAGCCTCAGAATAGAGTTTCATTCCAAGTTCATGAAAATCTAAGTATCTGTCAGATCCAATTCCAACATGGTTTTTGAATAGTTGGGCAAACTGTATTATCCAATCCTCAATACAAGATGACCTAATCATTTCCTTTTCTTTTACCCCACAACCATTCTCAAGTGCATCATTATTGACACGATTTTGCTTCTTCTTTTCATTAATTTTCTCAAACAACGGATCCTCCTTAGGATCAGCATTCACTATGTATAGGCGGATACAACCTTCTGATCCTATTGATGTTTCAGCCCATCTCAGTTCTTCATCAGAAGTGATTGTGACTAAATCACCTTCTTGATCCTTGTATTTGACAAGAACCGCTCCCAGGCTAGGAAATCGGTCGCTGATAACATTCCTTAGATGTTGGAGGTTGCAATTGACCTGTAATTCTGCCAATCTAATGTCCTCACCAAAAACAAGTTTCACTGTTTTCTTAGCTGCATCTTCTTTTCTACCATTAAGCTTTTCCTCAACAACATCCTTTATATCAGCCTTCTTCTGGTCAATCTTTTCCTTGGCCACCTTCTTTTTGGATTTGTTCACAGCCTTCTTCGGCTCAACATTGTCCTCCTCCTCCTCCTTTTCTTCTAACTTCTCTTTAGATTTGTTCACGGTCTTCTTCTGCTCAACACTGTCCTTCAACTTCTTGTCTTCCAATGTCTCCTCAGAAAGCTTTTCAACCTTTTTGCTCTTCTTGTGTTTCTTCTCTTTTACTACCTCTGGAGGCACACAAGGAGGTTCAGCATGATCAGAAGGCAACTCAATTACTATATCGGCTACTTTTAATCCCTTCTCCTCGAGTGAATTTTTCACCTTCTCCGAAATTTCCAACGCCATAACATTTTTTGGCTCCATCTTCAGTACAATACTAACATCTCTCAGAGCTAAATCCAGCTTATTTAAAGCCTCATAGCACCTTGCCCTCTTCAAAAGGGCTTTACTGTACTTTGGAGTAACTTCAAGAGCTAAATTGCATTCATGAATGGCCCTCGGGTACTCGCTGAATCCCATCTGCATGTAGCACGCCGCCATGTTACTCCGAAGACAAGACACATCTATATGGCTTCTTGGTAGCAATTTAATGGCTCTCTCATATTTTAAGATGGCTCCTTCATGATCCCTCTTTTGGAACAGCTTGTTCCCTTCACTCTTTAACTCTTGAGACATGGAAATAAATACCTCAGTATCCTCATCATAAGCGTTGCAACTATTATCTCCAACTTGTTTCTTTTTGTTACCCATTTTTGGACCCAAGAATAATAAGAAAGAAAGACAATTTCCCAACTAAAGTGAACACACAAGATAATAATCAAACCCAAACCCCACTAATACAATACAAGTCCTTCAGAGACAGGATAATAAGAAAAAGATTCAGATATCAAAAGCTAGCTAAGATGATACATAGAGCCACCAGATTAATACAGGCAAAAACCAAATCAGAACACAGCCAATGCAAATTAGGATCTTCCTTTTCTTTTCTTAAATCCCAACACAGAGAAGAACAGCAAAAACCAAATTCGAAGGGAACAGATATTACTATCCAAACCAGACAATCTACTAAGATTCTATCAGAAAAATGCAAACCCGGAGTTTGGTAAGGAAGAAGAACTTATCTGTGCGACAAATTCTGGGAGAAGTATGAAGCTTTAATCGAGAAAGCTCAGAGACAAGATATGCTCTGAGCAAGAAAGTCGTGAGAAGAGAGAATGGTATGCGAGGAATGGAAGAAAAAGAAAAGCAACCCACGTTGAGTTAGTCCTTTTGTGCACAGAAAGATTTTTCCAATCCTTGACGTAAAAGAAAGAAAATACAAAGAGCAGTTTGGAAGATTTTCGTGAACAGAATTTATTGCAATACAATATACTCCCTGATTCATAATATAAAACATTTTAATTAATTTATAGGAAATTAAAATTGATAATTAAGTTATTTAATATATCATAAAATATAAATTTTTTCTCTTTTTAACCTTGTTGAGAAATGTGTTTTTGTGTTTTTGAAAAATGGTAAAAATATTTTTTCTCAATTTGTATTCTCTCACATTCATATGTTTTTTCAATTTCATGAGATTTATTCAACCCCAAAAAGGTATTTACGGTGAGAGAGAGTGTCACTTTTTTATTTTTTGAGAGAAAAAATCATTTCATAAAAATATTTGCATGGGAAATAATGGTTGTGAGGAAAGAGAGGAGCTATCATATATTATTATAATTGTATTGGAAATTTTATTTTAGGAAGAGGGAATACAATTAGTGGATAAAGTTAAAAAAGCGAGTATTAATCATAAGGATAAAAAAAAATTAATTAAAGTATAAGTGCCCTAGATCATAAATTTTTTTTTTTATAAATGCCTTATATTATAGATTGAAGAAGGAGTAAGAGTTTTATTCTCCACGATATTGCCAGAAGCAAAACAGAGGGTCCCATTTTTTCCGAGAAAAATGATTTTCGGGAACCTTTATGAATAAAGTTTTTTAATTAATAACCTTAAATAAATGAAGTGATGTCAACTTATTGCTGATAGACTATTCTAAATGAACTGATGTCATCTTACAGTTGATAGACAACTCTTGGCCGTTGGCGTCTCACAAAGGTAATCATTTTTTCCCCTTTTAAATGAGGGTTAAAAGGTATTTTTATTCAGAAAATTTTCGCTTAAGTATAATTTTAAGCCGGTAGTTTTTAGGTGTAATTTTGCCTAAAAAAAAGAAGTAATTTTACCTTTACTGCTATCATAATTAATTTTTACCATTAGTTGACTAACTATACTGAACTGACAGTTCATATAATTTTAGTTAAAGTGTAAATTTGCACTTAAAGTTCATGTATTATCTATTTTATCTTTTTTCAAAGTTAAATCTAAAATTTTTGGGGTAAATTTACATTTTAATAAAAATAACATAGATGACATATAGATTGTCAGCTCAACATATTTAGTCAATTAATAATCAAAATTAATTGAGATAACTGATAAAATTATTTTGATTATTTAGACCTTAAATGAAATGATGTCATCTTACAGTTGATAGACAACTCTTGGCGGTTGGCGTCTCATAAAGCTAATCATTGTTTTTTTTAGCTTTTAAATGATATGGATATTAAAAATCAGTCATGGATAAATTATCTTTACATAATTATAATGATATAATTATTCTGTTTCCATTACATAATTTCTGCAGGAGATTTGAGATAAAACAAAGTGGGGAGAGAAGAATCTAGATAAAGTGTTGCACAAGCTGGTGGCAAGTGGCAACACAAAGCTGGGAGCCTGGGACTTTGTATAATTGTATTTCTTTAACTATCTTTAAATAAATATTTTTTATGATAAAAATGAAATATTGGACGACCTTCGCTGGGTGGGACCCAGACTTTTGCTATGGAATGCCCGCCGAAGCACTAGCTGCGACTGCGAGAACCACGTGACCGAAGCAAAGGCTAACGAACGGACCCGTGTGGGCCCCCCTCACTGTCATAGTCATCCCTCAGTTTAGAATTCTTAATTAATATATCTTTATAGTGTTATTTTATTTTTACATATCTTCAATTCTTCATAGCTAAGTAAGCGAAGCGAAAATATATTCTTTCCTCAAAATTAAAAAAGTGAAAGTAATTTTATTTTGCAAATTTCACGTCTTATTTAACGTGCTCAACATTTCATTGGTTGAACCACGATTGCTTATGGATTAATCTTTTATTTTTAGACAAAAACGTTAAAATTTTAATTTAAATCCCTAAAAAATTTCTAATTATGAGTTTGACCCTTTGTAGAGAGTATACCGGTAATAATTGCATTTTTTATTTTTTTTAAAAAAAGGATAGAGTCTTGTCGGCAAAATTTCCTGTTAGCATTTTGGACCAACGTAGATTTAATCTGGGAAAACACCATTAAGCTCCCTACCAAAAAAAATAAACATTAAAAAAAGTCCTATAACTTATTAATGATAGTTTTTTCACTTGTTAAAGAGATTTTTTTGATACTGTATTATTTTTTTTTGGTTGAGACTTAATTATATTTTTCCTTTTTATGCTAAGCATAAGTATCCTTCTATTGGAGGTAATCCTATTAGAGGTATTGTCACCCACTAAATGTGGGCATCTCTCTCTGGGGAATTCGAACCTTAGTTCGTCATGTTGTGAGAGACTCAGGGTTCTCAGACCCAGACCGGACCGCTGGTCCGGTGAACTGGTCCAAGTCAAGTTTTTTTTAAAAAAAAATCGATTTTTAAATTTTTTTTTTGAATTTCGTAATAATAATCCTAAAATCTTTAATTTTTTATTGATTTAGTCTCGGATTAGCTCCAATTTTAGTCTAATCTGACTCACTAATCATTAACCCAGTATCCCAATCGATTCAATGACCAATTTAGATTTAATAATCTAAAATCTTAGAGGGACTAATTCTTCCAGCTAAACCAAACCATTGGTATTTTACTTTAATTTACTTCAACCAATACATCTGACGGGCCTGGTTTGCCAGCCCAATGGGCTTATGCAAAAAAGGGTCGGCATTGCGACCTTGTATGATGTGGCAATCGCTGATTGGCATGCTTGCGTAGTTTCTCTCCACGGTGGTTTCTCTCTCCATAGCAACTTATTGATCGCCGTCTCCGATTGATTCAGCGTAGTCAACCAGCTTCAAATTTGTTTGGAATTAGGAGCTATTTTTCTCCATATTGCAGGATTCTCCGATTTCTGATACGATAAATCCTAACAGGGACGAGATGAAGGCGTTCTTGTTCATCTTGTTATCTTTCACCGTTTGTAGCCTTGTGTTTGCCGAACAGATCTTACCAGCTCATGTTGGTAATCCAACGCTCCTGCCTATCTTTTTTTCCGTCGATTTGGATTATTTTCTCTGTTGGTTACTCAATAATTTGGCTGCTCTCTGACTTGGCTTCGGTTCTCAAGTCCTTGCCTTATTCTTGTTCATGATGGTTCAGGACTGTTTTGGTAGGAGAATAAATGAAAATTCAAGAATCGCCTTCTGTTTTTGTAGTTAACATTTTGTTGAAGAAGAGCTTCAAGCTACTGTTTAAATTAATGTTTTACTTAGGACGTTCAGCTGCGCCTTTTTTCGGTTCTGTTCCATGCATCTAGCCTTGCCATATGAATGAATGACACGTTTGTTTTCTGCATTCCTGTCCAAGTGATTCTAATCGGCTTCAAAGATCTCTTTACCGTGTTGCATTTTCTGGTTTTCTGTCTTTTTCTAATTTCTGATTAGCAAAATGCAAGTGCCTATTCGGTATGGATGTACCAATTGGCTTTAGTATTGCCATACTGTAAAGGATGGACGTCCTAATGCTAATGCAACAAAATTCAATATTATATTCTGCCCTGTAGATTTTCCGTCTCTTATTTAAGCTTAATCACTAATACACTAACTGATTTGTTAGTTGGTGGTGGCACATTTGGTCGTAGCTCTCGTGAACCAAAGTACAAGATTGAATTCCATCCAGAAGATTCTCCTTTTCATCCTGTAAGTTTGAATAAATTTGTATTCATTTGCTATTGCCTTTCTATGGGTTATTCATCTCTTGTTCATTATATGATGCTTTTTCTTTGTTAGAACTCTTATTGGATGTGATCTTTTTTTTTTTTTTTGAAGTGAAAGAATGTGATAGTGTTAGATGTTTATTTACGTTTTTTCATATCCTTTTCCTATTGTTTGTGTTGTAATTCCGTTATTCTTGTTTAGTTGATGAGGAGAAATCATAACTTTGTGATTGAACCTCCCACCTCCATTCCAAAATCTTTCCCCTATTTTCCTAAATTGCTGATGATGCTTTATTAACAGGATAATGGCCAGGAATCTATAGTCATGCCAGATAAAAATGGACAGAAATTTCTATGCTTCTTGCCTAAGGTGGAAAAGGAAACAAGCGAAAGGCCGGTTATCCAGCACAACATTAGCAGCATGATTGTTGAATCTGAGAAAAGGATTAAACTAAAGACACCAGATGAATTGTTAGAAGTATTGAAGGATCGATGCTTTCTCAGAGTTAGTATATATCAAAACTTTTTCTATTATATGATATCTATTTCAAATCATTTCCTTACACTAGAGTCCTATTCTTTTCTATTTCTATTTCTATTTTCCAGAACCTAACAAATAAGATGTTGTGCAGCAAGAAGGTTGGTGGACCTATGAATTTTGCTATCAAAAGAAGTTGCGGCAACTACATGTGGAAAATGATAAGGTAAGCTTTGGACCTTCATTGTATTGATGCTAATTCATCATTTCTTTTCCTCCTGGCTAGTAACAGAAGCAATGAATTTGTGACAGGAATCAGACAAATAAACAAGTTCAAATTAATTCACCCACAGTTGCATGAGAACTTAGTTATTGAGAGTTCGTTTTGTTAACTGGTTAGATCAGATCAATACAATGGCATTATATCTTTTTGCTTCAACCAATCAAGCCTGTTATTCATACCAATTTCCCTACAAGACATAAATATCTGATCACGATGTTCATTTAGCAGTTCTCATTTGTATGGTCATCAACTTTAAATATTGTTTGACTTGTAGATTGGACTTATAGTAATTGGATGTACTTGTCCCTTTGTTTCAGGTGGTCCAGGAATTTGTACTGGGAGAGTATGATGAAGAGGCCACTGCTGCTTTCAACCGAAATCTTTCAGACATTTCTACATTGAAGGATCCTCGTTCCCAAGACGCATCTCAAAAGTACCCTCCATAAATGAATATAACCTACTGACAAGGCTGGCTGATCTTTGAGAATTGTTTCGCATGATATAGGATGATGGAATAAATACTCTTGTGTATATTAATATTTATATTATTCATGCAGGTACCATGCTCACCAATACACAAATGGTACTATATGTGACCTTACAAATAATCCACGAGAGACAGAGGCAAGAAATGAAAGAAATCTGTTTTCTTTTCTTTCTTCGACAAGCATACTGATTTCAAATTTTGATAACAGGTCAGGTTCATTTGCTCAGAGCCAAGAGCAATGATTAGTTCTTTCACAGAGCTTTCCACTTGCAAATATGCACTCACTATTCAATGCCCTACCTTATGCAAGCACCCGTAAGTCGTCCCCTCTTTGACTCTTTCCTTCCATCTTTTATGGGAGAAATGCCAAGTTACCACTTGTGTCTGTTCAGCTATACGACGTTTTATTTATGCATGCTTTTAATTTACCCATACAGATTGTTTCAAGAGGAGAGACCCGTGTCACACACCATCAACTGTAATGTGCTTCCAAAGGAGTACAAGGAAACTGCAGTGGGACAAGAAGACAAAATTACCGAGATTGTTATGGTCACAGATGCAGAAATTAATGATTTAGAATAACGCTGTAAATAGACACAAGTAGTACGGTAGCCATGTAATTTGCAATCAGCTGGTCCTTTTTCCGATGGTTGGATAGACAGCTCCAATGCTTTTTAAACTTTGTTATATAATATCACGTTGTCATAGAGGTATATCTGGAAAAGGCTCTTGAAGGTTTCTCTCGTCCTGAAATGAGTGGTTTTGGAAAATTAACTTGTAAAAAATATCGCCTTCATGGGTGTAGTGTTAGCTGCCCAGCATATGCTATTTTCTGCGTTCTCTTTTGACTTTTTGAGTATATAAAGGTCTGTTTGGGAATCCATTTGGAGGCTAAAAAAAGCCCATTTGGGGGCTAAAAGCCCCAAAAGCTCATTTAGTGTGTTTGGGAGAGCGTTGGTGATGGATGAGCTTCTGCAGAAAATGGAGCTTTTATCAGATGGAGATAAAAAAAAATCACTTCTGCCACCGCCAATCCAAACACAAATAACATCTACAATCTGATTTTTTTTCTATATGACTTTTTCAAAAGCTCATCTGTAAAAAAAGCTCCTTCTCCACTGCTAATTCAAACAGGCACAAAATCGGTTAGAGCTTGTCTGAGATAACTTAATTTTAGCTTATAAGTTTTTTTAAATAGTGATTTATGATATGCGAGGTAAGTATGTGAGAGAACTTCAGTTCCTTAGTTTTAAATTTTTATCGGTCAGGGAGGTGATACGTAGCAAACCCAAAGTTGTAGAAGATTTTTTGAATTTTAGCCTATAAGAAAATTAATAATGTGACTTATAAATTAGGCAAAAAATAAACAGGATATGAGTGTCTCCATTTATCTTCCTCACAACTTATCATTTCTATCATTATTAGATTAACTTTGAATGGTTGAGATTTAACATTATATAAAAATATATTATAGTCCTAAATAATAAAATATATACATATACATATATATATATATATATATATATAAATCTAAACTAATTACAATTTAACATAAACATTTCAAAAGTACAGGAATAAAAAGTGAAAAAATTATAAAATATTTTAATAAAAGTTTAGTGTGTTGAAATATTTAGATATAATTTTAACAATTTAAATTTATGTATCAGAATAATATTTTTATTAAGTTTTAAATCTCAGCCATTAGAAATTTATCTAATAATGGAGATACTAAGTGAAAAAGAAGGTAAAAGGATATACTTATTTTCCGTCTTCGTCAGATCCACAAATTATTAATTTAATTTTTTTATCAATAAACATAATTGTAAATTTTGAATGTTAAATTTCTTATAAAACATAGTGAACAAACACTACGGAGTGCTCCCTCCGGTCATAAATATAAGATAGAGTTGATTTTGTTTTAAAGAAATTAAAGAAACTAAATAAGTTACTTAATCATATCATATGTTGTATATCCTTAGATTATGTATCGGTTTATAAGTTAGGCAAAATAATTTAAAAAAAAAAAGATAAATATAAATATGTTAAATTAATTTAATTAGTTTTTTTAATCTCTAAAAAAAAGTCAACTTTGACTTATATTCATATTTAGGGAGTATTATCTTGGGAAAATTGGAGAAATCTAACTTTCCTTGTAGGAGGTAAAACCTTCATGTAGGTGGTAACCTATACTATCCATATAGGAGGACTACCTAAACCTTCCATGTAGGAGGTATGCAAAATATAATACAAATGCATAAAATTATATCTAAAATATGAAATAAAGTATTTAGAATTCTCGGACAAAGGATTGAAAATTGTTAGAGAAATATCTCCATGCCCCGAGTCTCTGCGCTTGATGCTTATATTTATAGGCAGTGAGCGAACAGTTGCATGTCATTTTTTTCCATGATGCTATAGTGCCATGTCATTTTTTTCACTGAGTGAACAGTATCCTGTCAGCAAATTTATGCGTTTTTCCATGACTGCTACAGTTCTTCCATCCACTACAGTCACCTCCATCTGCTACAACAACGTTATGCTACAGTAATTCCGTCATGAATAGTGGCCCCAATGAATAGTATCCCGATTCTACGGTAATTAATCCTTTTCAATTCCATATATCCAATTTTTGTCTCCTTTCTCCTCTTATTGTGTGGCTATCAAAAGAAAAAATAATTAAATATTATAATAGTAATAAAAATATTTATGTCAAAATCATCCTGTATTTATCAATTACATCTAAATTTATTATATTAATCTCAAATATCATCCATAAGATCATCATATCAGGAAAAATAAATATAAAAATGACAACTTTAACAAGTTTATTCTCCCATTTAAACAAGTTCTAAAATGGCAATTAATGTGGATATTTTCACAAACCTCTGTGCTAATTTTAACAACTTAGACAGTCTATTTTGACAATTTCATCTGCCTACTTTAACAAGTTCAATTTCCCACTCGGACAAGTTCTAAAATGACAAGTTAATGTGCATAATTTCACAAGCCTCTGTGCCAATTTTAGCAACTTCGTTAGCCTATTTTGACAACTGCATCTACCTACTTTGACAAGTTCATTTTCTTACTATGATAAGTTCTAAAATGGCTAGTTAATGTGTCTATTTTCACAAGTTTCTATGCTAATTTTGACAACTTCGTCCGTCTATTTTGACAACTGCGTTTGTATACTTTGACAAGTTTATTTTCCCATTTTAACAAATTTTAAAATGGCAAATTAATATGCCTATTTTTACATGCCTCTATGCCAATTTTGATAAGTTCTTCTGCTTATTTTGACAATTGCATCTGCCTACTTTGAACTTGTTAAAGTAGGCCGATGTGGTTGTCCAGGTGGGAAAATGAACTTGATAAAGTAGATAGATATAACTCTCAAAATAAGCTGACGAAGTTGTCAAAATTTGCACAAAAGCTTGTGAAAATATACATATTAACTTTGTCCAAGTGTGAAAATAAACTTGTCAAAATAGGTAAATGCAGTCATCAAAATAGGCTAATGAAGTCGTTAATGTCCGACAGTATGTTTTCAATTAATAAAGGTAATCTGATAATTTTACATTCAGAATTAATCACAATACAATCCTGAGGACATTTTTTATAAGGGAATTTGTTATGAGACTTTTTTATAATTTTTTATGTTTTGATTTTCCGTATTATCTTTGAAGGGTCGTTTCTATTTAATACATACTGCGCAACTAACAGTCTTCTACGTAACGAGATGGAGGAGACTCAGACACAGGCAACGACTCTGCTAAACCATAGAACTGAACTGGTGGCAGAGGACGGCGACTATGCTCCGGTGAAAAGCTATGAGGCGTTAAAGAAGATAATTTGGATTGAGAGCATCAAAATATGGAAGATTGCTGCTCCCATTGCTGTCAACATCCTTTGTATGTTCAGTGTCAACTCGGTCACCACCATCTTCGCCGGCCATATCGGAAATCTAGAGCTTTCCGCCGTCGCCATCTCCCTCTCCGTCATTGCCAGCTTTGCTTTCGGCTTCATGGTTCGCACATTCTTAATTTTCCTTCCTTCTTTTACACTTTATTCTTTTATTTCTCTGTCTCATGTGTTAACGGAACTTAAAAGTTGAGAATCTGAGAAGCAAGGATATATGATACAACTGTACGACAAATAACTGATTTTTTAGAGTGATAATTGAAATCTCTGCTTTGGTTCCATTGTACTGAAGAAGATTTTTATAGTAGCTAATTTTAGATAAAACATATTTTTCTTACGAGATGAAAAGCCCTGGATTCTCTTGACGCAAAAGATTCCTGTTGGTCTTCCTCTTGTTTCACTATCCCCAAAAATTCTAAGGCAGTAGTTGAGTATAGTTTTGTACTTAATCGTCTCTTCCCATTTCATTTCAAAGGCTTACTAAATATTTAAGTTGTCGTTAGCACCCAGAAAAAAAATAGAACAAAAACAAAAACAAATAAAGAAAGCTATTATGAGTCACACTAACCTCAAAATTGAATTATGGATTATAAGTTCAAAGATCTCTCTCTAATGAGATTAGTCCAGCTTATATTAATTTTTTCCCCTATGCATAAAACTTGTAGTTTGGCATGGGAAGTGCATTAGAAACACTGTGTGGGCAGGCGTTTGGAGCAGGACAGGTACATATGCTAGGAGTGTACGCGCAGCGCTCGTGCATAATCTTATTCACTTCTTGCATTATCCTCTCCCCAATTTACATCTTCGCTTCTCCAATTCTAAAGTTTCTCGGCCAAGAAGATGAAATCGCCGATCTGGCCGGCGAGTTCACCCTCCTTACATTGCCATATCTTTTCTCTCTTGCCTTCATTTTTCCCACCCAGAAGTTCCTCCAAGCTCAGAGCAAGGTCTATGTACTGACATGGATTGGGTTAGTAGCTTTGATCTTTCATGTTCTGTTGCTCTGGGTCTTCATTTATGTGTTCGATTGGGGAATCACCGGGGCTGCCATCGCATTCGATATCTCGAATTGGTTGATTGCTTTGTCTCAGATTGCCTATGTTGTTGGATGGTGTAAGGAAGGGTGGCATGGATTCTCCATGTTAGCTTTTAAGGATCTTTGGGCTTTTGTGAGGTTGTCTCTTTCCTCTGCTGTGATGCTTTGCCTTGAGATTTGGTATTTGATGACCCTCACTATTCTCACTGGTCACCTTGAGGATGCAGTCATTGCTGTTGATTCCCTTTCTATTTGGTAAGATTTATTATTGGATACTTCTGGTCAACTTTCTCTGGAACTTAATTTTGCCACAAGACAATACGCTAAGAATTGTAGTTTTGTAAGATTTCTTGCACACTGTACTATTACTATATGTATTATAAACTGATATGGCATGTTACATAGCTTAACACACTCTTTTTAGTCCCATTAATTATCTGATATCGTTTAAGTCCATTATCTGATGTGTTCCAGCATGTACTTCAATGGATGGGAGATGATGATATTTATTGGACTCAATGCAGCAATCAGGTATAAAACTACTAGTTTGGTACCCTGTTACTTTTACCCACATTTTTCTTTGTCTTCATTTGTGTCTTACATATAATAATAGGCTCGAGTCCTGATCGACTAAAATGTAGATTTGATTAAATTCAGTTGTTAGTTCATAATAAACGGCCATTCTTTTACTTATTTAAAACAACCATATATTTGTGAGAGAATTCAATAGAATCATGTTATTATTAAACTAGTTCTTCTTAATTTGTTCGATTTGCAGTGTCAGAGTTTCAAATGAACTTGGGTTGGGGCACCCCAGAGTAGCAAAATACTCAGTCTATGTGACTGTGATGGAATCTTTTATGCTTGGCATTCTTTTCCTGGCTGTTATATTGATAGCTAGAAAGTACATAGCCTTTGTTTTCACCACAAGCAAGATTCTGCAAGAAGCTGTTGCTAGCCTTGCGTACTTGCTTTCCATAACTATGGTTCTTAATAGTGTTCAACCAGTGATCTCAGGTATGATTATGATTGTATATAAAAAATGGCCATTTCCATCTACTCTGTACAAGTTATAATAATCTTTAAGGTTTTTGGGATCCTTCTTATTTATAGGGGTTGCTGTGGGAGCAGGATGGCAAACACTAGTAGCTTATATCAACGTGGGATGTTATTATATTTTAGGACTTCCTTTGGGATACATCCTTGGTTACAAAGCAAATTGGGGAGTTAAGGTAATTTTTTGTCTGTCAAATAACACTTATCAAAACATCAAATTAATACTTTCTCCAATTCTAAATTTCGGAGTTATAGTTAACATTAAAGGGTTTATCTTATTAGTAAAAAATCTAATATTTCAATTCATTTTATCTCTCAATTTTATAATTTTTTTTCCAAAAACTATATCGATTGACGGCACATTTTTAGAGATAAGAAAGTGAACTTGGGCCTAGTTAAAAGGGCTGAGGCTAAAAACCCACTTTTTCTGAAATCATATTTTTAATACTATTTCTTAATTGAAATGAGCTTAAATAGGTTGGCTCGACTGGTTCGACTCGTTTTTTCAGCTTTACACATGTTAAGAAGGTTCTCATTAAGAATAGTTTTCCAATGCAAATTATTAAAACTAGTATTTTAGAAAAATTAACACAAATCATGTACAAAAAACTAAATTTTTTTTAATCTTTTCAAATTTACAATCTATTTTGTTCACTAAAGACTAGAGGGAGTCATCATTAGGTCCTAGAAAATTTTACTACGATATTAGTTATAAATATTGATTCAAACTTTGTAAATATGGGAATCAAAATTGTGAATAAGACATTTAAATTAGTCTCATTGCTAAAAAATTTCAATTCAGACTCCCATATTTATAACTCAACTTTCACCACAATGTTTTTGGTAACTAAATGCCATTATATATTTTACTTTTTAGACTTAATTGTCTTTTTTTTTTTTTTTTTTTTTTGTGTTCCTGTTTTTACACTGAACACATCATTTTCTAAGCGGAACCGAGAGGACCTTTGATTTGTTTCCCGGCCGATTTTAAAGTTTGTCAAAGTGGGATAAGATTCGAAGACAAGAAGATTCTCCCTACTGTCCTATTTATACGAAATTTTTTCTTTTATAAGGTTAAATCTTTTTATAAATAACTTTTACTTTTTATCTAAAAATATAAGCTTTTTTTTTCCTATTTTATCCTTATTAAATACTCATTTTCTCTCATATTTTATACCCATTATCTCTCATACTTTTTATCTATTCTCTTTCCTATACTCTTTTCATAAATAGGTGCATATATAGAAAAAAAATATGGCATTTTTAACACACTTATTGCTTTTAACTATCAATTTATTTTACGCAATCAAAGATAAAGTTGTTTATAAATAGGACCGGAAGGAGTAAGATACACGCACAATGCCACGATGAAGGGTATGAGTTATTAATGTATTGTTTGAATGATTCATGTTCAGGGACTCTGGGGTGGTATGATAGTTGGAATTGTGCTCCAAACCTTGATTCTCTTGTTTATTCTCTATAAGACCAACTGGAGTAAGGAGGTAGCTACGTGATGTTTTTTATATAATTCGTGTTGTTAAAAATTTACATATATATATAGGACTCTAGTATGTATGAAGAAAGACTTAATTGTTTGGTGTTAAAAATAATAAATATTCTATGCTATCACTTTCAGGTTCTACAATCAACTGAACGCGTGAAAAGATGGGGTGGACAAGATGATGAAGCTATCAAAACTGAAGAAAACCCAATTTGAAACTCAATTATAGGCATTTCTACATATTAAAGCACAACAGACATGCATTAACTGAATTGCTTGTTGGCCTTGTTTATTTCGTATTAACTTATTTTGTAATTTTTATCTTTTTATTTAGTTGGTGAATATATTGCGCTTATTATGTTATATACCTTTTTTTGTTTTTGTGAACATTATCTTATCTATGGGAGGATACAACCCCGAAGATAAAAATATTCATATCCTTTATGTAAGACTTATTTATCTTTATTTGAGTAGATTAATAAAGTTATATAAATTACTTAATTATAGCATATTTGATATGATTTCTCTAGAATACTTATATGTAACATTAGATTATATATCAGTTTAAAAGTTAGATAAATCAATTTGAAAAAAAAAAAATGTAAGATATATAAATGAAAAATGACTTACATTTAATAGGACTAGAGGAGTATGACAATATATTATATGATCTTAAATAACAACAAATATATAAATTTAAGGAAAAATTTTCACTTAGGTTCTATGTAAGACCAATTACTACAATAAATTTTCTTGAAATCTCCCAATTACTAGCAAGTCTCGGGGGCATGTGAGTAAGAGATTCTAATTGTAAAAAGGCACTCTTGCCATGCCTTCATTCAATTGTCAATTCATACTCCCTTGGCTTGTTAATCCATACTCTTTCATTTGTCAACCAAAATGAAATTGTATGGTGGTCATGATTTAAAATAGGATAAATGTATAAATTTTGTAATGAGCTATTTCTCTATGGACATCAACACAATTAACTATTTTAGAGTGCAAAGATAGACATAAATAATTTTTTTGGTAGCATATATAGTAATGTTGTTAACCCTAGTTAACTTTCACTTCTTTTTACACTATGGGTTCCACCAGTCTTTGCACTCTCTATTATTTTAATATATTTTTATAGGGACAAATGTGCAAATTTAGCAATAAACTATTTCATTACGAGCTTCCAACACAATTATCTTTTGTTAGGTCCAAAAGTAGGCATAAACAATTTTTCTTATAAATGCCTATATTTATCTTGTGGAATTTTTCTTGTGAATGATCATATTTGTCTTGTAAAGGGATTTAAAAGAATTTAGGGGGTTAAAAAATTTTGGCAATTCACATATTTATCTTGTAAATGCTCATGCTTGTCTTGAATTTTTTTTTTAACTCTCTAGATTATTTTAAATATATTTATTTGTCTTGTGAATGCTCTTATGCAAAAAAAATGAAGTAAGGGCATTATTATCTTTCACTAACAAAACTTAATTTCATTCTAACCTAGAGCCAGGTGAACTGAAATTTTTGAATCTTTTGGGGGTTGGCTGAAATAAAATTGCTTCCATGGGTCTAAGTGATATTTTCCCATTAAAAAAGGCACATATTTCTAAAAAAATGTTAAAATAATAGAGAGTGAGAAGACAGGTGAGAGTCACAGTATAAAAAGTAACGAAAGTTAACCCGAGTTAAAGTTGTTGCTATATAACACACTGAGCATCCGAAACTCAGCACCTAAAGGAAACACAACCCAAGAACTTTGAGTATAACACATAAGAGTCGATCAACCTCCTATGTCTAGTAGTATCCTCACAAGAATACAAGGAAGCAAGTGACTTGAATAATTCTTTATTGAAATATGAAAATTAAACATACAATGTTTGACTTTAAATAGAAAATAAGACTCAACATAAACTAAGACCCTAAAAAACCAAAAGTCCAATATGGTTACTTATGGAGGAGTGAAAAGATGCCACTTTAGTGATCTTAGGTGATTGGGGACGTCACTTTGATGATTGGATGGAAGAATATTGGATACTGGTGAGATAATGTTGAATAGCTGAAAATCAGAATTTTAGGCTAAATGGATAATGTAAATATCTTTTACAATGAGTTAAAGGATATGATAAAAGGATGGATATTTAGAGGATATGGTTAAAAAGATAGATATTCAAAAGATATGGTGATTAAAATCTATTTAATTTAGATTTGGGTAGATTTAAATGAATGCAATGAATATTGTAGGATAATTAGGTTTTTTAAAGCTGATTCTTAAAGAAAGCTTCCAAATGGGCCAAGAGTGCAATTGATTCTAGCCATAAAGCCTAGAAAATCTTGATCTGTCCCAAATTGTATCGCTACTTAATATGGGAAGTACTACTCTCACTACTATAGATTTGGGCTTTTATAACATCTAATACATAACTGTTACAGCTAATAAAAGTCATGTACGTCAAGATAGGGATCGTGTAAGAATATATAATGCTTAAACATAATAGTTAAATATGTGCATAATCATGTATTGTGAGGTAGAATTCGCAAAAACACAAAAATAATAGTTGTAGTTAATAACCGTCATTTATTTAGTAACAAAAATGACAGTTCTTTCAAAACAATCGCCATGTAACACTTATAAACGATTCGACTTCCAACCTCTTATATCAGAGAAGACAAAACATAACGGCCTTCAGAAACAACCATCATCTAACTCTTTCATAACCCTTTATAACATTTGGACCTTCAATGTCATTACTCATCACAACCCTTAGCAATCCATTAGATATCTATTTTAACTCAATTATTCCTTGTGATTCTAACTACTTTTCTTTATCGACCTCCTCCTCCTCTCCTTCATCATTTATAAGTTCCCAGGGAACTCCTTCCCCACTGCCACCCCTACCCCTCCTTTGCCACCACCTCCTCCTAAAGGTTTGGTGGCAATAAATGGCTCAAGTACTAAGGATCCTAACCACGTCGCCCCCTCCGCTGTAACCAACGTCTCCGCTCCTTCCGCCAATCCATTTATTCTACTAATGACGAGATGACACAAGAGAAAAGAACACTGGGGAAGGGTCTTCTTGCCATGAAGGAGGTCCATAAAGCAAAATTAAGATAGAAGAGAGGAAATTTACTGTAGATGAAACAAAAAAGGTCAAATTTTGAAATCTGACAAGTTCACAATTTGTCATTTCTTGTTCCACCTCATAGAAAGTCTCCTCCCTTCCCTCATAACTTACTTTGGAACTCTTTCATGATAACAAGACCCTTCCCCAGTGCTCTTTTCTCTTGTGCCATCTCGTCATTTGGCGTAAAGATGGATTGACGGAAGGAACAGAGGCACTAGTGACGACAAAGGGAGCGACGTGGTTAGTTTTTGAGATACAAAACGGTTAGTAAGTAAAACATGTCACTTAATAGAAGTCCAAACAAATAATTAATGGTGGCAAGCATTAATCATCATATTTTGTCTCACAAGAATAACGGTTGTTAAGCAAAAACTGTCATGAAACAACAAACATCATGATGGTTTGAAACCTTTTCCCTTTCCTATGCTGATGATAATACTCTGACCCGGTCTTCATCTTCCTCCTCTGATGATGAGGAAGAGGAAGAGGAAGAGGAGGATGAACAGAACGATGAGGACAGTAGTGGTGCACTACCGTCCTCATCACCCTATTCATCCTCCTCATCCTTGTCCTCTTCCACATCCTCATCCTCATTCTCATCATCGGAGGAGGGAGAAATAGTTTACGGTTATTAATTAAGAACCATAAAGTATTTATGCTAGCATACTTAACGGTTTTAAGTTAATACTCCCTCCGGTCCGATTTATAAGCAACTTTTTTCTTGATTGCGCAAAACGAACTGGTAGTTAAAAGTAATGATTGTGTCAAAAATGCCATGTTTTTCCATGTATGCCCCTATTTATGAAAAGAGTATAGGAGAGAGAATAAATAAAAAGTATGAGAGATAATGAGTATAAGATATGAGAGAGAATGAGTATTTAATAAGGGTAAAATAGGAAAGAGAATCTTACATTTTAAGACAAAAAGTTAAAGTTGCTTATAAAAGGGATCAACCTTATGAGAGAGAAAGTTGCTTATAAATAGGACGGGAGGGAGTATTGTGGTTGATTATGCAACTAACATTAAAGATCTCATCCATTTAACCTATGAGCTCTATCATATGGTCCAGGTTTACTTGCGAGAGCAAGGACGCACTGACCAATGCTTGAAGGAACTTACCTCTCTTATTTGCTCTTTGCACAAGAAGGTAGACAAGTTATTGGAGAATGAAGAATATGATGATCTATCAGATTCTTAAAACATCTTTGTAACGTTTATTTTTAGTCTGTTTATTTACTTTGTCTCCTTTTTTTTTTGTGAAATGGTGGTTGCATAATCAACAGCCAAAATTTTAAAAAATAAAAAAGATATATATTACGGTTATTAAGTAACAACCATAACTTATTAGGATACCATGCAAATACATGACAACTATACTTTGTAATCGTCATAAATAGTCTCAAGAGAAAGACAGTTCTTATGGTAACACCGTCATGAAACGTTAGATAAACGAGCAAATGATTTGTCTTACAACTTCATATCAAAAAAACAATATAACAGTTTCTCTTAAATAACAATCAACTAAACAATCCAAACATTTCCCCTTCCCAAAGCTCATGATGAGAATACTCTGTGCTTCTACGTTCTTTGATTATCAGCACGAGAACTAAGTACCCTTTTATTACCAACCACTGCACATGACTGCTCCTTATCAACTTCCAACGTGTACAATGATATTTCAAACCATTACTTTAATCTATATTTTTTTTTGGTCAATGTTACTTTGATCTATATAAACTCCCAATTTTCTTATATTTATCGTACTATTTTTTTTTTGTCTTGACTTATGTGAAAAGCACTTATAAGTAAAAAATGAGTTATCCCAAACATACATAGGCTAAGGGGGAAGTGACAAAAGCATTATTGTTAATGAACTGGCTTTAGTTTTGCCAAAATTACAAAGAACCCTCGTATCTATTTTGTCCAAAGTGTAACACCGTTAAGAATATTTCATTAAAGATTATATCATATTTGACTTTATTAATTAAGATTATGTTACATATTGCAAATTATTAATTTACCCCCACAATCTAATTGCACACTCTCTTCAATTTAAATATTATGACAATGTTTAAATACTAATGATTAAAAATATATTAAAATCAACAAAGTTCAAAAACATGAATTATATTGATTAATCTAAATTATATTGTCATTTCCCCTTTAATTTTTTAGATACATGTTTGAAATATTATGTTAACCAACTTATGTATCCAAATTTTAAAAAGTTACTAAATAAATAAGTTTACATAACTAAAAAATATGTAGTGTGACAAAAAAAAGTTAAAACATATTCTAACTTAAAAATTTTAAATTATTTTGTAACTTAAATGACTTTTAAACTACATTCATGTTACTAAAGGGTATTTTTGATCCAAAATACACAATTTAATGGTGAATTAAAATCTTAAAAATATAGGAGAGGTATGTGTTATATAACCTTTGATTTGGGAGGTTTATATGGGTTTTGAAAATAAAAGGAACATCACAATAATTAAGGTAAAATAGCCACGAGACATATTTTTTTATACACCGAAAAACAGAAACGGAAAGGAAAATTAAAAGGCCATCGCAGAATTCACAATGCTATGAATAGCATCCCGGCCCAAAAACTGGATCCCACAAACACCTTCTTGGCAAGAAGATCTGTTGCACCGTCATGTTCTTTGCCTACTAGTTTTGTTACCACCCGCCAGTCTCATTTCAACATTTCTTTGATTTCCAATATCAAAGTCCGGTCTTCATGCATCTCCGGGACATCTCCTTGGATGAGCAGGAAGGCTTCATAAGAATCTGAGCTCATGATTACATTTCTATTGTTACTATCCCAAGTCCTTTAAAGCCCATCATCCAACCCCAAAGCTCTGCCGTCAAGTGATCACCAATCACCTTGACTATTCTTTAACACTCCACCACAAGAACGACACTTTGGGATGTTTTTAAGGCTTGTCGATCAAGTTCTTTCTTCTTGGTGTTTGCTCTACCTTGTACATACACTCTATAATTGCCACCGTTTTGACGAGACGATCGAGTCCAAACCCATACTTGATTCCGAGTGAGTTGGTTCATTTCTCTCTTGCCAAATGAACTAGCAAAGAATAATAAAGACTGCCTGCCAATCACAGTCATCCAACCCTACCTAATTAGTCATATACTCATATTGAGCCGAAACCAATCATAAAAATTGTAAGTAAAGAAGCGGTTATGGAAATCAGATTTAATAACTTATTACCAGAATTTCCTTGTGTCATTGCAATAGCAGCGATGCATATATCATTAAACAAAAAAATGTCATCAGTTTGACTTCTGAAATGGACTTTTCTAAAATAAATTGTGATGCACACCCTAATATCTTAACGGGTAATCATCTTCTAAATTAAAGGGAATTAAATATTACTGAAGTTAGATTATAACTGCAAAATAAATGGAAAAAAGTTCCATGCTTCTCCTAATATTCATATTTTCAGATGAAACATCCCTGAAAAGCAAGTCAATTAGAACTATACAAAGACATTTTCCCTACAAGAAAGAGCAACACGCATATTTCACCTAGCTTATACTATTTACATAAACTAAGCATTATTTTTCATTGTCATCTTCTCACTGAGAAGGCAACTGTTGCCCACTGCTGCTGCCTGCTGCTGAATCCAACAGGGACAGGTATTCTGTTATGGCTTCCCCTTCTATATTAACTTCGATATCATAGTCAGCCAACGCATCATCAGCTTTTGCTATATCTGCAGAAAGCTCATCTTCCATTTCCACGTCTCGCTCCTCTGCTTTGACGAGATCTTCCAATGGACCTTCAACGTCCTCAATTAGGCCTGGAATGTTAGAATCAATGTTATCCGGCAAAGGAACAGAAGAACTCGCTGCGTTGGCAGTTGAACTTGCTTCTATTTGCATGCTTTCCTCAGGTTGCGCAGTCAATCTTTGCACTATTTGATCCAAAGGGCCACCGGCCTCGACGGCAGCTACCACTGCCATCAAGAAAGCAACGTCAGAACCTGGTACACCACACACACACACACACACACACACACACACACATATCATGCCCATTCTTAGGAGGTTAAGAATTTTAGTACCTCTTGATCTTTCAAACCCCATGCGGACAAAATTTTCAATTTGAGACTCTTTTGATTGCCTCTGCCGTTTTGCTTTCCTTGTCTCGATGTGAACCTTCATATTGATGAGAATAATTGGGTGAACTCTTTGAACTTTGAAGTTATAACATGCAGACATAAAGATACTAACCTGTATAGCAGAATTAGCTTCTGGATTTGTCAAATCATTCAATGCCTTGTCAAAATCATTTTCATTTCTTCGAAGGGCTTCGGCAGCAAGTTCCTTCTCAAATCTTTCAAAGCCAGAAGCATTGAGCTAGATTAGTTTAAGAAGGAAATTCTGTGGAGTAACATTCTTATTGATAGATCATATCAGCAATAATTAGCAAGAGAACATAATGCAACGCTCTTGTCACAACAAGAATAAGCTAAAAAGTAAATTACACTTGGCTGCTTCAAGTATATGTGGCATTTTGTCTGGACAAACTTTAAACGTGGGACAAATTGTTGGTGAATGTTTCAAATATAAGATATTAGTGTAATGAGATGAGTTTAAAGTTTAGCATCTCTCCAGACGTCAAACTAATTAACTCTAAATTTACAATGCAAAAGTGTCTCATAATAGCTACCAACAAGTTATTGACGTTATCACTGACCAAATATATGATTTTATGATGAAATAGGGGCCCTACATTTACAATTAATCAATAACTTCTTGATCCCAAAAGCTAAAGTTGTGCAAGTGAATGTAATGGTTTTATTAAAATCTCTACTACATGCCTTCAGCAACATGGTCATAAAGGGCTTTAATGTCATGTCATGAATCACTTGGTCTTAAAAGCTTAGTTATTAAGTAAGGACTAATAGAATTGGTTATATTAATACCTTTAAAATGATCAAAGCCAGATTAACTTAGTACTCACCCCAAAGAGACCAAATCCTTCAACTTCTGCAGATCCACAGCTTTCTTTAAAGGGGTCAGCCCATAACGCTTTTGTTCCCTGCATTTTTATTTTCTCAGAGATGCCACAAGGGGGAATGATATTAAGCAATGAAACATCATAGAGAATGCAAGTCAATAAACATCATGTCACTTACATAATTTCATTTCTTCTCCTTATATCTTCTTCCCGTTTTCGCTGTTTCTTTGCCTTCTCCTCCTCGAGAAAATCAATGGCTCTTCCCACATCTTGATTGTTCATCCGTAATGCTCGCTTTACATCACGCTCTTTGAATCCCATGCTCATAACAAATGATAAGGTTTCATCTGACACTTGCAGCTGAAAAATGCACAAGTTTATTCCTAGGGTGAGAGACAAAACAAAATGTACTAATAGATGAGTTAGATATAATATTATTCTGTGAAAGATATCAATGACATCTAGTCCTTGAAAGTTTACTGACATCAATTTAATGCCTGAGATTCTAATCACATCAATTTACTCACAAGTCAGGCTAAAATTTAAATTTTTACAAAACCTTAGGACAAAATGATGTCAATAAACTGTTAAGGTATTGATATAGACAGTATCTTTTAAGGACCAAATATGATAGTTTGTTCTTGAGAGTTTTAGATAGATTGTGTGTCATTTTTCCTTATGGGCTAGACAAGTGAAAAGATACTGACATAATAATATTAAAAAATCTGAAGGCGGACTAAAACCAATTATAATGCTAATTAAACAAGGAGACAGGAAAAAACAAATTAGTTTTGTAAGATGTGATCTCACTGTTTAAGACTCAAAATTTGTCACAATATGATATGATAGTTTGGCTTACCCGGATGAAGTTTGCTTTTGCAGAAGTCAGCGCATCTCTTGCTTTATCCAACTTACCACTATGATAAGCCACCACCCCTTCAAGTAGCTCTAGTCTTAAATGCCTATTTACATGGTGCTTGAAATTAATCTACCTCATATAGTAGCACAAGAATATTTAAACATTTCTAAGAAGAAGAAAAATTGAACAGTAGACACAAACTACTCACAATGCAAGTTCAGGATAGCAACCCCCCTGTAGAAGTCGAAGGCGCAGGGAATCCTTTCCATGAGAACGCTCAATTCCAGCCCTAGCCATTTCAAGACGCTTTCCAGCCTCTGATAGCCATCTGATGTCTCGGATCATAAAGTAGCACCACACCATGTCTATTTGCAGTATTGGAACATTGTCAACAAGCTGAACAGACAGAAAGGCAAAAATATTTCAGATCCAAGGAAGAAAATGTTGTGGGAAATTGCACTTGAAGAAAAGACAACCAAGAGAAAATAGTTACATTGGGAGCTCAAATGGATTTAATAACATTGGAAGAGCAAAGCAACAGTAATAATGATAGAGTCTCATTTTATTAATATTTATTTTATTAATTGAGTCTGTTTTTATTATCATTTTAGGAAATCTGAAAATAAGTGGATTATCCACAAATAGGATTTAAGATATTTCAGCAATATTATTTATTATTTTAGATATTTCAGAATAAGTGGAATATCCACAAATAGGATTTAGTTCCTAGATTTTAGATATTATTTGGATTTCTTTTAGATATTATTTGGATTTTTTAGTTTGAATTTTGAATTAAATTTTATCTCTTTGTACTTCTATAAATTGGCTTCTTGCCTACTCAATAAAGCATGGAATATTCAGAGAGTAAATTGGTTTAGGAGATTCTCTAGGGCTGTTCTTAGAGAGTTAGTGAGATGTTTGCTTTCTCTTTATAAGAGAGTATTGGGCTGTTTTAGAGAGAAGGTGAGATTCTTGCCTGCTCTTTATCTCAGAATACATTTATCCTTCTCAACATAAATTCTCAAATTATCATCTAACTTTCCCATTTATCCGTTATTTTACTCAGTACCTTAACAAATAACAAAGAAGTATAACCTGAGAAATGTGTTATCAGACCTTATTGCAAAAACTTTGCACTGCAGCACAAGCAAACTTTATTTCGAAAAAAGGGACACTTTCATATAAGCAAATTTTACTTTTTTAATTCCAAGTATACTAAATTATGTCCCACATAGGAAACACCTTCAATACAAGAAGCATGTTTAATATAAACACTTGAGCAAGGAAAAGCTCAATATTGAGCTTCTTTAAATATTAACACGAGAAGCAGCTTGTACACAATTTCAGTGAACTGACTATATAACTCTCTCAAGCCATGACTTGACAAGATATAAACCGTTGACAAATAAAGTGGATAAAAATTGCATTGCTCACCTCAATGACCTTTGGATCACAAAGAGAGAATGATTCCTGCCAAAGAAAGCAAGTGTCCTAAGGATTATTACATGATATACAGAAAAGTAATTAACCCACATCAGTTAATTTCATCAGGAATGCCACATCAGTTAACCATAACAATGAAAGTATAACTGTATCAGGCTAGATTAATAAATGAGAGAAATTAATCAGGAACTGACCTCACCCATAGAGAGCACTTGTAAAGCATCATTGTAGTTTTTCTGTCTGATAAGACGTTTTCCATTTGCATGAAGCATCAGTCCCATCATTACTGCCCTGCCAAATGATAGCTTGAGCCTTATTTTGAGTAACTAAAGTTTAAAACAGAATCTAAAGTCCTCAAACAAATTGTTTCATCTAAATGAATTTCTTGAAATGTCACAGGTCCATAGTCCATACCTCTGATCCGTCTCCGAACCTAACTGCACTTTTTGTCCACTTTGATCTTCAACTTCTATGTTGAAGTCTTCCATAGGTAATGACCCATCAGCATGCCTATTGGCGAGCGCTGTGGCAGCTGCCCTGTTTACAACATATGCAAATCAGCCACGGAAATTAAACATGAGAATGAAATAAAGGGTAAAATTAAAGGAGAAAATTTTGCCAATCAAAAGCCAAAACCATTAGCCTAGGGAAAAGGGATTAAAGAGTAAGACATATAGGGTAATTTGAAAATATTAGCTCCCACTGCTTATGAATCATAAAATATCATGGAGTGGCTTGAAAACTCTAGTGAGTAAATTAATCAAGCCTGAATCTATAACATTAGAGTAAATTATCAATCTTGTGCAACTCTCGGGTATCATAAAACAGGGTATTTGTCAGTTCTCCGCAAACCACACTAAAAGGGTTTGGACCTAGACACTACTCCTGTGCCACTGTATTACACTGGAGTCCTGGACCAAACACATTTGATACAAATTTAAAAAAAATTCCAGAATATACAGCCACGGGAAACTCCACAAACCCAAGCAACATAAGCAGCAATAGTCTCAATTAATACAATCCTTTTAAGACACGATCGCAGTTAAATTGGCGATAATTTCACAATTAAACAAAATGAGAAGCATTAAAACCACTTGATCAATGCAATCTTCGGCGCACAATAGTTTTCGACAAGCAAGAAGTCAGCAAAAAGATAGGGAAGTCAACGAAATCCAAATCCCAGCGTACAAAGTCGGAACTTTTGTTTTAACAAATTGAACGAATAAAACATGAGTGTTCCACCAAAAAAGAACGCGAAGGAATGAAATCAAAATTAGTGATGTACTTGACTCGGGCAAGCCTGCTGCTGCGTTCCTCCTCGGCCATCAAAACCTTGCCTTCTTCAGCACAGATACGACTCGCAAGAATTCTGGTGTTATTTTTAATACCGAATTGGCTCAATTTCTCTTCGCCATCGCCGTCTTTCAAAATTTTTCCGGCGCATATCAAATTGATGGAGTCGACGCCGATGTTGGATCGCTTGGCGATTTCCTCTCTCAACATGGCTAGCGTCCAAGCCTCGAGTTCAACCTCTAACACTCCTGACCATGTGCCGGCAATCTTCAATTTCGCCATCGCAAAGCGCACGGAGAGGAACTACGCAGTGTGTAAATTGGACTCAGGCGAATGTGACGAACCGATGATTCGGATTATTCTCTGATGCCTCGTCCTTTATATAAGCTGCGAAAAGGAATACGTGGAAAAATATATCAATATTGTAATTTTGTAGAGTCTTTCTTGGGCACGAAGGTATAAGGAACTTTATTAATTTATATAATTGAATAAACTTTTGAAAGGTATAAGGAACTTTATTAATTTATATAATTGAATAAACTTTTGAAAGTTTAATATGTACTTCTCGCAAACACAGAAAGTTTAATGCGCACATAAATTGTTGGCAAGAAAAATATCTACATAAATTATTTTATTTACGGTGAATTTATTGAGTTTAGATTCTCTCGTATTCTATTTGCCTCGTTTGTTAGATATGATCTTAAAAATCGCAATTATTTAAAAGAATCAAATACTAAAATATAAATGTAAAAATACTAATTTTTTATAAATTTAAAAATTATAAAGGATTTGATTTGAGATAATCTAGATTTAGTATTTATTATATTTTATCAGCAAGTAATTGGTTAAGATAATAAGTCGTCTCACACAAGTTTAAATTTTGAAGAACGTACTTATTAGGAGAGTGGAAAACCCTTTGGGCTCTAAGTAAGCCGAAAGGAAAAGCCCTAAATCAAATAAAAAAAAAAGTATTTATATATTTTATATTTGAATTTTTTTATCATTCCAAGTAATTACCAAGGTATTAAAACCCGGACCGGGTATTGAACCGGTCGGGGTACTGGGTTAAGGGTCAGTGGGTCAAACCGGGACCAAACCGGTGAGTAATTGAAAATTTTAGGCTTATAGTATGAAATTCTAAAGGAAAAAGTTAAAAAAAATTTTTTTTTTTTTAATTTGGGACCCGGACCGAACCGTGAACCGGACCGGTCTAGTGACCGGTTCGGCGGTTTCCGGTCCGGACCGGCCGGTCCGGTCCGGGTCCGGGAACCATGGTAATTACAATGTTTAAAATCATTCTCTATAAATATCATTCAAAACATTCACTCTAATTTTTCCTTAACTATTTCTATGACCCTTATATTTGGGTTGTTTCTCATCTCTCCCTTTTCCATTTTCATCTAGCTCAATCTTTTCATCACACCCAATGCATTATTTTTCCCATCCACGCCCAATGAATATCACAACGTGTGTTTTCTTGTATTTTTATTTGTGCTTTATATATAAACTTTGAACTTTCTATGCAAAATTCTGATAATTAAAATTATACTTTATATTTAAAAAATATAAAAAATAAAGGACTTTAGATTCAAACTTAAGAAATCAAGTTATTTAACTTTTAAAATAATTTAACCTAAAAAAAACTTTTAAAAAGAATTGCATCTTTAGGGCCCAGGCTCTAATTAGCACAGTGCCTGTGTGCTTAACCCATTCTCGTGGAGTTGGCCCGTTTTCAGCATTTGTCTCTGAACAAACTGGTAAGCACCATCGAGTCATCGACCCAAACAGCGAAGTCAACAAATTCAGAAAGAAGAATTACTCCGAATTATTAATATAAGAATCAGTTAATTTTTTTTTTGAGATATTAAAAAATTTAAATAAATATTATATATCATTAAATTATATATGAGTTTATAACTCAAACAAATTAATTTAAAAGAAAACGATAAATATAAATACTTTGATGTAATTTATTTTACTTCTTTAAAATTTTCAAAAAAATGTCAATTATCTTGTACATATTTAGGATAGGAGGGAGTAGTTGAAACTTAAGATCTATTGGCTAAGCAAGAAGATTTTTTTTTTTTTTATCAAGAAACAAAGATTACAAGAGAATTAATCAACCTTCAAGAGTGATTTACAAACGGACACATAATCTATAAAGATATATAGAATCCTCTTTATATGAAATCTTAAAATAGTTAACCATCTCATGTGATCTTAACAAATTAGATCATATGTCTCTAACAAGATCAACGATAGAAAAGAGTCTCAGTGGAGTTGGCTAGGTGACATAAGATTTGATGTTGATACTTCACTCTTGGTGTGTTTATTTAGTTTTTGGAGAATATATTTTGAAAAATAAATAAATTTTGAGTATAATAGATTTTGTGAAAAAAATGTGATATTAATAAAATTGGAAATGTTTGAATGGTTGTTATGGAATCGCTTTTTTACGAGTAAAGAAGAAGATAGGATTTGCAGGTTTTTTTTTTCCCCCTACCTGAGATAGGATCTGCGGTTAAACAAGGGATATTTTTGGTACTCCGCTTTTTTTTTATAGTAAAAAGTTTAGGTAGGTTCGGCACCAGTCCCTTACCAAGGCCAAGGCACGGCCCCAGGGCTCTTCGAGCGCTTACAAAGGACTTACGAGATCGCCTATCAATGAGGTCTCCCCATCGATCAGAGGGTTTGAACACACTCTCTTATGATCGGGGTGGTAAAACCTTAACCAACTATGCCAAACCTCATTACACCACAGCCACAAAAGTGTCCTTTGAAAAGCTAACCCAAAATGCTTCTATCAAACCATGATTTAAAGCTCTATTAGCACTTTTTCTTCTTTTTCCTTTGGCGTTTGGATGAAATTAAGTAGGGATGTTTAAAGTTCCCAATTCCGAACATTTTGACACTAAAATTTATTGTCCCATAAGGACCAGCACCGGGAGGGGAATCGGGAACGCCCTTGAAACCAGTCCTGATTTCTTTTTTTATTATTTTTTTATTTCATAAATTAAATTATCCTTTAATAAAATATATATCACATCTTTAGTTAGAGTTAAACCGCATATATCATGATATTAATCATAACTATATACTATATAAAGACAATAATGAAGATGATGATGATGATGATACTATTAGTCAACTCTATATCAGTTTATTTAATTGTTATAGCCTTATTAATTATTAAATGATCACTTTAAACAATAGAATATGAAGAATTTAACTAATATAATGATAATTTTTAAGTTTGTTATTTTTTAAAAAATAAACCAGGATTTCCCGGTCCTGTCCCGATGCTACCAAGCTCAACCAGCCAAAAATTAGGTCAGGAACCGGATTGGGGTATCACCAATATTTTAAAAGCTAGATTGGATGTCGAGTAGGAAAAGTCAGTGAGTTATAGTTCAAACGGGTGGAACTGTCGAATCATTCAGTCAGACCGATGATGTAATAATTAAATTTAAAAATATTATATATATTTAATTTAAATTCATAGGAAGTTAACAAGGTCACAAAATATCATTTAAGGAAGAACATTAAATCAACCATGAACCTAACAAAATACACTAACAATAATGTTTTCATGACTACTTAAACATTGGTGGCTCTTGATTGATCAAAGCATCAGTTTCTTGAAAGGCATTTAGACCATAAATGTCATCATCTTTTTGAGTAAATGATCTAAAATCAAGACCTCGAACACCAATCCCAGAGCTTTCAATTCCATCCTTAGCTTGATGATAAACATCATTGCCTTGTTTTTCAAAAGTAATTATAAAATAGTGTGCAATAAACCAAATTATTAAAATTAGTAATATATAATATACATAAAAAAAGTAACATGTCTAAAATTTAAATATCTAACCTTCATCATTGATAGTAGTTTTTGGTATTGGTAGTGTGATATCATCATAAATGATGTCTTCTTCTATCTCTTAGCACAAAACGTTGAAAATGGAGCAGAATCAACTTCTTCCATCTTCTAATATTCAATTTTATCAATACTTTCATAATCAGTGGGATCAAAATCTTTTTTCTTGTTAACAACTCTAAAAAAACACATGAAAACAAAATATTAGTATTATTATTAGAAGTCATTTAATTAATTATTTTACCAATACAAAATTAAGTAAAGTGTAAATTGTAAAGTGACAAGCTTAGAAAAAAAAATTGCAGCATCAAATTTTTTTAAAAAAAAATTTGCAGCACTTTTTTTTTTTGGCTTGTTTATTGGATCGGACGGTTCTTGAAAAATCAGTATAGGTTCCAACCTAACAACGGTTGACAGCTTAAAAACGGATAAACGACGGCTCAAAACAGCTCCCTAAAAAAACGGTCAAATATACATATCCGACCCGCCTCAGTGACCAGCCAATAATTCGATCAATCCGAGTCTCAAGTCCTTGGATATCACATCCTCAATTTTGAACACCCCTGCAAAACCATGGTTTTGCTTGAAAGAGTGTTTTTTCAATAGTCAGCGAAACACACAATCGAAACACTGAGATGGCAATTGGATGCTAGGATTTGTTTCGTACCCTGACTCACTTGAATCTCTTAATCTCATTTTCGGAACAGCCTTTTATAATGCGTTGATATATTAATTAAGTCGATATTAACCATGGTTGAGGTCAAATGAAGTATTTGTAACAAATTTTTTTTTTTCACATACAAGTTTCAAGCTCGCAATTTGTTTTACAAGAAGCAGACTCATTTTCATTCAATCAAACAGCTACAGGTTCTAACCATGAATTTATGATAAAGCTATGAAGCACATAAAGTGGTATAACAGCAATGAATTTGACATTAAAGTTTTGCAGGCGATAATGTAATTCAAAATTAATATGTACGAACAGTTTGAAGATGAGGCGTAAAATTTTAGTTGGAGCAGATCGAAATTAAGGCCGAGTGTAGCTAGAGGTTGAGCTCTATAATTGTACTACAACAACTATTAATAAATCATTGTATTTTATATTTACCAACCCTATTCAATTTTTGTTAACTAAATCTATACCTATTGCCATTATCTTCCTAACATGTTCAACTTGTCCTGGCAGTAACTGAAAATTCTCATTAGCTTGTAAAATGAAAAAGATATATGATGTTATGTACTTATATTTTCATTTGAGTTTTCCTATAGATGTACCTTGATCCCATTATAAGAGTTACTTAATTAATTTGTGTAGAGAAAAAAATGAAATAAACTGATTAATTTGAACAAACATAATACAATCTCTAAAATATACTTGTGTAACATTATATCATATATCTAGTTTATAAGTTTGGTGAATTAGATTGAGGAAAATGATAAATATAAGAAATAAAATATATTGAGATATTATATTTTAAACCAAATTCAATCTAATTTTTGTATTAGAGACCCAAGGTAGTATTTAGATTAAGTGGCGCAGTCTGATAATTCTATTATTGTTACTATGCTACCATGTTAGGATCGTTCTTTTATTTACTGGGTATTTTTTATTCACATTAAAGACGTACACAGACCAAAATAATTAGCTGAAAAATAGCTCATCAACATTTATTGTGGTTGGATGAAATTATAAATAGAGAGGGAATCACCTTCCAATACATGTTTCGGAGCTCATTAAAGTTCCAACTCATTTGAGCTATTTTGAGTGTGCATAACTGTAAAATTATTATATCTGCAATAACCCATAACAATGTCATTAGTGAAAACACGAGAGAACTTGAGACAAAAAAGGAAGGTGACTATAATACTTAGTGGGGAACAAGGATATATGAACTGAACATGGAAAGGTGTGTCATTTTTGTATTTATATTTTATGATAGACAAAATGGGGAAGTAGGTTACCAAATTGATTTGGCTCTAACCACTCTAGTTTCCCTTCTTTTTCTTTTAACCCCAGTTATTAACTTTACCTCTTCTTTAGCTTCACCCTCTCTCTTAATCTCATACCTTCCACATTATATTAACCCCTTATATAGCCCTCCTATTCAGTTTCATTGTTCTCAGAAGCAATCTACACATGCTTACACTTCACATGTAGCTTCTTCTTCTTCAACCTTCATAGATACCAGTATCCTCCACTAACCTCTCACTACAATACATTTCCTACTTCACCTATGGACTGGTTTACCTGGCTCTCTCGAACCAACCTTCATCCTTCGCTTACTTATGATTATGGTGTTACCTTCGCACGCAACGAGCTCGAGCCCGGAGATGCCGCCTTCTTTGATCATGAGTTCCTTCAGAGCATGGGCATCACTGTTGCGAAGCACAGGCTTGAGATCCTCAAGCTGGCCAAGAAGGAGAATGGAGCCAACAAGAGGCTCTCTCATGTGGTCAAGAAGTGTTGGAGGAAATGTGTGAGGAAGTTGGTTGTTTCTCGTGATGAGGCTGTGAAGGAGATTCCCTGTGAGCCCAATTGGCGGGTCGAAAGGATAGGATCGCTTAAGGAAGAAAAGCCCAAGCCCGTGGGCCCACCTTTTAGAACCAGAAGCTTGGCACTTTCTGGGCCTCTTGATGGGCGAGTGCCCGAGATGGTGATTACCAACAATAGGGTGTTGAAGTTATCCGGGCCTCTTGATGGAAGGATGGGTCAACCCAATCGAAGCCCAATGGTGCCCAGGCCCTTGGATCATGGAAGGTTGATGGGCTCAGCAACAAGCCCAAGATTATCTGCCTTTCCGATGCCCGGCTGTAGGAGTCCAAGGGCAAATTGGGCCTCTGATGGGGTAGCTGAGAGCCCATTAGGCTTCAGTTATCAGAAGAAAAATGCAAAATCTGAGTATGTTTGTGATGATGAGAGCACACAGTGGCTAGCAATGTTTCAAGATCTGAAACCAACTTGAATTTTTTCCCAGTGTTACGATTTTGGTCCTTTTCCTGGTTTGTTCTTTAAATGGGGAGTGGTAGCAATTACAAATGTAGTTTAGTAGTAGTACATCTAGAAGGTGAATAAAGTGTGTCTCAGAATTCTTTTGTTCGCTTCTTAATCTCTCCTGTTTCTATGTGGACTTCGTGTATCGATGTATGCTGAAAGCATGAAACATCTTTTCAGTTTACATAATCTCAAGGTTGATGATTATATAAAGTACCAACAGATGAAAAGATGGGGCCTAGTTGCATCATAGTGTTGAGATGTCTCATAATGAAACAGTTCAAGTCAGCACAAATAGATAGGGTACTGAGAATGGTTAATATATAATTTTCAGCGCAACATGTAGTACCCAAATAAGCATTTTTCTCACATGTTAAATACCAAAATTTTGAAGTTACATTACACAGAAAGGTACAGATATTCAGATACAACTCAAACTAGTGATTGGCTCAAGTTGATACTTGGCTATATATTATCAGACCCATATATAACTATCACATGCCTTGAAGTATTAGTAGTATCAAGACTCTAAGATCATTTTAATGGCTTGAAGAGGATGGGGGAAGCCTAAAAGAACCACTAGCATAAAGCATCTGATAAACAGGTTTCACCCTCACAGTCAAAATAATGCTCAAGAGGGAGCCCAAAGCAGACACACCAGCCAGAACCAAAAAGGTCAGCCTAAAGCAAGAGGGACCAACGCAGGCCTTAGTTATAGAGTCATGCACCAGGTGGCTCAAACCATGCTGCTTAGCGGCTTCAGCGTCATAGACATGGCCGGCTAAGAGGGCAGAGAAAAGGAAGGCACCAAGAGGATTCCCCAAGCACATGAAGTTGTAGATAACGCCAAAGTGTTTCAAGCCAAACAACTCAGAAACAGTAGGAATCACTACAGAGAACTGCACGCCAAAGCAGATCCCCAAAAATGCTATTGCAGGATAAAGGGTTCCGCTCACAGCATTTGCAAACAGCAGGTACAAGATGATCATTATAATCTGTGTCCATGTCAACCACACTGTTCGTGGGATTGTCTTTGTTCTGCACAAAATGTCAAAACAACATGGAACATTCAAATGCATGGAAATTCTAGCAGTTTCCACAACAGAATAAACAGTGCAGAGTTATGTGAATTTACAACCAGTTTTTGCTGTAGTTCAAAGATAACTAATACTCAAGGTTTAGCTCAATATGGAAACTTCATTGTTTCATTAACTTTATTATCTGTTAAATTATTTTAAGCGATATTTTCTATATCATTATGATAGTAGTTTCTAAGATGTACTAGGATATAACACGTAACAGACCTGACAAAATGTTCAGAAGCAATTCCTCCACCCAGCCGACCCACGAAATTGCAGAAGCCAAAAGTGGACAACAAGATTGTGGTATTTTCCACACCTTGTGCGATTCCAATCTGTGCTAGATTATTAACCACGGTAACCCCAGTTCCTGCACCAACAAAGAAAACCAGAAACAGAAGCCAAAAATCAGCTTTAATCACCGCCTCGCGAAAGTTGAAATCTTCCCCTCTTTTAGGCCTCCTCTTCTTCTTATTCACTGCCCCTTCACCCACAGCAAGAAGCATAGCCACCTCAGATGATTCATCATTGTCATAAAAACTCCCAAGCATTCCTGACGATGAAGATACTGGAAGCAACAAAGGTTCTGACTTCTCATCATGTTCTGAAGATCCTGCTTGTAGCTCAGGTGCCTCTGGTTTGATGGCTTTTCTGGGAAACAAAGTCATCTTTATAGGGACAGCAAGAGGAGCCATGAGGAGGAGGATCATCACAAAGACCAAAGCATAGGATGTTACACCACTTAAGGATACAGCATCACCAATTACTGTGGTTGCAAGAAGGTATAAACCTAGAACAATGCTAGAGGCTTGGACGAAGACAAAATGGCCATTTTCTGAGGGGTCTTCGCCAGAAGCAGGAGTGCAAGGCCTGACAAGAAACATCAAGGCAAAACATGTAATAGGAATGCCAAGGGCAAGGAACAAGAGGAACTTGGTTGAAGAATTGTGAAGGACTAGGCTGTAAACGACAGTGAAAACTGTAGCACTTAAGCCTATATAGCCTTTGAGGATTCCGGCGACTGTGCCTCTGCTCACAGGGAAGTTTCTCATGTTGGTGACAAGAACAGGTGTGGCTAACCATGTAGCACCGTTGGTGGCAACAACTGAAGCAATCCATAACTGCAAATTAAATATCAATTGAAGAAGACATGAAATTAGAACTGCGTATCAGCTAGCTAAATCTATTTTGAACTTGGACAAAAGTCACAAAACTTGGTGGAGTGTCCGTGAGATATTTATGATTAGTTTTTGGAACAGAAATATAGCATGAGGATATTATTTATATTTTAAAGTTTAGCATCGCAATATTATCGAAGAACCCAATATTAACATTTACTACTCCTCCGGTCCTAATTATAGGACATATTTACTTAACTTTAGAGAAATTAAGGATAGTGGTTAAATTAGATAATCATATTTATTTTCCTAAAATGCCCTTATTTAAAATTTAAAATGGCATCCAATTACGTTACTTCTTTGTTTTTTCTTGTACCTCTCTTGTCTCACACACGACTTCTCCAAGCTCTCACACAATCCGGCGTCGTCAATCTCCCTCAACAACTTCTGATCTACTCTTATTAAATTATTATTGTGTTTAATTATTATTGAGAAAGTATCAATAGGGGGTATTTTGGGAAGAAATTGACAAAAATTAAAACTTTGTCTTATAATTAGGACTGTTATTTAAGCAAACTTCATTCTCATTTATGAAATGCAAAACTACATATTTATATACAATCAACGTAATCTGAAACCTATTTCTAATCCTGTACATTTTCATCAATTCGTGTGTGGATGCGGCGGACATCATTCTTGACTAACACTCCCCCTCAAGTTGGGGCATATATATTAATCATGCCCAACTTGTTACAAAGATATTGAACCCATGTTCCATTTAAGGCTTTTGTTAGAAGATCTGCCAGTTGATCGTCAGACCGTATGTGCCTTGTAGATACAATATTTTCTTTAATCTTATCACGAATAAAATGACAATCAATCTCAATATGTTTTGTTCTTTCATGAAACACAGAGTTCGATGCTATATGAAGTGCTGCTTTATTGTCACACCATAGTTTTGCAGGCAATGTAGTAGTGATGCCAATTTCTTTCAAGAGTTGAAATACCCACACAATTTCTTGTACTGATTGTGACATGGCTCTGTATTCCGCTTCTGCACTTGATTTTGACACGACTCCTTGCTTCTTACTTCTCCAAGATATCAAATTTCCACCAACAAACACACAGTAACCCGTAGTAGATCGTCTTGTGGCCTTAGATCCTGCATGATCCGCATCACAAAAACACTCTACTTTAAAGTGTCCATAATCTGTATAAAGAATACCAAGACCCGGAGAACCTTTCAAATAATACAAGATATGTTCTAAAGCTTCCCATTGTGCCACTGTTGGTGATGTCATGAATTGACTGAGCCTACTAACTGAAAAGGTTATATCAGGACGAGTTACTGTTAGATAATTCAGCTTACCAATGAGTCTTTTATATCTCTCAGGAAATGGAAATGGCTTTAATTTCTCTGGATCAATCTTCTTCTTTAAATCATCAGGAAGCTCATCAAACATACTAGCATCAAGATCTAAGAAGGGATTCAAAATCATAGGAATGTTGCTTGGTGCCGCTCCAAGCTTTCCAGTTTCGTTTAAGAGATCGAGAACATACTTCCTTTGAATCAAAAGAATACCTTTGTTGCTTCTCAAAACTTCAATACCAAGAAAGTACTTTAATGACCCCAAATCTTTTGTCTGGAAGTGAGAATTTAGGAAGATTTTAAGTTCTGAGATTCCAGAAATGTTACTCCCTGTAATCACAATATCATCAACGTACACTACTAGAAGAATCATTCCTGCTTTAGATTGCTGATAGAATACAGAGTGATCACACTTGCTTTGACTTAATCCAAACTTCTTGACTACATCACAGAATCGCTCAAACCAAGCACGAGGGCTTTGCTTTAGACCATACAGTGACTTCTTAAGGTAGCATACTTTACTATTCTCCCCCTGAGCAACGAACCCAGGTGGTTGCTCCATGTAAACTTCTTCAAGGAGATCACCATTCAAAAATGCATTCTTAACATCTAATTGATGTAAAGACCAATGATTTGTGGCAGCCAAAGAGATCAGAAGACAAACGGAAGTGAGCTTAGCCACAGGAGAGAAAGTCTCTGAGTAATCAATACCATAAGTTTGTGCATATCCTTTGGCAACAAGTCGAGCTTTTAATCGTTCCAAAGAACCGTCTGCCTTGGTTTTGACAACAAATACCCATTTACATCCAATGGCTTTCTTCCCAGGAGGGAGATCAACAAGGGTCCAGGTACCAGCTGTTTCAAGGGCCATAAGTTCTTCGGCCATTGCGGTACGCAAACCAAGATGAGTCAAGGCTTGATGAAGGGTAGTAGGGATGGAGATGGAATCTAGGGTGGCCACAAGAGAAGAAGAAGGAGAGGACAAATTCTGGTAAGAGACAAAGGATGATATAGGATAGGTACATTCAGCATATCTTCTGGGAGGATAACGAGAACGGGTACCTTTCCGGAGGGCAATAGGTAGGTCAGGAGAGGGAGTTATTTCAGGATTATGGGCAACTGTATCAGGAACTTCAATGGAATCATGACCAGAATCCGTCGGTGAAGCAGCGATCGGAGAAGGCAAAACATTGGTGGCATCGATGTCATTGATGATAGCAGGTTCTGGAACAGCAGCTTGTACTGGTGAGAGAGGGACACGATAAACCAGGACATCATCAGACTCAGTAATGACAGATGGAGACTCAAAGGAGGTTGATGATGCGAAGAAAGGAGAAGACTCATGAAAGTACACATCAGTGGACACAAGGTAACGATGAAGATCAGGAGAGTAATACCGATAACCTTTTTGAACTCTAGAATAGCCAAGGAAAATACATTTAAGGGACCTGGGATCAAGTTTACTAACACTAGGACGTACATCCCGAACAAAACAGACACAACCAAAGATTTTAGGATCAACAGGAAACAACTTAGTGGTAGGAAACAGAATGGAATACGGAATATCCCCACCAAGAATAGCCGAAGGCATGCGATTGATGAGAAAACATGCAGTAGATACAGCATCAGCCCAAAAAATTTTAGGGACTGAGGAATGAAACATGAGGGCCCGGGCAGTTTCTAAAAGATGTCGGTTCTTTCTTTCAGCAACTCCATTTTGAACAGGAGTATCAACACAAGAGGATTGGTGAAGAATACCATGACTTTGCATGTAATCGGTGAAGGGGGCAGAAAAATATTCTTTTGCATTATCACTTCGTAAAATTTTCACAGGAGTATTAAACTGGGTTTGAATTTCAGCATAGAAATTACGAAAATGAGTAAACAATTCAGAACGTTGTTTCATTAAGTAAAGCCAAGTTGTTCGGGAAAAATCATCAACAAAAGTAACAAAATAATGATAACCAGTCTGGGAAGGAACTGAACAAGGACCCCATACATCAGAATGTATCAACTCAAAGGGGGACGCAGCCCTTTTATTCACGCGAGGTGCCAAATGAACACGATGGTGTTTGGCAAACTGACATGACTCACAATCTAAAGTAGACACAGAAGAAAACTGAGGATACAATTTTCGGAGAGATGATAGTGACATATGACCTAGACGACAATGAATGTCAAAGAGAGACGACCCACCAGAACAAACAACAGAACGTGGCACCTGATCATCAAGGATGTAATGTCCACCAGATTCATAACCTTTACCAATAATCTGCTTCGTCGATAGATCCTGAATTAAACAATGGTCAGGGAAGAATGAGATAAAGCAGTTTAGATGACGAGTGAGTTTACTTGGAGATAAAAGATTGAAGGTGATGTCAGGAACGTTAAGAACAGAGGATAATGCAAGGGATGCAATTGGGTTAACAGTGCCTGAGCCAGTAACACGGACGGGAGAACCATTGGCGACAAATATGGATGATGGGTTGGCATAGGGGGTATATGAAGAGAATAAATGATGATTACCTGTCATGTGGTCGGTGGCACCAGAATCAATGACCCACTTAGTTGAAACAGTAGTAAGGCCAGAGGACGGAATACCTGTAGCTAGGGCCCCTGCAGAAGAAGATTCAGAAGCAGAAACAGATGGACCAGGTGTCTGGGCAGTATGAGCAAAGCCACGCTGTTGGTCACGTTGCTGTTTATTTTGCAATTTTCGACAATTTTTCTTAATGTGTCCAGGTTCCTTACAATAATTGCAAATAATATTTCCAGAAGTCATTGTCGGAGGATTATTATTTGGTTTGTACCCATAATTCCTGTTCTCAAAGGGACCACGCCCAACTAGAGCACTTGCGGTTGAATCAAAAGAAGAATGAATCAAGCTATCAGCACGAAGAACCCGAGAGAAAACATCTTCAAGAGAAGGAAGCTCTTGACTAGACAGAATCTGAGAACGAATAGTCTCATAAGACGGATTGAGAGCTTCAAGGAAACTTATGATAGCCTGAAGTTCCAAGGTTTTTATACGAGTTGAGAGATCTGCTTGCGGAGACATGACTACCTTCATTTCTTCATACATCCTCTTGAAATCCAAGAAGAAATCTTTCAATGAACGGTCTTGCTGCTGGGAACGATAAAAACCTTTACAGACTTCATGAACCCGAGTAATATTTCCTTTGCCAGAAAACATAAATTCAAGATAACACATAATTTCTTTGACATTGTTACAATGGCTAACAGAAGATAGAATCCGTGGTTCAATGGAATTTCGAATCAGAAACAGAAGTCGAGCATCTGCTCTTTTCCAAAACAAAAGTTTGGTTTCATCACCAGAAGGAGGATCCTCAGTTAAATGGGTCTCCATCTCAATTCCCATAATATAAACTCTAACGGTTTTGTTCCAATCACTATAGTTGGTCCAGTTCAATTGCGAAACAGTAATCTTAGCAGACATAGGCAACATATCAGAGTGCTTAAATTCAGCCATGTAGACGATAGTCACAAATTATATTACAGGAATAAAATGTCCAAGACAAATGGAACCAAACAAATCTTAAACTAATATAAAGTTTAAGAATTATAAGAACAACCAATCAGGACCAAGCCACAAGAAGACAAAATGAAGCACACCACCGTAGATAGAAGACAAAATAATTGTCACAGATCTACTCAACCAAAGTAGCTCAAAGTGTAATAAACAAGGAGCTCAAAGTATATCACAAACGAAGCAAATAGTGAGAGGTACCCGACACACCAAGTGCAGAACTGAAGGATACCGCTACCGGGAATGGAACGGGCTCGCAAAATCGATCAGAAAGCACCTAAAGATCGTCGGAAAAGCTCACCGGAAACCACCCCACGCGCCGGCGCGTGGTTCAGGCAGCGGAGCTTGTGGAGGCGCGTGTGGCCACACGCGCCGTCGTCTTGGGACGCCGTTTCAGGACTAGGCCGATCGGTGGTCAAGGAACAAGGTGGAGTGGCGCGTGTTTGAAGAAAACACACCGAAGAAGGGAGATCTAAAGGTTGAAATAAGCTTCTCACCGGAAAAAATGGAGGTCACCGAAAAACCAAATGAAGTCAGAAGGAATATCTTAACAAGGCTCTGGTACCATGTTATTTAAGCAAACTTCATTCTCATTTATGAAATGCAAAACTACATATTTATATACAATCAACGTAATCTAAAACCTATTTCTAATCCTGTACATTTTCATCAATTCGTGTGTGGATGCGGCGGACATCATTCTTGACTAACAAGGACCAAGTTCAACTCTTAAATGTTGTCCTATAATTAGGACCGGATCCGGGGAGTATAAACTTATGCAAGGTATGATCTTGCATTATAAACATAACTTCGCTGCCAAAGGTGGTTTTCCTGTGCAAACGCGATTTAGGACCATGCCAATGCAGAATTAAATAAAGCACACACTTAATTTAGTTCAAGTGGAAGCTCACAACAGTTTTTGTCATAAGTGTATGTTTGGGAACACTTATTTTTTGAATATAAGTGCTTATTACGCAAGCTAAGATAAAAATCCTCTCACATACTTACCTCGTATACCGTGAATCACGATTTATAAGCACTTATTACCAAAAAAATAAGCTATTCCAAACGAACAACATGACAAAACCCCCTTTATGAGCTCGAAGGTACTAAATTTCGTGTCCTAACTTAATTAAGAATAAGAGTAACAAGAATTGACTCCTACATTGATCATAAGAAACTCTATTTTTCCCTTTTTTTTTTTTTTTTTGCTTTTTGTTTTTTTTGAGCAACTGAGAAAGAAACTCGAATATCATATCGGTGATAAATTGTTTTTACGGTAATCAGTGACAAGATTAAAACATTATAATTGAGTCTAAATTCTAAACCAATACATGAAAGGCTAAGAGGTAATTGATCCCAAAAATATACCCCTCACTGCTTTTCTCGCGCCCTTGTTGAATTATGCACTCAAATAAACGTAGATAAGTAATTTGGTCCAGCACAACCGGGCTAATGCATTTATTTGATGCCTAATTTTAGAGACTAAATAAAAATGGCGCGTATCTTTCGGAGACTGGTTTTTAGATTCTCTCTTAAAAAAGGGTTCAAAGAAAAATAGGCAGAGAAAATTCAAATCAAGCATCCACAAAAGCAAAGCTTCAAAATCAAAGACAGATAAAGCCAGATGGTGCGAATGTAATGTCGAAGACGTTTGATATAACTCTCTGTAATAAGAATTAAAAGAAGAAGTAGTAGAAAAAGAAGAGAATGATGGACATACCAACCAATAAGGAAGAGAGGGAAGAGTGCGGCTAACAGAGAGCCAGAGAACACCATAGCCGATAAAAGAGTGAAGAGCACCGACGGAGAGAATGAGCCATGGAGGAAACTTATTGGAGGCGATACCAGGAAGAACGCCAACGCTCTCACCAATGTCGTTGGCGACACCGAGCAAGGCAATCTGCAGCTGATTAAAACCCAGAACTGATCTGAGAGAATGAGAGTAGAGAGGGAAACCGTAAGAGTTTCCGGCAGCCACTTGAAACCACACAGCAGCTCCAAGCCCCACCCACGGCGGTCGAGTCCCTCCCTTTAGATCCGCCATATCACTCACAGCCTCGCTTCACTTCCCAGATCCAGCCACGCGTTTCCGACGAAGAGTTCAATGAGGGAGATATATATATATATATATATATAGGTTGAGACACTCTTCCTCTTTACGTGGAGGCAGTGGGAAAGCTAGTAGAAGAAGAGGAAGACAACGAAGAGCACAAAATTGAAATCAGAGATGGCGACTGATCCGTGACTTGCCTCCAATGCGCTTCCCGTCCCTTACCTCTCCCTTACCCAAAACACTGCCGTTTTGCGTCACAAAAAGTAGAGCTGGGAATCAGGGCCGGCCCGGCCCTACAGGGCCAGCCCTTGACGGGCCAGGGCCTAACAGGGCCGGCCCTAAAGGGTTTAGGGTCAGAAAAATTGCAGTTTTTCAAAGCCCGGCCCGAGAGCATGCGGGCCAGGGCCGGCCCGCAGGGCCGGGAAGTCTTTTTCACAATATTTAACTATTTTTCCTACGTATTTTCTTTCAGAGAGATATACAAAGTTCTAATTTAATACATAAAAGTTGTCAACATGAAAGTTTAAACACGTCTCGCGCAACAAACAAACACAGTTACTAATGCATGATTAAAGGTAAAATCATGTCCATAAACAACTCACATAAAGGCCAAAGCATAAGGCAAGAAACTAAACACTCTAACCTCTAAGCAACATTAGTATGACGACGGGCTCGGCCCGATTTTCCTGCTCTAGTAGTCAATAAAATAAACAACACAAGATATAAATTAAACAATCACAAGAAAATAAATCAAAAAAATACAAAATTGGTAAGAATATTTATGAAATAAGAAATATTTTTTTATAAGTTTTTAATTTTTAGGATTATTGATACAAGATATTCTTATGAAACATTATTAACAAAATATAAAAAAGTAATAATAATATTATCATATAAATAATTTTAAAAAATAACAAAAACATACAGGGCCTAAAGGGCCGGCCCGTGGCCCTACAGGGCCGGCCCTTCTAGGCCCTCGGCCCTACAGGGCTGGCCCTTCAGGGCTCGCTTTCATTTTTTAGGCAAAAATCTGAGGCCCGGCCCTTGTAAATTCAGGGCCTAAACGGGCCGGCCCGACGGGCTCGGCCCGTTTTCCCGGCTCTAACAAAAAGGGGGAGGTTGGGTCCCGGCATCCCGGGGCGGGTTGGGTCCCTTTTTTAAAAAAATTTATGTAACACCCTAAACCTGAGAGTACTTTTTAAATGAAATTCAATATCTTAAAATAATTTTTGATATATTAATAATCTTTAAATATTTTTTTAATAGTAATTATTATCTAATAAATTTTATTTTTAAATATTATTTTATTAATACTCAATATTATAAATTAATTTTTAATTCACTCAACATCTTAAATAATTTTTTAGTAATAACTATTATTTAACAAATTATATTTTAAAATATTTGTTTAGTAACTTTCAGTATCATAAATTAATTTTTAATTCATTCAGCACCTTAAATAATTTTTTCAATAATATCAAGTATCCTAAAATAATTTTTTTTACATCTAATAACCTGAAATACTTTTTTATCACTACTCTGTATCTTAATTTTAGACTATTCGTTGTAATTAAAAGAATATTTTACCATCTAAATACAAAAAACATTATTTTATAATATTAGATAGTATTGAAAAAATATTTCAAAATGTTATTTTAAAAAAAAAAAAAAAAGACCCAACCTCCCTCTTTTTTGACCCAAAACAGCAGTGTTTTGAGTAAGGGAGAGGCAAGGGACGAAGAGCGGAGGAGAGAAGTCGGATTTGAGTTTCCATTACATAAATATAATCTTTTGATGGCTAAAAACCAGGGACTTGGTTTCCAAAAATGAAGCATCCGGTTGAATTTGTTTTTTATTTTGGGAAAAAAAATAACCAATATCGTTTTTTTTAATTTGAAAAGATAACCATTATGATAGGACTAGGATTATCTCCTTTACTCTTCTCATATATTCTCATCCTTTACTCCAAAACTACATAATTTTAGGGTAAAAACAAGTCAAGGGAAGTTTTCTTTTTGGACAAAAAGTCATCTATTACTGTGGAATTTTTTTAATAGCATTCAGTATCGCAAATTAATTTTTAATATACTTAGTATCCTAAAAAAAATTTTTGTGTCGCCCAGTATCTAGCACTCATCACTAGAAGTATTTTCTTAATAGCACCCACTATCCTAAAGTATTTTTTTAATGCATTTTTTTAGCACTCAGGATATTGGATGTTACTACGAAAATACTTCTTAAGTGATGAATGTTAGACACTGATGCCATAAAAAAACATATTTTAAGGTACTGAAATTTTTAGAACCCTCTTCTGACTAACCCAATGAAATTTTTAAGAATCTCCTTTAACGTTGACATCGCGTCTCAATTATATATTTAAGCAAACTCATGAGTTTAACAAGCTTAATCCATACTGTCAAGATCTAATCTATTAATAACAACAACAATAATACACAAATAACTTGTTATCTTGCTGTTACTTTTATTGTATTCACATTAAAAAGAAAAGGAAGGCAACACAAAGGTGGGCAAAAAGATTTAGTTCATAAGAGGGAGCTAGTGGTTGGGAGAATTTTGTGACTAGGAATTAAGGAAAGGGAAACCAGAGATGCATGCATCAAGCTCAGGGCAAAAAATGCAAGTTCGATTTAAAAAAATTAATTTAATTACGAATGACCGTCTAGGATCGTGCTGGCACATTTTTTTTTTTGGACTGAAGTGCTGGCACATTTTGTTCGTAACACAAAGGTTGATACTCTCAGACCAATGAATATCTAGTTTGGACCGGATTTATAATTTTTAATTGATAAATTTACTTTTTTTTAATGGGGTAACCATTAGAAGAGACAAAATAATATCAGATTGTCCGAGGGTTTGTTTGGATTAAAGTTTAAAAAAATTAAATTTCCTAAGGTATAGTTTGCAAACTAAAATCAATTACTGCAATGCAATTTATGTTTATATATTTTTTTTTAAAAAAAAAAATCAGTCTTGTACAATGGCGGTAGAGAAAAGCATAATTTGGGTCGGGGAAAAACATGATTTGAGGAAAGCATGATTTTTTAAAAAAACAAAAAGTCCAACCAGCCTTTTTGAATTGATAATAAGAATTATGGTTTAATGTATAAGGCTCCCAACATATGAGGTTTGGGAAGGAAAAAATGTTCCAACTTTACCTCCATAACTGAAGAGACTGTTTCGAGGATTTAAACTCGTAACCTCCAAATCATATGATAACAATCTTATCATGCGTCAGATCCTTTATTTGGATTGATAATAATTATGGTATTTTAGGAAAATTAATATATATTCGTTATAAATAATAAGTATAATTAATTTTTTTAATTTATATAAATTAATCAACTAATTTTTATATTAAAAATCGAAGTAGTATGTTTTAACTTTTAATCTATCGACGAAGGTGTAATTATGAGAAGAAACGGACAATCTAGAAGGGGGGAGGATATGCGTCTTCACACGTTTCCTTGTGATTTGGATGACTCTGAAAAGGAAATCTGACTTAGGTGGTGTCCGTTTCACATCACCGGCCATTCCATTTTTCTAACAAAAGTAATTAAAATATGGTACGCTGGTTTGGTTGTCGGTCAAGTGATGCGTAATGACGTTGGATTCTGGGCAAGATGCCTCATCAAGTAATTAGTAATTAGGCTCTCATATAATATGTCTATGACCTAATACTAAGTGAGAGTTTGGGATCACTTTTTTCATTAAATAAGCCCGTTTTGATGACAAAAAGCCTAAATATATTTGCAATACGTTTTGGTGATGTTTGGTTGAGCATTTTAAGAAAAGAAAAAAGCCCGAATGTAGACCCGTTTTGTTAAGCTGGAATGAGTTACTTTTTCAAATGCGTTTTGTTTGATGGTTAAATGTTTAACCGTTATTATGGCATTTATTGCCCTGCCACTGCATCAGAAGAGAGTACGAATTGCATTTTTTCCGGTCTTCACTTAAAAGTTAAAACCGAGCGAACATCACCTACTGGATCGAAGATCGGTCGTCCACCATTTTCGACCAAATCTCCAAAGCTCGTCCCTCTCTCCCTCGGCGGCCGGAAAATGGTGAAGGCGTGGTGTTAGAAGGAACAGGGGTGTTCGTGGACAGAGAAGGAGCAGGGAAGCACATTCAGGCCGGAGCCAAGAAGGTGCTCATTACCGCACCAGGCAAAGGTGACATCCCCACCTACGTCGTCGGTGTCAATGAAGGCGATTACAGACCCGACGAGCCCATCATCAGCAACGCTTCTTGCACCACCAACTGCCTCGCCCCTTTCGTCAAGGTCCTTGACCAGAAATTCGGTAATCATCACCCCTGCCTCCTCCTTCAAATTTAACTCCCATCATCATAACCAACCTACTTGTTGTGAAAACTATAAAGAAAGCTTGCGTATTATTTCAGTACGAATGAATACTTGAGACTTGACAGACTCCGCTAATATCTTCGACTCAGATACACTATTTAAGTATTTATTAATACCCAACAATATTAACATTATGTTTCGCAGGAATCATCAAGGGTACTATGACTACCACTCACTCCTATACCGGAGACCAGTGGCTGCTCGACGCCAGCCACCGTGATCTGAGGAGAGCCAGAGCAGCCGCATTGAACATTGTGCCGACCTCAACCGGAGTGGCGAAGGCGGTGGCTCTTGTGCTGCCGAGTCTGAAGGGGAAGCTGAACGGGATTGCCCTGCGTGTGCCCACACCAAATGTGTCCGTTGTGGATTTGGTGGTTCAGGTTCAGAAGAAGACATTTGCAGAGGAAGTGAACGCTGCTTTCAGAGAGAGTGCGGACAAGGAACTGCAAGGCATATTGACAGTGTGCGATGAGCCGCTTGTGTCGGTGGACTTCAGGTGCACCGACGTGTCCTCCACCGTGGACTCGTCGTTGACGATGGTGATGGGAGATGACATGGTGAAGGTGATTGCTTGGTATGACAATGAGTGGGGTTACTCCCAAAGGGTTGTGGATTTGGCTCACATTGTTGCCAACAAATGGAAGTGAGTTCTCTATCATCTACAGAGACTTTACCCCATTTCTATTTTTGTATGATTCTAAAATTTCTTGCTTCTTTTTTTACAATTGTCTTACTGAAACCTGTACCCACAAATAGAACCCTCAATTTTCTCTCCCGCCTTCTTATCCTGTAATAAAATTCTTCTTCCCTTGAATTCTGTATGGTCATGCCATGCCACGACTAGGAGCCTTTTCTTAGCGTCGGCTAAAAACTATGTCATGGAAAATGTCCACTCAACCATGGTCCCCTAATTTCATGAGTATGTGTGACCCAATTTCCTAGTTCTCTCAGTAGCCTGTCCTGGTGCAGCAATCTGACATTCAATATGTTTCTCCAATCCAGCTTGAATTAAGAGACTTTGATATATCATCCGCCTTGCAACCCAATCCAGCTCAAGCAAGTTTATTCTGAGATTATCAAAATGTTCTGTTCCCGTACCGTAATGTGAGTTGTCAGGGGGAAAAAGATTGAATTGAGACTGGCGCACCAGAAAAAAGGCAAGGCATTAGCAAAGAGAATAAATGCCCTTCAACTTTTTATTTTTAAAAACGCACTTATACAATCGCTAATCCAAACATGTTTTCACTTATGAAAAAGCACGTTTTCAATTGCTTATCCAAACATAAATCACGAATCAAAAATTCACTTTTCTTTTAAGTCATTTTTAATAAGTCAGAATCACAATAAGTCATTTTTCCTACCGCTATCCCAAACACACACTAAATCAATCCTACTAAAAGGAGAGAAGGTGTGAGGGGGACGGGTTCGTTGAAGAATAGAAAGGGGAGGGGCATGCCCGTCATTTCAAAACAACGGCCTTACAAAATGGGGAAAAAAATAATAGAGACACAATTATCAAACCAGCCACATGGTTTTGCAGTTATCTGGGCCTCATCATAGTTCATGCAAGGCTGATGGGCTCGGATGGCCCAAGATTATCGTATTGGGTTTTTGATGGGGGATGATGACCAATGGGCTTTAGTTCCTCTTACCATAATATAAATGCAAAATCTGATCACTATGAACCACAAATAAATTTAAACAAATGATTATAAATTGTTAATAAAGGTTGGTCTAGTTGGTAAAAAATTGGCTCATAACCATAAGATTGTGAGTTCAAATCCCACTAATGTGAGGACATTGTTGATGGACGATCTGTAAGTACTTCTATAAGCGCTCTTTGAGTCCAGAGACATGTCATATCCCTGGTGAACCCGCCTGCTAATAATAGTTTATTATACCCTGGTGAGCTTTAACATGCTGGTGCTTTGGTCCTAAGGTTCGATATGAGAATCAGGTTTTGATCCTGATACCTATGTGTGTATATATATATATATAGTTTATTACACCCTGGTAAACTTTAGCATGCTGGTGCTTTGGTCCTAAGGTTTGATATGAGAGTCAGATTTTGACCCTGGTACCTATGTATATATATAGTTTATTACACCCTGGTGAGCTTTAGCACGTTGGCGCTTTGGTCCTAATGTTTGATATCAGAGTCAAGTTACACTGATAGGTACAACTACGCTCAAATGGATGATCGCCACAAGCTGATGTCAACTATATGCATAAATATGCAACTTGTAGTAATACAAATATCAGAGACACACGTCTCAGGTCTTCAAATATTAGTAATCTCAAGGTCACTTTAATGGCTTGAAGAAGATTGGGGAAGCCTAAAAGAACCACCAGCATAAAGCATTTGATAAACAGGTTTCACCCTCACAGTCAAAATAATGCTCAAAAGGGTGCCTACAGCAGACACGCCAGCCAGAACCAAAAAGGTTAGCTTAAAGCAAGAGGCTCCCACGCAGGCCTTAGTTATAGAGTCATGAACCAGATGGCTCAGACCATGCTGCTTGGCGGCTTCAGCGTCATAGACATGGCCAGCTAAGAGGGCAGAGAAAAGGAAGGCGCCAAGAGGGTTTCCCAAACTCATGAAGTTGCAGAGAAGGCCAAAGTGTTTGAGGCCAAATAACTCAGAAACAGTTGGAATCATTACAGAAAACTGCACACCATAGCAGATTCCCAGAAATGCTATTGCAGGATAAAGGGTTCCCCTCACGGCATATGCAAACAACAAGTACGAGATGATCATGATTATCTGCGTACATGTCATCCACACTGTTCTTGGGATTGTTTTTGTTCTGCACATAATACCAAAAGATCAGTATCTAAATCTGGGAAACATTGAAATGCATAGAAACTTAACTCTGGTAGTTTCCTCAACAGACTAAAAAGTGAGTTATGTTATATGCCTTTACAACAAGGTCTAGCTCAATATGAATACTTCATCGTTTCATACGCTGTATCTGTTTGATATAACATGTAACTGACCTGACAAAATGTTCAGAAACAACTCCTCCACCAAGCCGACCCACAAAATTGCAGAAGCTAAAAGCGGACAACAAGATTGTGGTATTTTCCACACCTTGTGCAATCCCAATCTGTGCTAGGTTGTTTACCACAGTAACCCCAGTTCCTACACCAACAAAGTAAACCAGAAACAAAAGCCAAAAATCAGCTTTAATCACTGCCTGGCGAAAGTTAAAATCTTCCCCTCTTTTAGGCCTCCTCCTTTTCTTATTCACTGCTCCTTCACCCACAGCAAGAAGCATAGCCACTTCAGATGACTCATCATTGTCATAAAAACTCCCAAGTGTTGATGATGATGCAGATGCCTCAAGCAACAAAGGTTCTGACTTCTCATCATGCTCAGAAGATCCTACTTGTGCCTCAGCTTCCTCTGGTTTGATGGCTTTTCTGGGAAACAATGTCATCTTTATAGGGACAGCAAGAGGAGCCATTAGGAGCAAGATCATCACAAAGACCAAAACATAGGACACTATATCACTTAAGGAGACAACACGGTTAAGTACTGTGGTTGCAAGAAGGTATAAGCCTAGGACAACACTAGAGGCTTGGATGAAGACAAAATGGTTGTTTTCTGCGGAGTCTTCGCCAGAAGCAGGAGTACACGGCCTGACAAGAAACATCAAGGTGAAACATGTAATAGGAATACCAAGGGCAAGGAACAAGAGGAACTTAGAGGAAGAATTGTGAATAATTAGGCTGTAAATTTCAGTGAAAACTGCAGCACTTAAACCTCCGTAGCCTTTAAGGATTCCGGCGACTGTGCCTCTACTAACAGGGAAGTTTCTCATGTTTGTGACAAGAACAGCTGTGGATAACCATGTAGCACTGTTGGTGGCAACAGCTGAAGCAATCCATAACTGCAAATTAAATGTTAAAGGAAGCAGATATAAAATTAGAACTATCTATGAGCCAGCTGAATGTAGAAGTTGGGCAAAACTTGGTGCAGTTTTTGTAGATATTTATGATCAGTTTGTGGAACAAAAACATAGCACGTGGATATTGTTTATAGCTTCACATGATTTTTTTCCCAATATTAACATTTACTAGAAACTCATGCAAGGTCTGGTTTGGCATTAAGAAACACAACCTTGTTCCCAACGCAGAAATAAAACACGCTAAGTAAAGGTCATGAAAGCTTTTATCATGGTCCATCATAAATCCCTTTTTCCAGTTCAAAGTGAAAGCTAAGGACAAATTCACGAAATTGTATCCAAACTTAACAAGAGTGACAATAATTTGCTCTTAATTCGATCATAGGTAACTTTAGGATTATATCGGTGATAATTTCCGAGAGTTTAAGTTATTTAATGAAGTAAGAATGATAGTAAGTGATTACTATTAGAATAGGGCTATTATCCGCTCAAAGAAGATTAAGCGATTGAGTTCGTGATTGTAAGGATGCATTCATCAGAAGACAAATTTTGAGATGCTCTTAAAAAAAAGCTCGAAGAAAATCAGGCAGAGGAATTTCAAATAAAGGAAAATGCCCAGATTCAAAGCTTGAGAAACAGAACATACCAGCCAGTAGGGAAGAGAGAGAAGAGTGCGACTAAGAGAGAGCCAGAGGAGGCCATAGCCAAGAAAAGAGAGAAGAGCACCGAGGGAGAGAATGAGCCAGGGAGGGAAGTTGTTGGAGGCGATACCAGGAAGAAGACCAACGTTCTCGCCAATATCGTTGGCGACACCGAGCAAGGCAATCTGTCGTTGGTTAAAACCAAGAACAGATCTGAGAGAGTGAGAGTAGAGAGGGAAAGTGTAGGCGTTTCCAGAAGCTATTTGAATCCACACGGCAGCTCCAAGCCCCACCCATGGCGGTCGACTACCTACTTTCAGATTCGCCATTCAAGCTCCTGATGTTTTACTTACCAGTCAAGTTTTGAAGCCAAAGAGACCGATTATATATATGTATGAAGAGAGATGCTGCAACACTTTTCGTGGAGGACGCAGCTGCTGCGTGGAAGCTATCACAAGAGGAGGAAAACGAGGGGGTGACGAGCGAGAGTGACTGGGGGAGAGAGAGTGGATTTTAAACTTCTTTAAGTACGGACCCGCTCGAATTTTGTCGGATGCTCAATTTAATTTAATATATATGGAATTTAGAATAAAAATAATCTTATTACATTCACTTCTCATAAGCTGGATGCAATGAAGCCAAGCCAGATCTATACCGTTTAAATAAGATTTTAATAATCTGGATTTAATATTTTTAAATAATAATTTTTGAATATAAAATTTATTTTTTAAAAAACTGTTAAATATTATCTTTTATATTAGATTCTGTACATATTAAAATGATTTTTTCAGAAAAAAAAAGTATTCAATTTAATTCATCCAAATTTAATATATACTATCTATATTTATGATTAGCTCTATCGACGAACACTAAAACTAGTTTTCCAGTTTTTTCGCTTTTTTCATTAATTTTGTGAGCTGATTTGGTTCATTTAAATTTTAATTTTAAATTGATTGGTCTGATTTTAATTTCACCCTGGTACAAAATGCAACTCGAAATTTCAGCTTTTGACTCATGTCATGCATGCAATACAAGAGTTTTATTTTTCAAGTGTTCAATTTAATATGTCAACAATTATTAGTAAAATGCTGGCAAAAAAAAAAAAACCATTAGAACTAAAATACTGCATTTATATATTGCATTAGACATATAATAAAGAAACTTGCATTATTATCCCTTGTCATTGTAATCCAAAAAAAAAAAAACTTGTATTAGACTGTTGAAAAAGGAGGGGGGACCGCATTAGACATATGTAATTGTGACTGGTTTAAAATTATAGGTGGCCGAGTTTGAATCAGTGGGAAGTCCCTTAATTTCGGAGAATTTCGGATTAGTCTGCATCCAATTGGGTGTGGGATACCGGGGACTTTACGCAAAAAAAAAAAAAAAAAATTATACGACCTCGTGGACCATTATTTTAAGTTATTTTTTTGGTACAACCTTTATTTTAAGTTATTATTCTCTCCGGTCTTAAATATAGGATAAAGTTTGTAGTGCAATTTGCACTACAAACTTTGTCCTATATTTAGAACGGGAGGTAGTACCATTTATAAAAATAATCAATATTATCAACAATCAATCATTCATAATGTAACAAAATATAAGAAACGTACTTCTAAAAAATTATTAACAGTATGATTCATTTTAAATTCCATATAATTAATTATATGAGAGTTATGTTAATTTAGTTTTCCCAACGCACAAACTTACCTGTTTATTTGGTCAGATTTGTGGAAAATAATATTTAAAATTAAATTAACTGAAAATTTACTTACATATATTTATTTCTTCGGTGGCATGAGATCTTTAATTGAAATAAATGGAGCATGAAATCCCAAAGTTAAGATTCATGCCTGCCACGCGTTGTATTTTCAACAAAATTTTTTAGTGATACTTCTTTTTTGATATTCACTCAGTGCCACCGTTATAAATATCATTCCCGCCTCCCGGTGACATCAGAATCTCAAAAATATGTTAAATTTAAACACGACTCCCTTGAAAATGACAAATATACAAATGTCTGGCATGAAAAGAAAGCCACCTCCCCAAAGACTCAAAAGTCACACAAGCGTGATGCTTGGTGCATGTAGTGGGCTGTAATTGGGCTTCTAGCTTCGCGTTTTCAAAAAAAACCAAAGAAAGCCACGTAACAAAGTGGAAAATTTTGGTTTTTGTTGGTGCATTTTATTATTGAGAATTGTTTTGTCAAAACTAGATATAGAGAATGGATACTCTGAATTTTGGGTGGGAAAAATTGATGGGCCTAGCCCAAAGAAGCAAGGAATTCAACAAAATGAACCTAGCAACCCTTTGAGAAATTTTAAATGGGAGAATTACATTCAGTCCCGTATAAGAGAAAAAAGGAAGAAATGATCCTATTAACCAAGGTATTAAAACTCGGACCGAGCATTGAACCGGTCGGGACATTGGGTTAAAAGTTAGTAGGTCAGACCGGAGCCAAACCAGAGCTAAACCGGGACAAAACCGGTGAGAAATTGAAAATTTTAGACTTATAATATGAAATTCTAAAGAACAAATTAAAAAAAAAAAAATTAAATATGAACCCGGACCGGACCAAAAATGGGACCGGTTTACCGGCCGGTCCGGTTCAAGTTCAAGAAGTTTGCCATTAACAATTTCAGGGACTTCAATTAACAAGTTCAGAGGCGTTATTGATAAGTTTAGAGGATCATTTTTTCATTTTTTTTTCCTCTTATACAGAATTTAGATGTAATTCTCACATTTAAAATTTGCCAAATGGACAAGCCCAGTAAGGTGAGGCCCAATACGTTGTGGCTCTAAAAGGAGTGTGGAAGAATTCGGGGGGGGGGGGGGGGGGGGGGGGGTGTGTAGTGTGTAATGCGTAATGCGGAAATTGTCACCTCCACATGAAAAGCCTGATAGCATAATAAAAAAAAAAAGCTCATTTGTAAGTGGGCAGTCATGGAATTTATCCTGCTTATATCTTTAAGGGGAAAAAAAAATAGAGGGTCACCTCAACATCTTATATAGGAAAGAAAATCCTAACATTGCTTTTATTTAGTTTTGATTCAAATTGTTTATTTTGATTTTTTTTATCAGTAACTAAAATCATAATAAATATTGATTTGATGAGTTGTCATGTTCTCTTAATATATGATTTAATGGCTGAATTATGTTCTCTTAACATTGAATTTTTGCAAGTTGACAGTTCTCACGACTAAACAAAAAAGGCAATTTAAGTTATCTCAACAAATCATTAATTAGTCGGTTTTTCCAATTTCTAAATATGTAATAATGTATACATTGAACATTAGATTAGTGATTGACATGCATGTATTTGTTTGTCATATAATCCCTTGATGATCTTATATTTGCTAGTCAAAACTCAAAAGATTTGAACCTATTGTCATGTTTCATTTTTTAAATTGCATGAGGGTTGTTGTTCATTTGCCTCAAGTCGTTAATAACTTTCAAGAAAGGGTCGAAGGCATTTTCATTCAGTTCCATAATCTTATGGCGTCAGAAGAGATTTGAGCCGCAGTTATCAATTGAAACAAAAAATCAAGAACAACTAGTAAACAAGAATCGGAATGGCTATAAATAGACCTCATTACTCCTAATTTCATATGAGACTTGTATCCTCTATGAATTCATTTCATCAATAGTAAAATTCAGAGTACAACTTAAAAAAATACATCTCTCCTCTCACTTCTTCTCTTTCTCATTCTGCCATTACCATAACTCTCAACCCATCAAATTGTCCTCCAAGTGGTAAAATAATGAATGGTATAAAAAGTGTTACTGTGTGATCCTGATTTTGGGTGGATTTGGTTTCTGCAAGCTCTGAAACCATGATTTTAGAAGCATTTTTTCACAAATCGAGACAAAACTCTTCTCACATACTTACCTCGTAAATTATAAAAGTTATTCTCTAAAAGCTAATCGGAACACACACAAAGTCATAAAGACTTGGTGTGCGTTTGGAAGAGCTTATTTTTGGGCAATAAGTGCTTATAATTCGTGATTCACGGTATACGAGGTAAGTATGTGAGAGGAGTTTTTTCTCGGCTTGCGTAATAAGGGCTTATTTCTCAAATAAGCCCTTATTTAAGCTCTCCCAAACACACACTTGTAGTGCTTCATCAGAGTCAGCACAGGTTCGAATAATATCACTTTCATCGAATCGAGGATGAACGTCTTTTCAGACACACTCAAAAACCAAGACATATCTTCATCCTTGAACCTTTAGATGGGAGCAGGATTCAAATTCACACTAGCTCTGATACCAAATCTTAGAAATCATGTCAAAAGTTAAGCTAAGGGTTGAAGTGCACCCAAATTCCTTTAACCTATATCAAACACAAGTCTACCAATCATATCCTTTACTTGGGTCAGACACAAGTTCGAATGATAATTTTTTGGCTCCTTTTGAACCTGCAAAGCCCCCTCCTTTTGAACTAAAGCCCAGTAATAAGATGGGAGTTGGGCCAATCGTTGTTGATCATGGATGATGGTGATTTTTTGGCTCCTTTAAAGCTTGCAAAGCCGCCTCCTTTTGAATTGAGACCTGGTAATAAAATGGGAGTGGGGCCATTTTTTCAGTTGATCATGGATGATGATGATTTTTTGGCTCCTTCTAAGCTTGCAAATCCGCCTCCTTTTGAACTAAAACTCAGTAATAAGATGGGGCTGGCCAGTGGTTCAATTGATCATGAAGTATGTGTACATTTTCCCTAACAATGCCTCTTACAAAAAATAAATTAACTACTTTTAAGAAAATAATTGAAGAGAATTTATATGAGCGTGTGTATATATTTGGTTCAGTTTATTACATTGATAGGGGCAACAACTTAGCTATAGCTTAAATGGATGATTGCATCAAGTTGATGCTCAGCTATATGTATAAATATGCAACTTGTAGTAATACAATATTAGAGACACGTACATATATCTCAAGTCTCTAAGAATTAGTAGTCTTAAGATCATTGTAAGGGCTTGAAGAGGATTGGGAAAGCCTAAAAGAACCACTAACATAAAGCATTTGATAAACAAGTTTCAAGTTGTTCTATTTGTACATTACTCCAAGTGGCTAGATTTTTAAGTGTGAATTATCTAAAATAGTTTTAAGATAAGTGAATAGTATAAAAAGTGGTACGGTGTGATACATCTCAATTTTGGGCGGATTAGATTCAATTTGATAGATTATAAAATCATAGAATACTTTAGTGCTTCATTCCAAGGGTTTGGTATTAGAATCGACACGGTTTTGAATCTCACTTGAAAGGTTTGAGTACAAATGTTTTTCAAGACACCCAAAAATTGGGACATATCATTCCCTCTGTCTTAAAGGAGGCTTGTCCTTAAACCTTTAGAATGGAGTGGAATTCAAATTCACACTAACTCTTGTACTAAATCTTAGTAACAAGGCACTAACTATTGTGCGAAAGCTTAAGCTTAGAGTAGGAGTGCACCCCAATTTCATTAACTTATATTAAACACAAGTTTACCATTCATCTCCGACAACTTCATCAAGCCGAATGACAATCGAAAATAGGAACGTATCAATATGGATATAAAGTAATTTAAAATTATGTTGTATGGGACCAAGGTAATTAAATCCGAACCAGTCACTGAACTGGCCAGGGTACTGGGTCAATGGTCAGTGGATCAGACCGGAGTCAAATCGGAAATAACCCAGGGTTAAACCGGTGAGAAATGAAATATTTTTGAGAATTATTAATATGAAATTCTAAAGAAAAATTTAAAAAAATTGATTTTTTTTAGAAAATAAAAAAAAATCAAACCGGACTGGATCGGTCTACTGCTCGGTTTGGCGGTTTCCGATCCGGTTCGGGTTTGAGTACCCTGTATGGGACACATAAATGCAAATTATCACAAAAAGATAATATTCTAAAGGAAAAATTGTTTAAAAGAACCTGTTTGAGAAGTTTATGGCTCAGTGATACCTTAAGTTTTTAAAAGATCCTGATCATTTAGGGTGAATAGATATAAGGATTAAATGACTAAATTACCCTTTCAGTTTCCTACGTGCAATTCATCTTGCCTAGGTGCAATATATCTTCTCTTGTGTCACAAAATTAAGACAAAATATTCAAATTATTATATGTGCAAATGATAATATTCCCTACTAGCAATTCATCTTCCTTATGTGCAATATACCTTCTCTTATGCGATACATTTTCCTTATGTGCAATTTATTTTTTGTTATATGCAATCTATCTTCCCCGTGTGACAATGTCTCTTGTGTCCTAAAATTAAGGTAAAATGTGCAAATTATGCTTTGTGCAAACAATCTTCGCTTAGTGCAAACGATATATCTTCTTTACATTCAATTTATTTTCTCCTTATGTGCAACTTAACTTCCTTTATATGCAACCCATCTTTTCCATGAGCAAATGTCTTCCCTTTTGTCCCAAAACTAAGCTATAATATGCAAATTATACTTTGTACAAACAATCTTTCCTTGGTTCAAATAATATTCCTCATGTGCAATATATTTTTTCTACATTCAATTCATCTTTCCTATGTGCAACTTAACTTTCATTGTATGCAATTTATCTTTCCCATGTGCAAATGTCTTCCCTTGTATACTAAACTTCAACCTGAAAATGTGCTAGTACAAACGATATTCCCTTTGTGTAAATAATCTTCTCCTGTGTGCAAACTATCTTCCCCTGTTGTATAAATAAACTGTCCAAATTTCCTCTTCCTTAGAACTTTTGGCCACTCACACCCATACCTCTAGAAATTGAACCCAAAAATCTAGATTTACAAATTAGTTGGTTGAATAGGTTGTACATGAGAGGCAGCGACAAATTGAGAGTAGTGAGATGGGTTGCAGAGGAGAAGAAGAAATGAAAGAGATGGTTAAAAGATTCTAGATTAGATCGAAGGCCGAAGAAACCATCGTCCTCTTGTTGGAAGCCGTTGTTACCATTTTGAAGGAGGCTGTCGTCACAACTGTTGGAGGAGGTTGTCGTCGCCGACGTCAATCATGAGCAAGACAAGCAAGGAGAAGGTGGTGTAAGTAAGATGGTGAGTGAGAGGCAACCATTGATGGAAGATGGAGGGTGAGCGGTGATGCAAGGGAAGAGAGTGCGAGAGCACCTAAGTAGTATGATAGAGTGGTATGAACATTTTAATCATTTCATTCTCATTCATATATGCCCTAAAAGACCTAGGTCTTTAAAATAAAATTAGTTCCTTCCAAGCAAAAAATTTTCAAATAGGGATTAATGAGCACTTTTCCCTGTTCTAAAATAAAACTCACAAATTAAAGAAAGTTTTATCATTCAAATGATATCGTGATTTATAAGCCACTGGCTACCAGTAGAAATTATATAATGACTAATTACTACAAAGTTACAAACATTATATAATAATTAATAATTGGCAAACCAAACCAAACGTGACAAGACATGAAGGAATAAAACCTTAGAAAAATGATGAGGGAAACCAAACTCACCAACAGCAATAATTGCTCACCAAAAAAAGAGGAGAAGATAACTTAGAATTAGAATGTTGACATGAGAAATACTAAAGGTGAATTGTGAAAAAATATCTTAGTCAGAATTTAATTATTAGATGAGATCCCGGTGTACAAATAATCTTTTAGATATGTAAAAGATTTTCCCCTATGTGTAGACGATTTTCCCTGTGTGTAATGTTCTTTCCCATGTGTGTGCAAAACATCTTTCTTTGTATGCACAAGATCTTCTCCCATATGCATAATATCTTCTCTCCATATGCAGACGATATTCTCAGGTCCCATTTGACAATTAATTTACCAGTGAGGTCTTTTTCACAATTCTCCTAAATACTTATATGCTCTATAAGGGTTACTTTGATTAATTAAAATACAACAACTCATTTTATTTTAATTTTATATGGCAGATGAGTCATTTAGAGAAATTCTAATTTTATAATTTTAAAAAACAACAACTCATTAGAGGGAATTGTATCTTTTGTTTTTCTAAATTATGAAATTTATGTTTTTAAAAATAATAAAATTTAAATTTCTCCAGATGACGCATCTGCCATATAAGATTAAAATAATATGAATTGTTATACTTTAATTAATAAAAAAAATAGATGAGGTGGCACTTTAGAAAGAGTATGTAAGTATTTCCCAACTTACTTGAAAAGTTACTGAATTTCAATAAGAGAGAGAGAGGAGGAGGAGTATATATTATCTAAAAAAGAGGTCCCAGCGGCGTAATGTTTTGAATAGCGTAAATGTATATGAGCACACAAGTGAGTACTAAATTCACTCACAAGTCACAAGAATTAGGATAAGCAGATAAGGTTGGTGAGCCCACTATTAAGGCGATGCCTTTGCGTGTTTCTGAAGTACTGCGTTGGGTCCGTAGTTTCACTGAAATGTTACTATATTATAGAGATTTTGATTATGATGGAGTTTGATCTTCTAAAGCTTCAAGCTAGCACCGTGTAGATCCAGACTTATATTTAATATAAGACATATTTATTTAATTTGATTGGATTAAGGAAGTTTGTTAAGTTAGTTAATATGACATATATTTTCTAAAACACCCTAGTTATTTTCTTTAATTCTCTAAATCTCTATTTTTCTTAATTATTGTTGAGGAAATATCAATAAGGATAAATTAGAAAAATATAAAAACTGTGTCTTATATTTGAATAGTTGAAATATGTCTTATATTAAAGATAAGAGGAGAAATAATTTGCTCAACATAATTTTCCAATGGTAAGCTAACTGGTAAATTTTAAAGAGGGGACATGTCCAAAAATATTAATTAAATTCATTAAAAAAATGAAGAATGGAAAGACGAGAATGCAAGCCAAAAAAAAAAAAAAGGCTTAATAATCCAACACTCTAAAATATTTATTTAGGCCTTTTCAATACCAACGTATTTTGTGATTCATTTAATAACATGAAATATATTTTTAGGTGTGACCAATACCCTAAAATATTTTGTTATACAATTTTGCCCTTGGAGTATTAGGTTTTTTTAAGAATAATTTGGCCTATAAAGTATTTTATTAGGAGTAATTTTAACCTCTCCATTAAATTGCAAGTCCTTCACCTGAAGGTGTATTAAAGACTCTAAAATATTTTTTTGACAGCAACTTTAGGGTGTTAGGCGGGTCTGAAAAAAATATCTTAGAGTGCTAAATGAATTACAAAATATTTTAGGTTGTCAGACATATATGTAAAAATGCTTCTAAGTTAAGTTGATGGATGATAACTAAAATAACTGGAAAATGATGCAGTCACCTTTAACCTTTTAGCAAAAAAGCTGCATCATAATATAAAGTGGACTTGCCCAATGGGTAAATTTTTTTGAAAGGGTCATTGGCCATTATGAATTTTTAAAAGTTGTTACAAAAAAAAAATAAATAAAAATTATATTCAAGTCTCGACCAAAAAAAATGAAAAATTTTTCATAAAATTATTAATCGCGTCTCTGAAGTTGTCAATTCATATTCTTAGAATTGTCAACGATACTATTTTTTCATTTTTTTTTCTTAGACGGGACAATTGTCCAAACAAAAACAAATACAAATAAATTTTCAAAATAAAGACTTCTTTTTTTTTTGTGCCAACCAAAATAAAGACTTCTACCACTAGCGATTGTGCCCGCATATTTATGAACGGCAAGACTTTTATTTGGCGCAGCTAAGTCTGTCAATTACTCCAAGTAAAGTAGTAAAGTGACATCAAAAATTGACTTCCTTGAGTTCTTTCCCATTTAATTGAATAGATATGGCTTCGACCAAAACAAAAATAGATATGGCAACTGTCCCAAAAAAGTGAATACACTATATTTTTATTAAATTTTATTTATTATTTTTATGCAAAAATCATTTAAGTAAATTGTAATCTGTTTTAGTAAGTGTCACCCTTGTAGTTATTCTTTTGTCAGACTCCGGGGGGGGGGGGGGATATGCAAAAACCAAAATACCAAACTACAACATACTTGTATAAAATGGTATGGTATGGATATTATTATACATATAATAATATTTTTATTTACAATAGTATGTTATTCTCACGACACACATTATTTAAATTTCAATATATAATGTTTTTTTTTTCGTTACAATACATTGATACTTTTGTTTATATTAACATTTTTTATATAATGGATTTTGACCGAGGCAAAATGTTCTTTGATACATCATAGACAGAAGTTTCTACACAGTAGAGCCACGAACAAGAAGGGCCGTCCGGGTCCTCAAGGGCCGTTTTTCTTTACCCACAATGTTTTCCGCGTCACACGGAACCTTCAATTAGTCCTCAAATACGTAGCTCCTAGACTTGTAATGGCACAAAGTTTTGACATGGATAGAGAATAATGTTTGGCAACCTGTCCATCTCAATTATTTAGATTCTTTTAAAATTTTAGTTTGGTCTGTGCATATTATGATATTATTATATCTTCGGGCCAAAGAAAAAGTATATATATTATTATATCTTAGATATTTTTTTAAGATAAGTACTTAAGTAGGTGAGCAACTTTCTATTTTTAATTTAAGAATATCTAATACTCACGAAAAATAAATTTAAATGTCTTTTTTTTTTAATCAAGAATTTAAATGTCTTCACTAATCCATTAACATTAATGTCTACCATATAGATTTCCCTATAAATTTTTACTCTTATTTATATACTTGTATTTTCCTTTTGAACAATTATCATTTTCTATGTTGTGGGTAATAAAATGTCTGCATCAGATTTCATCACCGTCCCAATTCACTCTTTCATGGAAGGCAACTAATCAATCTATTATTCTAGGTCAAACTTCTAATTATGTCCATCCATTTCCCTTTTCCTTCTCATAGAGAGAAATCTGCAAACAAACAATTCCCAAATATTAATAACAGATTATATATAATAACTTTTAAAAAAAGCATAATTAGCTTAAAATCGGAAAAAATCCCGAACTACTGAAAGGGGGAAAAGTAACTCACCGGCGAAGGGACGGCCGCTAGGTCGACGAGAAACGTATGAACACAAACCAAATAAGAGGAACACAGAACTACCAGTACGTAAGAACATACAGATGGTAACGAAAAGCATCAGATGAACGACTACTCAACAGAACGGTGAATACAGAAAGAACGCATCGGAAATTGGAAATAACGGAATCTGAGAGGAAATGGACTGATAAATAAAATGATGACACGGAAAGAAAATGGTGCCAATTCTTGGAGAAAAAGACAATAAACACACCAATTGTGCGAATACTGAGAAGAATCAAATTGAAGTTACGATTAGATTTATATTTTAATCAAAATTGGCGTTTTATGTTGGTTGAAATTAAGTCCAGAAGCACCCAGAATCGCCATAATGGCAACCAGCGATTCATAGAAGTTCTATTTATATATGTTGTTATATACATGCTAGAGCGCGAACATAATCATTGGTCGTCGATCTGATTCCCGTCTCCGGAGAACAAAAAAAACCAAGTCCAATCCGAATTGCCATCCCAGCAGTCAGATCTCCAACCATTCCACGGGAATCTAACGCCAAATCTGCTGCCGCAGCTGCTGTCGCCGCCGTCCTCACCGTTCGTTAGGTCAGGTGCTACCTCGCCTGGGAACTCAAGCAATCAAGAATTCAAAATCGCACACAAAAATGCACCTCACGAACCTTCAGCTTTAGACATGACCGAAAGCCTACTCGGCCTCGGCTGGAAATCGGCACGCCTCCTTTGCTGGTGCGACGACGGGCGAATCAGCGCCGACAAGGCTCTCTTCACCAGATCTCCCTCAACGCCGCCGATTCGCACGAGCGAGTTCGTCATCGCTGATCTACGCGCGTTGAGCCTGTTCGAAGAGTACGGAACCGCCGAGCGAGAGGCAGAACCCTTGTGAAGGCTGCAACGAAAGGAGCCAGGATGGGTGGTCGGGGAGCACATGCAGGTCCGCTTCTGGTGGCTCGGTTTCTTGACCACTTGACTACTATTGCCGGAGCCGGATCGAGGAGTGACGGAGATCGACCGGTTAGGAGAGATGGAACGGTCCACAGAAAACCGAACGGAAGGAGCGGAGGTTGCGGATAAACCGCAGACGCTGACACGTGTGGGAGAGGTAGAGCGGTGGAAGAAGGTTGTGGAGCGAGAAGAAAAGCTTGAGCTATAGGAGGCAAAAGCGGTGGAGGACCAGGAAGGCGACGAATGGCGAGAATTGCAGAATCTGCCGGAAGGGGAGAGAGATCGGAACACTGATCCACGTGATTTTCTAGTAGTTGCCGCCATTTTCACAGATCTTTCGTTGTTGCAGAAGAGAGAGAAAATGGATACGAATAGTGATAATAGCTGCTAGAGAGAGATTGAAAGAGAAAGAGGAAGAGGAAGAACTTTAATTTTTCTTTATCCCCTGTTAAGCAGGGATCGGCTCACTGGTTTGGCAAACCTAGCTTTACTCAAGCTATGTATTTATAAGAGTAACCGGAGAGAAGAGGATAAAGTGAAAGCAAGAGAGAGAACGAAAGCGGGGTTAAGGTTTGTGATATTTGTGATTGGGGTATTTACTTCTTAGTATTGCATTTATGCCCCCAATACTCTTCTTTTTTCATCCTTCCTCTCTCTTTTTTTTTAATTTTTCCATCATTGTGATTTTTTAAGACGTCCTTTTATGAGTTTAAATATTTAAGAATTTTTATAGACACAGTTGAATGTTTTATTTAAAACCTTTGGAGGGGTAGTTATCAAGGTATTAAAATCCGGACCGGGTATTGAACCGGTCGGGGTACTGGGTTAAGGGTCAGTGGGTCAAACCGGGATCAAACCGGAGCTAAACCTGGACCAAACCGGTGAGTAATTGAAAATTTTAGGCTTATAGTATGAAATTCTAAAGGAAAAAGTTTAAAATTTTTTTTTTTTTTAATTTGGGACCCGGACCGGACCGGTCTAGTGACCGGTTCGGCGGTTTCCGGTCCGGACCGGCCGGTCTGGTCCGGGTCCGGGAACCATGGTAGTTATATTGAGTACACTTCATGTGAGATTTTCGTGAATATATATTCAACTTTATCACTCTCACCCATAATATAAGTTTGGAAGAAAATTTTTACCCTAAACATATGTCTATTTTCCAATTTTATTATTATTTAATTCTCAATGGAAAACAAAAAAGAAAATGGATGTGAAAATGATTTGTAAATGCTTAATAAGAGTAAATTTAGAACTGATGCTTAAATTGGTCAGTGAATATGTGGCATTATAATCTTAATCCATATAGTTCGTGTAATTAAAATCCTAATGACATTTATCATAGTTCATAGATTCTGTGTAACCACTGTATTTGGACACAATGATCTACACTAATATATAGAAAATCTTTCAAAGTGAAAATTTATAGAATTTTCTTAATAATAAAAATTCATATCAATAAAATTTCAATATTTTCTTAAACCATTATTAATAATAAAACCAACCACATGCTAAGATTTGATTGAAGAATTTGACTAAATGATTAGAAGTACATGTGAATATTAGCATATTTGGATTAGCTTATTTTTTAAGAATAAGTACTTATTATTAAGTCGAAATAAAACTTCTTTCACATACTTATTTCGTATACCGTAAATCATGATTTATAAACACTTACTGCTTAAAAATAAGCTATCCCAAACGAGCAAATATGCCTTATCAGTTATCAATATTAAAATTGATCGCTGCATACGTGGCATTCTAATCTTAATCCATATGGTACATGCAATTAAAATCCTAAACTCATTTCTCATCGGGCTTAGATTTTGTGTAACCATTGTATTTCAACACAATGATCCCCACTTATATATAGAAAAATTTTCAAAGTGAAAATTTATAGAATTTTCCTTATCATAAAAATCCAAGTCGATAAAATTTCAAAATTTTGTTAGACCATCATTAGTACGGTAATAAAAAACCACATGGTAAGATTTGATTGAAAAATTTGGTCTAATAAATATAAATAAATGAACCTATGTTTTATCCATATTTAAATTGGCCACTGAATACGTGACTTTTTAATCTTAACCCAAATAGTACATTCCATTAAAATCCCGAACACATTTATCATAGTTCTTAGATTTTGTGTAACCACAGTATTTAAATACAACGATCCCCACTAATATAAAGAAAATCTTTCCAAGTGAAAATTTATAGAATTTTCTTTATGATAAAAATTCACATTGATAAAATTTCAAAATTTTCTTACACCATCATTTGTTTAAAAAAAATGGTAAGATTCGATTGAAGAACTTGACCTAATTAATGTAAATAATTGAACCTATGTTTTATCGGTATTTAAATTAGTGACTAAATACGTGGCTTTCTAAACTAAACCCATATAGTACATGCCATTAAAATCCTAAGCATATTTATCATTGTTCTTAGATTTTGTGTAACTATTGTATTCAGACACAATACTCCACAATAATAAATAGAAAATCTTTCAAAAAGTGAAAACTTATTGAATTTTATTAATAATAAAAAATCACATTGATAAAAATTGAAAACTTTGTAAAAATCACATTATAACCAACAAACTATTGGTTGATATAGTAAGGAATCTCATTTTCTTAATAAAGAAAACACAAATTTAAATCCCAAAAAATGTATTTATTGAGAGAAATGAAGACCCTTTACCCCTAAACCTTGAAAGGAAAACCCTTAATCTAATCCAAAAAAAAACCACATTATAAGATTTGAATGAAGAATCTAACTTAATGAATATAAATAAATTGACCTATTTCTTCTCGTTATTTAAATTGGTCACTGCATATATAGCATTATGAAGAATATAAAGTAAATATAATTATAAAATCATGGTTAAAAACGTCATTTTTTCTCATAAATGTTTCAAGTATTGTATTTATATAAATTTCCAATTTAATATGAAAATTTAATTTTCATTCTCTTTAAGTTTAAGTTATGAAATCCATTAAATACAAATTATGACAAATCTTTCTAGGGGCGACATTCAGTAATGAGAAGAAATAAAGAGGAAAACAGATATATGAAAAGTAGAGGGGCATGGAAGCAAAAAGAGAAAAAGTGAAGAGAGAAGGTTTAACCAGGAGAGAGATAGAGTGGGTTGGGTTAGGCAAAAGCTTAAAGACTGAGGCCGGGTTTGTAACGGCACTTGAGTAGGAACCAAGAAGAAAGCTGTGGGCTGGTGGGGCCCCTATAATACATAAAACGACAAATGAGGTGAAACCGTTTTAAGATTACTATAATGTGTGGGGCTGACAGCTGGGGGTCTGCCATAAACGACATCTCTCTCCCTGCCACGTTTGGCCCCTTCGTTATGACACACTCTCCCTAATTTCCACGTACAGTGTCATGTCTATCCCTTTATCCGCTCCACTCTCTCCTTGACCAAAATACCCCCTCGTTTCTTATTAAACTCTTCCAACACCTGACCTAGGTGCTGTCCCAGTATTATTAAAAAAGAAAAGTAATGTAAATTCAAGGCTTAAGTGGAATAACTTCGAACTAGGGGTGGAAACAGGCCAAGTCGGCTGACAGGGGCCTCCGGCCTGGCCTGTTAGAGGCTTGTTCAGGCCTGGCCTGACAGGCCAAAAGGCCAGGCCAAAGCCTCTTTAAAGGCCTGTTTTCCTTAACAGGCCAGGCCAAGGCCGTTTGACAGGCCTGTCAGGCCGGCCTGAGCCTGTTAAGGTTTAAATAAAAAAAAAACCCTTACCTTACCTTACCTCAGCCTCAGCGTCCACCCACCTCATCTCTAATGTGTAATTGTGTAAACCTAATTCCTAATTCCTAAATCGACTCTGCGGCTGTGCACAGCGGCCAGCGCTCTGCCTCACTGCCCTCGCACGACTCGGCGAGACGGCGACTCCCCTCGAGGCCTCAACCACCCTCGACTGCCACTCCGTCTGCCTCCCGAGCCCTCTGCGCTCTGCCTCACACGACTCGGCGACTCCCCTGGACCACCATCGACTGCCACCCCCCTCAACGAGAATCCGTCTGCCTCCTGAGTCCCGACCCCCCCGAGACGGAGCTCCACTGTGAGTCACCAGCGAACGACAACTGCACAAATCGGCTACCCTCGTCGGATCTGTGGTCCTCTCCGTCAAGGTTTGTTCACTAGCTTGTTTTGATTCCGTCAAGATCTGTGGATTCCACACTTCAAAAATTGTTTTGATTGTTAGTCCACATAAATAAATTGTTAAATACAAAGCTATGAATCCAAAGCAAACTCATTAAAAAAAGAAAATAGTAAATGATATTTGCTTAGGAGCACTTAAATCTAGAACTACTCTAGCTTCATACATATATGTGTGTGTGTGAATGATACTCTGTAACCTGATAAAACTCACTGAGAATTGAGAAATTGAGATAATGGGGATTGAAGAAATAGGGACTTAGGATCTGGGTATTGTTAGATAATTGAGAAATTTCTTTTATGTTTGTGGAGCTTGATGACTGATGAGGAGATCAATGTGCGTTCTGTAGCATATAGTTGGAGTTAAATTTATTCCCTTCTTCTTTCAGACTTTGAAAGTTTTCCTCCGTTCTGCTGAGGCTGAAGTCCGATCACTGGCTTCATTATATTCTGGCGTGGTAGGCATCTGAGCACTTGTTTTTAACGATCTTTCGGACCATATATAAGATTCTCACTTTGGAGAGTCCTATGTTCTACAGGGTAGGAAAGTGGACGCGTTGATCTTTTATTTTGGTGAAGATCCAGCTCGCTGCCCCTTTGAGCAAGGTTTCTTTCTTTTAGTAATGCAAATTTCCTATATAATAAGCACAACTATGTTTAGTTTATGGTCATGATGTTTGAAACCTTGTACTAGAGATTATAATTCCAGTGAGTACGTTGTTGCAGAGGTTCAGATTATTCGTTTGAGCTTTCTACTATCATCCATGCGCATGTCATTGTGTTGAAAATCTGTGTCAGAAATGCCACTATAAATGTCTAATGCAGTTAGTTTATCCTTTTTCTACATCTGCTGTTATTATTAAAGATTATCTTCTTGCTGATTGTTTTTTCTTCAGTTGTGTCAACTTTGCTCAACTTCACAAGAATGTTCTACAAAGCCCATGAAGAAAACTGCAAGCAGCTTGAGCTTGAAATGAAGAAATCATCTGATAGTGAGAAAAAGACATGTGAATCACAAAGGATACTGCCTTCAGCAATCCGGACCGGCAACGTCAAGTGATCAGTAATTGGATGAACCATTACCCACGAGCCAGAACAGCTGATGATCTTGTACAAGCTTGTACGTGACTCAAAGTATCAGAATCTGGCAATCTGCATTGTAGAACAGAATGTAGGAGCCCATTCTACTGATTAAGTGAGTTAAAACTCTAAACTATATATAGTTTGCTGAATCTAGTTGATTTGAACTTTTCTCCTCCCTATATAAATGTCATTTTCATTCATTCCACTGATTTTATTCATTCGATTATTGTGTCTTATAACAGATGTAGGAGATCTCGTAGGATCTTGTTCTTTGTCAACCAACCTGTATATATATCTTCACTCAGAAAATGTAACATTGTCAGTAATTTCCAGGAAAGAAGGGATTAATTAGTTATTTGTAAAATTTTAATATGGCCCTCTTATGTACATGTTGTGTTCTGGTTATTTGCTACTTTTGATTCATGCAATGGTGTTCTCTATTAGGGAAAAAAAAATCTGAGAGTCCTAGGCCTGTGTTAGGCCTGTTTGTGTCGGCCTGTTTTGGCCTGTTAGGTGTCGGCCTGTTGGCCTGTTAGAATCTTTTAAAAATTCCAGGCCTTCTTAACAGGCCACAGGCCAGGCCAGGCCTGTGTACAGGCCAGGCTTAGGCCTGACAAAAAGCCTGCAACAGGCCACAGGCCAGGCTCAGGCCGTCTTGTGCCTTAACAGGCCTAGTCTGGCCTGTTTCCACCCCTACTTCGAACTTTCAAAATTAGTTTTTTAGTTTCGATCTGTGTATAAAATAAACATATGAGAGATTTTTGTATCTGTTTATAAAAGTAGACTTGTGATAAGTGTCTCCAAATAAATTAAATGCTCCCATCGATTTTATTTAAAAAAATACGGTAATCGAATTAGACGGTTTAGAAAAATAATTAAAATTAATAAATATATATTGAAATATATTTTTTTTAAATATGCTCTTATTTATAGGGGTAAGTAAAAGAGAGATATAAAATAAATACAAGTAATATCAATCTTTTGTTAATGTAATATATATAATTAATGAGAGGCATAAATAAAAAAAAAACTCATTAAATGTTAAGACAGCTTTTATCGAGTTTTTATAAAAAAAACTAAGACAATTAAAATTTTAAGTTCTTATAAAAATGACTTGAGAGAGTATTTAATAAGTTATTATGATGTATTTCCTTTTCCCTCAATTCTTATGTCATTGCATCATATTAAAAAAAAATCATACTCCCTTAGGTCAGATAACAAATTTATTAATATTAAAAAATTAGTTGATTAATTATGGGTTGGTTTTCCAAAAATATTTTTTAAGTGTTAATATAATATTTAGTTCTCATAATTTATTTCCATTTTGATTTTAAACCCTATAGTTTTAAACTAAAAGTTTTGATGCATGAATGAGCAAAATCTTCCAGGTTTTATTAAAATTTATAAACTAACATTTTAGACGAAAAAAAACTCGATAGATCAAAATTAAAATGAAGTCAAATTATAAAGACCAAATATTTTATTAACCCTCTTTTTAATCATGTGTATTATAACTATATATTGATAAAAGGGTTAAGATGTAAAAATACACATGTGATTTTTCTCAAAGTGCACCCAACACCAAATGCTTTTTTTAGGTGCAAAAGTGACTATATGATTTCAAAATAGGTGCAAAACTACCATTTAATTGTTAGTTTGACTGTTTGACCGTTAGTTTAACTTTTTTATCCTGAAAGTGATGACACGTACAATGACATGGATGCTGGAGTGACATTCTAGAAAAAAAAACTTGGTGACTGAGCAATGAATTAAAATGAAAATCAAATTTTCCTAATAAATCATATAATTTAATAAAAATTAGTAATATTATATATGTATTATAATGATTTTAATCTAATAATATTAGGAATCTAGTGTTGGAAAAAAATTGAGCAATCAGTCTGTTTTTTATGGCAGCAGTTTTGCTAAGTGAGTTAAACACTCTGCATTCATATTTAAATATACTTCAGCGAAGGTGGTACTGAAATAGAAAAATACGGGTAATATTAATTACAAAGTTTCACCAGTTAGCAAGTTTTTTTTCCAGAATGTCACTCTAGCATCCATATCATCTCACACGTCATCACTTTCATGATAAAAAAGTCAAACTAATGGTCATATTGTAGTTTTGCATCTATTTTGAAACCACGTAGTCACTTTTGCACTTAAAAAAAGTATTTGGTGTTGAGTGCACTTTAAAGAAAATCATATGTGTATTTTTGCACCTTAACCCATTGATAAAAATACCTTACTATGTGTAATTAATTGGAATGCTTTTTAAAAAATGATTAATATAATATCTGGTCATTTAAGTTTGTCCTCATTCTAGTTTTGGCCCCTCAAGTTTCATTTTATTTAAAATATTGGTCCCTATAACTCAATAAAAACTTATACTATTTCTCCCCCTCAAGTTTCATTTCATTTAAAACATTGGTCCCTAGAACTCAATAAAAACTTTGACCATTTCTCCCCCTAAAATTTCATTTCATTTAAAATATTGGTTCATATAACTCAATAAAAACTTTGACCATTTCTCCCCCTAAAGTTTCATTTCATTTAAAACATTGGTTCCTATAACTCAATAAAAACTTTGACCATTTCTCCTCCTCAAATTTCATTTCATTTAAAACATTGATCCTTATAATTCAATAAAAATTTGGACCATTTTACCCCTACAAAAACCAAAACTTATAGTTTAAAACTTGAGGAATGAGGGCAAACGTGAGGTGCTGAAGATGATATTGACCCTTTAAAAATTATAAATTTATGAGATAAAGTGAATTAATATTTTATATTTAATATCAAAGTAAGTCCCTAATTTAATTTATATATCTACGGTAGGAAGTAGTATTTCATTTCCTATAAGTAAGATCTTGTGCCATGACCCCAAACTATTTTCTTGTCATGTTAATATAATATTTAGTTATTTAAATTTATCTTTATTTTATTTTTGATCTCTAAAATTTTAAATCATACATTTGATCCCTTAAAGAATAAAATGATCCATATTTTTATAAAATCATAGAGATTAATATTTTAACTATAATAAAATTTAAGAGACTAAAATTTATCATTTAAAATTTAAATAATTAAAACTAAAATGAAAATAAATATGATAGCAAAAAAATTTTATCAATCCATTGTTGACTCTTGAGGAGGAAACTGTGATGGGGACATAAAATATTTTTTAAAGGTTCTATGATTCCTTTTTTTTTTGATTGACAAGGTTCTATGATTCCTGCATCACAGTAATTTCGAGGGAAACGTGCGTGAAGCGGCTGCCTGACACACAGGCCAAAACTTCATTGAAGCTTTGCGATGTTTCTGATTTCCTGGAACGGAACCAAATGATTATCAACACACAAAACGACACGTCGTGCCCATGCTTATGCGCTTTGACAAAATCTCGAATCATGCGCCCACTTTAATTTTTTTTTTTAAAAAAATCAACTTCTTTATTATTCAATCAAATATTTAATATAAGATGTATTTATTTAATTTGATTAAATTATATAAAATAATAAAATTAATTAATACAACATATTTTTTTTTTAAAACACATTGATCATATTTCCTTATTCCACTTCTCCATTATTATTATTAAGAGAATATCAATAAGGGTAGATTAAGAAAAGATTAACGAATATAAATAATATATCTTATATTTATTATCAAGATCAGTTCTCTTAATTTTTTTTGCCAGCGATCAATTCTCTAAATATGTCATATATAAATAGTAGTTTTATTTCTCATGATATTTTTTTTTTTGGCCATAGCACACACTCATTGTATACCCTAAGCACCGCTGTAAATTCTCTGGTTTGGAACAGTCATATGCATGCTTAAGATTAAACAATATCTATATTGTCTTTTTTAATTATTATGGATTAATTTATTTTTATATAACAATTATTGGAGTGATTTAGAATATGTGTCCAGATATACATAAAACGATATCTTAAACATGATTTTTATGTGGCAAATCACACTTAAAAACTAATTTTGAACCAATGATTTGCTTCAATTTAAAACACCCAAGAACATGCGTACTTGCATAGCAATGATAACATGTGCATTTTAAATACAATTCTCATTTAATATATTTTTTTATTCACACGCTGTAAAGTTTTCTTCATATTTTTGTTAACCGCAAACTGCAAAAAAAAAAAAAAAAAAAAACTTCGGATTATGCATTTTTTCCATGTACAGATTTTTAAATATACCCAATGAAATGCACATTAATTACCAAATATTTATGGAGGAAAAAACTTAGTCAAAATTCTTATATATATTTTGTTAAGTTTTCTAATTACAAATGGTCATATGTCATATTTAATTTATTTCATATAAATTTATAGTTAGATGATAATATTTCAAAAATATGACACATGATTATTTGTGATTGAATCAAACTTAACATAATTGATGTAAGAAATTTGACATAACTAAATATTTCCATTTATGGGGTAGTTTTCCAAATAAGGCACTCTCTCCGGTCCTTAATATAAAATATTTTGTGAAGTTAATTTTGATCCTAAAAATAAGACTTATTTTTCGTATGTGTCAATTGTTTCCTAATTTTTTTAGATAAGTTATCCCTATTAATGTTCCTTCAACAATAACCAAGAGATAGAGGGAATGAGAGAATTATGAAAGATGAATAGAGTATTTTAAAAAATACATATTATAATAACTAACTTATTTAGTTTAATTAAATTAGATAAATATATTTTATATTAAATACAAAAAGAGTATTATATCTAGCATAGGCTCATTCAAACAATAAATAAATAAAGGAACATGGAGGTTTTCTAGTGCAATACCTGAATATTACATATTGGTGTCAAATAACATAACAAAAGTTGCTAATGTGCCACTTGTGAAAAGTGATCCTTGCTTCACATGATCATAAAGTCAAGTCCATGTTGACATAACTAACAGCTTTGAACGTATATATAATTGTATTAAAAAAATTTAATACTTCATCCGATCCTAAATATAAAATAAAATTATTTTTTTAAAAGAATTGAGGAAATTAATTAAATTATTTTAAAATATTTATATTTATCATTTTTTTCCTAATTACTTTATCTAACTTATAAACTGATATATAATTTAAAGATACATAATATATAATATAATTAAATAAATTTTTTAATCTCTCTGAAAATAACCAACCATATATTATATTTAGTATAGTAGAAGTAATACATTTGACTTTAAATTAATCCATCTATGTTCCCCCATGCATTACTTAGCAATCTAATCTTTAATATATAAAATGTCCTTCCTAAGGGGACAAACCTCAACTTGTTCCATTTTTATGTCAGTCATAATTATTTGACTTCAATCAAGTTGTCCTCTTACTGATAGACATGTGGAGTTGGGGACGCAGCCTTTGCAATTTTTTTAAGAAATTAATATAAATAAAGTTTGGTGTATACCGTTTTTTTTTATCGACAAGTTTGATGTAGTGTATACCATGGTGTCTTGCTTTGTGTAAGCATTAATTAGTAGTGGTCGATGAAAAATGATATTCATGTTTTATTTGAGGGACTAAGGCCCTATACGAGGTACTGAATTTTTAAGTATTGGGAATGAGATTGGCGTGAGAATGAGTTTTAAAATGAGAATATTCCATTTAAATATCATTTTAATTTTCAAAACTCTAAAAAATCTATTTAAATATAGAAATGATAGAAGGGTAATATGGGACTAATTTGAGATTTTAGAGTGTTAAGTGATTTTATTGTAATGCCCCTTGATTTTTTAAACAATAAAAAAAGAAAGGGCTCCCCTTGCTAGAGCACTATGGTCGAAGGCTAGCGGGACTAATTTAAGATTTTATAGTGTTAGTGGTTTCAATATAATGCTCCTTAATTTTTTAAATAATAAAAAAAGAAAGGACTCCCCTCGTCGAAACACTATGGCCCAAGCCAGTCGTCGGAGCTGTGGCGCCAAACATTGATGGCTATTTTTTTTGGAGGTTTTATTTACTTTTTTTAAATGAGGAGCCAAAAAAAATAGCCACTGGTGTGGAAACTCCGCCGGCCTATGGCGTCGGCAGTCAGTGGCTATTTTTTTTGGGAGGTTTTATTTACTTTTTTTTAAATGAGGAGCCAAAAAAAATAGCCACTGGTGCTAAAACAACGACGGCTAGCCGACGGTGACACTCTGGCAAGGGGTGCCTTTTTTTTAATTTAAAGAATTGAGGAGCATTATGTTGAAATCACTAACACTTTAAAATCTCAAATTAGTTTCCTATCATTTTTCTGTTATTTCCATGTCTTACCGAATTTTTTGGATTTTGAAAATTAAAATAGTATTTAAATAGAATTTTCCCTTTTAAAATTATGTTTGATATGTTTAGATATTTATTATATGACCGGATTATGATGAACCGAACTTTAAGAATGAACTGAAGTTTAAACTCCACTTAGATTAATTAAATAATCATTATGAGATTTTGTATAGCTCGAGATCTGACCATTAGCTAGATAATTGAAAATAATGAGGTTATAAAACGGTATCTTTTGATTAATAATTTATCAAATTATTTGATTTTTGATATAGCATAATGGTATTATGCGATTTACATAGCCAACCCCACCTTATAGAATAAGGCTTTGTTATTGTTGTTGTTGTATAGATCAACTCATATAACAAGAAGGAAAAAAAGAGGAAAGTACTCGTTTGGAACAGCGACTGAAATACTTAAAAGCAGCTTTTCGCTCGTGAATTACGGTATAAGGGGTAAATATGTTAGAGGAGTTTTATCTCGATTTACGTGAAAAGCAACTTATAAGCAATCTCAACGCCATGACAAACATGCCCATAGTGTCAATAAAATGATTTAATTTTTAATAAAATCCCAAACAATTTTGCATCACAAATAAAAGTTTAGATGTGTTGGAAGTTGCAACTAGTGTATTAAAAACTGAACTGGCCGGTTCAAATCGGAAACCGGTGAACCAAACGCCAGATTGGTCTGGTTGGGGTCAAAAAACCGGGGGTAACTGACCTGGTCTAACCCGGGGTGAACCGGTGTGCCCCTCTTTTTTATTTTATTTTTTTAACTTTCTTATACCCTAAACGACGTCATTTTGTCTTTTTAAAAAAAATTATTTATCTGAATTTTTTTTTATTTGTAAGGAGTTTTGAAAGTATTGTGGAATATTTTTGTTGTTTTGCATTGGTTGGAGAAAAATCCTTATATACTTAATGATACTTTTATGGGTGTTAGGTTCATAAGGTTATATTGGACTATTGGTTGGAAAAAAAAATCTTATATAATTTTTTAAATGATATATATTAACATTTAAATTATATATATATATATATTTTAATTGACCCCGATCTGACCCCCAAATTAACCTTAGTCTGAATTATTGACCTTTAACCCAACATCTCAATCAATTCAATATCCAGTGCAATTTTTAGTAACGTGGTTGCAACCACCCAAGGCTACAAGATAGAGTAGGGCGAGGGTAGGTCGATGAATTAAAAAAATATTCTAAATATGTTGGTCATGAGGGCTTCTAGATTCTAACAGCTCGAGAGTTCAATAACGCTGTACACCAAAGGCACCATTTGAATTGATGTATTATTAAATGTTGCACTATGTCAATGTGTGTGTATATACCTGAAATAGAATAATGGTAGTCCATCTTAGAGGTGGTAATATGGGTTGGGATCGTTGGTCGAGTCCGTCCAACCCGATTAAATAGACGGTTTGGGTTCTATAAAATTAGGATCATATTGATGTGGTTTTTTTAGGCTCGAACCCATATGATCCTAACCCGTGACGGGTTGGACCATCGGGTTGGCGGGTTGGCCCATATTTAAAAAAAAAGAAAAAGAAAGAAGAGCCCTTAGCCTAGGCCCAACCCTCAACAGTCCAAGACTGTCACTCCAAAGTCCAGCCCAATACTCCTACTCTTCAATCCTTACTCTTCAGCCTGGTCAACTCTCTTTTGTTTTTGTTGAAACAGTCTCTCACTCCCTGTCATTTTCACGTTTCAACTCTTAGTCTCAAAAATCAGAAATCAATCTCAACTCTCTTTAATTTGCAATGTATTTTTAATTTTATTATTTTTAGGTGTGTAGAAAAAATAATCTCATTGTATATATATAAAAAAATAATCTTAGTCTATTGTTAAAAAAAAATATGGGTTGGCTCGCCCAATCCGCCAACCCAGTGGTTATGGGTTGGGTTGGCTAAATACCAACCCATATTAATGTGGTCCTTTTAGGCCCGAACTCATATGATCCCAACCCATGGGGGTTAGCCTGAACCCACCAGACCGGACCATATTACCACCTCTACTCCATCTGATGCTATATTTAAGATGTAAATAACTCATTTAAGTTGATAGAAATTAGTTAAAATTGTTTAAAGGTGATAAATATATAAAAATTATACTCTCTCTTTGGTTCCAAATATAACGTGTATTCTAGAAAAAAAAATTCTTGTCTCGTCATATGCATTGGTCACTTGGCGAGCCATTTATGATATTTTTTAAAATAATACTAGTCTTGTTATATGCAATTTATTAAGAGGAGACTTAAATCTTATTATAGTGCTTTCGTATACATATTCTTCATTATGATTAAAATTAAAAAGATGTTTCATTTTTAAATATATAACGAGTCAATTGCCAGTTCAAGGTATTTAGAAGTGATTTATAATACTCCATCCGATCCTAATTATAAGATAAATTTGAATTTTTTGGAGAAATTAAGGAAGCTAATTAAATTATTTTAGAGTATTTATATTTTTATTTTTTCCCCTCCAAACTAATTAGTTTGACTAATAAACTACTATATAATCTAAAGATACATAACATATTATATGATTAAGTAATTTATTTAGCTTATTTAATCTCTTTAAAAAAAGTCAACTTTATCTTATATTTAAAACTGGTGATAATATTAACTATGTTGAATATTTTAGGGAAAATCACTCATAGATCCCAAGCAAGCAACATATTATCAGAAAAGTCTTTGTTTACAATTCTTCTGCGTGTGTTCACAACATGTTGAGTATGTTTTACAACCTCGAGGGATCTTTCTGATAATATCTTCTTTCCTTAGGACCTAGAAGTGATTCTCCCAATATTTTATTGTGTTAGAACTTAGAAGTACCATTATTAATGAAGAGAGCGAGAGAGGGAGTTTAAGGGTCTGTTTGGGAACCCGTTTGGGTTAAAAAAAGCCCATATGGGGGCTAAAAGCTCTAAAAACTCATTTGATATGTTTGAGAAAGCTTTTGGGATGGCTGAGTGCGTGTTTGGATTAGCGGCGAAGAAAGAGTTTTTTTCGCAGATGGACTTTTGGAAAAGTTAGATAGAAAAAAAGTTAGATTGTAGATGTGATTTGTGTTTGGATTGGTGGTGGCAGAAGTGACTTTTTTTTCTAACCTGAAACCTTTTTGGATTACCGTTTGAAAAGCCTGTTTAGATGGAAAATGATTGAAAATAGTATGAATTCTATTGAATACTATATATATATATATATATATATTAGTTGTATATATTATGATAATTGAAATGAAAAAATTTAAAAAAAAATTGATAAAATAAAAAAGGAGCAATTATTATTAAAAATAAAATACATGAATGGGCTTTTGAAGTATGAGAAGCTACTTGGATCAGCTTCTCCCAAAAGCTCCATTTTTCCATAAGTCCAGTCAACCCAAAAGCTTTCCCAAACACCTCAAATGGGCTTTTGGTGGCCAGATGAGCTTTTTTTGTAGCCGAAAGCTTTCCCAAACAGACCTTGAGCTTATGAAGCATATGGAGTTGTTATGAGAAGCTCATCCAAGTTAATTCTCTCAACTTTTATGAATAAAAAGTCACTTCTGACTTCGCCAATCCAAACACAGATCACATGTACAAAGCTCCTTTTTTTTCTATATGATTTTTCCAAAAACTCATCTATAAAAAAAGCTCATTCTCTATCATTAATCCAAACAAGCACTAAGAAAACAGTTATGTGCGAGATAATTAATTCAATTATGTAATATTGGGGGAAAAATAAAAAAGGTAATGAATACAACTAGAGCACCTAAAATTTTTTCTAATAATAATAATAATCAAAAGCCTACATTTACAGTTTTGCAATCTAAACATTCACAGCTCATCTTTGAATAAATTTTTTTATAACCTAATCATTATTAAATCAAACTTTTGGAATCTAATTGTAATCATACTTGTAAAAATTCTTATTAACTTGACCCTTTTTAACTAAAACTTTTACCTGATCAATTGTGGACCAGGTTTAAAAGATTAGGCCAATATCCAATATAAAGCATTCACAAATATTCAACATATATATAATGCAAGCGGTGGTCATATGATCGCACCTCAAACAAATTAAATAAAAAAATAGACAGATGGATAAATTAAATATACAACATTTAAATATTGTAAGCTGGCTCCTCCATCTTATTTAATTCTATACATATAATATTAGCCATCAAAATTGGTGAGAATAGGCATTTAAGTATTTTGAAACGTGGAAAGGAAAATAGGTAGGAGCTGATACCAAGTTGATGGGACGAATTAAATACTATTGATCGACACCATCAATATGAATTAAGCTGAATATGTCATTTTCTGCCAACTGTTTATCTTGTGATTTAAAAAAATAGAAAAAAATAATAATGAACTGCCATATGTTATAACTGTTTTTTTGCCTTGTTAATTTTGGTTTAATTAATCTTGACTTATTCTTTTGATGATTTGTGATTTTTAATCTGGACATTGATCGGACAATTGTCAAACCCTTGTCTTCATTTCAATTCCCATCAAATTTGGAAAGCCTTTTCCCTAGAAAAATACTCCTTTGAGTACGTAGGGTTTTTCTGAAAAAAAAAAAACTTGATTCATAATATAAATCACTTGTAAGATAATTAATTCTTATTTTTTAATTTTATCCATGTAATTAATACTCATTTCCTATTTTACTCATTCTTTAAATTTTTAAACACATCTTTCAATAAGGGTAAAAATAAATATTTTTTTAAATTTATGATATATTTAATAAATTAGCTGTCACTTTTATTTTTTATGAATTAATTAAAGTGTTCAATATTAAGAACTAGAGAGAGTAATTAAATAAACACTTGTTGCATTGCAACCATTGCAAGGTTTTAATTTGTTACAAATTTGAACTCCAAGCTCTGTTCAACATAAAAACTAGTTTGAGGTTGGATTAACTCTGTTGGTCATATCTATAGCCCATAGAGAGAAGTTTTTTTTATCCTATTTATAAGACACTTTATTAAATTTTTGAGGTGAATGTATAATTTAACCCTTAACTTATTATTGTATTAACTTTAATTTATTTTCATGTGGTATTATGTATATTAAGTAGGGGCAGAATTGGAAAGTTGTTGAATTTTATAACAGGGTTAATAAAATTTAAGGTTTTCCTTAGTTCGTGTGAAAAATACTAAAATTACCCTATACATAAGATAAGAGGAGTAGTCCTAAATATGAAATTTCAATTCACTCTATCTCTCATATCTATTACTCCCTTGCATCCTTTTTAAGAGAAACCAACCAACATTATAAATAAATTACTAATTTAATCAATTTCATTAATTTATTTAAATTAATAGAGTAGATTTTATATTTAGAACTAGAGTAGTAATTAAGGCTGACAAAATTAGTATGTCAATTTACATTTTCTGGTCCATTATATAGAGTATTATTAATTACTTTACGGTTTTAAAAAAATTGTTAGTTAAAATCTTAAAATTCTCAATAATTTTATAGTATCTTTTTCCATTCTATCCTTGACTAAAAATCTAAAATAAATGTCTACATTTATGTCTCTGTCTCTCCCAGCCAAGACTTTCAATCTCTCCGATGGTGTGTTTGGGATTCCGACGCTCTGGTCACGGTCGGAGGTTGTCCGACATCCTTCATTCCAAACATGGTTTTTGGGTTCTCTCCTACATTTTTCATGGCATTGGCAGCTTGATTGATTTCTTAGTGTATATTTGGATTAGCAGTTGAAACTGTTTTTCCAATATGATTTATGGTATATAAGATAAGTTTATGAGAAAAATTTTATTTCGACTTACGTAAATATGCTTTTTCACCGCTTTATCAAACAAGCCCTTAATTAACTTTGCTTTGAGTTTTTGTTAGAATGGTGATGTCATGTAGGGATTATTTTTAGAGTTTTTATGTAATGGGCTTGCTCCTAATATCTTTAAACTTTTAAAAAACTTGTGACTATTTAACGTTATCTATCATTACAATTAATTACCACAACAAAGTGTTACCACAGATCAAAACATGCAAATAACTTGATGCGATTAATGAGAGACGACAATATTAAATATGGGAAAGCTTGATTATGATCTAGTTATTTTGAATGAAAATTTCAAATTATCAGATAAAAACTCATTGTTGATGAATTTATGGTTGATAAATATTATATTATAAATTTTAACAGATAATACTATACATTTAGAAAAAAACATTGGGGTAAAATCTCCCTTTAAAAATTTTATTGGTGAAAAAACAGATAATTTTTTATACACATAAAATATGTGTACTCTACAAATTTTGTATCATTCTCATCAATAAAATTTTTAATGGGAGACTTTCCCTAATTTTGATACCATTCACTAGTTTTGAATGATACGAGTAATTTTCAAATTCCATGCAAGGTACCTTGTAAAATTCAAGCTAGTTTATAAAACTCTAATGTCGGTAAAAAAGCTAGCAGTTTTTTTGGACATAAAAAATTAATATTTGGAATTTTGAAATTTCATGAGAATGCCACACACACACACACACACATGCTCATTTGGTCCTTAATATAAGACATATTTATTAAGTTTAACTAGATTAAATAATTTAATTGAGTGAGTTAATATGACATATATTTTCTAAAACATCTTAGTCAATTTCCTTAATTCCCTCATCTCCTTAATTATCGTGGAGGGAGCATCAATAGGGGTAAATTAGAAAAATATTGATAAATATGAAAACTATGTCTTATATTTAGAACTAAACTCTACTCCCTAAATATGTTTATATTAAGGATAGAAGGAGTGTATATGTATATATATGTGTGTGTGTGTATAGATATATATCCATGAAGGCCATCCAAAGTAGTGCTTGGAATTTGTAAGTATACAGCAAGGCATGCGCTTTTGCATTCCTGGCTCATCCATATATAGTGTCTTTTAAACAATTACGACTAATTTAGCGGAATTGCTAAAACTGTTTTATTTTAAAAAGATTGTGTTTACTTTTACATTCTTCAAAATATAGCTATGCCAAACGGCCTTAATGAAAAACTTTACTGATAAAATTAAACCTTAACCCAATAAATTTCAAAAAAGATTCATTTGTCACTCTTCCATATTATCTTCTTATTCCTTTCAAGTAATGAAAGGATTAAACTCAGTAGCCAGGGGGATATTGAACAAGTCCCTGATGACAAAATATAAAATTCCATATATTTTATATATACGAAACACTAGTTCCAGGAATCCCAAGTTTGTTCAAAGACTCATGTATTGGGAGCTTTCAACAACATATTTTGAGGTTAACCCAAGTAATTAAATAGCCGTTCTTCCGTGAACCAGTGTTCCATATGTCCACATCCTCAGATAAGTATAGGAGCTATAGCTCTGCATCAAAAGTTCATTAAAAACCTGATGAGGAAAGGCTACACTCCACAAAAAAACAGATCAAACTCAGATGAACCCAAGAGAGTGATGATGTTACCTAATGTGCCTTGGCTCACAAGTCACATCATCTTCTGGTGTCTCAGGTCTCAGTACCGTCTAATCACAAACATTTTGGCGTAAATACGATGAGAGCGCTCTCTTGCATAGATTACCCAAAAGATTAGAGACAGCATTACAGCAGCAGATACAATGACTAGTCCAACGTAAATCCAGAGACTAAATTTGAGCAGATCGGGGCAGTAATTGTTGCTGATGTCTCGGAATGTTTGCCGGACAAAAGTGCAGTCTGCTAAATTGATCAAGAAAGGACTATAATGGTACAAACCATAGCTCACATTCACAGCAGCCACCATTTGGGAGTATATGGCCGGAGTCATCCTACCGGGAGTGGTGCAGATGCCTGATGATGAAACCTGGCAAGTGTAATTCTTCCACACCTGCTTAACACATAATGGATTTGGATTTTATGCACACTAATGTATCAGCATGTATGTTAAATGGAAATAAGTTGGAACAAAACCATACTTTTGCTTGTGGGCATCCAAATGATATTACCTTTCAATCCTAAAATAGGAGTTAGACAAAAGATTTACTTTGGTTCTAAATATTTAGACCTCCATTAACTTTGTTTCCCAAATATATAATTTTTTCATCCCAATTATCCCTCCTGATAACACATAGTAAAGGGTTTCAAAAAGATAGTTACAATGCATGTGATTAGAAATTGGGTATTTTAGAGAAATTAACACACATTTGTTACAAATAACTAACTTAACTAATTTCTTTAACATCTGTAAATTAGTTATCCAGCTCTTATATTGAAGACTAGAAGGAATATCAAATGTGACAAACGGATTATGTCAAACATGGAACAAAATAAAAGGATTAAAAGCCATTATCTATGCAAAATGGGGGGATTTTTTTTTTTAAAAAAAAAACAAGAACGAAAGAAGGGCCCTAGCAAGCCAATGTCTGGCTACGCTTTCTTGGCCACAAGGTTTCACATTTGACATGCATTTCTTTTAAGGATTCTGCAGCCGGTGGATAAAACATTCAAATTTCAATAACAAATAGTCTACCTTGGTAGAATTATGCAAGGTCACTTCCCCGGCTGCACACTGCCTGTGTGTGAGGTTAGAATCGAATGGATTACAGAGAAAAGGCATAGGAGGGCCTGATTGATTGTAATTCAAGGGTGCAGCAGAAAATGGGTGATTCCTATTTGTGACATTGGCAATGATGGAGTCAACTATCGTAACAAGTTGGTATGTCACTTCCTTGCTTCTGAATAAAGCTTCCTGGGCTGTTTCATTGTCCACGCATGGAAGAATGTCATCCAAGGCCGTATGAGCTTTAGGGTTCTGCACCCACTCATCCATGGCAACACATGTATCTCCCACAACACTAGTGCAAAACATGCAACACAGTAACTTTTCCATAATATTAAAAAATATAAATATGTCAAACTAATATGCAGCCACAAGACATAACATCAAAACCCAATGTTTTTCATCAGTTTAATGTATCCCAGTACTAAATCTATTGAGAAAATAGTATCTGATTTTTCCCGGTGATATTCAATTTCATAACCCCTGATGCTGTCCTGTTATTGATTGTGTTGGCTACAAAACAAACACGTATGTCATGTTATTTATCTTTACCATAGACAGCACAAACAAATTATCATGCATCAAAACGATTCATTCTAGACAAGCTGATCACAATTTCTAAGAATTTACAGTTTGAACTCCAAACTTTCTTAGCAATATAATCTGTAATGGCCAGTACTCAGAGGTGCATACTTTTGATTCAGTGTTCAGTTATCGAAATTCAGGATACTAATACACAGATGTTTCTATCTGTGATTACACATAAACCTCAACAAGTATGCGAATACTCCCAGCTTAACGTTATCAAATCAGTTATATAATTGCAATTAGGAATGTAGCTTGCAGAAGACTGTTATATTAGTTGGTCTAGGAAGTCTATAAATAGACAAACCACAAGCAGTCCACAACTAAGTTACATCTTATAGTTCACAAAGCTCTTTGATGATTCCACGTAGTTGACCTGAAATTGGTTCAATATTGCTTGAAAATGGTTGTCTCCAAGGTTCCCAATCAATGGCAAAATCTAAGACTACATAACTTAATCCTAGGTTTTATCTCAAGTTTCAACTCCCATGAAGCCATAGAACATAGCAATAATCTAAAGAAAAATGGTTCTATCTCAGGATTATATCTATGAAATTAAGGCAACAAGTTCAATATAATTGAATATTCCATGAAAACAAGAACTTACTTATGCAGAAAGAGAAATAAACCGCAGAGAATAAATGTGCCTGCAACTAGAATCCAGCCAACAATTACCAAGCTGCAGCAATAAGAAATGCATCAGTTACTGACTGAGAACTTAAATTGAATAAAATAACAATCCCAACTAAACAAACCAGAAGGAGAAAACATAAAATATCTTGATGAGTATAACTTACAAGTATACAAGACACTGAACCCCACACAAGGAAAATACTGCAAAAGAAAAGTTTCCACGAACAAAAGCAAATGAGGTAAGATTTTGATAAACCTTGAGTATAGAGAAAGAACACTAGAATATATAAGATGATGATGAAACATACAGAATCCAAGGAATACAAGAAAGAGCATAGCAGCAGCAACAATGATCAGAGCCAATCTCCTGCAGAGAATAACAGAGGATTATTGTAGGTAAGAGATGTTACAAACACTAGTTAGAGATTGTAGACTTGTACTTACATTCCATCAAAGCCATTATGTATATCCTTTGAGTTCTGCTTAGTCTTACTAGAAAGTGTGGAAGCGGCAGTGTCTATTTTTGATTTAACATAGGTGATGTTCTTCTGAATATTTGGTGGCAAAAAAACTGCATCAACTCCAATTACGTTAGCTGTATCAAGATAACTTGACACATTCCTGAGATTTTTAGCAGTGAACTCAGCCTGACTCACAACATAACCCAGTGTGTTTGAGGTGCTGGTGTAAAACTTTCCCTGACCAGTGTACAGGATAATGCAACCTGCTCTGAAATCATTAAAAATCACATGCATAAGGAGTCACAAAAGTGCCATAAGTCAAAAACAAGCATCGAACACGACTCGTTTTGAGAGAGAGAGACATTGCCGCAAGAGTGAAAAGGATGAGAAAGATGAGGGACAAAGCGTAGGCTCCTCGAGAATAGCCATAAGGCTCTGTAGGACAACAACAATAACACAAACAGATGAGGGATAGAAAAAGCCCAAACATCACGAACCAAGCTGCAGCAATGGCAAAGAAGGGGACCGCAGTAAAAGTTACTGACTGCACAAGGGTAAGAATAAGTTCAAATTAGTGGTGCATTAGATATTTATAATATCTGACAGTTTACCAAGATAACAAAAGGAGAGATTATAAACTAACCTAGGCAACATTTAAAATATATATATATATATATATATAAAAGAAAACATTATATTCATATGTATGAGCAAACTTTGGTTTGAAATTTAAGGACCTCACCAGCTGGCATTGTAAGCATTTGCATATTAGTAGGAAGAACCAAGAGCATGCAGAATCAAGAACTAAAGCTGGAGAATATGACAGAGTGCCATCAATTTCAAAACAAATTTCTCCGTTTCTTTGGTTAATTTAAGCGAAAAATAAAACACGTAATCAACATTAGAGAGAGATATGAAAAAGTACATGAACAGGAAATTCCAAGGGGGAAAGGAGCAAGAAAGAAACTAACGGCAATATAATGCCGATTGCTGATATTCCAACCGCCATTGTAACGATTAAACTGGTCAAGCGGATCTTTCCGGCGAGTTCTTTCCCGAGCCAACAGGAGAGAAGTTTTGGCCGAAATGTCGTCGGTCTGGGGTCTCCTCGTATCCCATGGCAACTCCACATTTACCGGTCTCAAGCTCACCACATCATCCACACCATCTAAAAACCACAGTCTCATAGATTAAAAATATATAAAGTAGAACAAATTGTAAAGATCAAACAGAAAGAAAAAGAAGAATTTTACCGGGAATAAGAGAATGGAGAGAAGAACTCGAGGAGGCAGAAATTAATACCAGGAAGATAAATATAAAGAAAAAGAGAGGAAGAAAACAAGAATTTGATCTGAAGCATAACATTTTATCAATGCTTGTGTTTCCGTCCACAGTTCACATTACAGTGATTTGAGAGAGAGTGAAAATGGTAGGTGCTTGTGCTTTATTGTCAGGTGAGATTTTGCGCGTTCAATTTCATGATTTTCATCTTTTGCGTTTGGGAAGCGGTTGACCTTTTTATACTTTGTTTGGCCGCAACGATTTTGTGGGACCAAAATACCCTTTATTCTATTTTTTAAGAAATAGATTAAATGAATCTGCTCCCGCTTTTTGCTGGTGCTGCTTCTTGATACCCTGCCGCTGCATCGGATGATGAGATGACAAGGCCGCCCACAATACCGTGATTCAGTCTGCCGAAATGACAATTTTGCCCACCCTTTAAGCACAAAGGTATATATATTGCCAGAAAATTAATTTTTTAGCCTAAAGTATCTTAGAAATTTTGCATAAAATGAAAATTACGAGTAATTGACGGTTAAGAATTTAATAGTAATGTTGTTAAAAGTCAACGTTTTATTCCATACTGATATATTGTAACGGTAAATATTTTAAAATATATAGCCATGTAAATAGGTTAATTTGAACTGGGCAAAAAAAAGGTCAATTTGAAATAAATTAAAATAATTTGCAAACACCTAAATTAATATGAAATGTATTAAAATATAACTCAATAAACAATTCAATTTTAAATTTATTATTTAGAAAAACAAAGTAGTGATAACGTGTAACCAATTGGAGACTTAACTATGTTAAAACACACTTGACTTGCTTCTATGTAACCAATTTAAGCGTTAGCTATGCAAAATCATTCTTTGTGAGTCATCAGTGCTCGTTTGGAATAGCTTAGTGCATGTTTGTTTAAGCTTTTTGCACAGTAAATAAGCCCTTATTACGCAAGCCGAGAAAAAACTCCTCTCACATACTTACCTCGTATACTGTGAATCACGAATTATAAGCACTTATTGTCCAAAAATAAGCTATTCCAAACGCACACTTATTTTTGGGCAATAAGTGCTTATAAATCGTGATTCACGGAATACGATGTAAGTATGTGAGAGGAGTTTTATCTCGGCTTGCGTAATAAGGACTTATTGTCCAAATATGAGGGTGTTTGTTTAAGCGTTTTATACAGTAAAAACGCACTTATTACACAAGCCGAGAAAAAACTCCTCTCACATACTTACCTCGTATACCGTGAATCACTAATTATAAGCACGTTTTGGACAAAAATAAGCCATTCCAAACGCACACATAAGTGTTTCCAAACATGATTAACGAGTTTTGAGATGACACATTTATCGCAAACCTTATCTGTTTTTTTAACTTCACTAGTTTTTTTTTTTTTTTGTTACAATAGGAGCATGTGGTCCATGCAGTTGATCTCAGATAGTAGTAAATAAGTCTTTGTTGTTGGTGTTATGGTGTTGATTATTAAAACAATTATAACTCTTAAACTTTTTTTTAATGAAGCTTAAAATTTGAGACGATATATTCTATAAATTAAAATTTTTGAAAGCTATATAAACTTTAATAGCTTTTATTAAGTAGAAATAAAATTTGATAATGATATAGTGTGTGTGTTTGGAACAACAATAGGAAAAATGGAGTTTCTCAATTTAGCTTTTGGTAATTTTATTTTTGGTAAAAACCCGATTGTGTAATGTGATTTATGTTTGGAACAGCGATTGTATAAATGACTTTTGTAAAAGTAAAACTTATTTGGATTGACTTAAGCACAAGTGACTTTTGTGATAATAATAAGAGATAGTGGGTGAAAAAATATTTTAAAGAGTTAAAAATACCAAAAAATAGTTTAAAATAATTTTTGGAACTGAAAAAGTACATTAAAGATAAGATTGCAATCAGTTTGATAATATACTGAGTACAGTTGAAAAACTATTTTAAGGGTTAGAAGCACCAAATAATAGTCAACATTAATTTTTGTAGCAAAAAAAGTATATTAAAGGTAAAATTGCAATAAGTCTGATACTATACTGGACACAACTGGAAAAATATTTTAACCATTCTCACTCTCCCCAAAAGCTAAATCAGTAAAAGCTGAGAAATGAAGCTTATGGTAAAAGCTATTAAGATGAAATTAAGTTCAATTGCTCACTTTAGAAACCAAACACTCAAATTTTTTTTTTCTTTCAAATTAGCCAGTGAGCTTCTTGGCTCAATTTAGTGTTTGGGGGGTTCAAACGCTCCCCCAAACACACACATAGACTCACTATGTTTCTATTCAAATTACTCTTTTTTATTTGTAGTTCAATACATTTTAATCATTTTGATATATTAAATCATATTCTTTATTCAACTCGGCAAAAGTAATTCATTATAAAAATAAAGTGAATTGCAAACTTTATAATTCTTAATTTTTTATGGATAAGTAAAACCGAAGATTTAGGTATATGAAAGTATAATTGCACCCACCTCTCTTTACTATTCTTCATACTTAAGGGAAGCTTTGTGTGTGTGTGTGTGTGAGAAATAGTTTATGAAAATGATCCAAGCTTGATATGCTTTTTATTTACGCTTGATTTTTGTTCATCTTGACAAAACGTGTTAATTATTTTTAGGGTTAAGCGGCAATTTTGTCCCAAAAATGTAAAAAAGGGAGCGATTTTGCCTTAATTATTATTCCAGTTAATTGTGGCCGTTAGTTGATAAAAAATATTGACCTAGCAGACCATATATCATCTACATCATTTTTGTTAATGCGTGAATTTTCCCCAAAAACTTTAAATCCAACTTTAAAAAAATGAAATAGATGACACATGCATGGACTTCCGAGGCAAATTCACACATTAACAAAAATGAAGTATATGATATGTGGACTGTCAGCTCAGTATATTTGGTCAATTAATGACCCAAATTAACTGGGATAACGGCAAAGGCAAAATTACTCCATTTTAAACATTTCGGGCCTTCCGGGCAAAAGCAAAATTACCTTCTAACCTTTAATTTAATTTTTAAGTCAGGTTTATAGTGGGGAGCATTCTGATTTTGCGATTATCTCTATATATTTATCATCCTTTTTTATTAAAATTACAATATGCAAAAAAATTCTCTAAAACATGTAATAATTATTCAATACTAAATTATGAAACATATAACTATGTGTAGAAATTATATATTAATCATGTTGTTATTATAATGACAAGCAACGTGGAGCTCATTAATTGGAATGCAAGTAATTTTTTATGATAAATAAAAAATGAAATTGCATGTTCTAAAATAGTGTACTTTTAGTCTCGCAGTCAAAGACGGGAGATTGAAAAGTACACTACATTTTTTCTGTCTAAAATATTATTTACATCACATTTGTGACCAGCTCTCAATATATTAATGTACTAAACATAGATATGAATATATGATACGAATACTGATGGTTTTTTACTCACAGGGAAACATATCATGTGGTTAAAGTTATGATCTTTGCATTTTATAATTTATTTACAAAGTTCCTTCCCATTAAAAAAGGACAACAAAACACAGCAAATGGATGAAAGCTGTGATCAAGGTTTCTGAGCAGAGAACATAATAAAGGACTGCTGAATTTTGCGAGAGTAATTGGTGAGACCGCATGATGTGCAAAGGTCTTCTATCTCTTCCTCTGTCAAATAACTATAGCCCTGCCGAGTTCTCTGCATATATCGCAACACCTTCCTATCATCTTCCATGGCATTTCATAGAAACCCCATTAAATTGTACACAACACATTCAAATCACTCATCAATAAAACCTGAACATATTCCAGGAAAGGCCCAAGAGACTGTCTAAGGAGAGATTTATAGGGTCTTTTTAGACGGTTTGATGCCATATCCTAGCCTAAAACCCTGAGATACTAAATCTATCCTAAGTAATTTATTCACATTCTTAGTTCATATTTGACTTCAAAAGTTTGGACATAAATATATATATATATATATAGGAGGACTGAAGGCTTTCTAGTTAATACTCAAATTCCATGTTTCTAAGTTCCTTTACTTTTGAACGTCTTGAAGGGTCTGATATTATATTCTCTCTCTTCTTTCTTCCTCCTAGCTTCTAAAGATTCATATGATCAAGCTGTCTCTCTGAATGATGACTTGATCCCCACAAGAATGGAGTGTAGTTCATAAGCACAAAAACAGTGTAAAATGGTAACATTGTCGTCTACTATGACAAAGCCATTAAAAGATTAAACTATGATGGGAGTTCACCTCTCGGAAAGGCCGAATAATCCAGGGAGTTGAAGAAGTGTAACGAAGAAAAGTGCTTCCGACAAAGACTCCACCACTTTTTAATATGCGGGTGATTTCAGCAATCTTAAACAAGTTCAAAATAGCAGTGTCATAATGCAAATTAGTACGTATATTTGAATGGTGCGACACAAAAGAGAACAGAAGACAATGCAAAGCACATTTATAGGGTGAAAGTAACTGCATTCATATTAAAAGATGCTAATTTCATGAAGTGAGGAAAAAGTGTGCCCTGTGATTATTTCTGTTTGAGACATTAAAAGGATTCTGTGTTTCGGGTGAGGAAGCAGTGAGCATGTCATACACAGAAAAATGACACTTACAGCATTGGTGGGAGATGGCCAACAATGCAAGGCTGCAGCGGCATGAACAGCGTCAACTGAACCTGATGAGAAGGGAAGCCTAGAAACATCTGCTCTTACCAGAGCAAGATTACTGCCAACAATCAAATGAAACTAGATTCAGGAAAGCCATATTTCCTTACACAAGTTTAGCCAAAAAAAGGGGGACAGAGTTAAGAGAGTTGAATTTTTAAGGTTTACATGCATCAAGTTTGGTTTCAAGCTGAGGGCAAGGAAAATCATACTTGGTTAAAAGAGTTTCATCTTGCTTGATGAAATTGTAACACTGGCGAAGCATATTTTCAGAAAAATCTAGAGCGATGACACCAGAATAGATTCCAGATTTGGCAAATTTTCGGGAAAATAAACCACTACCACAGCTGACATCAACAAGAATGCCACCTTCAACAGGCTTGAAGTACTCTTGAGCCAGTTTGAACTGCATTATAAAGAATTGGCAATGAGCTTAACGTGTTTTACATTACAGTAAAACCATAGAGCCTCAGGTGAATCCCAGTTTGGCATAACTCCAGCAGATGCATGCAATTACTTCCAGGGACAGAGACATGAAAAATGACATTAAACAAGTATCCTTAAATTCTAAAACATTCTTTTTGGAAAAGTCTCAAGAATGTTCACGTATTGACATAGCATAACCATATAATAGGATTGACAGAATACCTCCTCATCACGGCCAGGAAAACCACTTTGATTGAAACTTTGACGCCAGCCTCTTTCATACAAGAATGAGACAAGTGGACTCCTAATGGATTGATAGATGCAAAGGAAAACATAAGAATTTTCCCATGTGATTGAGCTACGCAGGAACTCTTCATAACAACTATTCATCATATATGTCAAAAACAAGAATTCATAGGGAAACAAAAATACTTGTCCCCTAAAATATAAGTTGGAGAGTTAGATTTGATCTACAAGACAAAGACAAGGGGGTGTGTTTCAAGTGACTGTCCACCTACAAAGTGAATACTTGACTTGAATACTAATCTATATTTATACCTGAAAAGCTCAGTCCTGACTGGTTGAACTTCGGTGTAATCCCTCAACCCAGCAGTGACAGTTAGATCCAGAAACAGGTCCTTACTAGTGTATGACTTATTGCACCTTTTACACTTAAAACCGGACCTGTAGATTGCTGATCTGAAGTTTCATATCCATTAAGTGAACAACTATCAGATTGGATTTTCATATACAAGCAGAAATAACTACTCATACTTTGGCATTAATTTCTCTTCAACTTACAGGTTTATTCCAGAAGGACCTTTCCTTATCAAAGGTTCATAACATACTGGGCAGGCAAAGATTTCAACTTCCTTTGCTTGATCTTGTTGCATACTCATATCCTGGAGGCAGCAAATTCAAATACTAACATAAGTTGGAGTTAGAAGAGCATATACTTGATGAGCATGATGATACAACTATTTATCATTTCGAAAATACATTTAAAAAAAAAAATCTGCCATTCTTCTCAGGTCATGTATACTTCCACAAGAGAATTTGAAAAGGAAAAAAAGGTTTTATCTAAGAATGGCTTTAACTTTTGGTGCTGAACAGCTGATTATAAGTCAACAAAAGGGGAGTAACATTGTCTTATGCCTGTTTAACATCCTTCCCTATAACCTGTTTACTAAACAATGTCAAGTTAAACCAAGGACCATAGTGAACAATGGATGAAACAACTCAGAGTTCAGTAACAGGCAGGATTAGTCTACAGCTAAGATGCACTACAGTGATTTCAGGTACAGTTCTGAATTCTCCATTTCTCGTGAAACCCATCGAAATTCAAATTTCAATGAGACTCAGTTTTACAGCTCAGATTACAGCTTTAAATCAATTCAACAGCAAGGTAAGTGCTGAATTTAGCTGTAGCAGATGGCTTCAAGCGAGGAGCGAAGTTTTTTCCTTTTTAACTAAATTATTGGTATTACTTCAAAAAGAAGGACAATTATGATCAAACAGATAACCCTTCTTGTTAATATCAGAAACCAATTGAAACCATAGCAATTCCCAAATTCTGTTATGTCAGCATACAAATATAAATGTGCGTGTTTGACTTTTTGATCGTCCAAGTTTCAGAAACAACCCAAACTCAACAAAACATCAGAGTATATCAGAAAGATGGGATACCGACTCCATAAGAACAGCGGAGCTTGCACGGATGGTTGAGGAGGAGGGAAAGCGACGAGGGAGAAAATGGAGACGAGGAGGGAATTGGGAATTCAAAGGAAGGAAGAGGCATTTTCGAAATTCGAGTTTGTGGATAGGGTGAAGGAGAGGTGAAGCAGCCATGGCCATGGAATTTCTTCCTCCTCAGCTTCTCAGTCTTCAGCTACGCGTCCCAGACTCCTTCACTCGCCAAGCGAAAGGTTAACAAACAAGCAAGAGGACGCAAACACTCCCAAAACTTGTTTTTTTTTTTTTTGGCCAGGAGCAAGAAGCGTCTAGTTTCTTTGTTTTCCCCCTTTTAAAATGGAATATTATTTAAGATTAAATTTTCAAAACTTTGTGCCATTCAACATGAAAGTGTGCCCCAGGTAAAAAAAAATGAAAGTATGTCTTATGTTTCCAATAAACATAGTAATTGAAATGAAACATTTTCTATGGAATGACAAAAATTAATAAAAAAGGAAGTTAGTCGCTGGTCCTAAAAAAAGAATTTCTTCATTACATTTGCCCATGATTATAAAAGATTAGACACAGCCAATTTTACTTCGAAGATAACATGTTGGGGTGTGATATATGATATTACCTCTGGTTCTTAATATAAATGCCAATTTAATGAAGAAATTGAACTATAAAAAGCCGAATGTAGTATTGTTTTTTCCTGCATTGTAAAGGGTTATTGAGGTTGACTATTAATAATTATGTTGATTTGTGATGAGATGGACTGATAGTGTGATGATATAAAAAATGCTATCTTATTATGATCAAATGGTATTAAGTGAAACTGTTCTTCTAAAATCTAAAACTAAACTCAAGAAATTTTATTATGCAAAACTAACAACAGGCACAAAGTTTTATTCTTCATCAGCAAGAAACAAAATATACAAATTGATCATATAGCGGAAAGGTTCACATAATCAGTGGGTCCATAAGGCAGAAAAAGTTCTGCAAAAAGACCCTTCTTTCTTCTTGGGTTACATCCCATGTCCTTGCAGATTTGGTCATTATACCAGATATTACAATTACTGATACATGACTTCCAATAATTCCTCCCACCATATAGCTTCATACCGTCTTCCCAGATTTTAACTTCTTTTTCCATATCCCTAACACTTGGCAGTTCAATGTTACCATCCAAAAAGCTTGCTAGCCACTTGCACCTCATTTCAAAACCAAACAGATTTGAGAGTCCCTCTGCAAATCCTATTATTGCCACTTGTGGAATTCTGGCATGGATTATCTGCCTGTAATGGTGCAACATATTCAAAATATTTGGTTAGTTTTAGATTTTACTCCCTCTTATTCTTGAGATAAGGCCCAATTGACCTTTTTTTTAGAGAGATTAAGGAAATTAAATAAACTATTTAATTATAATATATGTTGTACATCATTAGATTATATATCAGTTTATAAGTTAAGCAAATTAATTTGGAGAAAAACGATAAATATAAATACCTTAAAGTAATTTATTTAGTTTCCTTAATGTCTCCAAGAGAGTCAATTAGCTCTTATATTAAGGACTAGAGTTAGTATATATCTTTGCTTAGTGCTTAGTTAAGAAATATGTCTGTGAGTGATAAATGGTCAAACCTGTATAGAGGAACTGAGGAGGTAGCTGAGGCAGGGATGAGATTTTGGAAGATTGGAGATTTGAATATGTTTCTGAGCTTTTGGTCACCTTTGAACCCTGTAGCAAGAATCACAAGATCTGTCTCTAATGGTTTAGATTCACCATCAATGATGAAACCTTCTTTGCAGAACCTAATAAAGCCCTGTGATCTCTTTATAATGATGCTTCCTTCTTCCACTTTGTCATAAAAATTTTCAGGAAGCACTGCAATCTGACATGAAGATAAGTCTTGAAGAAAGCTGTGATTAGGTACCATTCCAAACTTGTCCAGTGGCATCCTCCATCTTAAGTTTAATTCAACAAACTTTGAGATTGCCCATCTCTGAAAATGCACAGATGAAGAAGAATCATTCATCAACATGAAGATTATTATTTCTTTTGTTTGTGAGAGAGTAAATATGCATTTGAGACGTGCAGGATTTACCAATGGGGAAAAGAGGGTAGCCACAAGGCTAAGGAAGAAGGATTCACCAGGCTTGTGAACTAAAAGCTCAGAAAAGCGATTGAAGTACAAGAATGCAAGATTAATTCCCCAAATATTAAAATCTGGGAAAAACCAGTGTGCTGTCCTCTGAACCATTGTGCAGGGCTTCTTGGTTCCTGCATAGAAAGTGCTTTGAGAGAGACACAACTTTTATGTAGGAAGACAAAAAGAGAAGGTATTGCTCCCTATGCTCTCTAATATAAGATATATTTATCGAATTTGATTAGACTAAGAAAGTTAATTAAGTTAGTTAATATGACATGTGTTTTCTAAAACACCCTAACCATTTTCCTTAATTCCCTTATACCTTCTTCTCTTTGATTATTATTGATAAAATATGTAATAAGAATAAATAGGAGTTACTGTGTTGTATTCTGTAAGTGACGTAGTTCAGGTGTTAATTAGTTGTTAATTAGCTTTGTGGGCCTGAGGCCCAATAGGATATGATAGGACTATTATATATACAAGGATCATTCTGTGATCCACTGATCCTCTTGTATAATTCATTTTACATCAATAAAATATTTGAGCAGGTCTTGCTGCTCTTAATACCTCTGGATTTATATTTCCAACATGGTACCAGAGCCACAAGACTTCATTTGCTCAAGGTGTTTTTTCAAGAATTCTCCTCTATGATCCGCCAGTACTGGCCCACGAAGGCCCAAGAAAGCCAAGCCTCTTCTTGAATACCCGCTCGAGTTACTTTTCTTTCCTGCCCGTGCCGATCTCCAGTTCCCAGTCGCCCTCACCGTTTGCCCTAAATTCCCTCCCTTCTCCACTCCGATGGCCGACGCTAAGACACCGTCCTCCTCGTCCTCCGCCGTTGATGATTTGACTTTCAACCATCCTCTCTACCTTCATCCATCGGAGATGCAAGGGATTACGATTGTGCAACACGTTCTTGTCGGCAGTGCAAATTATCTCATGTGGAGTCGAGCGATGCGCATCGCTTTGTGTGGTAAGCACAAATTGGGCTTCATCGATGGTTCGTGCACCAAAGAATCGTAGGACGAAGGACTCTGTGAGCAGTGGGAACGGTGTAATGCCGTTGTTCTCTCTTGGCTTCTCAATTCCCTTTCGAAAGATCTCGCCAATAGTGTCATATTCTACCCACACGCGCATCTGGTATGGAAAGATCTTCAAGAAAGGTTTGATTAAGGTACTGGCTCTCGCATTTTTTCTTTGCACCGTGAGTTGAGCTCTCTGCGCCAAGACTCTTCATCTATTTCTCAATATTACACTAAGATGAAAGAGCTGTGGGAGGAACAGTCGACTTTGTTTCCCATTCCCTCATGCCGTTGCGAGACGTCCCGAGTGTATGCTGAGATGATTCAGCGCCAAAAACTGTTACAATTCCTCCTTGGTTTGAATGATTCCTTCAGTGGTGCTCGCAGCCAAATACTCTTGATGAGTCCACTGCCTTCGGTTAATCAGGCCTATGCAATGGTCGCCGAAGATGAAGCACAGAAATCTCTCGCCTCCCACACTCCGACTAGTCCTGTTGAGGGTGTAGCCATGACCACTCGTGGTAGAGGGCGTGGCAGGGGGTGTGGCCGATCCAACTCCAGACCAGAATGCTCCCATTGTGGCAAGAAAGGCCACCACAAGGATGTTTGCTGGGAGCTCGTTGGCTACCCCGTTGATTTCCAACGCACTAAAGGGCAGACAGGTCGAGTGGCTGCAGCTGCTCAGATGACACCTGAACCTGTCCCCGATGGTGACAAACGGACTCAAGCATCCCATACTGTCTCTCCCACCTTCACTCAGGATCAGTATGAGCGGCTTTTGGATTTACTCAAGCGTGACTCTGAGGCAACAGTGCATGTTCTCACTGGTATTGATTTCGGTTTGTCCTCTTCTATCTCTCCTTACGGTAGATGGGTATTGGATTCTGGGGCAACTTCACATCTTACGGGTGATCTTTCTTTATTTGAAACTTATAGGGTTAATAATAGTAATATTAAGGCTATTACAATTCCCAATGGAGCTAAAATATCAATCACTCATATAGGAAATGTTAGGCTTTCTCCTGATATTTACCTAACAGATGTCTTGTATGCTTCCCAGTTAAAATTCAATCTCATCTCTGTGCCACGGTTAACTAAGGATTTAAATAGCAAAGTGATCTTTTATCCTAACCATTGTCTGGTGCAGGCCCTTCCAAATGGGAAGAAGAAGGGGACTGGTAAGGTTGACGAAGGCTTATACATGCTGTCATTTCCTAAATGTTTTGCTGCTGTAAACAATTTGAATTCTGCTATTACCTCTTCTGCTGATTTGTCACTCTCACACAAACAATTAGGTCATGCTCCATTATCTGTCTTGAGGCATTTAACCTTTGTACAAGATAAACATACATCTTTCAATAAAGACTGTGACATTTGTATACAATCGAAACAGACTCGCCTGCCTTTTACTTCTAGCTGTATTAAATCTGTATTCTGCTTTGAGTTGCTCCATATGGATGTTTGGGGGCCTTACAAAACCCCTACACACCAAGGGCACCATTATTTTTTGACTATTGTGGATGATTTCTCTAGAAGTAGTTGGGTTTTCTTGATGAAGTCTAAATCTGAGACCGTTAGATGTATTCGCAATTTTGTATCATATGTTCTCACACAATTCTCTTTGTATGTTAAAAGGATTCGTAGTAATAATGGTTCTGAATTTGTTAATCTTGAATTGAAAACCTACTTGAATGATAAAGGTATTGTTCATGAAACTTCATGTCCATATACGCCACAGCAGAATGGTATAGTGGAACGTAAACATCGCACCTTGATGCAAATAGCGAGAAGTCTTATGATACAGTCAGGGGTACCCCTTAAATATTGGGGGGAATGCGTTCGCATGGCAGCCTTTATTGTTAATAGAGTCCCATCAAAAGTCCTAGAATTCAAAACACCTTATGAAAAGGTTTATGGTCATGAACCTAGTTATGAAAATCTTAGAACATTTGGGTCACTTGCCTATGCCACCAATTTGCATGTCATAGATAAATTCCAACCTCGTAGCACCCCTTGTGTGTTCCTAGGATACCCGAATAACCAGAAGGGTTTTATCCTCTTAGAGTTAGGATCTGACCGCCTTATTGTTAGTCGGCATGTTAGATTTCTTGAACATAAGTTTCCATTTTTGGATGAGCCGGGCTCCATCCAAGGGGGAGTGCCATCAAGAGAGCTGAGGGATATGTTTCTTTTTGATGAAAATGACATGTCACAACCCAGAACACAGTTACGGTGTCCTCAGTCAAGGTTAAACAGATCTGCTCCTGATGATGTTGCACAAGACAGATCTGAACCTACTGTTTCTGAACAGATCAGATCTGACTCTATTATCCCTGCAGCTGTTTCAGGGTCTTCTGGGTGCCCTGAACAGGGTCAAATCCCACATACAAGTGTCCGAATTGATAGAGAGAGGAGGCCCCCCATTTGGGCCAAGGATTACGTATGTGGTTTAATAACCAAAGAATCTCATGAAACTTCCTCCACATGTCTTTATCCCATTGAAAACTACATTTCATACGATAATGTTTCTACTTCTCATATGTGTTTTCTATGTCAATTAGACTCTATTACAGAACCAAAGAGTTATCAAGAGGCAGCACATGATGTTGATTGGGTAAGAGCAATGAACCTTGAGATGGAGGCACTTGAAACCAATAAAACTTGGGATCTTGTGCCATTGCCTATTGGTAAGAAACCCATTGGTTGTAAATGGGTATATAAAATCAAATACAAATCAAATGGGGAAATTGACAAATATAAGGCCCAACTAGTAGCCAAAGGGTATAATCAAAAAGAGGGAGTGGATTACCATGAAACATTTTCTCCCGTAGTAAAAATGATTTCTGTACGCATGACTCTGAAACTTGCTGCCTTGTATGATTGGTATATATATCAGATGGATGTGCATAATGCTTTCTTGCAGGGTGACTTAGAGGAGGAAGTCTACATGACTATTCCCCAAGGTTTTCACAGCAAGGGGGAGAATCTTGTGTGTAAACTTCGGAAGTCCTTATATGGGCTTAAGCAAGCCTCTCGGCAATGGAATTGTAAGTTGACTAAAGCTTTAATAGCAGGAGGTTTCATCCAAAGTAAGTATGATTACTCACTATTTTCTAAGCAATACAGTGATAATAGTGTGGTTTTGATTCTGATTTACGTTGATGATTTGCTTATTACTGGAAACATGCAAAAGAGGATAAGTGAGGTAAAGGAATTCTTACATAGTAATTTTAAAATTAAAGATCTAGGTGTAATGAAATATTTCCTTGGTATAGAAATGGCTAGATCTGATAGAGGCATTGTTATGTCCCAAAGAAAATATGTTTTAGACTTGCTGGCAGATTTAGGAATGAGTGCTTGTAGACCACTTGGTATGCCTATGTCCCAAAATTTAAAATTGATAGGATACCGAAAGGGTAAAGATAAGATCACAGATTTGTTGAAAGAACCAGATAAGTATAGAAGGTTAATTGGAAGGTTAATCTACTTGACAGTGACCCGCCCTGACTTATGTTTTTCAGTGCAGGTCCTAAGTCAATTCATGCAGTAGCCTATGAAAGTACATATGGCAGCAGCTTTAAATGTAGTACGTTATCTAAAGCAAACCCCAGGGATGGGGATTCTGATCAGTTCCCAAGGTGATACTACCATGAGCTGTTACTGTGATTCTGATTGGGGGTCTTGTAGTATGACAAGAAGATCCGTGACTGGTTATTTGCTCAAAGTTGGAGGTTCATTGGTGCATTGGAAAACAAAGAAACAATCCACAGTGTCCCGGTCATCAGCAGAAGCCGAATATAGGGCTCTTGCTTCTGCAAGTTCAGAAGTTGTTTGGCTTGAAAGGGTACTAAGGGAGCTAGGTGAACCTCAACCAAAACCAGTGGATGTTCACTGTGATAGTAAGGCTGCAATTCATATTGCCACGAACCCCGTCTTCCATGAACGTACTAAGCATATCGACATAGACTGCCATTTTGTTCGTGAGAAGGTGCAATCCAAACTGATTAGGCTAGTGCATGTTAGTTCTGCAGATCAGCAAGCAGATATCTTGACTAAGGCCATCACCAAGAGAGCACAGAACCGGATTCTAGACAAGTTAGAAGCAGTGAATATTTTCTGCCCCCAACTTGAGGGGGAGTGATAAAATATGTAATAAGAATAAATAGGAGTTACTGTGTTGTATTCTGTAAGTGACGTAGTTCAGGTGTTAATTAGTTGTTAATTAGCTTTGTGGGCCTGAGGCCCAATAGGATATGATAGGACTATTATATATACAAGGATCATTCTGTGATCCACTGATCCTCTTGTAGAATTCATTTTACATCAATAAAATATTTGAGCAGGTCTTGCTGCTCTTAATACCTCTGGATTTATATTTCCAACAATTATTAAGGGAGCATCATTAGAGGTAAATTAGGAAAATATCGACAAGTATGAAACATATTTCTTATTTAAGACTAAGATCAACTCCTTAAATACGTCTTATATTTAGGACCTGAGAGAGTATTCGTATTTACCATTTGCAGATGCACACTCAGCTGCTATATCATGGGCAGATTTCATAGAGCCTATTACTGTTACTCTCTTTGATTTGATCAATTGAGCAGCGTCCTCATTTGCCATTGAAGAGAATTCCATAGAGTGCATGACCTGACCTTTGAACACTTCTGGGCCTTCCCCTGCAGGGAACTCAGGCATGTTTGGCACACCACTATATTTTCCAATGCACAGTACCACAAACTCAACTTCACACACCTAAACAGGACAACTCATTATTTTTCAGATTCTTTACAATGCAGATCTGTATTTGTAATTTGTATGTAAATACCTACCTCAGTGGAAAGAGTCTCGGTGTCTTGCACTTGAAGGTGCCATTTTCCCTTGGAACCAAAGGGCTTGCCAGTTCCACCCCACAAATCCCAAGACTGGGTAATTTCTTCAGTAACCTCGCCTACATAGTCAATATCAATGACTTTGGAGTTGAATCTGATGTAAGATAGGATCCCAAACTTTTGAGCATAGGAATCTAAATACTGCAAAACCTGGAGGCTACTTGGATTCTCTTCTTTGACAGAAGAATCCCATGAAAAATCAGAAAACCTGTAAGTTTCCCTGCTGTTTTGAAGCTTAGTAGACTCAATTGTGTGCCTCCAGAGTCCTCCTACAGCATCTTCAGCTTCAAAGACGACTGGTTGAAATCCCTTCTCTACTAAGTATTTGCAGGCAAGAAGGCCACTGGTTCCTGCACCTATAATCCCCACTCTTCTCTCCATTCTTATCTGTCAATAATACTCAGTTCTCTGACTTTAGCCTCATAATAATAAGCATTATATACAGATTGAGATTGATTATTCAAAATGGTCAGTACAATTCGTTTTGGAATTGTTTACTGCAACTTTCTCAGTTTGAATTAGACCCTCAACTACTACCTCTTCTTCGGTTTTTTTTATAAGAACCTAAAATTTAAATTGCCTTTATCTTTTTTATAAGAGCCCCGATAAGAGTTGTCTGAATATTTATGGGTTTTATTTTTTTCATTTTCTATCAGCAAATTTCATATAGCATTTGCCTCATAATTTTTAGTCATATAGTGTCATTGATGATGAGCTAGGAGACTTTATTGTTGGTATTTCTTCAATTTCTATACATGTCACTCTGCAAATTTGGAAGGGAAGAAATGCTTATTTGAATAGCTAGCAATCGGGCTACTGAACCTGTTTACGTGTCTTACTTGAGTTACTCTTTTGGAGTAGATGAACATGTTTCTTCAATCAATAAACGCATTCTTTTGGATACTTGGACCGTTGTTTTCGGTGAAGAGGTTGGCTAAAATTCATTAATTTAATTATAACTAGGTTATCACGCTCTCCCGTTTTCAATGAAAGGTGTAATATTATTAAAAAAAAAAAAACTGTCGGCTGTTTAAAAAAAAAAAACTGTCGGCTGTTTTAAAAAAAAAACATGTGGGACCCAGGAAAAAATACGGAGGGTACTATTAATTCCCTTCACTTTCTCATCCAGGTTTCACGGAGAGCGAACGTAGTTTAACAAGTAAGATTCTAAATTTATCAGATAATTTTGGTACTTAAAATCATTTTTTCTTAACAAACTTCTTTCATAAAAGTTGTTCTACACTTCTACCTATTTTGGTCTTCGTATTGATAGTAATATTATATTGATTAACGAGAATTTTGGGGTTAAGATTTTAGGAGAATTTTGAGTTTTTACAAAAGATGGTTATAGATATATAGAGAATAAATAATAGTTGATTTAATCGGTCAAAAAAGTTTCTAAAGCATAATTTATTATTTATTTAAGAATAAATTAATTATAAAATTATAAAACAACCAAATGGTAAATCTAAACCGATTAAAATCAACTATGAGAAAAAAAATGACGGGAGGGTATTATTAATACCTTTCCCTTCACTTTCTCATTCAGGTTTCACGAGGCGATCAGTGGAGAGCGAACGCAGTTCAACAGGTAAGGTTCTAAATTTATCAGTTAATTTTGGTACTTAAAATCACTTTTTCTTAATAAATTTCCTTCATAAAAGTTGTTCTACGTATTTGATTTTTGTATTGATAGTAATATTATATTGATTAACGAGAATTTTGGGGTTAGGATTTTGGGAGAATTTTGAGTTTTTACAAAAGATGGTTATAGTTATGTAGAGAATAAATAATAGTTGATTTTAATTGGTTTAGATTTACCATTTGGTTGTTTTATGATTTTATAATTAATTTCTTCTTAAATAAATAATAAATTGTGCTTTAGAAACGATTTTGACCGATTAAATTTGGATTAAACAATTTATTTGAGTTATTGGAAGTATTATTGAAATTTTAATCAGTTTAGTTTTGCAGATTTTGAGTTATGTGAAATTATAAATTATGATTTGATATTATAGTTAGAGAATTATGGTTATTAAATATTTTATTGTGAAATAGAGTTAAGAAATTTTGATTTAAAAAGGAATTTGAGGAATAGATAAATTGTTGTTATTTTTAAGGAAATTGAGCCAATTATGAGGATTATTATTTGCTATTTGTAATAGTTAACAATTATTATAAATTATATTAACATGTAAATATATATATTTAGAGTAAAATACTCTGACCACCCTCCAGTTTTGCCTTAATTACACAGACCTCCCCTTTATTTTGAAAACATACACTTAAGTCCAAACAGTTAACTCCGTTAAGAATATTCTAAAAAGATTCCAAAAATATATTTTTTTAATTAAATTTATTTTTTCTTGCACATTTTGATTAAAGTTGTTTTTAAAGAATTTAAGAGTTTTTTTTATCTATTCCTTAATTTCTATTTTTATCTTTACAAGTAGTTACCTGTTTAATGATTTTAGCATTGGTTAATGTAAATATCACAAACGTTGAATATTCAAGCAAGATTTTAAATAAAAATATGCTTGATCAAATGTAATTATAAATATTTGTGGAAAAAATATTAAATTATAAATTTAAATGACACATACAATCTCATATTTATATAGTTTATTATATTTGATAAAAATATGTGTTTAATATATATTTTAAGTCAAAATTAATTTATAATATCAAAATTAAATTTTTTTTAAAAAAAATTAGAAATTTAGAGAATCCAATAGAATAAATTTATGGTTGTATAAATTTTTATTAGCCCCTATATATATATATATATAATTCTAATATTGAAGAAGGGCATTTTGTTTTAAAAAAGTTTAAAAGTCAAACTTAACGGTCAACTAACGGTTTGGGTGGATGGAAATAGAATCTCAAATTATAAGGGAGGTTTGTGTAATATACATTTCAGTTTTAAGGGAGGTTTATATGGGTTTTCAAAATAGAGGGGAGGTCTGTGTAATTAAAGCAAAACAGAAGGGAGGTTAGAGTATTTTACTCATATATTTATTATAGAATGAATTTGAATTTGGCTTGTTGGAGTTAAATTCTCAAGTTTAGGTGTCAAGAACTTGAAGTAACAACTTTCCAATATATCATGTATGCTTGTTATAATGATTATATGCGTATGTTGGTATTTTTAACTGCTATAAATATATTATAGTAATTTATATATGAAAAATGTACAATGAAAGTATTAATGTTTTTAGTAAATTTTTTTAGTTAAGTGGGCTTGAATGATTTATTTGAATGATTGATGAGGTATAACATTAAATATGAAATATATAAATAAATTATTGATATTGAAGATTGTGATGTTGAGATGTTGGATGTGGTGTTGTGATTAAGGAGATGTTTGATTCTTTTATGCCACGTGGTATAGCCACCACCGTGTGCACAGTGGATGGCTTTGGCATTCAGGACCCTTGGTATCATCCTTTCCTTTGGCCGGGTTAAGGGTCAGCTTAAGGGTAGGTGACACCTTTCCATTTTCGAAGGAAAGGAAATCCATGATCTGATATGAGTTCTGTAGCCTTTGGCCGGGTTACATCTCATTATTGGAGAGCTTGGTGCAGTCTTGTCAAAGAGACTAATCCTATTATATGTTATAGCTCATGTGTTTTGTCAATGGTTAAGGAGGTTATAAGGATGGTTGAGGGAGTTTTATGCATATTGAATGGTTTTCTTGAAATAATAATATTTTGGGAAAATTGAACTTTATGTTATATGAATATATATTGCCCGCTTAATTATATTATAATCATTCTCTGCATATTTGTTAAAGTGGAATTGTGGTTACTGAGTCCGTCACCCTATCGATATTTTAAATTTTTCAAGCGAGAGTTCAGGTGGTGTTACCAAGGGGAAGGCAAACGAGACTTGATTTGATATCAATCGTATGTTTCGTTTATCTACATGAGCATAATGTATATTGCCAAACTTAAGGGCCTTTTTGGTTTTACGTTGTATATGTTGAATACTACGCTGCATACTGGGGTTTGTACTGTGGATGGAACCCCATAATATGTTGCATTATGTAATATTTAATGTTTTACTTGGTTTGGAAATTAATTATATGGTAATTAAGAGGGGTCGTTACAAAAGGCTTATTTATTTAATTTGATTGGATTAAGGAAATTAGTTAAAGTAATTAATGTGACATTTCTTTTAAAACACCATAATCATCTTTCTTAATTCTTTCCATCTCTCTTTTACTTAATTATGATTGAAGGAGCGTCAATAAGAGTAAATTGGGGGAAAAAATAACAAATATGAAATAAATTTTACATATAGAATTAAGATCAATTCCACAATTAGGTCCTAAAGAGGGGACGGAGTAACAAAATTACCTTTTTATTAAGTATACTAAATCAAAATATTAGCATATAAAAGAATACTTTTACTAAAAATTTTCTGAACTTAATATTATATGTATATATATATATATATATATTTTTGAATGGCCAATAAGGTATTACTTTCATTACTCATAATAACAATCCAAAAGGTTCAAGCTGACATAGACTAATACGAAATAGGCAACAGAAAAGGGAAACTGCAAAACAACAAATAAAAAGGCATTAAAAAAACACCAGCCAGCGTCCCTCTCTGAGTGTGTCACAGGAGCAGAAGTAGGAACTGTCAACACCCGTTTCCATTTTGATATGCGCAGGGCAATAATGAACAAGTTCCATAGGCAAACAGAAAAGTACAGTTATACTGATAATAAGTATTTGTTTACAGACAGTCATTAACAGAGCAGAAGTCGATAATAATGACAAATATGTACAGTATGTTTCCAAAACTATTTCACATACAGACTATACAACCACTGTATTCATCTTGGGAAACGTGTCCGTCAGTTTCCCTTCTCTACATCCTTGGCTTTCGAGCCACTGGCACCCGCTGAGACAGTTTGATTAGAAAAAGGGGTGAGATTCCAAGGAATCTCAGTAGAAACATACGATCAACATATAAAATGCGAAAATTAAATATGCAATGCACCGTATTAAGTAAAATGAAAATTCATATCATCCGTGCGTGTACACAAAATTCAGGGCCAACTAACCCGTTGAAACCCCTGCATGTACCTCAGCCGAGTCATTGACTACAGCTAGGTAAGACCAGTGTACCTCAGCTAGGTCCTAGACCGCAGCTAGGTAATGTGCCTCCAGCACGTGTTCAGATCACAAAATACAGTAAAACGCATCATACAAATAGTCACATAGTATATGAGAGATAGTAGTCCCTACCTTAACCTCTTTCTTGTCTCAAAGGGCCCGCCTCGTAAAACGTGTCAACTAAAGGCGTCCAACTCAGTCCTAAAACATCAAATGTACAAGAAATAGGTTATAACCCATCCAAGTATCATTTTAGACATTTACATAGTGTTTCTTGTGGTTATATTAGCCTATGGTGAAAATTTACTAAAATGCCCCCGGGACCCCGGCCCCGCTGTACCCGGCCCGATGGCACGTTTTCCCAAATTTTTGACTAGGGCTATCCTGACATATTTTCGTCCAAGGAATCCATTTATGGAATCAAAATTACCAAATTCAATGTCAAATTACGAAATTGCCCTTGGCAGCCCTACTTTTAGGGTTTTAGGGGCGTTTCCGTAATTATGCTTTCTCAGCCTTTTCTGAAAAAGTGCCCAACTGTAACCCCACCTATTTTCACCCACTGAATCTAATGGAATCATCAAATCATTGAAAATCCAACTCTAAGACCCATTTACAATGCTGACCGAAATATATAGGTTTTAAGGGGAAAATTGGGGTTTTTCGGTTTCGGCTCCGTAAACAAGTTCCTTTCTACTCCTAACCACTTTATTGACTATTCCATTAGGTTACAACTACCATTTAGTACCAATTTTGGCAGCATAACAGCCCCACATACCCATTTCCAAAAATTAAAACCAATGGTAATCCGGCGAAATTTCACCGATTAAATTGCCCACAGCAGTTAGAATAGTCAATACAAAAGAGTTTGGAAGTTACCTCAAGCTCCTACTAGCTTTTCTCAAAGATGGCTGAAAACCCTAACTTTCAAAACACCAAATTTGAGCTTTTCAAACCTTAAAGAACAAAGAGGAGTAGTTTAGAGTCGGAGTTATACGCGTTAGGAGCGAAATCGTCGGAGAAATCGGCTTACCTTGTGATTTTTCTTCTATTTCTCTCTCTAAACTCTCTCAACCTTCTCTCTCTATGGTAACCAGGCTGCTGTGCGTGAATGAGCAGCTGAATGAGAAAGATGACTTATATTCTAATATCTCATAATATTATAATAATTGGCTTAATTTTCCAAAATTGCTAAAATCCAATTTTATGTACATAACTTCCTACATTCACGTAACCATGCCATCATGTCCAACCAATATTTTCTTCTTTATGCCACATGTAGGAGACACCTAGGGGTCCCTCCCTATGGTCTCAATTGGCTTCACAACTTGTTTCGGTTACGTATACACGTAAAGTCTCAATTTTGGTCAAAATTGCACTTTTTGCTCAAATTTTCCATAAATTCATATTAAATTGACCAAAATATTTCAAATATATTTTTAACCTTTATTTTCCTTAATTAATTGAAATTAACTTCAATTAATTGGAAAATAATTTATTTTGTGCTATTTTGGCAAAATTACGATTTTGCCAAAATTACGATTTTACCATTACCTTTCTAATCCAATTTCTTCTCTTATTTTTCTTTCACCAATTTTCATCTATTTTTGGACCAAATATTTTCTCTAATATTCCTTCATTTTTGGACCTTAATATTGGGCTTTTTAAATTACCCAAATTAATTCCATAATTATTTTTTGCCCAATTTCCCATGAAATTGAACATTTATGAAATTCATAAATTCCAAATTCATGAATATTCACCATTTTATTGAATTTCCAAAATAATTACAATATATTTGGTGAATATAAAATTTGGGGTGTTACAGGAACAGATCTTGAGTCTGAGACATCAGCAGCAAGGATAAGAGACAAAGGGGGTAAGGGTGTATCCACCCACCCAATAGGGCACACCCCCTTAAAAGCATTTGTAGCTAGGAGATCAGCTGCATTATTTCCCTTCCGAGGAGTAAAACTTAGAGAGAAACCAGCCTGTGATGCCATTAGATGCAAGATGTCTTCCAAAATACCTCTAACAAACCACTCACCAAAGGTAGCGTGACCTTTCAACAATCCCAGTACGAGAGTTTGACAATCGGATTCAAATACAACATTAACATTACCCATATCATGTGCAATCATCATGGCTCTCTTTAGGGCCAATGCCTCTGTCATAAAGGCCGAAAGTGATTTCACCTTGTCAACAAAGCCCCATTTAAATTCACCATTAGAGTCCTGACAAACAATGCCTATAGCAGCTGTCTTGTTCTGCTTGTGGAAAGTGCCATCAATATTGATTTTCAACACATGTTTGGGAGGCTCCCTCCAGTGGGCACTACCACAATTATTTGTATTACTTTCAGCATCCTGGTTGAATAGTTTACATGCCACCCAATATTCATGGGCTAGTTTCCTAGCATGCTCAATGGTTACCAGCGGATTGGGGTCCTTTCCATTAAATGCTTTGTCATTCCTCCCCTTCCAGATCAACCAAAGAATCCAGCTGGTTACAGTAATATCATAAACTGTAAAAGAACTAGCCATACCAAGAATGTCCCCCCACTAGTTTGAGAAGTTAGAAATACTACTGATATCCGTTTTTAGAGGGAGACCACTTCCAAACCATATACATCTCACCCAGTAACAGCGGAAAAACATGTGTTCCATGTTGGTGAACCCCTACAAATGCACCGTAATCCGAGTCACGTTTGAAGGACGCTATCCTTAAGAGCTATTCCGCGACCACCGGCTGACTGAAAGCGGCACTCCCCAGGATAAAACGTGTAACATCCCAAATTTTATTCACCAAGAATATATTGTAATTATTATATATATTCAATGAAATGGTGAATATTTAAGGCCAAAGGAATTAAATATTGAAAATTGAAAGTTGAATAGTATTTTCAGTGAAATCACCTGCGAGACAGTGAGATTGTCATATAGTTTTGGAAGCCAAATGATGACCAAAAATTATGAAATTTTACAGGGTGAAAGTAGACATCCTAAGCTTTAATTTGATAGGTCATATGACTCAATTGAAGCTATGTAAAAAAATATATGAATTTTTGAAGTTAATCCAGAAAATCTGAAAAGTTTCTGGAGCAGCGGTCAAAGATTGAAAATCTGGGAATAATATGATCCTAATCTAGACTCAATGAGGGTTCCATAGGCTTTGGAATCGCCTCGAAACGATGTCTACAAAATTAGTTATGATTTTTCAAAGTTAAGGCAGAAAATCTGCCAGAATTGGCATTATTCCGAAAATTTAAGAAATAAAGTAATCTTCTTTTTTTTTCTCTTAATTATTTTAGAAATTAAGGGATGAAGGAGGAGAAGACAAGTGTCAAAATCCAATGAAACCAAGTGTCAACACCACATGAAAGATTATGGAGATAATTGTTGTGTCATAAGTCCTTACTTATATCATAAGGATAGGTAGCCAACTTTTGTACCAATTGACTTGAGTAAATGGAAGGAACACTTGATTTAGTTGGAGCATAAGAGGAAGCACATTTTTGGCCAACCAAGGAATAAGGAAATGATAATCAAGGTTAAGTGTACACAACAGGGAAGTATGGCAAGGTTGAGTGCACATAAAAGGGAAGTATGGTGCAAGCATGGAGGCAAGTATGGTGGTTGGCATGTATCACTATAACAACCTTAGATGAGATCAATGGTTGGGAATCAAGGGAGCATTTTTATGAAGGCTTTCTCTTCCCTTCCCTTCATGCATTTTCGTTCAATATGGAGAGGGAGAGAGTTTGGAGAAACTTTGAAGAGTTAGAGGGAAGAGGAAGAAGAAATCTTAAGGTAAGAGTTGATTCTTAAGTTTTCATTGTAACATTTCCCCTAGATCCTTCTTTAAACCATGTTTCTTCATGAATCTATGATCTTGAAGACACCATTATTAGCTCAAGAAGTGAGAGAGGAGATGTCTAGAGAAAGAGAATTCAAGATCTCAAGAGGTAACCTCACAAGCTTTAGATCTAAACTAGTATGGTGTTGTTGTTGAGGTTTGTGTTTGGTTTTGGTGATTTTTGTCAAGTTTGTAAATTTGGAAAGCTATAACCCTAAGGGGTTATGCTGCCCAAATTTCTTTGAATCATGATTAAGAAGTGTTTATTTGAGTTAATAAAGGATTAGAAGTGGAAAAGTATAAGTTTTAGAAGCTAAAACACAAAACTCCATTTTTCCAATTTTTGACCAATATTTCGGCCAGCACATATATGAGGGAAGGAGTTTGATTTTCATGACATAAATGGTTCCATTGGATTCAGTGGGCAAAAATAGGTGGGGTTACAGTTGGTCACTTTTTCTGTAGAAGCCAAAAAAGCATAATTACGAAAATGCCCTTGAAATCCCTAAACCGTGGTTGTCAAGGGTATTTTCGTAATTTGACACTGAATTTGGTGATTTTGAGCCCAGAAATGGATTCCTTGGGCGAAAATATGTCAGAATAGGCTTAGTCAAATTTTTGAAAAAACGTGCCATCGGGCCGGGTACGACGGGGCCAAGCCGGGGTCCAGGGGCATTTTGGTAAAATTTCACCATAGACTAATATAACCACCAGAAATACTATGGAAGTGTCTAAACTGTACATTTGACGTTCTAGGATTGAGTAGAGAGCCTGAGGGATTGGCACGCAAATCGAGGCATGTTATTTGAAGATCAGGGAAGGGCGATTAAGATTGGGGAACTTACCTCTCTTGCATGTATTTGATATTTGTGCTGGTGTATTAATGCATGTTATTGCTTTGCCTGATATGTGAAACATATATGAATAATTGAAGCTCTGTTTCTGTTTATGCTATGGCCATACGTATGTTGATTGAAATATTGAGCACGCAGATATGTCATTGTGTGAGCATGAGTTATGTAATGCAAGCATGTCATGCATTAAGCACTTATCTTGCATGTATATTGGTATTACTTTCCTACTGAGATTCCCCAGAATCTCACCCTTCCCTACCAACAATTTAGATAGGAAAAGACATACGTATGCTGAGAACAATAAAGAGAACCGTACGAAGGGGATTGCGGTGGTGGAGTGAAGATGAGAAGATGTCTCCATTCACTGAGACGTGTTTAGACACCCATGTAGCGCTATGAGGCTACGTTAATTGAAATTATCAAGTACGAACCCGTATGGGGAATTTCCGTAATCGCGCACATAATATCAGTATATCTATGTTATTCCTGTGTTGCTCATTGAACTGCGTATCGTTTCCGCAAATACTCTGAAATAGGTGAAAGTAAAATGAGGGTGTGACAAAACAGATTCTTCCTGCAAACACAGGGCAAACAGAACAGCAAAAACGGAAACAACTACAAGGTAGAGAGAACAGAGGGATGTCAGAGAGGAAGAGAGGGCTCAAATGTCTAAGCTGGGTGCCTGAACCTCTTGCAGGCAGTGCCTTTTATAGGCCTCCATGCATTTGAACGTTGGGCAATATTTTAATCCGAATAAATACATTAAACCGCCGGTTACACAATAATAAAACCACACAATGAGGCCATTTCTAAACATTGAAGGACTATATACGTTTGGCAATTTAATATAGACGTTTGGCAATTTTAAAATATACGTTTAGCAATTTTAAAATCTGACCCATGACCTCTGTAACGGAAATACTGATGCTTCAAAATTCAGATGCCTCAAAACTGGGTTTTTTCGGTAAGTCATTTTCACAAAAATAAATTGTAGATTTTTCCAAAACATTTGATAAAAAGTGTTCAATCCCCATTTAATTCACGCGCAGGAGGGGGGAAATCGCCAGATTTCCACTATGTTTGCCTCCTGGTGGCCCTTTGTTGTGTGCGCAAGCCCACTCTTCCTCTTGGCCCATTTACTAGCCCAACTTCACAAGGTGTAATATATACACTAGCATTCTCTCTTTCTCAAGCAATGTGGAACTTGTTCCATTTGACACACCCACATATAGCTTATATCTCCAACAATCCCCCACATGTGTCAAAAGGAACGCCTTCAGTTTAGTTGCACACACGGGTATAACGATTGTATCTAGTGGTCCTTAGGACTATGAATTAGACCTAGACTAATAACACTTAGTACACAGAGATGTCAGTGGTCCTATGGACTATGAACTCACATCTCTTAGGCGTATATTAGAGGCATTAGAAGTCAGATTATACCCCCACATTTCGCTGTTAACGCTGTTTTGCACGTTAAGACGGCCATGCACGTGCCTGGTTCATAACGAATGCTCTAGAGATTTTGCCACGATCTCATAGGAGCGGCCCCACTCCACATTCGTAGAGGTGATTTCATTAAATGTACCTGCAATGAGCACACCATTCTGTAGAATTATGAAATCATTAAGAGCTTTGCTCATCCTGACTAAAATGCATTCTAGCACATTCTTGGCATCATAGGAAGGGACTAACAATTTACTTTAGTGCTAGCAGAACTAACTCACGACTTGTTCTTACCCATTGAACCTCCTTCATAGGATCATCAATCACAGAGGTTGGGTTGCCATCGCTGTTAATTTCTTATAGGCTTAAGTCCCATTCCCCTCGATGAATCAAGGATTTATTTCCTTCCCAGGGATTTTATAAACGGATTCGCAAGGTTCACAGCTGACCTTACATAATCGATTGAGATTACACCATTTTTGAGCAGCTTCCTTATTATATTATGTCTCAATCGAATATGTCTACTTTTACCATTAAAGGTTTTATTTTTAGCCGTAGCTATCGCAGATTGGCTATCACAATGTAAAGACATTGATGGTGTTGGTTTTTCACCTAGTGGGATATTCACTAAGAAGTTTTTCAACCACTCAGCCTCAGTACCAGTCAGCTCCATAGCAATAAACTCAGAATCCCTTGAGGAACTAGTTAAGATAGTTTGTTTGACTGACTTCCACGTTATGGCACCACCACCAAGAGTGAACACATAGCCACTAGTGGATTTTCTCTCCTCTGAATCTGAGATCCAGTTAGCGTCACTGTATCCTTCCAATACAGCGGGAAATCCACTATAATGAATACCATAATTCATGGTACCTCTCAAGTATCTCAATACTCTTACCAGAGCCTTCCAATGCTCATTGCTTGGACAATGAGGATATCTGCTCAATCTACACACAACATATGCTATGTCTGGCCTGGTATAATTCATTAAATGCAACAGACTCCAAATAATCTGTGTATATTTAGATTGAGCAATTGGTTATCCTCTATTTTTCTTTAAATGCATATTAGGATCATAAGGAGTATTCAAAGGAGACTCGTTAAATAGTTCAAACTTTCTCAAAATTTTCTCAATGTAATGTTCTTGAGAAAGTATGATACCATTATCATTCCTTATGATCTTTACACCCAAACTCACTTTGGCTTCACCTAAATCTTTCATATCAAAATTAGAAGACAAAAAATGTTTTGTCTCGAGCACAACACTCATGGTAGTACCAAAAATAAGTATGTCATCCACATATAAATAAATAATCACACAATTATTGTTTACAAGTTTTGTATAAACACATCTTTCTACCTCAATAGTAGAGAAACCACCACCTAACAAAACTTGATCTAGTTTTTCATGCCATTGTTTAGGCGCTTGTTTCAAACCATACAATGATTTAACAAGTTTACAAACTTTATTTTCTTGCCCAGGAATAATACACCCTTCAGGTTGCACCATATAAATCTCCTCTTCTAAATCACCATTTAAAAAAGCTGTTTTAACATCCATTTGATGAATGAAAAGATTATGGATAGAAGCTAAGGCAATTAGGATTCTAACAGAAGAAATCCTAGTTACAAGAGAAAAGGTGTCAAAATAATCAACATTCTCTTTTTGAGTATACCCTTTTGCTACCAATCTAGCCTTGTATTTATCAATAGTTCCATCAGGAAAATATTTTTTTCCTAAAAACTCATTTACAACCAATAGGCTTTGCTCCTGGAGGTAAGTATACCAAAACCTATGTTTTATTTTGATTTAAAGAGTCAATTTCAGCTTTTATTGCTTCTTTCCAAAAAGATTCATCTCAAGAAGAAATAGCTTCATAAAATTTGTTTTGTTCCTCTTGTACCAAGTAAGTGTAAAAATCATCTCCAAAGGATGTTTGTTTTCTTTGTCTTTTACTTCTCCTTAAATCTTCAACCAAAACTTTATTTGAATTTTGTTCAAAAGAAGCAGAGGAATTTTCAATTCTATTAGGAACATGCTCAACCTTCAAAGGAAATATATTTCAAAAAACTCTACATCTTTTGTTTCAACAATTGTATTGTGATCTAAAACATCACTTTTTAAAACCAGAAAATGATAAGCAGCACTTTGTTGAGCATATCCAATAAACATACAATCAAAAGTTTTAGAACCAAATTTTCTCTTTTTAACATCTGGTAGTAAAACTTTAGCAAGACACCCCTACACTTTCAAATATTGGAGATTAGGCAAAAAACCTTTTCATAATTCATAAGGCGTCTTCTTAGTTTTCTTGTGAGGTATTCTATTTTGTAGAAAACAAGCAGACACAAAGCTTCACCCCACAAGTTATTAGGTGCTGCAGAACTTACTAGTAAAGCATTCATCATTTCTTTTAAAGTTCTATTTTTCCTTTCTGCAACACCATTAGACTCAGGTGAATAAGGAAGAGTTACTTCATATATTATACCTTCTTTTTCACAAAAATCGTTTAGTAATAAATATTCCCCTCCTCTATCTGATCTAACTCATTTAATCCTTCTATTTAATTGGTTTTCTACTTCTACTTTGTTTAAAAGAAATTTGTCAAACAATTCATCTTTATTTCTCAATAAATATACTTTAGCATATCTTGAAAAATCATCGATGAAGGTGATATAATACCTTTTACCTCCTCTGATTTCAGTTTGTTTTAAATCACCTAAATCGGTATGAATCAAGGACAATAACTCAGTTTCTCTTTGTGTAGGAAAATGTGTTCTCTTGGTTAACTTAGTCTCTACACAAACCTCGCATTTACTTTAAGAGTCATTTTTAGTTTTAGAAATCAGCCCTAGATTTTATAGCCTCTTAATATAAGATTTATGACCATGTCCTAATCTAGCATGCCATATATCATAGGAATCAATCAAGTAAGCAGAAGAAGATGCATTCTCATTCATTTCAGAAATACTAAGAACAAATAATCCCTTATTACAATAGCCCTTCCCAATAAGAACATTATTCTTAGTCATGACAATCTTGTCAGACTCAAAACATACCTTAACCCCAGCTTTCCCAAGCAATGCCACAGAGACTAAGTTAGCTATGACTTCAGGTACATGTAGCACGTCATTCAATGCCAATGTCTTTCCAGATGTGAGCTTCAATACCATCCTCCATTTTCTATGAACCTTAGCGGTTCGAGAGTCAGCCAGACAAACGTGGTCTTCCCCTTCTTCAAAGGAGGTAAACATCTCTTTGTTTGCACATATGTGTTTGGTAGCTCCTGAGTCTACCACCTAATTCTTTACATCAGAGACAAGAAGGGCTTGTGACACCACAGCAACAATGATTTCTTCATCACTGCTATCATCTCCTTCAACCAAATTCACATTTGGCTTAGGAGGATTTCCACCCTTTTGGGAGTTATCTTCCTTAGCCCTTTTCCTACACTGAGCTGTATAATGACCTGGTTTTCCACAGACAAAGCAACTTCCTGTCTTCTTCTTGGGGTTAGTATCCTTGGGCTTGAAGTAAGGTTTCTTATTTTTATTCTTTTTGTTTTTAGAGTCGTACCTCTTGTTGTGCGGCTTTTCCTCAACTAAGTTTGCTTTAGCAGCCATCTCTTTGCCTTTTGCAGCTTGTATCGCCTTTCTGTTGGTATCTTCAATGATAATATGAGTGATCAAATCATTCAAGGATAACAGTTTCTGTTTGTGTTTTAGTTGTTGCCTGTAGTCATTCTATGATACTAGCAGCTTTTTGATCAGTACTCCAGCCACGAACTCATATGGTAAATTGATCTTCTCAGCCCGAAGCTCCTCATTCAACTTGTGGTATTCATTGATCTGGAGTTTGATGTCTTTGTCATCTGTTATCTCCCACTTGTAAAAGTTTCCTATCACGAACTTCTGCTATCCAGCATCCTCAGCAGTACACTTGAGGATAAGTGATCCTCATATCTCATTTGCTTCTTTGTAAACACGGCACACATCGAACAGATCATTAGATAAAGTAGTGATAAGAGTATGTCTGCAAACCTTGTTAGCATAGGCCCAAGCATCCTTCTGGGCTTAGTCAGCATCTGGGGATGGTGCAGATTGTGTAAGTGCATCAGCAACTCCATGCATGTCAAGAATAGTGTAGACACATTCCTGCCAGCGTCTGAAGTTCTTCCCTTCAAACTGTTCGATCTTGGAAATGTCTGAAAACTGCCTGGGCATAGGCACTGCCATCAGAATAGGACCAGAACCAGTGTTGTTAGCTTCGGAAGTAGCAACATTGTTAGGTTGAGTACTGGTTCCAGAACCGATAGGAGGAACAGAAGTCATATTAGCTCTTAAGATTTCATAATTCTGCGGAATGGTGTGCTCATTGCAGGTACATTTAATGAAATCACCTCTACGAATGTGGAGTGGGGCCGCTCCTATGAGATCGTGGCAAAATCTCTAGAGCATTCGTTATGAACCAGGCACGTGCATGGCCGTCTTAACGTGCAAAACCGCGTTAACAGCGAAATGTGGGGGTATAATCTGACTTCTAATGCCTCTAATATACGCCTAAGAGATGTGAGTTCATAGTCCATAGGACCACTGACATCTCTGTGTACTAAGTGTTATTAGTCTAGGTCTAGTTCATAGTCCTAAGGACTACTAGATACAATGGTTATACCTGTGTGTGCAACTAAGCTAAAGGCGTTCCTTTAGACACATGTGAGGGATTGTTGGAGATATAAGCCACATGTGGATGTGTCAAATGGAATAAGTCCCACATTGCTTGGGAAAGAGAGAATGCTAGTGTATATATTACACCTTATGAAGTTGGGCTAGTAAATGAGCCAAGAGGAAGAGTGGGCTCGCGCGCACAACAAAGGGCCACCATGAGGCAAACGTAGTGACAATCCGGCGATTTCCCCCTTCCTGCGTATGAATTAAATGCAGATTGGGCACTTTTTATCAAATGTTTTGGAAAAATCTTTGCCTCCTAATGGCTCTTTGTTGTGCGCGTGAGCCCACTCTTCGTCTTGGCCCATTTACTAGCCAAACTTCACAAGGTGTAATATATACACTAGCATTCTCTCTTTCCCAAACAATGTGGGACTTGTTCCATTTGACACACCCTTATATCTCCAACATTCCAGAGTCTCACTAGCACAGTTGAATACCGGGCACAAGTCTGTAACCCCACATCGTCTTCTCATTAGCAGATCTTTGGTAGCTATAACATTGGAGAGGCACCGCCAAATGAAATTGGCAATTCGAGGGAGTGCCTTGATCGACCAAGTTTCTTTCCAAACAGCACCCATTATTTGCTGTGATGTGGATGCTCTAGGGACACTTGGATTATCTATGAGCATTGTGTGCTTGTATCCCTTTTTTGCCTTGTAGATACCATCAGTAGCGATCACCCAGGCCACTTTATCTTCTTGCGTGTTCTCTGCCAATGGAATACATTTGATATCTTCAAGTTGATCTTCACTGACTATTCCAATGAGCTTACTCACATCCCATTGTCTGTTCTGGGTGTTAATAAGTTCCGAGACTCTGGCATCAGAATTTTTCAATTCCTCATCAGTTGTTTTAAGGGAGCGAGTAGAGCTGTTTGGTATTATATTCATAAACACATATTGAACTCAAGATAATCAGTTAATAATCTATCATCATGGTACTAAGTATATCCATAATTACTTATAATCTAATATTATTATTTATTATCTAGTCTAGTATTATATATAGAAAAGTAGACCGCCGTAAGTGGGACTACTGTGAGAAAAATTTCTGTAATTATGTGCTTCGTGATCTATTTCGCACGACTGTCTACTTCGAAATTAGGTTTGATAATTTATTTTATATTTGTTTGAAAATAATATAATCAAGTCACAAATAAATTAATATAAATATTTCTGTTTTAAATGATTGAGTAAAACGTTGTAAATAAATATCATATTGTATAGTTTGCAAAACAAATCATATTGTATACTATCAATAATATATGATATATTGTTAATAATTTATTTTTATATACACAATAGTTGTGAATCAAACCCTCAACTATTTACTTGAGGACAAGAATCCCAACTATTGATGGCGCAAACAAAATATGTCTATCATGATTTTCCCCCGTTATCTTCTCTAATTAAATCTTGTTTTATTTGTAATTTTATAATTCTATATAAAAAAAGGGTTAAGGAGTAGATTTACCAATAAAGTTTTAAGGAATGAGCGTCTAGTATAATTATGTTTTAAATGAGGCAAAAATACACATAAGAAATTAAAAGTGAAGCATCCAGCACAAAACCGTTAAATTTGACCTAACGACGTTAAATTATAAGAGAAGAAAGCCCATAACGGCATTAGGTCAAATTTAACGGTTTTGTACTGGATGTTTCACTTTTAATTCCTTATGTATATTTTTGACTCTTTTAAAACATAATTGTGCCAGGCACTCATTCCTTAAAACTTTATTGGTAAATCTACTTCTTAATCCTAAAAAAAAAAAGAACCTTTTATATGGTGTTTAGACTTGATTTTATATGGTGTTTAGACTTGATATGAGAATCAGTTGAATATCTACACTATCTTTTTATATCCTCATTTTTTATCGGCAAATTTCATATACCATTTGCCTCATGATTTTTTAGTCAGTGTCATTGATGACGACATGCCGGTGAATGAGCTATTAACAGTAACCATTTTCCCCCTCATAGATTAGTATCTTCTTAAATAATAGTGTCATGGTGTGAGTCTGTGTGTGTAATGTTGGGTCATATATTAGCTATAGGCCTCTGTTATTAAAAGGTCAACTATATGTTTCAGTTTATATATCTCATACACATAGCAAGCATGTTTAAAAAATACAATTTAGGAAAATTTTCAATAACTTGTTTTTTTGGTAATGAAATATCCACTACAAGAAAAAATGGATTCAGCAACAGACTAACAGGATCATTCAAAACAAACATTTAGGAAAACAGAATCTCCAAATTGATCATTTAGTGGAGAGGCCCACATAATCAGTGGGTCCATAAGGCTGAAAAAGTTCTGCAAAAAGACCATTTTTCCTTCTGGGGTTACATCCCATGTCCTTGCAAAGTTGGTCATTGTACCAGATATTACAATTTCCAATACATGACTTCCAATAATACCTCCCACCATATAGTTTCATATTATCTTCCCAGATTTTAACTTCCTTTTCCATTTCTCTCACACTGGGCAGCTCAATGATTCCATCCAGAAAGCTCGCTAGCCACTTGCACTTCATTTCAGAAGCATACAGATTTGAGAGTCCCTCTGCAAATCCTATTATTGCTACTTGTGGGATTCTAGCATGAAGTATTTGTCTGTAATGGCACAACATATTCAAAATATTTGATCAATTTTAGATATTATACCTCTGCTTAGTTCTTGCTCCATCCGGTTTTTAATGTAAAATCTATTTATCTAATTTGATTAGATTAAGAAAATTAGTTAATATTACATATTTCTTTCTAAAACACTCTAATCATCTTCCTTAATTTCTTTCATCTATCTCTTACTTGATTATTGTTCAAGGAGCATCAATTAGGGTAAATTAGGAAAATATTGATAAATATGTTAAATAAGTCTTACATTTAGGATCGAGATCAACTCCCTAATTAGTTCCTACGTTATAAATCGGAGGGAATAGAATCCTATCTTTGAATGATAAATGGTCAAACCTGTATAAAGGAACTGAGGAGGTAGCTGAGGGGGTGATGCGATTTTGGAATATTGGAGATTTGAATATGTTTCTGAGCTTTTGGTCACCTTTGAACCCTGTAGCAAGAATCACTAGATCTGTCTCTAATGGTTTAGATTCTCCATCAATGATTAAACCTTCTTTGCAGAACCTAAAGCCCTGTGATCTCTTAACAATGATGCTTCCTTCTTCCACTTTGTCATAAAAATTTTGAGGAAGCATTCCAATCTGACATGAAGATAAGTCTTGAAGAAAGCTGTGACTAGGCACCAATCCTAACTTGTCCAGTGGCAGCTTCCATCTTAAGTTTGATTCAGCTAACTTTGAGACTGCCCATCTCTGAAAATGCACAGAAGAATCATCATCAGCATGAAGATGATTTATTTGTTTGTGAGTTATATATCTGCATAGGGATATGTGATTTGCAGGATTTACCAATGGAGACAACAAAGTAGCCACAAGGCTAAGGAAGAAGGATTCACCAGGCTTATGAACTAAAAGCTCTGAGAAGCGATTGAAGTACAAGTATCCAAGATTGGTTCCCCAGATATTAGCATCTGGTTGTAACCAGTGTGGTGTCCTTTGAATCATTGTACAGGGATGTTTTATTCCTGTATAGAAAGCATTCAAAGGTATAACTTTTTACTCCTTTGGTCCTACTTATAACTTAAAAGTCACTTCCACCATATTTCACACAGAATAAGAAAAATATTAAATCTCATTAACCATATCTTAAAATTTAACAACTTTCTAACTTAGCCCTATGTTAATATACAATATACCACGAAACAAAATCACATGATAATAAATGAGCGGTAGAATTGTACCTTCATCTGAAAAAACTAATCATATGACTTGTAAAGAGGACCAAAACAAACATTCTCTCTCGGCCCTATAAGTAGTATTACATGAGTATTTGTGATTTGTAGGAGGGCAAGAAGAGAAGGTATTAGTATATTACCATTTGCACATGCACACTCATCTGCTATATCATAGGCAGATTTCTGAGAGCCAACTACTGTTACTCTCTTTGATTTGATCAATTGAGCAGCATCCTCATTTGCCATTGAAAATAACTCCATAGAGTGCATGACCTGACCTTTGAACACTTCTGGGCCTTGTCCAGTAGGGAACTCAGGTATGTTTGGTACACCACTATATTTTCCAATGCACAGAACCACAAATTCAACCTCACACACCTAAACAAAACATCCCACATTGTAGATAAACAGTATAACTCATTATTTTTCCAGATTCTGTACAAAGCAGATATGTATCTGTGATTTGTATGTAAATACCTACCTCTGTGGAAAGAGTCTTGGTGTCTTGCACTTGAAGGTGCCATTTTCCCTTAGAACCAAAGGGCTTGCCAGTTCCACCCCACAAACCCCAAGACTGGGTAATTTCTTCAGTAACCTCGCCTACACAGTCAATATCAATGACTTTGGAGTTGAATCTGATGTAAGATAGGATCCCAAACTTTTGAGCATAGGAATCTAAATACTGCAAAACCTGAAGGCTACTTGGATACTCATCTTTGACAGAAGAATCCCATGGAAAATCTGAAAACCTGTAAGCTTCCTTGCTGTTCTGAAGCTTGGTAGATTCAATGGTGTGCCTCCAGAGTCCTCCTATGCCATCTTCAGCTTCAAAGACGACAGGTTGAAATCCCTTCTCTGATATGTATTTGCAGGCAAGAAGGCCACTGATTCCTGCTCCTATAATCCCCACTCTTCTTTCCATACTTTTGTTCTCTCTCTCACTGATGATTTGAGCATAATAATTTTAATAAGGTTTAGATTTATATTTATGATTCACAATGGTCAACACATGTTGGTACTGTTGTGTTTGTTTATCATTATAAACTACGGCTTTCGAGGTTTGCGTTTCTCGATTGAGTTTGATTTTTCAGAGTTTTAGGGTCTGTTTGGTGTGAGGGAATTGGAGGGAAGGGGAGAGGAGGGAAAAATTTGTTGAGTTGAATTTAAAACAATTAGAGAAATGGGGTTAAAAATTTTTAATTCATATTTCTTACTCTTTTATTTTACATATCCTCTTTATTAAAATTTTATTACCCTACTTCTTCAATCTTTTAAAATTCAACTCATAAAAATTTTACCTCCCCTCCCCTTTCCTCCAAATCCCTCACCACACAGAGGAAAAGGGGGAGAGGAGGAGACAGGAGGGATTTTAACGTAGAGGAGCGGAGGGATTTGGATATTACTTTGTTTGATTTAGGAGGGGGAGGGGAAATTTTTAGGATTTGGATTTAAAAAAATAAAAAAAGTGAAGTTATAAACTTTCAATAAAGATAAGATATAAAATAAAAAAGTAAAAAAATTAATTAAAATTTTATAACCCAACTTCTCTAATTTTTCTAAATCTGACTTATAAAAATTTCCCCTCCCCTTCCTTTCTCTCCATGTCCCTCCTGCCAAACATACCCTAATAGTTTATCAAGGTTCATGAACCCGGATCGGGCACCGAACCGCCCGAAGTACTGGGGTAAGGGTCAGTGGATCAGATCGAGGCCAAACCGGTAATAAATTAAAGATTTTAGGCTTATTAATATGAAATTCTAAAAAAAATTAAAAAAAAAATAGTGACCCGGACTGAATGCCGAACCGGACCTGTTTACTGACCGGTTCGCCTGTTTCCGGGCTGGATTGACTGGTCCAATCCGGGTTCATGAACAATGGTTTATCATGACTTTTTTATTCTTTTTGTTTTTTTGTTTTTTTTTTTTTGTTTTTGCTCAAATTTGATTCTTTTTGTATTGAAAGTTCAACTAGTGAGACTTTTAGACGTAAGTGCTCTTCTTGAGAAAACCTTTTGGCTTTTTGTTTCCCTTGGAAAAATCACAGTGCAGGTACCTATAATTATACTTTTCTTCCATTTTTAATTTAATATCTATGCGTTTTTATCTTTTAATTAAATCATTGACTTTGTTTTGTTACCCTACTTTGATCCAGCACAAGAGCCAACAGTACTAACAAAGTAATTTTTTAAATGATTTAATTAAGAGAGAAAAATATATAAGTATCAAATTAAAAATAAGAAAATCTCAATTAAATCCTATTGAAATATCATAATCCGGATTTAGGCCTACATTTTTTAAAAATTTCTAATCAGGCCAAGAGATCTAATTAAAGATTTACGAATCTTAAAAATTTACTTCAATATCCCTGAATGTTTAGCCCATTTCCTCTCTAATCCTCTTACTCCTCATCCTTCTCTCTTTCCCTCACATCATCTAACACCTACCATTTGAAATTTTCTCTAGCTACATTAGCTTAGCAACTTTCAAGATAGTCCTTCATGTGTTAATCTACTGGTGCAACCCACCATATTATTTTGGTAATTAAATTTATAAGTCAGAAACAAAGAAAAATTACTTCGGGTGCTCATGGACGAGACTTTGCGAGAGTATTGAAAATAGAATCAATACTATAGCTACTTGCAAAGTAATTTTTCCTTTTTTAACCATCAATATTTTTTGTTGAAGAAAATTGAAGCAAAGTATTAGATGATTACATCCATTAAACAATTTGAAAATATTTTAATATTTAATAGATTTTTTTAGTATAATTTAATAGATTTTTTATGAAAGATCAAAATGCATTAATAAAAGGAGCAGTACTATATTTTGTTGTTCAATTTTTCCCTTAAAGGCAAAAAAAGTTTGTTAAGTGAAGGTAGGAATTTGCTAACATAAAAATATAAGTATATTATCATCACAGTGGAATGAATTTTTTTTAAGCTCGGCCTTTTGGCTATGATCGAGTTATTGGCCAAACCTTTCCAACCCGCATTAGAACATGCAATTTAGCTATTAAAGTTAACCCAAAGTACAGTAAAGTCCTAATGCATAGGGCAGGATGCTATAAGGGCCCGTTTGTTACGTAGAATTGATTCAGATAGATATGAAAATAGATATGGATATGAAAATGAATATGGAAATAAGGTTTAAAAGTGTATTTGGTATGTCATGGAATTAAGATCTAATTTTTACATGAAAAGACCAAAATGTCCCTCTAGATTAAAAAAATAATAAAATGTTCCCCAAAATCCCATTCCTACGAAACTCGCTATGTGAGCTGGAATATGAAATATCAGTCAAAAGCTTCCTTTTTTTTTGTCAAAAACGCTTCCATTGAATACCCAGAAAAGCAATAGCATCGAAGTGAGTCTTTGTCGAAACTGAAAATCAAATCGAAGCTGAAAAACAATGTCCATCCTTGATCTATCTTTTCCTATCTGTTTTTTTGTTCAAATCGAAGTGGGTCTTTGTCAGCGATGAGCTTGAAGCTAAAGTTGTGGTTCTCCACAACTTGAAAAATCAATAGCATCGAAGCCCCATATCTCATGTCGAAGCTGAAGGTTGCCGGAGAAAGAGAAGGAGAAGATGAAGAACCGAGAATAATTGAGGATGAGTCTCTGTCGCAGGGGGCTAGAGGTGATCATCGTCGTCGCCATCATAGGTGGTTGGAGGTTAGTGATGAGGTGATGGGCTTAGGGTCTAACGAGTGACGAAGATGAAGAATGTAGGGGTAAAATTAGAATTTCATGAAATTTTTCATAATTCCATGGGTTGAATGATGGAGCCAAATTCCATCAAATTTGATGGAATTGGCTTCCACATGGAAGCCAATTCCATGACCCATTTTGTGTACCAAACAGACTCACTTGGAAATCAATTCCATTTCCATATCCATCTATCCCAATTCCAGCGTACCAAACGGGGCCTAAGGCTATAGGAAGATTGAATTATGCTCTAACAGATGTTAGTATATTTTCTCAGTGTGCTTCCTCTCTCTTTCAGTCTCTCCCTGTCTTCTTAATAATGGTATCCAAGTTTTGCCCGCAATAGTATAATCATTTGGTTGTAACCATTCATTTAGGGAGTTAGATTCAACTGACAATAGATAAATAGTATAAAGTCCCATATGTGTATCTATTATGAATTGTTGAATAAGAAGTACGTTTTTTTCTTAGTTTATTTTTTCTTTCTCTCCCTTTCTTCCTAGCTCTGATACCATTGTTAGGAAGAAAGGGAGAGTGTCAACACCCGTTCCCATTTCGATATTCGAAGAGTAGTAAAGACGAAATTCAATGGGCATACAGAAAAGTACCATTATACTGATAAAAATATTCGTTTACAATACCGATATCGTTCGTCAACAAAATACAGAAAAATACAGCAGAAACCTAATATTTACAATTTTCGTCAGAATACCAAAACATAGACTAAATATAACCCCTATATTGTCCTCGCCTCGTGACACGTGCCGCTCACTTTCCGGTGTCTACGTCCTTGCCCTTTTGCCCACTGGTACCCGCTGAGATATTTGTTTTTGAAAAAGAGTGAGATTCCGAAGAATTCCCGTAGAGATATACAATCGACAAATAAAATGTGAAAATTAAATATGCAATGCACTATATTAAGCAAAAATGAAAGTTCAATTCGATTCATATATATTTACCTCAGCCGAGTAACCGACTACAGCTAGGATTTCCGATAATATGCCTCAACTGAGTCTTCGACCACAGCTAGGATTTTCCGATATACCATTGTTGGGTAGCGAATCACAATTAGGTACTGTGCCTCTAGCACACAATCATATCATAAAATACAGTAACAAATACATATAATTATTCACATAGTGTATGAAAGATGGTAGTCCCTACCTCAAAGTTTGTTAAATCCCTTTTTCAGTGTGCCTCAAAAAACGTGTTGTTCCGGCGTTCGACTCGGTCCTAAAATATTAAATGTACCAGAAATAGGTCATAACCTATCCAAGTATCATTTTAGACTCTTCTATAGTGTTTCTTATGGTTATATGTCTATGGTGAAATTTCACCAAAATGCCCCCGGGACCCCGACCCGGCCCTATCGTACTCGGCCCGATGGCACGTTTTTCTAAAATTTTGACTAAGGCTATTTTAACATATTTTCGCTCAAGGAATCCATTTCCAAGCTTGAAATTACCAAATTCACTATCAAATTATGAAAATACCCTTACAAACCCTATTTAAAGATTTCAGTGACGTTTTCATAATTATGCTTTTGTTGCCTCTACCGAAAAAATGCCCAACTGTAACCTCACCTATTTTTTCCCACTGAGTCCAATGGAACCATTTATTTCATGAAAATCCAACTCCTACTACCAGTTCTGGTTCTGGCCGAAAGTTGAAGGAAAAAATAGAAAAATGGAGCTTTGTGTTTTAGCTTCCAAAACTTGTACTTTTCCACTTTTAGTCCTTGGTTAACTCATTTAAACACTTCATAATCATGATTTAAAGGATTTTTAGGCAGCATAACCCCTTAGGGTTATAGCTTTTCAAATTTCATAACTCAACCAAAAATCACATAAACCAACCAACCATTACCAACTACAACTTCATACTAACATAAAGTTGATATTAGTACAATTACCTCTTGATTCTTGGTGTTTCTCACTCTAGGATTCTTCTCTCTCTTCCTCAACCTTGAAGAATAGCTTGCTAAATCATGATTTTCATGAAGAACAAGAGATTAGAAGATGAACTACACAAGATAAAAAGCTTAGTCACTTGAAAAACAAGCTCTTACCTTAGCCCTTACTTCCTCTTGCTCTCTAAATCTCCAAAGAAACTCACAAGCTCACTCTCCCTCTCTTCTCCTTGCCTTTGCCAAAATGTGCCTTGAAAGAGGAAGGGAAAATGTTTAATTAAGTTAGTTATCTTTCTTCCTAACCCTTGATTTAATCAATGGTTGTGACTGCTCCACTTTGCATGCACCATCCCTCCAACCATACCTCACACCATACCCTCTTACTTTATGCCATCCCTTCACATCATTTGGGTCCAATTGGATTGGGACTAAATCCCTTCTAGTTACACAAACATCCATCCTTTTCCTTACTCTAACTAAATCCATTTCTTCTCCCTTATTTTCATGGTTGGATGAATTTTAGGGAAGGAAGAGAAGAACAATGTTTTTCATACATTCCATAATTCATATAATTGAATTATGTATAATTCCCCCTAATTTCACAATTTTTGAATTATCCCATCAAGAATAATCCAATTATACATTTTCCTTTATTTTCCTTAATTAATTGAAATTAACTTCAATTAATTAGAAAATAATTAATCTTAGGTTAAATTGACAAAATTGTGATTTTTCGATCACCTTTGTAAATTAATTCAATTCTTGAATTAATTTTTTGATTTTCTTATGAACATGCATATTTCAAAATTCACAAGATTCAAATTCATAAATATTCATCATTTTATTGCATTACTCAAATAATTACAATGCATATTTAGTGAATAAAATTTGGGGTGTTACAGAGAGCGAGCATCGATTCTTGGTTCCTTACATATCCTTTTTGGGTAAGGTTTAAATTTTGCATCTTATGATTTCCCCTGTCTATATATTAAGGAATTTTTGCATCCTTAGCAGTTGGCAGCTTTGATATTCAACTGTGTTGCATGGTAAATGAAAGTTGGTAACAGCTAATAAAATGTTGGTAATGCCTATATAAAAATTGTAAATGACCTGAATGTATGAATTTTGGTAAGCGAAAATTGGTGATACCTTATGAAATTCTGGAAAAAAATAAAAATTGTGAATAACTTGAAAGTGTGCCTTTGTTACTAAAGTTGGTAATACCTAGAGCCGGGAAAACGGGCCGAGCCCGTCGGGCCGGCCCTTTTAGGTCCTGGCCCTTCAAGGGCCGGGCTTGTAAATTGTAGCATCAAAAGGAAGTCGGGCCTAAAAGGGCCAGCCCTGTAGGGCCTCGGGCTTAAAAAGGCCGGCCCTGGAGGGCCTCGGGCCGGCCCTCTAGGCCCGTTTATTTTTTATTTTTTTTACTTAGAAAGGAACCATGTTACATTTTTGAATTACCTTATTGAATTTATATATCACTCTGTCCTCATATTGTATAGAGTATGATTTTTAAGCATATTGTTTTGTCTAATTGAATCATATTGTGATTTTTGAGTATGATTTTTGAGTATATTGTTCTACCTATTTAGACTAAAATCATATTATATACTATTCTGCCTGATAGAGTATGATTTTTTATGGAGGTTGTAATTATTTTACTACTTAAACCTACTGCTCAAAGTGAAACACAATCAAATGTCCTTGAAATTGATGATAGTGGCGAAGAAGGTGAAAATGATAGTCGTCATACTCATGTTGTTGAGAGGTTAGAGTATTTAGCTTCTTGCCTTCTTATACTTTGACATTTATGTGAGTTATTTATGGACATGATTTTACCTTTGATTATACATTAGTAACTGTGTTTGTTTGTTGCAATAGACGTGTTATTTAAACCTTAATGTTGACAACATTTATGTATTAAATTAGAGCTTTAATCGTTGTTATTTACTAATTATATCTCTCTGGGGAAAATATGCAGGAAAAATAGTTAAATATTGTGAAAAGGATTTTCCGGCCCTGCGGGCCAGCCCTGGCCCTGATGCTCTCGGGCCGGGCTTTGAAAAACTGTAATTTTTCTAACCCCGAGCCCTTTAGGGCTGGCCCTGTTAGGCCCTGGCCCGTCAAGGGCCAGCCCTGTAGGGCCGGGCCGGCCCTGATTCCCAGCTCTACTAATACCTAATGAAATATGGGGAATGCTTTAACAAAAACGAACATGTGCTACCCGTGTGTTGCACGGGATATTATATTAAAAGATGTGTAACTACAATTGAACAATGTGCATGCAATGAAAATATGAAGTAATCATTGCAAGTATTTACTGAGTGCATGAAAACAAACTCTAGTAGAAACATGAAAATAATAAGTATATTGGTTAGAAAATGACAACATTAATTGAAAGTTTAAAAGTGTACAAAAATGTAGAATGGGAACACTGAGAAGGAAGCTCCGCAGATGATAGTGACATAAGCAAAGGATGATCATGCAAATGTAAGAAGGCACCTGTGCAGTAGTGAGGCATGTGGGAAAGGTAAGGTAAGTCTCATGTCTAGTACATGCTAACCTAAAACCTCCAATGTTTTGTCGTTTCCAACTTTAGATCTGCTGTATTACTATGCATGATGATATTGATTTTTCGTGTAATACCACAATATTTAATGCAATGCCATATGAAGAACACAAATATTTTGGTTGAATGCTTATTTTCCTGCCCACTATATTCACAATTTGATGTAAGAAATCCATTGATAGTGACTGATGATTGCAAGTCCAGAAGGTATAAGATGATTGTAATTGCACGCTTACCTTGGCAAAAGCATTAGCATGAGATGAGGACTTTCCTTCCAAACAATATATGAGCCTACCTAGTAATCCAACGACACATTCCAATACATGTCCAGCTTACAAGCAACTTTAGTGTATGGAGCAATGTGAGGAAAGAGTTCCTGCAATGACAAATGATAGAGTGCAATGGTTGAGTATATCCGTTGAGGTAGTAAAATAATTATTTTCCTCATGCCTGAAAAAATAGCATAGACATACTACTGATACGAACGCAAATTAGCCCTTTTCAGAACTTGGGTACGACATTTGAAATCAGTAGAAGAGAGCCTACGAATTTGTTTGGTATGATTTTCTTAGGTACTTTGCAGACAATACTGTGGCATGCATACAACAAATAGAACAACTCAAAATGCTTCTTATGAATGACCAAATAATAGGATAGTATTAACAACAATGATCGGATAAAACATTAGATCACATATAATAAATCAGAAATATGTGATCACATGAATGTAAGCAAACATAATGATTAAAGAGAGTGAATGCGGAGAGTTTGTCTCAATAGGTCCAATTTTCTATATTTATATTAGGGTTAAGGTGCAAAAATACCCATGAACTTTTCCCAAAAGTGCATCCAACACCATAAACTTTTTTTAGGTGCAAAAATACCTATGAACTTCTCAAAATGGGGCAAAAATGTCAAACCGTTAATTGGTACAAACATCCGTTTTGTGGGACCCACAATTTTATTTTTTGAGTTGCAAAAATACCCATGAACTTTTCTAAAAAGTGCACCCAACACCATAAAATTTTTTCTGGGTGTAAAAATACCCATGAACTTTTCAAAAGTTTATGGTGTTGGGTGCACTTTTTAGAAAAGTTCATGGGTATTTTTGCACTTCAAAAAATAAAATTGTGGGTCCCACAAAACGGACGTTTGTACCAATTAACGGTTTGACATTTTTGCCCCATTTAGAGAAGTTCATGGGCATTTTTGCACCTAAAAAAAGTTTATGGTGTTGGATGCACTTTTGAGAAAAGTTCATGGGTATTTTTGCACCTTAACCCTTTATATTATATTATATTAATATACTTATTTAAAGTATATTAGGTATATAATGTAAATTTAGTATAAAAGAATGTAAGTAATAGATATACGGAAATAGGATACAACTATAGTGAAAAAATGCAAAGATCATCCAGCATATACCCTTAGCATACAATGAATGAAAGAGTACGGTTAACATGTAATTATGATGAGGCTATTTAGGCCATTAGAGGCTATCTATTTAAGGTGAGTAATTTATAACTTGGAATAAAAGGTATTTGGAAAACTAGGAAGAAGGAAAATTGAAAGGAGAAGAGAATATACGGGTATTTCAAATTATAGCCACAAAGGATGTATGACAGTTGTATTAGATATTTAAGGAAAAATTTTCTTACTCATGTAAAACATATGAAAAGACAAATAATCGTGCAGACTAAGAAACCAAGCCATGAGTAACCAAGACATGTGCAATAACGAGAATGACAATGGAAACCCATGGAAAAAGATGAAAAAGAAAAAAGAAAAAAGGGGCTAATGCATTAGAAACCACGCCTATATTATTTAAAGTGTACAGATGGAAGATGAAGGGCAATTTAAAACAACTGACATGCAAGCAATCCATAGTGGGTCAAGTTTAGCTTGAACCAAATTAACAACTACACTGTAATATATATATATATATATATATAAACAAAGTTCATGCAACCAAAATATTAGAAGAAGTCAGAACTTTCTTTTAAACCAACATAATTTGATGTTTCGTGCTATTTTTGTGTTGACCTTGTCCATGGCTTGCATCATCATATGAAGAAGGTAACTTTATTATTGTCAAGTAGGAATACGATCTAATATGGAAATGATTGAGGGCTTGCCCTCTTTTTATGACCACCTAAGCACATGACTTTCTCTTTCTATCTCGCAACTCTCAATGCTACACCTCACTATATTATTGTCATATAGCAACAAGTTCTAATATTTACTATTGAACGGCATATAAACAAAACGGCAGATTTTAAGAATGGAAAGAATAGAGAAAGTAGGCAACAAAGAGAAACATATGTAGGTTGGAAGGCACAGGGACAGGTATAGACTGAACTTGCATGAGAATGAATAACAACAAAAAAAAGCACAGTAAAAGAAAAGTAGTCATATGACAAGGTGTAATGCAAAGGATGACATTATGAAGGCAGCGAAATAAATCTGTAGCAATAGAAATGGTGGACTAAGTAGGCATTAAATTAAAGTGAAATTTGTGTAGACTACAAGGCAAGGGGGCATGCCTATACTGAAATTTAATGAAAATTAATAGGGAAAAAGAACCATGGCTAAACCAGAGTGGTCATATTGAAAGTTATGATACAATCGATGACAAAACAAAGAATAGTATGTGACCTTGATATATGGGGTGTCTGATGTCACAGATGCAACCTCATTTGCAAATTGAATTGAATTGGATATTCCAGCTACATCAATTAAATTAGTTCCGATTTATAAGGGTCAAACATGAAGGTTTGTTCACCGTAATAGCACTGGCAAGTTCGGGTTCAACGTCGATGGCTACAACTCAGCAAACTTTTCAGGAGGAGGTGTGTGGTGTTCTCCAAAGATGGAAAGAAGCGGGTGTTCGGAATGTTATCTATCTCGTAGGCTTGAAAAAGTTGTTGTAGAGTAATATTTATCTCAATTGTAGTACTAGTAATTTGACCAATTTGTAGATACTATTTACTTATTGGGGTCCAGAAAATATTAAAATTAATTTTAATCTTTTGAGAACATAAATGGGGCTAAAATTAAAAGTCTGATGAATATATACAACAGACTGAAATTGAAATTTCATGTTTTTGAGTTCTTAAATATAAAGATTTATGGTAAAACCCAAACATATATAGTTGGACTAGGAAGAGATGAATAAATAATAACAGGGCGAGGTATATATACAATAGTCTGAAATGGAAACATGTATGTTTGGACCGGGTAAGCCAAATCAAGTTCCTCTTTGGTTTGGATTCCTTGGATTGACTTAATGCTTCGTCTTTTTTTTGCAGCAACCCCTTGCTGTGCGTGTAGTGATAATGGTTGGACCTAATGCTTCGTCTTGTTCTTGCGGCTACACCTACTCGGTAGAGTTTGCAGCCTTCATATTTGTGGTCATCCGACAACTTCACCACTGCAAACTCACAACAACATGTTAGTAAGCAGTATGGTATGGCCACATAAGCAAAAAGAGATAGCACAAATTCTCCAAGCTGTTAGTTGACAGTAAGGAAGAAGGAAGTTGAAAATAGAACACTTGAGCAAAATGACAATGTTATGAAGAAGTATGGTTTGGAGCAGTATGGTAGGTCATCCTACACGTACCTTCACTGCTGAACAGAATATAAGTATGGTAGGACCACCTTAGCAAAAAGAGGTAGCACAAACTTCATGAAGCTGTTAGTTGACAATAAGGAAGACGAAATTTGAAAACATAGCACCTTAACAAATCTACGTAACGTTTGGGAAACTAGACAACAATTTTCTGATCCTGGTTCTTCAAAATGATATTGACCCAAACAAATAACTAACTGGGAAAAAAAAAAATCCTCATTTCTGGAATTTCACAGTGAGGAAATAGAAAAGTTCAGAATGATATAACTGCATTGCTAGAAGACAAGCTTCTGGTGAAAATTTAGAAACACCAATATGCTGTTGAGATTGAGAAAGTTTCAACAGACTCAGGAATTAGGCATATATGCCTCAATTGAAGAACGTAAGTAGAGAACCATTTAGAGAAGAAAATGATGAAGTAGAGGGGTATCAAATACGTACGGAGCCGAACCAGAATTGCAATTGAGGGACCAATTAAGATGAGAATGGAAGTACCTAAGCTAAGTGTGTGTTTGGCAACGTCCCAAACCATGGTTTGCGTAACTCAAGACAAAACTCCTCTCACACACTTACTTCGTAAGTCGTAAAAACTATTAAAAATAGCTAATCCAAACACACACTAAATCCAAATACCAGAATTCAGATTACAAATAAACCCTTCACTTCCCAAAGCGACCTATCTCCATATCTCGACAGAATGAAAAAACATTAAATTAATAGAGGTTAACGTCACATTTAGCTTGAGGTGAAAATTGCTTCATTTTTAATAGCTTAGAGCGAAAATTGCCGTATTAAATATTTTAGAGTAATAATTACATCTCTAAAAATAATTTGAGGTACTAGATGCATCAATTTTTTGACAAATAAGTAGTGGGAATCAAATCTCACCCCATCACTTTGCCAAATAATTATTCCCGCTCATGGGGGTTGTTACTTTTGTTAAAATATATGTGTATGTGTGTATATACATGAAGGCAATTGTGTCTTCCTACATGACTTTTGAATCTTTTTTAATTCTTGATATTTGCCTAATTGAACTTTTTAAAAAGGGAAACTCCCTGGTAAAGAATTAGGAAGATACTAAAAGATAAAAAGGTGCACCCACTATTAATAATAATAATATTAGAAAGGTGTGAAGGCTTAATTTGTTTTTTATGAAAAAATTAATCCGTTAATTTTTATAATTTTACAGAATTTCAAATTTTCAATCCATCATCTTTCTATAATTTTTATTTCTTTATCAAATCATTATTATTTGACCCGATTTTTAATTAGATTCTTTTGTCCATCACCTAAAATTATTTTTGAGTGTCAACATAAATTTTAAAGACTATAAACTTCTTTTTTCAAAAAAAAAAAAAAAAAGGTTGGACGGGTTGAAAGAACGGATAGAATCATTAGGAAACACAAGGCCTGAGAAATTCAAAGATAACGAAGCGAAACTGTATTAACCGCTTCACTACACGCTGAGGAAGCTGTAACAATGGCGACTACCATCAAACCCTGTCTTCCACTTTCTCCTTTACTCAAACATAGCGTTTCCCCTCCACCTAATTCCTCGGTTTCCTTCAAGCTCAATTCCGATTTCCCCCAAATCTCTCGCTTTGGCCATTCTCATCGACCGCAATTTGCTGCCTCCGTTGCGTTCAACCCTCAGGGCAATTTCGACATCTCTGCGTTTGAAGAAGATGGTAACCGCTTAAATTTTTGCTCTATCACTTTTTGTCTCTTCAACTATTTCTACCCTAATTGTTCTTGCATTGTGTATCTTTCAATTGGGATTTTCTTGATTACTTATTTACTGCTCGGAGCTGTTGCTGCAATTTGTCTATCTATTCACTGATATGAAAATATAATTGCTTTAGTTTCGATTGAAGTTTTTCCATTAGAACTTGGTTTCTGAAATAGACAAAGTTAGTAGAAGCAGGAGAATGCAGGAAACTTGGTGATACCATTTAGGACCTGAAATGAAATTTCTGGTCTTAGAGCTATGTATGAAATGTTGAATTGAGCATCATAATGTGCACCACATGATACGATTTGTTGAAGTTCCATAAGTTTGAGGGGTTTCAATACTAACCCAAAGTGTAGTGACAGGAATCCTATTGGGCACTACAGGTTTAGATGAGGCATATGAGAGAGCACGCGCACACACATATGCGGTTTTCATTTCTTGTCATTGTTGGTTTGCCATGAGATGATACACACCTTTGGGTGCTACAGAGAAGCATGAAATTGTCAGTAAAGTATCTGAAGAAGATGGAGATAGTGTAGAAAATAATTTCCCCAGTTATGTCTTTACACTACAATATCATGAAGTTGTAGTGATTGATATAGTTAATGGAATCTGTTAAACTATACTTCAACAGATTTTGGTTGACAGATACTTCTAAAGTTGCACCTCCTATGCCCCCAACTGAAGGCAGATTTGAAGTAGTTCTTGACAATAATGCTATTAGTAGTCTTGACTTGGCCCCTTTTCAAGCTGCTACTGGCATGAAGTCTCCTTTATCAGGTACGCGTCAGAAAACTTTTGAAGAAACTGCAGTACAGGTAGCCTATGTACAAAATTAATGCTTCATGATGGCAAATTGATTTTGCAGTTGATCCGAAAGAATATCTCAAACGAACAATTGGCTTTACCATCAACTACGCTAGAGAAGATCCGCGCGATCCTCGGGAGCTATCAGAGTTTCCTGACATTAGACTCTGGTTTGTGAGGCTTGATGCTACTTATCCATGGCTGCCTGTCTTGTTGGATTGGAGAGCTGGAGAATTGGCCCGTTATGCCGCCATGTTGGTTCCTCATCAGGTGAACAAGAAACATTAATTTAATTATGTGCTGTTATAGATCATAATAGAACCTTGTCACATACATTCACCTGAACAATTTAATGTTGAAATGGTCATTTAACCTATACTCTACATTCTTGAATTTCTCTCATGCCCCGTTTGGTTCGAATGCATGAAAAGCGATTACATATAACCCTAATGCAAAAGGCTAATTTAGATGTTTGATTGGGATTATGTAATGTAAAAAAGATTACATTTTGTAATGATGATTCCCTTAATAATTGCATTGAGATTACACTGTTGGGACGTGTGAGTTGGGATTACAATATCTCCATTCATTACATTCCCACTGATTCCATGAACCAAACGCGTAAATGTTTTGTGTTATAAACTTTATATCTGGTATGTTGCAGATAAATATGAGAATGGGAGTTGTGTTCAATCCAGAGGCACTGGAACTGTTTATGATGAAGAAGGTGTTCATTGTGTACTCCTGGTTGAAGCATCATGACATTCCAAAACCAGAATTGAAGACAAATGACATGGCCAGAATGCTTGGATTTGGAATTGGGAATGAACTATATGATCTGATTGAGAACCACCCACTTGATCTAGCATAACAACACACATACATACATACAACACTTTCAAGATCAAAATATTCATGACCAGCTCATATGGTTTTCCCTAAAGTGGCAGCTAGCTAGGATTTTTACTTTGCCCAGACTTTTTGTGTTCTGCTATATATACTGCATGTCAGTAGAGAGGAAGAAGAGAAAAGAGAGGGATTAAATGACAGTGGTGTAAGAATTTCACTCTTCATTATCTCTTTAAAACAAGTGATTTTCATTGATCCAACAATTAAATAAAGGTAATTATCTTGTTCATCTTGTATATTAATTTAATGGGAAAAGGTTGGCAATTATAAGTATGTAATCAAATATTGAGTCTCTGAAACTGCAAAATATACTGCGCCTTATAAAATTTTTGGAAGTAATAATACTATGAAAAAAATTATCATCAACATCACTATAAAAATTGCAAAAAGGAAATATTATTAGTAAGTTATGAATAGCATAATTTATCTTAAGCTGAGCTCTATGTGAATGAATACTTAGGCCTACTCCAGTTTGTACATATGATTATGATAATCTTGCATCTTAGAGTGCGTTTGGCCCCCTTTTAAATTTTGATTAAACAAAACCTAATCAAAACGGGATTTGTGGGCAAAACGCACACGCCAAACACACCCTTCTTAACTTGGATACAGTTTGGGCCGAACAAGCTAATCTGATCCAGACTTTCCAAAACAGAGCACAATGCCCTTGGGCTTATCTTGTTTTACAAAAATCCATATTCTTTTCCTTAAAAAAAATTAAAGGAGTTATTCCTTCCAATCCACAATATAAATCATTTTTAGAAGAATAGTTTGGTCCACAATATAAGTCATTTAGAGAACAATTAATATTTTTTTATCATTTTTTTCATTGTAATTAATGTTTAAGTATGGTAACTCATTGTATTTCTCTCTCTCATTCAAAATCTCATTTAACATGGGTAAAGTTGTAAATTTTCTTTAATTTATGACAAATTTAATGAGTTAACTACTATTTCTTAGTTATAATGAATTTTTTAAAGTAAATTATATTGTGAATGGGAGATAGTACATTATTTTCATAGTTCATATCAATTAATAATTATTAACTTACTTCTTACCGTTATAACATTTTTTAAATTAATCTCTACGTTTGCTAAAGTTTGAAAATTTGTATAGTGGGAGGGGTTTTAGTCCCTTAAACATGATGTCTTAAGTTTAAGTCCATACAGATACAATAAAAGTCTTTAAGAAAGTTACTTTTAAATGAGCCTTGCTAAATCTGACTCTGTTAGACAGTCATATAAAAACCTTAAAAAATTTGTCCTTGCCGTTTATTTTCATGCCAACACCACTTGGTTTATTTCCTTGTTGCTAATGGACAGTGGTAGAGCTTACAGTTCATAGAGGAGGAAAAAAACTAAAAGTTATATGTAGTCCAAATTGATGATGAAAAATGAATACACACACATATATAAGAGAAAAGGTTAATAAAATACCATTTGAACTTTAAAATCCTAAATAAATTATTTCTTATTAAAATGAGTTATTATTTATTATACTTTTGTAATCAATACCTATATTCTTGTAGGCAACAAAAACTAATTTAGGATTTTGAAGCTCAAATGATATTCTCTTATAAAACTAATTTAGTACAATATGAGATCTTATTTTAGATGTAAATTAAATAATATTAGGTATACATAGTTGGCCTTGAAATATTAACAATGCTGTTGGGAACTTGGAATAATGTTTAGATAGATGTATAAATAAGAAATATAGAACTTATAGGAGGGGAAAATACATACAAGGATTCTACTTTGCTTCATTTTTAACCCATTAATATCAATCAATATCTATATATCCATAAACTCAGTAAGAAGCTGCACTTTTCACAGACAAGTAACTTATTTTAGATTTGAAGTTATTCATATAAACTCGTACAAACTATTTCATATCATCTACTTCACTTGTACATCAATCATGGAAGACAACACAGTAATAAAAAGGCTACAAGAAGAAGAAGAAGAAAAGCTTTGGGGAACAAGCACGTAATATAGAGCCATATAGGTTGCCATTTTTGACGATAAAGGAAAAGGCATTAATTCAAAGGACACTTTGTCCCAAGCTATATACTACTCTAAGCTACACCATTCTTCTTCTTCACATGCAAACTTATTGAAAACATCATGTACGGTTTTATATAGAAAGCCAATAGACTTTTGCGGAACAGACACTTACCTAACCAAAACCAAAAGTCTTGTCATTCACATGATCTATAAGAACAAACCATGCACAACAAGTTAAGCTTTATATATATATATATATATTTGGATCTTACTATTAATTGCATGCTTACATATATATAGCTAATTAACTCATTTTAGCTTTGATATGATTTGGTTTCATCGTCCCCACAGGTAGAAGAAAACCCTAATAAAAGAGCGTCAACATCGACATTAAAATCTGAATCATATATTTTGTGGGGCTTCTCTGCCATATGGGAGGGGTAGAGCCAATGTTCTTAATAACTTGCCATGTGATGTATATATTTATGTTGAGAGACAACTCCATGTGACCTTGTAAAAAGGTCACTACTCTTGGTTATGGGGAGAGGCTAAGCAAGATGGAAATGGAGGCAACGTTATGTATATTCACATCTCTTTGATAATTCATATATATATATATATATGAGAAACACACACACACACACATTATATCACATACTTTTTAAGGTTAATACCATATTTGGTTCATAAGTTTACTCTTATTTTGGTTTTGGTCCCTCTAAAGCAAAATAGTTTAAGTTTTTATTGAGTTATAGGGATCAATATTTTAAAATAAATAAAATTTGAGGGACAAAAAATAAAATCAGAACATACTTGAGAGATCAGATATTATATTAACCCTACTTTTTAATAGTTTTATTATATGTTCCCTAAAAACATTAATATATCATTTTTTATAGCAAAACAAGTTTAGGCAGGTTGGATCTTAGGAATTCATTAGGGCCAATGCATGCCTCCAGATTTAAGGAGTATTTACCGTCAAAGGTACTCACTTCCATATCGCCATTAAAAAATTCTCACATCGGCTATTAACAAAATTCTCACATCGGCTAGAGGACTAATTATACTTATGAGTCATGACTTTGTGAGTTGCAAGACAGCTCCCTATTAAGCCTTGCCCTTGTACTGTTGAGAAAGTTCATAAGGTGGTCTTTTAACCCTATGAATTGGAGAAGTAGAAGAAGAAATTAAATAATAAATAACATTCAAGAAAGTTATGGAATGAAATCTTTTGGTAAATTTATACTTTTTCACTTCTAAATACAAGAGCTAGTGGAAGGATTTGTTTTAATCCTACATTCAAGACTCTAATTCATTTATCTCTCCAATTTATTATTTATTCTTCAGATTATCCATATACTACCTCCGGTCTTAAATATAAAATATAGTTTATACTATAAATTAAGTTCTACATTTAAAGGAGTTTGCAACATATACTTATTGTAAACTTAACTAATTTCTTTAATCTCCGCAAATTAGTTCTCTAACTTATGAAAAAATATATTTTAAAAATTAGTTTATTGATAGAACAGAATGACATTTTTTCTTATTTCATAATTCATGTGGATGATATATAACAGGACAGTATCTTGCGTATTGATGAACAAAACTATAGTTTATTCATTGATTATACAAAAAAAATAAATAAATTACTTTTACTATATGTTATGTATAAGTAAGCTTTAAAAGAACTTAATTTCATTTCTAGGTATTTTAGCCCAAAAAAAAAAATCATTTTTATGTATAGATAGTAAATGAAGACTGGTTACTGTTGTCGGTTGACAAATGAGAACGTACGCTAACGTTGGAAAAAACATTTGTTTGGATGGACCCTCTTTGTATAGGTTCTGGTTTTTTCAAATTTGTTTCTATTTATTGATAGTTTCCCAAATTTGTTGAAGCAAATTAGAAGAGGCGTACGTCTTCTATCGATGACATATTAACATGGTCTGCTTCATATATACTGACAAAATATATGTTCTACGCGTCAATATGTATTTTTGGATCAATCCCTTGTTTTTTGGTCCCTTTTCTTTTATTGCTGTATCATACGGTTTACAAAGAAAATAAATGAAAGTTGTCCTTATTATTTAAAGAGGTTGTATAAGGTATTCTGATCAAAGATCATATTAGATTCAATTTCCGTAAAAAAACAAGATCGTATAAATAAAGGACTTGATAAATGCTTGGAAAGATAATTAATCAACATCATCAATCGATATAATAATCTTAAATGAATCATAGATGCAATAAAAATTGATCCAATTGGTGAGAAGTTGACTCATAACCCATAAATTGGTTATGAATTCAAACATGTCACTGTCGATATGAGGATCTTAATAATAGACAATTAATAAGTATTTCTGTGAATCTTATAAAGGTATGATTGGTTTGAACATACTCATTGAGATTTAAAGATTATCATAACTATAATAAATCTCAAAATTTAACTCACATAAATTTTTCTTGTAAAAAATATTAATATTAATAAGGAAAAATTAATTCGTGAATCCTCAAAGTTTCACTTGATTTTTAATTATATTCATTTTTTTTTCTGTTTACTAAGCCCTAGAGCTGGTAATATGGGTTGACACTGTGGGCCGAACCCATATGGTTCTAACCCGTGACTGGTTGGGTTCTGAAAATCTGGGACCATTTGTGAGTGGTTCTTTTAAGTCCGAACCCATATGATCCCAATCCGTGATGGGTTGGACCACCGGGTTTGCGGGCCGGCCCATTTTTTTAATATAAACAAAGATCAAGAGGCAAGAGGTAAGATATATAGACATGGAAGTTTTGGATTATTGGAAAACTAACTCTGCTCGTTTTCCTTATCTTTCAAAGAAGGCGTCTGATATTTTAAGCATTCCAATAACCATAGTGGTTAGTGAATAAGTTTTCAGTATTGGTTCACGAGTTCTTATGGAATATAGAAATTCTCTTCTTCCTGATAATTGATAATGTTCAAGCCCTTATCTGTACTCATAATTGGATGCTTAGTTTCCCAGGGCAAGATGTTATTGATGATGATAATATAATTATATTTACTCATTTATTTCATTGTCATTTACTCATTTATTTAAAATTAGCATAATATTATCTTTCACTTTGTTTTATTATTTGTGGCAGTGGTGGGTTTACCTGTGCAAAAGCAAAGTGATCAAGCTCAAGATACGGCTTCATATCATGCTTCAGATTGAAACATCTTTAATATTAACTAATTATTGTTAAGTTATACCGATGACTTGTAGATTTATATTTATTTTATTATGTGTGAACTTATGATGAATGTTTAATTTGTAATGTATTATTTTATTTTGTTATGGTTTAGGTGTGTAGAAAAAATAATCTTAGTATATTGTTAAAAAAAATATATGAGTTGGCCCACCTAACCCGACAACCCAGCAGTTATGGGTTGGGTTGGCTAAATGCCAACCCATATTGATGCGGTCCTTTTGGGCCCGAACCCATATAATCCCAACTCGTACAGAGTTAGCCCGAACCCACCGGACCGAACCATATTACCACCTCTATTAGGCGCTGTAGTAATTCATCCATTATGACGTCCTTTTACTTATAATATGTTAACTAGGATTCATGTTTATAACTTATAGGAATTAGGCAACCCGTAAAAGTTGTCACGGAATACAAAATAAATATTTTCCCAAAAAAAACAACAACAAAAAGTGGTGTTTTAATATTAAAATAATGGAATAAAATTTATTATCATTAACATAAAAATAAAAAGTTATTATGTTCATAGTGGTCTCATTACATCTATACATAATTAATATTTAGCAAAATTAATTCAATTGTATGTTGAGTTAAAGCCACGTCGTTATTAGTTACTAACATCATTTTTCTTATAAATTAAATTAATAAATTATGAGTCTAGAGGCCAATACCTATTATTGGGGAAACTATAAATACCTAATAAAAATGATAAAAACTACAAGAACTTAATCAGAGAAGAGGTAAAATTATAGGAAGTTACATATTAATTTTCTCATATTAACACATCACACCAAAAATGTTGGCAAAAATATATCGCACCAAAAATTAGGAGAACGAATCTAGTATAGTATATAATTCCCTATCCCATATTATAAAGGATAATTAATCATTAGAAGTTGTTCTTAAAACTCGGAATCTGAACAAGCTAAACCAAGCTGGAGTGTTTGATTGAGAAGTGACACATAATCACAAAACAAGAACCCTAATTTCCCATTTTGAGTTACACCTTTTTAAGTAAGTGTTTTATTTTAGGGACTCCAGATTCTCACTTTCAGAAGGATATGTCCCTATGTCGGACTCCTGTTCCTTACCATAATTTTTTTAATCTCTCATTCTATATTTTTTGTATATAATAATAACAAAGTTAGTAATAATTACTAACGTTTTATAATTTTTAACTAGTGGTCATAGGAGTTCAACATGATTGAGGGGAATGCATATACTATTTATTAAAATATGCAAGCAATTAATTAACATGAACTGCTTATCAGTGCTATACTAGTTGATAAGGATAAATAATAATTTATATATTCATCTCGTGTTTTTATTTCAATTTTTTTAATTAAAGGCCACTATACTTTTGATTATGAGTATCTTTACACCTTTGTACGTACGGTATATGGTTGATGAGTTGTACGAATATCGTGATTAAGTAGGTTATATATTAATTAGTACGGAAGGTGATTAATTAATTAAGTGAAAGTAGGAGTAATTCGAGCATTCGACTAAAGTGTGTTGCGTTCACTAGCATCAAAACGACAGTGTCGCCCCAGAAACGCATTCATAAAGCGACAACCGTTTTGATAATGGCGACATATGTTCTGGACTTCCACTCTTTCAACATTATACCATTATATATGTTAATTAATTACCATTTTAATTAAATGAATGTATCAGCATTTTCTTCAACTTTTGAATATGTAAATCAGTTTACAAAATTTTATCTTGGAGATGGAAATTTGATCGGTTAGCTTCATTAATCAGATGTGCGACTACATTATTGGCTTGCCACAAATTTTACACTACGATCATTACAACTTACCCAAAGTATGAGTGCATTGAAACATCCTTTTATATAAAATTTTCAAATGATTTTTTAAATATAGAGATTTTTTTTTTATCTTTTTTAGAGTTTCATTTTTTTGAAGATTTAAATTTAAATAATTATAAAAAAAATATATCAAAACTTCTTCTAGTCCTAAATATTAGAGTTAATATGTGGTTTGTTTTGATTCTAAATATAGATTTACATTCCGCTTTATCTATCAAATTCATATATTTTCATTCAAAACATCTTTATTAATTACACAAACAAAGAAAATTTTTTCAAAAAAAAATATCAAATTCTGCCCCTACATCTCATTAATAACATATATTGGATCAAATTCGATGATAATCTTTGTGTATGTCATTTCCTTCAGTATTTTGATCTGAGTCAAAACCCACATTTCTCTTATGAACATCCTGATGTTATAGTAATCTTGAAAATTCAGTCGTTACTAGAACGTGAGTGGGAAATGGAGCTGCTACATTATTGTCGCGAGGCGAATAGGGTGGCAGATTGCTTCGCAAAGAAAGTATGGGATATGACAGTGGATTTTCTTATAGTTGACAGAGAGCTTGCTGAAGTTAAACGTCTGCTTATAGAAGATGTTGTAACTGACTTAGTGGGATAGAATCCGTAGGGCTAGTTGTTTTTTTTTTCATTTACTATATAAAAAAAAAACAATCCACTACTCTGCTTTCATGATCACGAACAATCTCTTTCTACAGCCCATCCACATTCAATTAATCGCATATTAGTTATGCGTACAGGGTTTATTTGATTCTATTTTCTATTTTTTTGTTCTCAAGAACAATTTTATAAAATAGTTTTTAGAAATAAATTTAAAAACAAAAAAACAAAAAAATCTGTTTAGATAATTGTTTTGAAAAATCTGTTTTTAAATAAATGTAATGATGCGGTTGTCGATGGTGACATGACAGTGATTGTTATTACTAATGTAGTGTCTATAAAAAGTACATTATAGCTTCAAAAAATAAAAAATAAAAAAATAAGAATAAGAAAACAACTAAAAGCTGTTTTGGTTTTTTAGTTTTAAAAATAATTTTTGTTTTTTTATTTTTAGAAACAATTTTTTGAAAACAGTTTATTAAATAGGTTTTATTGTTTTATTATTTTTAAAAATTAAAAAACAGTTTTAAAAAAATAAATCAAATAGATTTTATACTCTTTGTTTTATATTTGGCATTGACTATTGAGACAGTATTTATGTTTTAATTTAATAAAAAGAAAGGACTCCAATGATCCCACATGACAGATTCTGACAAAGTCGCTTTACATATGCTTCCCTGCTGCCCAGGCACTAGCATCCCTTGTGAAAGTGGCGGTGCTTACGTCTTTTTTTTTTTTATATATACTAAAAGATATTCAACAAACACATTAAAAGTTATCCCCTGAATCAACATGAAATCTCATCCTAGTTACATCATTAAATAAAAAGGTTGTAATAGCATCAGGAGGCGAATATGTGATATAAAGATCAATCGCCATCATCCAAGCTTCTTTAGCCATAGAGTCTGCAACTGTATTAACATCCCAAGTGTAATATGAAATTTCCACCTCTCAATCTCTTTCCAATAACATTTGAATCTCCTCAATAAACCGACAATCAGGATGTTCATGAGCTTACATCCTTTCTTTTTACTACCCTTACGAGACTAAAAAGGTAGAAGAAGTTAATTAAATTATTTAAAAATATTTTTATTTTTATTTTTATTTTTATTTTAAAATTAATTTATTTAATTAATAAATTGATAAACAATCTAAATATATATAATATATAATATGTTTAATTAATTTATTTGATTTCTTTAATATTTTTTTAAAAAAATCAGTTATGTTATATATTTAAAATTGGAGAGGGTACCACTATATATTAGTGTTTTTTTTAAAAAAATAAAATATGTTCTAAAATTAAATTAATTTAATAATCAACATAGTAATATATAAAAAAATGTTTGTTATTGATATTATTTCATATTACATGGCAGAAAAATTATTTCGTATTATCGGTTAATTTAAAATTAAATATCATTGTTTAAATAAGAGGTAACCATTTTAGTCCGCACATATTTTTTAGGAAAAATGACACTAATATCCCAATTAAAAAAATAATATTAAAAAAGTCTCATAACATGTTAATGATAGCTTTTCAATTGTTAATAGTTGTTTTTTTATTTGTCATTGATATGAGATTTTTCTGATATTATTATTTTTTAATTGAAACTTTGATATTATGTTCCTTATTTTTTATGATTTTTTTGGCTTAATTTTAGAATTCCATAAAATATATAAAAAAAATATGTCAGATTATAAAGAAAAAGTAGATAGAATGTATAACAAATTAGACAGAAATTTCACCTCCATGTTTATAACCGAAAAAAAAAATTTGTCAGCATGTCTCATATTTTTGCAGATAGGTTACAATTTAACACTCTTATTAGCCAAATTTTAGCAAAGTGTTATTGTTTAAGGGAGTGTTTTATCTCATAAAATGTTTCAAGTTCTTCCTAAACACCGCCAAGAACTGATTAATCTGAGGTTAAATTTGTTGCCATAATCTATACTTTAAATTTTAAAAAAGGTATGAAGTAAAAAAAAAGTATGTTCAAACATTACAGATTTTAGGGAGAGTTACTAAGAGATCTTAAAGAAATTAAATTACTAAAAAATCCTAATGATAAGTAAACAGTGTAAACATATTGTTATTTAATACAACTTCAAACTTATCATTGTATATTTCACAATTGTTATTTGAGTGTTTAAACCATTATTGATGACCTTATAGCAATTTCCTTTCTTCTTTTTTTTTTTGCCATTACAGTAATTTTCTATATTATTTGCATTTTCTTCATTTTTTTTGTTTTGTTAAACCTATGATACCCTTAAGGCCTTGTTTGGTTGGAGGGGAGGAAAAATGAGCTTCTCTCCTCATTTGGTTTGAGATTTTGGAGGGGAGGGGAGCAAAAATTTGTTTCTCTCACCACTCCCATCCCCTTATTTTGGTCCCCTCTAAATTGGGGGTTTTTTTAGGGGAGTCACAAATCTTGACTAATTTACCCCCATCAATTTTGTTATATTCCCATCAACGCCCTCAGTGAAAAAATATAACGGTGGCTTCTCCATTGATTTGGAGTCGGCTTCTTCGCAGTTGGCTTCTTCATCGCAAGTACGGAGTCTCTCACCCAACACTATGGCAAGCTTAGAGGACAGGTAGAGGTTGGGGTGGGGCGGAGGAGAAGGTAGGGGTTGTTAGGTGTGAGCTTGCAGAAGGGGTTGGAGGGCGTGATTGCAGAAGAGACATAGTAGGGGTTGGTAGGCGTGAGACGGTGGAGTAGTGGTGGAGGTGGGAAGAGAGAACCTTCATGGGGTGAAGCTGTGAGAGGTTGCGGAAGAGTATGCCTCCTATACATGCATCCTGTTTTTTTCTGTATTTTTTTTGTCAGAGTATGTGTGTTTTTTTTTTTTTGATAGAAAAAAGTTTAGGTAGGTTCGGCACCAGTCCCCTACCAAGGCCAGGGCACGGCCCCAGGGCTCTTCGAGCGCTTACAAGGGACTAACAAGATCGCCTACCAATGAGGTCTCCCCATCAGTCAGAGGGTTCAAACACACTCCCTTGTGATCGGGGTGGCAAGACCTTAACCAACTATGCCAAACCTCATTGGCAGAGTATGTGTGTTTTGTTGCTTATGACAGTGTGCGTGAGGAAGAATGGAAGATGGGGGGCTGATTGTGAAGTAAGAAAATAAATAAAATTTGTTAACATGTTTTAATACATTAATTAAAAATGAAATTCATCAAAAAATTAAAAATCATTCTGTCAGTTTTTATACACTTTTTAACGTGAGGGACTCTTTTTTTGATAACAGAGAATGAATTTTCCTAAATTATGCCATTTGAACTACAATACAGATTCTTGGAGAAAAAAAATTAAGATGCAAATTAATTTATATAGAATAAAAGAAAGAAATTATAAATTAATATGTAAGGATAAAATAGTCAACTACTTACTATCAATCCTCCCTTCCCCTCTTAAACAAAATAAATAATCAGTAAAAACTCCTCACCTCCTCTTCCCATCAATCCAATTAAATAAGGGTGTAGATTTGGTTCCATGTGACAGTGACATCCACGTGGATTGGCCTTTTCTGTCTGAAGCAACTAACGGACAAAGAGGAATACTCATGTGCTTGAGGAATATTATTTATAATAATTCATTTTATTTTAATCCTATATGATAGATGAATTATCTATAAAAATTTAAATTTTATGATTTTATGAATGATAGGAGAGAATTGGGTTTTTTGTTTTTTTAAATTAAGAAGTTTGTATTTTTTTTAAATTATAAAATTTGAATTTCTCCATATGATTCATCTGACATATAAGATTAAATTAAGATGAGTTATTATATTTTAATTTGTTAGAATACATATGCGGTAAGAGTATGTAAGTATTTTTTAGAGACAAAATACCACGTAGGACAAAACGCCAATGCACCGCCTTTAAACGACGCCTTTCAAAATTAAAACGCTGCACATCGCGTCATCGCCTTCACATTAACACCTCTCCTCTGTTCATTTCAATTTCAATAAAGAAAATTCACCCATAAGTCTCCAACATAAAAAATAAAAATTAAATTAAGAAGAATCTCAAAAAAATTATATTTATGTTATGAAATCAAGAAGATATAAGAGATTGAGATGAAAGAGATGAAAAAAGAATTGTCAAATTGGAGATAAAGATGGAGAAATATCTTATTCATTTGGGTGCAACCAAAATACAGTACATAGTGCTCTATTTATAGGTCCTCAACCTCAACCAAGAGTTACATAAAGTAAATAATAAAATTAATTCTCATGAGTGTACAAATTATAATCTTTGAGTTATAGGCATAAAGACTCTTAAAGATTATTCATTAGAGAGGTGTAGAAAGTGAAAGGCCAAGAGTTGGGAGTTTATGGACATCCAGATCATCTAGTATTTTTACAACACTCTCCCTAAGATGTCCATAAACAAATATTATTCCTCATTAAAACCTTACTAGGATAAATCCAGTAGGACAAAAACATAGTAAAGAAAAAAGAGTACACAATACAAATTGAAGTTACCTCATTAAAAACCTTACTAGGAAAATCTCGTGGGACAAAACCTTAGTTAAGGAAAAGAGTATAACATGATCTCTATTTCACATGATGATTATATCGTATTTATTCCCCCTGATAATAACATCAGTTTTACTCCCCTGATAAGAATATCACTTCTAATGTATTGTTGAGCATATCATTCTTTTAGCCGTCAAACTATGAATGATACATTGTCACCAAATGTTCTGTTGGATATATTCCTCTAACATATCTTCTGAATATGCTAAAATATTAGTATAGTATGCCTTTATCTTATTCATTGTGGAAACATAATAAAGAAAAAATATTTTGAAAATCATCAAAATATATATTGCATCCACATATTCAGTTTTTTCTGAATAAAATAATATCATATAATATGTTCATAGGACTATCACACCAAATCTCATTTTCGTTATCTACTATGTACATGCAAGAACTAATTTTTACCAATAAAATCATAATAAATACAATATTAGCATGATATATAAAATATTATCATAAAATATAAGGTACTTCTAGACCATTAAATTCAATATATCTTTGCAAGAAAATTCACCGTAGTAAAAATATGTGATTTTAAAATCTTTGATGCATTCAATAACTCGATCTACAAGTCAAGTAAAATGTAAAATTACTTATTTTTCAATATATTTTAAAATGAAATATATATGCTTGAATTATTTCCAAACTCACATGACATTTTATATATAAAATGATTTTCTCGTATATATTTCCGACATTTTAGATCCTTTAAAGATTCTCATATACATTTTACTATTGAATGAGTCATATGAATAGGCTATATATAATAATATCTAACAAACACATAATTTTACTTTCATATGCTGCCATAAATAAAAAATTATTATATCCACCACAAAATAGTTTGCCTCATCATAGTCTACATTAGCATTATTGAAAATCTTTATTTTCACCACAATATTTATATATTTCATATTTCAATTGGGATTGTAGGTTTATAATTTTCACATATCAAAATAATGTAATTTCATTTTCATTGCGTCTTTTCCTCGTTTACTTTCTCTTTTTGGCCATTCATCGTTATATCTACTCGCAAGATAGATTTATGCATAAGATCCTTAATCGATCACATGAAATTATTATCTAGAACGATGTCAACAACTCAATCTTTTTTGTTCCATTTTTTCTATAACGTAATTTATTGAGATGTCTTCATTACTTTCAGGTACCTGAATCTCGTTTAAGGTTTTTGCAATTAGTTATGTCTTGGCCTCTTCTGGAGTACCTATCTCTCTTGTATGATCATGTTGATTATTCGCTCCTTTCTCTTTTTTTTTTTGGGACCAATTATTCTCTTATGCTTCGGGCATATCTCACTTTCATTTATACTGATTAGAGCATTTTTCAATAGAATATGAGATTTTGTAATTCTCATTTAGGTCAGTAATTACATCTGGAAGATTTTATGCAATATTTTATGAATGCAAAACTTAATAAATTTCTGATTCATATTGTTATATTTGAGGATCTATACTTGATATTAATAAACTAATAATGCATTCCTTTTGTTCTTTTTTCCAGCTATCCAATTTTCTCTACTTCTTGTTAAGAAAACTTTATCAAATGACAATCGACTAATCATGTAGTATAAGTTTCCCAAATCAATTTGTTTCCATTAGAAACATTCTTCTGTTTCATTTAGAGACAAATAAGAAGAAGGAGTTTCTTATCTAACATTTATCCCAATTTCCTTTAAATATCCATCTATGTGCATTATGGTGGATCAATAGTAATGCACATTCAAACCTTTTAAGATGGAATATCCTGTCTCTTGACTAAAATTCAATTTTATTGGAAGAATTTTGTTGGCTTGATATATATAACTGCCGCAATATATAAGACAAATATGCCAACATCAAAATAAAAATTTGTTCTCAAAAGTATTGATCTAGCAATTTATGGAGGCTTTAATAAATGATTTCTTGATCATATTATTTGAAAATTACATGTTTAATATAATGATTTATTCAAATAATCCTGCAAACCTCGTGTTGTAAACTAATAATAATCACCCATGTAACCATCTTATATAGATGCATCTATCAAATTTATTGAATACTTGTATAATTTACACGCTATTTGAATGTGCCCATATATGAATTTGATATATTTCTAGAAATATAGAGATTCATTTGAAATCATAACTTGTTATACTCTCATAATCAAATTTATTTGAGAACAAGCAACACATGATAATTCTTGAATTATATAATATATTTGTTATTCATGAAGAATCTTCTGGTTCTTCAATGGATGTCATACGTAATCTTTTATATATAACTCGGATAATCAAACAAGCCATACCAATAATAAATTTGTTTGGATCAGTAAACTGCTGGTTTACTGTGACATGTTGTTTAACCAACAACAAACTTTTCAATTTCCATAAAATATTAATATCCATAAGACATCCATTTTTAGGTGATCAATAGATTTTGTGAGGAAGTATATAAGTAGAACTTTTCAATATTAACTCACACTTATATTCTAACAATATTCTCCTCAAGTGTGAGTCATATAAATATACTTTCTTTATTTATATATTTCAAAGACAAACCAATGTATAGTAAGCTAATAATATATCTTTCACTTGAAGACTCAAGTAATTCATAACTCACACACATTCATGCATTTCAATCAATTGGGCTATCACTTAGACCCTTTAACCAAGGAACAAAAAACCGGACTGGGCAATAAATCGGTCACGAAACAGGTTCAAGGGTTAATGGTTTAACTGGGGTCGAACCGGTGGTCGAACCGGTTATATTAAAATATTATAATTTATTAGTAATAATATATATATATTAATATATTTTTAAACTTCTATAGATAAAATTAATTGATTATGTTATCATGTTAATATAAGTAGGTAAGTATAATATTGTGATGAATATAATTTAAAGATAGATGAAAAAGGAAATTTTGATTTAAATAAATAATAAATTTGGTCATTTATAATTTTATATATGTAAAACAAGTTAAACAATGATAACATATGAGAGGTGAGTTTTTCTCGCACGGTAGAAATATGCCCCACATCCACACATATCTACTGATCATTTTATGACTTTTAAAGCATTGGAAGTTGAACAAATAAATAATAAAAAAATGAAAGGGAGGAGTCCAAAGCAAAACCATTCTCCGAGGCGAAATCATCTTTTTCGATTTTTCTTTGTTGCCTCTTCCATCTTTCTTTTTTATTTTCTCTCTTTTCCAAAATCATCTTTATCTTCATCTGCAGATCCTCCCTTTTCCAATCTCTGCATTTAAAAAAAATCATTTTCAGATCCTTTCACGAGATCTTCAGCAACCAGATGCTGTCATCACCTTTTCTTCATCAACCTTCACAGTCTCGGCATCTCCCATCTCCTGCAGGTCACCGTCGTCGTCTAATGCTTAGCTGGGTACAGGGTCGCCATCGTCGCTGGATGCTAGGCTAGGGCACAAGCTCACCGTCACCTGATTTTTGTCTGCGAGAGGAAGTTGCTTGCCGGAGTTTTAGTCTTTCCTCTTTCGGTCTTTTTGAATCCGATCATTTCATTAAGATCGTGTCTCACTCTGTTCTGCTTCTGTATTTTTTTAAAAATTTCAAGTGACTCGGCCAAACCGCCTAGCTCGACGGTTTTGCCGAGTTGCTCAAGAACCGGCTGGGTCGACCGGTTTTGACCGAGTTGATCTTCCTCCCCTCACAGGCAGCGGATCGGACCGGACTTGGGACCGGTTCGCCGATTTTCCGGTCCAACCGGCCGGTCCGGTCCCGTTTTTCATTCCATGCCTTTAATAGAGTAAAACTCTTATGTAAATCTATGGGTCATAACATTTTATAATCAATTCTTCTTTCGCCCATAGAATTAAGAAAAATATAAATTAGTTCTCTGTGAACTATATCAATTTTATTACAATTATGTTCTTCAGGAACTAACATATATTATCACATTTCTGTATAACTTTATTATTCATTAATAATAATATGCTTCAATTTGCCTCTTTTGATGCATATTCAAAATATGAAATGTTTAGAATTTTCCACTACATAAAAAAATATGAGGAGATCTATAGTCAAAATACATAAAAATCTTAATTATTGCAACGATTTGTGATGTTCAGGAGTTAAAAATAATTTGAGAGAAATGTAAAGACAAATGTATTATAATATAAAATAATTAATAATTATGATATATATGGCCTTCTTTCAAATATTCTCTACCATTTGATCATCTATAAATTTGACTTGCACTATCCATATAGTTCACGTTTACAAAAACAGTTTTGTCTAACAAATCATAAGCTATTCATAATGAATTTTTTCATGAAATCAAATAAATTATCATTCTCTTAATTCAAATATGATATATGCTTTTCTTTACAAATGCCACATAAAACTATTTTAATTCCAATATATATCATATTATATATTATGTTATGATTAATGTATGAAACTTGCACATATCATATGAGAATGCTAAGAAGTAGAAGAAATGACAGTACCATGAATTGGGGGAGAAGATAATAACTTATCAATACTGAAATAAAATACAAATTCTAGAGTATTTGTATGCCTTTCAATAGTAAAATGTTTGGGAACTAAGAAAAACTACACATATATGTAGGGCACCAAAATAGTGCTTAAGAGGAGAAAAAAGATGGAAGACAGAGCTAAAATGAAAAGTTTGACTAATAATGAAAGAAAGTATCTTGATGTTGAGGTATATGAATTGAGTGTTTGTTGGGAAATCTATGGTGTAATAGAGAAACACAAGTCCCAGAAAAGAAAATAGAGGTAGGTTTGATATAGTAAACTCCATTGATGTATAAATAATATTCACATACACCATATACTTAAAGTTACAAATAAATTATACAATTTTACATAAAGAAGAGAATTAAGCAACTTAATTGTATAATAGAAGGTTATATAAATAAATACTAGAAACCATTTAATTTGAGAGTTATATGGTATAATGACAATAACCATGAGGTAGAATCCTAAAAGGCCTTGAAATCATGAACATCCACATATCATAATGTTTGAATTTGTAAATTAATGGCACTATATTAAAATTTTAAAATGATCAGTAATTACGTTTTTGTTTATTTGATTTCATATATCACTTATGAATACTTGTCGATATTACAATATCAAATAATAATTTCTCTCTCACAAGTTAATCACAAATACATTTAAATTTAAACACTAATCAAAATCAAAATTATATAACCTTCAAAGCTTACAATTATTTCTTTAGGCTTTACAATTTGGTCATCTTTCTCCATAACTTATTGCTTTAAGCATCATAACAATTTTTGGTGTTTTTCACAATATCTCATACCTCCTCCGGTTCTAATTATAAGACAAAGTTGATTTTTTAAAGAAATTAAAGAGAAAATAATTAAATTACTTTAGAATATTTATATTTTTATTTTTTCTTCAAACTAATTAGTTGAACTAATAAATTAATATATAATTTAAGAAGACATGATATATGATATGATTAAGTAATTTATTTAGCCTCCTTAATCTCTCCAAAAAAAAGTCAACTTTATCTTATAATTAGAATCAGATGTAGTAGTCTTTTTGGCTTCACAACCATTTTGGTTTTTACTTTCAATAAATTGATATATATTAGTCTATATGACTTTTGGTCATATCATACCATTTTTCTTATTCATATGACTTCTAGTCATAGTATAACATTTACTTATAATTTTAATGACCTTAGAAATGCTATTATTTTTACGATTGTGGTTCAATAGCCAAGACAAAGTATTATTGGCTTTCAACTATCAATTCCCTCAATGCAATGTGATCATGTTCATTTTCACTCTTATAGACATGTTCTTTGCTTTCAATACCATATAATCAATAATTTCTCCAAATATTGGTCTTCAAGACCATAACAAAAATCTTGCAAAGCTAAAAAGTTTTTTTTTTTTTGTTTAATTTGATGTTTGAACCTTTAGTCTTTAGGGCTTTGACATTCATAACAATTAAATCATCAAAGTGCCAGATTTTTTTTTCCTTGTCAATCACGTCATTTAATGAAACTAATAGCGTTTTTTTATATAAGAACTATTACAAAAGTGATGTGACTTCTAGTCGTTTGATCATGAAATTAAGAATATTATGATTTTTGGCCTTTCAATAAAATTAAAATTAAATACTGTAAAATAAATTAAGTAAATTCATATTTATAATCAAATATAAATAATAGATAAGTCCATGATCATATATATCACATTATATGATCATATATAATACTATTATATATTAATGTAATAATAAACAAATGAAAATAAAAGATTGACATAATGATATAAAAATAATATATTAATATAAATAAATAAAATAACAATAAAACAAGACGAAATAACATGAAATAAAGAAACATAAACAATAAAATATAACATAAAATGCAAATAAAATAAAGAAATATAAATGTTAAATAAGTAAATAAATAAGTGAAATGTAAATAAAATGAAATAACATAATACAATAACATAAAATATAAAGAATATCATAATATAAAATAAAAAATATATAAATGTTGCATAATGAGAGATTCCCAAAAAATAATAAATAAAGGTAAAAAATCTTGCCAAGGAGAGAATAAAGTATCAATAATCTTCAATCTTAGCTATAGAACCCGATGTATAAAATAATTGTTAAAAGGGTCTCTTTAATTTCTTATAATGGCTTAGATTATCTTAGACATACATGTAAAAGATAACAACAGAAAAGATAAAAATAGATAGCGTAAAAGAAAAATAATAAAGAACAACATATTGATAATGTAAATTAGAAAGATAAAATAACATAGAGAATAAACAACATAAAATATAGTATTGAAATGAGAAAATTAGATAATATAAGAAATAGAAAACTAGACCATAGGCCTTCTGAGAGAACTCATGCTAATAACATGTTATGAAATCAAAAATGTTGGGAAATGGGCTTGATCTACCCTTGGTGGATTAGACCCAAATCTATTGACTTTTGGGCTAAAGTAAAATATCCAATTTTATGGAACATTTGTTGATAATATTCTTGGACAATTGTTGACAATATTCCCCAAAATATTTGAAACAAATGGTGGGAATTGCTTTTTCCGCAAGAATTGGTGGGAACTAGGGATGATCATGGATCGGATCGGACCGAGTTAGAGGTTGGCCCGAGGTCTGGTCTGGGTAAGACCTCGGGCTGGAAAAGACAACCCGAGGTCTGGTCTAGTCTGATGATAACCCGAACTTGGGTTAGACCGGACTTTGTCCATCGGACTGATGGACTGATCTGGGTAGTCCAACATATCTAATTTTTTTGCTCTAAAAAAAAACTATGGGAATGAAAAAGGGAAGGTGATGTAGGCTTAGTCACTAATTGAAGAAGGGAAGGGGGTCTGTGACTCTGTGTAGTGTGCAATGTGGAGTGTGCGTGAGCATGTGTCAAATCAATTAAAAGGAAAGTGTTGGTGTGTGGTTCATGTGAGAGGGTGGACTTTTTTTTTTTGTTATAATGAGGGTGGAGTTTTATTGTGCAAAATCATTAATTTTTTTTTATAAAAAAATAAATGATTCGGGCCAGACCAGACTAGACCATGTGGATTGAGAACCTGGTCTTGAACCTGGTCCAACCCGAGTAGTTGGTCTGGTCCAGTCCTTTTTGTTATAAGGCTGTTTTTCACCCGACTAGACAGGACCGGGTCACCTCGAGTCAGACCGGGTTACCTGGACCACCGGGTTTTTTGATCATCCCTAGTGGGAACTATTATTTATTAACGTGGTTTTACGCTCTGCATAGTAATGAGACGTTCAACCTCCCAAAAATATACGCTATGAAAAAAAAACACTGATTTCTCTCTCTTTCCTTTGGTGAATTTTGCTGTGTATTATAGTCGGAGTCCGAGTGATTCAGTTCGTATAGATATCTTAAAAGTACAAAATTACACTCTAGGTACGCCCAAAATTCTACAAAGAAGATTTAATAAATTGAGATGAAAGAGATGAAGAGATATGAAGAAAAGAATTGGAAACAAAGATGGATCAATATCTTATTCATTTGGATGCAACCAAAATGTAATGCATAGTGTTCTATTTATAGGCCCCCAATTAGCAAAGTTAATTCTCATGAGTGCATAAATTGTAACATTTGAATTATGGACATAAAAACTCTCAAAGACTATTTATTAGAGATGTTGTGGAGTATAGAAAGTTAAAGGCCAAGAGTTGTGGGTTTATAGACATCTACATCATCTAATATTTTTACAACAATTTATAAGTTAATCTTGTATATTTACAAGTCAAATTTAATAATTTATGTTTATAAATCAGACTCTCATTTTTACAGGTTTAACTTGTAAATTTTATTTAAAAAAATGAGTTTCTTAGATACCCCCTCTATATTGAATTTTCCTAATTATCTTATCTCTATGAATACCTTTTCCTTTCGATAATGCTGGGGAAGGCAAAATGCAATACTTCTCCCAACATTGAAAGCGATTATTCGTTGGCCAAAAAAGAAAAAAAAAGAAAAAAAGAAAAGAAAGCGATAATTCATTAATTCATCTCCTCTTCCTCTCTTTTCATAAAGTATGTTCATTAAATCAATAGTTCAATTCTCTGAATTGGATCAAGCATTTAATTTAATTCCTTCTATATCCAAAGAGAGACAACTACTTTTGGATCAACAATATTTTTCTTTTTATACAAGAAGTATATTTCAATTACCATGGTAATTAATCTTTTTTGAGGTAACAAGAATAAATAGTAGACACCTCCTAATTAGATTTACCATAGGCATAAATTCTAGAATCTTTTTTTTTCTTAAAAAGAAAAAAGAAATTTCAATAGATTTGCTAATGCCAAATATCACATCATTCTAAAAAACAGTTCATTTGTAATTTATATCACATGATGAAGTTAACCTTCATTTTTTTTGAGTACATTTAAGACAACTAATGTAATGATTTGCATTACATAGATTTCAAGAAATGAATTACATTATTCATAGTTTACGAACAAAATAAAGTTCTTATATAATTACATATTATGATTGTGTTATCCACAAAAATGTAATATAATTTAGATTTTATTTTTAAGGTCGTGTATGAGAGGCTATCCAAATGGAGTTGAGTTTATTTGGATTATCCTAGAATCACTTTTATACCATGCAAAACAAAACTCATCTCACATTAAATTATAAAATCAATTCTTGACTACTAATCCAAACACAATCAACTATGTGTCCGTACTTACATTACAATACAAGAGACATGGTGTAAAACGAGGGAAGTAAAAATTGGGGAAAAGAACTGCTTTTGTGGTTTTGTTTCATAAAAGTAAGCAAGGGAAGGGACAGAACAGGAGGCAGGCATTATGGAAGCTTGCAAACACATGAATTTGTGAAGAACAAGGTAATCCACAGCCAAACTTACCGCCTAGGGTTCACAAAAACTATTAGTGCATGTTTGGGAACACTTATTTTTTTAATATAAGTGCTTATCACGCAAGCCGAGATAAAAATCCTCTCACATACTTACCTCATATACCATGAATCACGATTTATAAACACTTATTGCCCAAAAATAAACTATTCCAAACGAACACTTACACTCTCCAACCCCAAAACAAGACTGCAATCAAAATTATTCAAGCATATATCATTTCTCAAAACTCCCATGTCTCCTCTTCTTGTACTGCCATTTTAATTTCTTCTTGTCCTTTTGTGTCTTCAGTTCCCAATAAGAGAACACTAATATTGTAGTTTCTTCACTATAATGCAACAGATCTCAATGCACAGTCTTCCTCAACTATTCTTTAACAGCTAAGCATGCACTTAAATGATGAGGAGTTCAAATAGTTATATTATACTAGTAATTTAATTTCTCAAGACATATTAAGTTGCACTTTAAGGAATGCCATAAGACAAACATATAAAACCCCACTCACAGTTTTAAGTTGAGGAATTTAAAATGTGGACCCCATTTGTCCACTATATATATCAGTGCAGCGATCTATGCCCCTGCCCATCAAACCTCTTATCAGTTCCAATCACACACAAATATATATATAATCAAGCTTCTGAACAGAGAGAGTCACCATAAGAAAATCCTACCTCTGTGTTTCCATTTTCCTCCTGACCCTTAAACTTCTAGCTTCAAATGAGGCCTTCTTTGGTTTTCTCTCTCCTTCTTTTGTCCCTCCTTCTTGCTAAGGTTCAAGGTAAATGAATCACGAGATTCATCCTTTTTTTCTCTTCTGTTATTTAGTATATGGGAGTTTCTGATTTTCCTTTGTTTTTTTCCCCATAGGGATTCGCTTGGACAGAGAGTCTCTAGCAGCAGTTCAGCAACAAAAACAACATGTAAGTGCTCATAATTACTTTTAAGTTTCAACCTTTTTTCCCCTCAATCATGCTTGAACTTAGAAGTTCATGACTTTCTGGCTACAGGATGATGAAGAGAGTATCTTGATGGGAAAAAGCAGCGGAGAAGCTGATGATGAAGTTATTCTCTGCAAAGATGAACAATGCACAGGTACCCTGAAGAGAAGACTTTCTAGAGTATCAACACAATCACATAAATGGTTACCTCCAATTCACGAAGATTACTATGGACCCAGACACCATAGATCCAGACACCATTAGTTTTCTTTCTTTCTTCTTAACCTAAGCATTCTTCGTAACTTCACAAACAATGCCTTGTAACTCTCAAAGCAAAATTTGTCCCAACAACTCCTAATGCCTTATTTATGTTGGTTATACAGAGAACCATGCAAGACATTCTTTGTTTTCTTCCCTTTTCACTGTATCAGATTATATTAAGCATCTTCGATATGTTCTTATTGCTGCAGGAAAGGTAAAGAGTAGGAAACTTGTTACCACATCCATTTCCTCTTCCCATGAACTTCCAAAGGTTGGTTTTAGAGATGACAAAAACTTTATTAACTAACTGTACTAGGCATTAACTCAGAATCTTTAAGAAAATCCTCTTTATGATACTATTATATGCTCTATGGGCAGAATAAAGAGAGGAAGGAAGGAGATGATGGAGCTCACTCCTCTGTTAATGGCAATACTACTAGAATGGTGAAACTTGATGGGAAAGAAGAGGGAATAAAAGTTCAAACTTTGGCTACTTCAGAGCTCCATAATCATGAGCAGTATCCAGACCTTGTAGACATAGCTGAGATGGACTATTCTCCAGCAAGGAGAAAGCCTCCAATACACAACTGAGAGTCTCAGCCTAGAGAAAAAAAGGGAACAAACAACTAGAGAAAGGGACAAAAGTTTTTCTCTTAAGCTTAGGATATTAATAATAATAAAATATTATGGCCAGAAGAAGGTTGGACAGCATTACAGAAATGCTGCAGTTTTTCTAGGAATGATGACTTGTACATTATTATATATATAATATTCTATTTTTTATTTTTGATAGTACTCTAAAGTGTTTGTCTTTTTGATGATTAAGTTATCATCATGAGTATAATTAGGGGTAGCTTCTGTTCTCTAGGTTCTTTAAACACCGAGAAAGACAGTGACATCAGTTTTCTTTCTTTATGCATAGTCAAAGTGTGTCTTCTACAAAGAACAAAATCGGGGAACAAATTATTCAAAGATCTAAAAGTAAACATCTTTTAGTTTTGATCTTTAGTATACTCCTATGAGAAGCTGAAAAGACATGCATCCTTCTTTTGCTCCCTTAGAAAAAACTTTCCGTAACACACATTCCATAAACTTAATTATATATGACCCATATGGAATATTTTCAAATTCACAGTTAAATTCGGAGCGATCAATTTCCTTTACTATTTCATCATCCATTTTCAGTTTTATTTCCTCTCTAATATCAAAATATCTAATCAACAGCCATCTGTCATAAGTCTCATCGAGAGGGCTACCTAACCTTATAAAATGCCTATAGCCTTATAAAGTATTGGGTTCTTTGATTCCAACAACTAGCTTTTAGGGTGTTGTTCTCCCAAACAGCTTACCTGTTGCACCATCTAATTAGATAGAGACTTATATAATATTCAATTAAATTGGATATCTTATATGTTCATAACAGTCATAGAGACTGTGAGACTCAACTGAACTCGTTTTTACACTCATATTTTTCTTAACATTTGTTTTTAATATGGTATATATTAAGTTATGGCAATAAGACTAATTAAAAAATGAATTAGTTGCGATTGTTCGAAGATTTGGGGTGAGGAATTAGTATATTAAGACAGCAAGAAAAGGCCAAGTAGATAAATACAATCTCCACTAAAAAACAAAAGGACATTTCCATGAAACAAGATTCAGTAGTCATGGGCTTTGAGAAGCAGAAAGAGAAACAAACTCGTTGAGGCATTTTGTCAACCATGGGAAAGGCAAGAGTTAAAAGTAGAGTGTTATAACATATATATCTCATACCCTTTTAAGCTTCGGCAGAGGCAAGATATTGAATGATACAGCACAATCTCAGCATTAATTGTAGGAGAGCACCATGTGGGGGGAGAAGAAGAAGAAGAAGAAAGTGGAGGTGGTGACTGGTGTGAAGACTTAACAAGTCTCTCCCACAACCCTTCTCTCTCTCTCTCTCTCTCTGTGGGGGACCCAAAGTCCATGAGAGGGAGAGAAAATGAAGAAGGAAATTGGGAACTTTGGGGTTGAAGAAAGTAGGTGGGGGGTAAATTAATTTAAGTAATGGACTAATGTCTGGCTCAATAGAAACCAAATGGGTCCATTGTGTTGGGGCAATTGAATGCAAACGACATGCATGAGAGGTCGTCGTTTTCAAGTGGGAAGGGGGGGCTCAAGTGGTGTGTGATGGGTCGTTTATACTATTAGGGGTGGTGTGGTGGTCCATTTTGAAGGCTGACATTGCGTTGGACCACGTACCTATACTATTTTTCGTCTATAATGATGCATTTAGGTTTGCTGCTTCTGGGGTTACTGTTGTCTGGTCACGAGTTTAGAGTGAGGATTGATCCTTCGTCCCTCTCTGATAATCTTTTAACAATTGAATTTCTTGTGATTCACGCACGAGTCTATCCAAGGAAAAGTTGACTTATTTAGGTGTAAGAGTTTCAACATCGTCATGCCTCGTTTTATTGATTGATTGTATGGGTGTAAATAGATTAGACCGGACAAGGTTAGTCAACAACCCGAGATCTGATATGGAGAAGACCTCATATTAGAACAAGCTTGGCCTATTGCACTACTTGAATCTAAATTTATTGTGCTTCATGTATTAGTCAACCTAACAAAATGTTCAAGAGTTTCAATATGGTTATGCTACTTTTTATTGATTGTCTAAATCTATTGTTGTTGGGTAATTACTACTGAGATTTTTTTCCTAAGCATATTTATTTTCCTATTGAAGGTAATTTAGTTCAAAGCATTTCGTACATCTTATGTGATTTTTTTTTCTGTTTCACTTCGAACTTATTTCTTTACATGGCTATTTAACAAGATCATACCTAATTGTAATAATTCTCCCAAAAGAGTGGTTTTTTTTTTTTTTTTTGACTTTCACACGAACTTAAATTCAAACTTAAAACTTTGTATTTAAGTTATCAAAACCCTTTTCGCTATGACCAATAGTCTATTGATTTTTCTCCTTTAAATAAAAAGTATGTAATTATTTATATACTCCCTTCAATCCTAAATATAAGATAGGGTTGACTTCTTTTAGAGAGATTAAGGAAACTAAATAAGTTACTTAATCATATCATATATTATGTATCCTTAAATTTTATATCAGTTCATTGGTCAAACTAATTAGTTTGAAGAAAAAAAATAAAAATACTCTAAAGTAATATAATTAACTTCCTTAATTTCTCCAAAAAAATCAATTTTATCTTATATCTAGGACTTGAGAGAGTATTTTTTGGCTAATCCCCCCCCCCCCAAGCTAATCCATCATATTTTATGTATAGTTGCAACTTGTTTCATTGTTGATGATTGTTTAGTGACGCTGAGACGGATAAGATTTTGATGAGTGATTCCATGAACCCCAACTTTGTTTTTTAATATGTTCTCGATGTTTTGATGGTTATAATCTACACACTAGATTAATATGACTTGTTTTGTAGGGGCTTGTTCGAGGTGTTATTCTTACTTTTATATATACACACACATGAAAATTAAGTAAGGCGTCATTTTTCTCAATTTGTGTGTCATCCTTACACATGGCCAAAGTATTATTATTTTTTAATTATCGTTCTAATTTTAAGGGATGTCCCCCAAATGAACAGTGGCATTATTGTTTCATGTAAATTTGGAGTGATTTTCTTGGTTTGCTTTTGGGATTGAGTTCTCTAGGCTATGGCCTTTTTGTATACCTGTTAACTTTTGTATGCTTTATGTAGGGGAAACAGGTGAATTAGACAATTATTGTCCATGTAATTTGATGATATACCTAAAAATGTATTTAAGGACCTAAAAATTGTACGAAAAAAATGTACTTTTAGCTCCTTGATTTATGGTGTTGAGAAATAAGAAAAAATTGGTCATGTTTTAGAAGTTAAGCCAAAAAAATTAAATTTTACAAAGTTAACAGATGAAAATGAAACATGATATAAATTCAAGTGGTTAAAACTGTCCCTGTTTCGAATTACTATTTTAATCAAAAGTATTTGTTTTTCTATTGAAATAAATTATGTCTCTGTTTTTTTAAACATAAATTCGATTTTTTTTTTTTTTTTTGACTTTTTGTCATGCGCTCATCCATGTCTCCCCTGGGTGCTTGCGGGAAGTTTAAGAGAGAGCCCAACTAGCCCACCGGCACAAATATTGGCCCATATCAATGCCAATCCATGGGCCGTTGGGGCGCGGTGAGATATTCTGGTTACACCCAAAAGAAAAAAGTTTAAACAGGGAGGGTTCTGTTTAAAAAAATGATGGTTCATCAATGGGAGTTGGTCCAAGTGATAAATGGCTTGATTTTGTTTAAATAAAGTCTCAGATTCGAGCCTTGTATATGCAGAAAACTCCCATTGGGAGACTCTCCCACCATAGCCAGGTGCGCGACGTGAGTCGAATCCGGATGTAGTCGAGTCAAAGCTCCGGTGAACTGAGTGAGTAATTAAAAAAACATGATGGTTCGGCAACGTTTATTAAAAAAAGGGTTAAGGTGTAAATTTTGCATTCAATAATTTTATTAAGAGTATCTATAAGATTTATCTATTTTTGGTGTAAAAGTAGATGTAAATTATTTATTTGGGAATATATTTAGCAACACCGTTAAAAACACTTAACTTCCGTTATTTTTTGAAATGTGAGTCCCACCGGTCTTTTCTCTTTGTTTTACTTTAATATTTTTTAATGGGCAAATATCACTTAGGCCATATGAAAACAATTTTATTTTAGTTAATGCCCAAAATATTTTGAAATATCACTACACCCCTTGGATTAAAATGAAATTAAGTTCTGTCAATAAAAATAAATTAAGTTTTGCAGTGAGATTTCAGAATCTTTTGGGCATTAACTAAAATGAAATCGTTTCCATGTAACCTAAGTGATATTTTTCCATTAAAAAATATTAAAATAATACAGAGAGAGAAGACTTGTAGGACCCACATTTTAAAAAGTAACAGAAATTAAGTATTGTTTAACGGCGTTGCTAAATCTGCTCCTAAATAAATAGTTTATGTCTACTTTTATACCCAAAAATAGACAAGTCTTATAGATGCTCCTAACAAAATTATTGAATGCTAAATTTACACCTTCACCCTTAAAAAAATTTTAAAGTTTCGTATTATTCTCCTATTAGACTTCCCTCTTTGTTGGACTATGTTGTCTAGTCTTAGATATACTTGAAGGGGACACTAAATTTTTTTTGGCCCATCTTGTTCAAATCCCCATCAAGAGAGAGAAAGATACTTCATAATGTCTCAATTATTATGATGACCTCTAATAAAAGGCTATCTGTTTCTAATATGAAGATATATATACTTATAAAAAGACTAAATAAAGATTGAGTCTAGCGAAAGGGGTTGGTCCCCTATAATGTAACAAATTGATGTTCGAATCTCTATTAGGAAATGTCTTATATTTAATACCTGATGGTGCCTCAAATAGGACTATTATAAAAAGGATACCCTTCCTTAAATAAAACATAAAATTTATATTGAACGTTGAAGAATAATAAGCATAGTGCTTATTACATAGAAAATTGTAAAAAAATCATTTATAATGATCTTGACAAGTAAAAAGGGTGGATTGGATTTGAAAGCTATAAATGCATATCCCAAAAAAAGATCACAATGTAATCATTAAACAAAATATTTTAGCTAACAGTTTATTTAAAGATTGTTATCAATAAAAGCCGAAAGCAATGCAGCAGCTAACCACTTTTAGTAGGATAAAGCTATTTATTGTTGTTGTTGATAACTAAAATAGGCGGGGAGAATAATAAATACTATAATTTATCTTAAATTGTATGATTAACCATTTAATGTAAATAGTTCCCAGAAAATAAACTTCAAATTATTAAGTTGATCCCATTCCTAGGCCACTTTTAAAATCTTGAGAAAATGATACTAGGGTTACAATTAAGGAAAATAATATAAAAAAATACCCATAACTTATTAATGGTAGCTCTTCAACTTCTCAATGGCTGTTCTTTCACTTGTTATTAAGAAGCTATGTGAATTTTTTGATATTACTTTTCTTATTTGGGATCTTTGGTATCAATTTCCCTAAAATCTCTAAGGCCACGTTTGGTAGCATGGAAGTGGAAGGAGGGAAGTGGAAGTGGCAATGGAGCTCACCATTTTAACCGTTTGATACACGGGAAGATGGTTCTTGATGGAACTCACTTCTATCAAAATCAATGGAAGTGACTTCCACCTCCCAACATATGAAAATGACTTCCTCCTCCATTTCTATAGGCCAATTTCCTTCCTTACCCTCATGCCATTTCTCCTTCCTTCTATCGCCAGTAGCTCATCTCAGGTGAGGACAAATGAGGTCATAGCACATCTCCGGTGATAACCCTTGACAGCAACTCCTCAAATTATGCTCAAGCTCTCTGATTTGTAACTTTGTTTTTTTGTGATTTGGGTTTCGATCTGCAAGAGGCGTAGGGCTGGGTTTTCAATATGGGGATGGGGGACGACTCCGCCATCGTCTCCCTCCGGCAACGAACACGACTCAGCCATAGTTTCCCTCTAACAACGACGAGACTCTGCCTCGTCTCCCTGTGGCAACGAATGCAAATATGTCGTCGACTCCCTCTTACAACGAACGCGATTGAGGCGACAATTGCTTCATTGGTGCGATTCAGATTTCCCCCTTTTTTGTATAGATAGATTTTTTTGTTCAATGGGATTTTGATTTTATTTTGGTGTGATGTTGGGATTCTTTTGCTTCACTGGTGTTTGTAGGTTATGGTTGTTTAGAAAAAGCCCTTTCTTTTTGTTTGTGTAAGGCTGAAATCTATGTTTAGATTTGGTTCATATGTTATTTTAGATTGATGATTGAATTTGGATGAATGTTTTCTAGTTGACCGGCAATAGAATCTTTTTATTTCCGATAAATGTTGTAGGTTGTGAGTTGATCAAGATGATTGGGTGGAAATTTTTTGACAGAGGGTATTTAGGCATTTTCACATTATAAGCATATATACTAAATTAAAATAATTCTCTACTTTCATTATCATACCAAACACATTTTAAAACTCAGTTTCACTTTCAATTCCACTTATAGTTTTACTTCCACCTCTATTAAAAACTCTTCCATTATTCCAAACATAGCATAAAATAAGAATTTGCCAGATAATTCATAAAACGTGGTTGATAGGAAAAAATGACGGCGACCTGGGCACACGCACTATAGATTTCTTGAGGCGTGACTGTAATCATCAGTAAAACGTAGAACGAGAAATGAGAGTGGGTATATAATCTAGCGTCCTCTAAAGTTGTATATTACCCATCTGCGCTTTTGCGTGGCTTGATTTGCCCATTTCCTCTGGCCTCTGGTGAATTTGTCTCCCCGAGCCCTGCAATAAAGCGCCAAGGTAAAAGCTTCTACCTTGGCTCCATTTTTGCCCTCCCTTTAATCCCAAATCAATCGCCCACTTTCACTCCACCTCGCTGCGATATCGTATTCGTCCTCCGACGAAGTTTTTCAGGATACCTTTGCTTTTGTTTCTAGGTAGCCATTAACTTTCTTTTCGGTACTTCGGTCTTCGATTGCTTGCTTTGCGATTGATTTCGCTTGTAATTCCGTGCATGCCCTATTTGGGCTATCATTCTCCGGGAATTTTGTTGGTTCTTGGTTTGTTTGAATTGTCTTCTTTCGATTAAGGGTTTAGGTATTGTAATTGAGTCTTCTCTCTTCAGTCTTATTTTGCTAAATAGTAAACCTCTGATTGTTGGGTATTAGTTAATCAGCATCGGTGCTCTTATCAACTGTTTTTTTGTGCATAGATCAATGCTTGCTAAGCAAATGTTTCAATTATTGCAAGTTCGTTGTATTAAAAAACGTGTCATTTGCAAGTCCGTGCAATCCCCCCCACCGTGAATTTGGCTTCTTCAATTGTAATAGATGTTCATAAAGACGGGAGTACTACAAATAATGTTGCAAGATGTTCAGAACTTAATTGAAAAACAATAAACAAAATTTGCTGATGGATACAGCGTACACACTGAAAATTCTTTCGTGCATTGCATAGAAAAGTCATCACTACAATGGTAAGGAGGAGCCAAGTTGATTAATTTGTATTATAATCATTTGTTGTCTTTGTTCGGGCCTAAAAGTCTTGATGTGTTTAACTGCAGTCTGTTATTATTGTACCGTAGTCTTGAAACTGAGCACAATGAACAATAAACACTAGGTTTTGTCGAATTGTAGTCTCTTCTTGTGGCTGGCGTCTGTTACTCTGGCATGCTTGGTTGACCGTTAATTACAATAGCAGGAAAGACACATACTTTGGTTTTCTTAATGCTGTCAATATACGATATTCTAATTCATTTAGGCATTGTAACCACCATATCAGGTGGTGATAATTATTTTTCTGTGGAGTTATATCCATTTTAGGATATATTATGCCCTTAAACTGCATATTGGTATTGCATTTATTTTACATATACTGTATATGAGGTTGATGATCCAGGATTTCTGCTTGATCCAAAACCTTTTTATAGATTTTAAAAGGTTGGGATCCACAGAGCATACTGAATTATGATTTGTGTGTCTGTACTTTTTCAAATGGGAGCATAGACTTCTTTCGTTTTCTTTATGGGGTTAACATGATTTGTTCAAAACCCTTCTGTCGTGGAATGGAAGAAAAAGTAATAGTAAGGGACCGCCATGAGTTTCTGATATTTTCCCACTCCTTTCTCAGGTATCATTGTGGTCAGTGAGGAATGGCAGGTAATGGTACTGAGAAGATCCCTATCAATATCAATAATGATACTGAAGGTTCAGAAGCTTCCATTGAGATAAAGATTAAAACATTGGATTCACAAATTTATACTCTCAAAGTGGATAAACAGGTTGCTACAAATCTGCTTCGCCGTCTTGAATTTCTTTAGTATGCTTGTAGTAGAGTCTTGCACTTTGCTTCCCCTTCTGTTGAAGTAAATATGATTTCAGTGGTCAGAGAAATAAATTTATTCAGAGATTCAATTTTATGAACTCTTGGTGAAGAAATTTCATTTTCTAGAAGTTTAACCATTCAAGTGATTAATTTAGTCAATTAAGGTTTGTACTTCAATTCAACCCTTCATATTTTTAATTTCCCTCCAACTTAATGGTTTTTCATTTTAAATGCTAAAGCCTAATTCTGCTAATTTGTTTTATGATAATGAAAGTCTTCCATCAATCCTGTACATCGTCTTTATCATCATTAAGCTGGCATCTTGTGATTTTTGAGAAAATATGGTTGATATCTAACCATCTGCCCTCACCTCTATCTTCTCTGTTGTGTAGATGTCAGTTCCTGCTTTGAAGGAACAGATTGCTTCTGTAACTGGAGTGTTGTCAGAGCGGCAGCGCCTAATTTGTCGAGGAAAAGTTCTAAAGGATGATCAACTCCTTTCTGCCTACCGTATCCCTTCTGTTTTCCTATCTTCTTTGTGTTAAAGGATTTTAAAGGAAAGACAGTGTGGCATCATGTTGACAATAGATTTGTAAAAAAATGTGGAGTTTTACTTTCTCAGACCTTATGTTGCTATATTCATAGTATGTATGTCATGCATAAGGCTACTTCAAAGATAGTAGCCTTTATATTGAACCATTTTTATGCTTGTACTCATGCAATAATCTATTTGGTATTCTTACTGAATGCCGGGGTTTGTCCTTCGACTTTGGTGGAGCTTCTCATATGTTGTAAGGGTTTTGGAAGGAATTTAGTAGCCAAAACATGGTGCTGGTGTGTAGTTGATGATATTCTTTATTTTTTGTGGCTGGCGCTGAATGCTCGCATGTTCAAGGGAATTTTCTTCACTAGTTTTATGGATTTCTGATAAGATTTGCTTATTGAAAACTTGTCAGACGGCTTCTTATTAGATATGAGATTCATATATGCTCTATTTTCATATTCTTATTCACCTACCTTTTTGTGGTTCTTTATCAATGTTAGTCTAAATGTTAGAAATCAGCCCATGATTAATCCCATGATTTCAGCATTACATCCCATGATTTCAGCCCATCATCATATCCCTGATTCTAGTATCTTTAGTTTAGGAAAGTTTTTGATTTGTATGTAATAATGTCTCATTATATCATATTATAGACCAGCGATCATTCCTCTGTTTTTTGGTCTATATAAACTGCTGTAATCCTTTGATATGAAATATGAGAAAGTAATATATGCTCTAGCCTCCAATATGGTATCAGAGTTGAGTGAAGCAGAGAGTGAGAGTGAGGTTGAGCGACTGTGAGACCAGAAATAGTGCCACTGTGAGTGAGACAGACCGGAGAGAGGGAGAGAGAGATTCAGATCGGTGTTCTTCGATCTGGAGCAGGAGGGCGTGTGACAGTACACCGCCACCACAGGCAGGACCGGACGGCACCGACCGACGGATCCTAGAGAAGCGGCGGCGATCGGAGCGGCGCGTGGCCACGCGCTACCATAATTCTGGCGCGTGACCCCCACGCGCCGCCGTCCAGAAGCATTCTGGCGAGGTTTTTCCCAGAATTATGAACCCGTCCAAATTCCCTCATCTTTTCGGCCCCGTCCCTAAAAACTCATCTAAAAACGGACTTCATCCGGCTGCACTTATGTCCTGTACCAATTCCACCACCTCTTCTTCTACCAACCACTCATCTAACACTACCAACAGCAGCTTCATGGCATCAGAATTTCCAGAACCTTAGAGTATGGTCATTAACCATAGTTTTAATGGAAAGAATTACCTTCAATGGTTCCAAAGCGTGCTAAGGTATATCCGTGGAAAGCGAAAAGAAAAATATATCAATGGGGCAGCACCACAACCAGGCCCAGAAGACCCAACCTTTGATACTTGGTTTGCTGAAAATAACCAAGTTATGACTTAGCTATGTAACTCTATGACTGCTGACATCAGCGAAGGCTACCTCCTGGCAAACACTGCTAAAGAGATTTGGGATGTAGCCAGAAGAACCTATTCCTCTCTTGATAACATTGCAGCCTTGATCCATTTGAAGCGCCAACTTCGCGACTTAAGACAAGGGACTCTAACTGTAACTGATTACTATAATGCGTTGATCAAAATGGCAACAACAGGACCTGTTTGAAGTGCACCCATGGAAAAATGTGGAGGATGCTCAGTTATACAAGAAGATAGTCGAAGAAGGGAGAGTTTATGATTTTCTTCTCGGACTCAATGATTCGTTTGAGGAAATACGAGGCAGAATAATGGGAATCAAACCCCTGCCACACCTCTTTGATGTCGTCAATCATGTGCAGTTCGAAGAGAGTCGGAAACTCTTGAATCGAAGCAGCCCAAGTCTTGTTGAGAGTTCAGTACTTGCAGTACGAGGACCATCGGAGAAATGGAAAAACAAATGGTGCAACTATTGCAAGAAGAAGGGTCACATTAAGGAGGAATGTTGAAAGTTGCATGGCAAACCATCTACTAGCAAACCATAGGGTCATCTCACCTCCACTGAACAAAAGGCTGAGGACACTACTTCCTTAAGTCAAGACGAACTGCAGATGCTCAGTCGGATACTTGAAAAGCAGAATAAGTCCAATTCTTTGCTGAGTGTTAATTTTGTCCAATCAGGTAATTCTATCATAGCCTTTAATACTATACAGACTAGCGACGATGCATGGATAGTTGATTTAGGAGCCACAGATCATATGACGGGTAATCGAACCTTATTCACAACTCTTAAACTGTGTCCGGAGCACCTTTGTGTCAAAGTTGCTAATGGGGTATTTACTAAAGTTGAAGGAATTGGCACCGTCACACTATCCAATTCACTCCGCATTCACCATGTTCTATTTGTCCCAGTGCTTTCTTGTAACTTAATATCTGTGAGCAAGTTAACAAAAGGACATATATGCAAAGTGATATTTGATGTTGATATGTGTCTATTTCAGGATTTACACTCGGGAAAGACGATTGGGACTTCTAAAGAGTGGGATGGACTTTTCTACTTGGAGAAATTGAAGATGATGAATAAAGTGAGTTGGAATGCACAACGTGGCCTAGTTAGCTCAAGTTCTCAAGACAAAGATGTACTCTTATGGCATTGTCGTTCAGGACATCCTAGTTTTGATTACATGAGACATGTGTTTCCAAATTTATTCAATAAAGATTCTGTTCCTTTTTACTGTGAAACTTGTCAATTGGCTAAACAAACCCGATCCTTCTATCCAAAACAACCCTACCAACTCACCATTCCTTTCCAACTCATCCATAGTGACATTTGGGGTCTGGCCAGAACAACCACCCAGAAAAATGAAAAATGGTTTGTCACTTTTTCATTGATGATCACACCAGATTCACGTGGGTTTACTTGATAAAAGAAAAATCCGAGGTGGCTCAAGTTTTCCAAAGCTTCCACAAATTTGTTCAAACCCAATTTCAATCCTCTATCAAAGTCCTTCGAAGTGATATGGGTCGGGAATACCTCAGTCATACCTTTAAAGAATTCCTTGATCAGCACAGAATTCACCATCAAACCTCCTGCACTTACACCCCTCAGCAAAATTGGGTTGCCGAATGAAAGAACCGTCATCTGTTGGAGGTAACCCGAACATTGCTGATGGAACGAGATGTACCCACGACCTTATGGGGAGATGCAGTCCTAACTGCGGCCTATCTCATCAACCGAATGCCCTCCAAAGTCCTTAATTATGCCACCCTTATCCAAACACTTCTTACCACCGTACCCAATTGCCCTCTCATCAACCCCTTATCTCCAAAAGTGTTTGGGTGTGTTGTCTTTGTCTATGCTTCTGATGGAAGTAAATTTGATGCCCGGTCCTAGAAATACATCTTCCTTGGCTACTCCTCCACCCAAAAAGGGTACAAGTGTTACTGTCCGACTTCCAAGAAGTTGCATGTCTCCAAAGACACCGTGTTCTACGAGGAAGACGCTTACTATCCCAAATTATCCATTTAGGGGGAGTACTCAGATATTGAATGACTAATTTCTCATGAATCAACTTCCAAAGCCACTGATGCCCTACCTGTTACCCTAGAAATCCCTGATACCTTACCTAACTTCCTTGATGCCAATGATACCTTGCCACAAAACCCTGAGACCTTAACTCCTCCACCTCCTAACACCAACCCTAATGACTTGGAAACATAGGTTGAGATCATGACTGGGATGGATACAGAGGATGGATTAGAGGGAGATGCTAGGCAACAATCTCAGGAGGCAGAGAGAAACGTCAATCCCACTCTAAGGAACGACCATGAATCTGACTCGAAAGTAGATCCTGAAGAGATGGGCTGGCCTATTGCACTAAGAAAAGGGGTAAGATCTTGTACTCAGCATCCAATCCAACTGTTTGTTTCGTATGGTAACCTATTTGTCAAGATGTAGAGTTTTGTTGTAAATAGTGCACAGATTGAAATCCCTAACACTTTCCAGCAAGCTATGGCTGACCTAAAGTGGAAACAGGCTGCGGAAGTGGAGTTAAAAGCACTTAAGGAAAGTAAGACATGGGACATCATATCCTGCCCTCCTGGAAAGAAACCTGTCAGGTGTAAGTGGTTCTTTACCCTGAAATTCAATCCTGATGGCAGTATCAACAAGTACAAAGCAAGACTAGTTGCGAAAGGGTATACACAGACCTATGGAATAGATTACCAGGAGACCTTTGTGCCAGTAGCAAAATTCAACACAATCAAAGTATTGTTGTCAATAGCAGCTAACTTGGACTGGTCACTACATCAGTCAGACTTCAAGAATGCATTTATGAATAATGACTTGGAGGAAGAGGTCTGTATGGAGGTTCTAGACAGAGTCCTAGCTCCGAACGGGTTAGTTTGCAAACTTAACAAGTCACTGTATGGACTAAAACAATCCCCAAGGGCATGGTTCGGCCGCTTCAACAAAGCAATAAAGAAACTTGGGTACAACCAGGGGCAGGTAGACGACACATTGTTTATCAAGCATGATGAGGGAAGAATCACTATCCTGATCGTCTACGTGGATGATATAGTCATTACTGGAAATGATGAAAGTTCTATTGCCTAACTAAAGAGGGATTTGTCCATTAAATTCCAGGTTAAGGATCTCGGCCAAATGAGATACTTCTTGGGTATGGAAGTGGCAAGAACACACGCGGGTATCAACGTATCTCAACGGAAGTATACCCTAGACCTGTTGCATGAGATAGGAATGTTAGGGGCACAGCTCGAGGGAACACCGATGGAAGAAGGTTGTCGTCTAGAAATTAAAGAAAATGGTTTCCCGGTTGACTCTGAACAGTATAGAAGACTTGTAGGGAAGCTGATATACCTGACCCACACACGCCCAAATATTAGCTATGCTGTCGGAATAGTAAGTCAGTTCATGCATTAACCACAGGAAGAACACATGGCAGCTGTCTATAGAATCTTGAGTTATCAATCCAGGAAGAGGAATCTTCTTCAAGAAGTGCACGGCTAGAAACTTAGAGATCTACTCCGACGCAGACCATGCAAAAGACAAAGAAACCAAAAGGTCAACGGGAGGATACTGTACATATGTGTGGGGAAATCTAGTGATGTGGAGAAGCAAGAGGCAAACTTTTGTGTCAAAGAGCAGTACGGAAGCAGAATTGAGAGCTGTGAATGATGGAACATGTGAAGGACTCTAGGTTATCCGGTTACTAAAGGAATTGGGAATTTCGTATCAGGGTCCCATGCAAGTTTGGTGCGACAACCAATCTAGCATTGAGATGACGAGAAACCCTGTTTACCATAATTGAACAAAGCATGTTGAGGTAGACAGGCACTTTATTAAAGAGAAAGTTGAAGCAGGCGTTATGGCATTGTCCTATATTCGGTCTGAAGAACAGATTGTAGATGTAATGACCAAACCACTAGGCAGATCTAAATTTTAAGAGTTTCGACGCAAGCTAGAAATGTTTGACATATACTCTTCAGCTTGAGGGGGAGTGTTAGAAATCAGCCCATGATTAATCCCATGATTTCAGCCCATCATCATATCCCTGATTCTAGTATCTTTAGTTTAGGAAAGTTTTTGATTTGTATGTAATAATGTCTCATTATATCATATTATAGACCAGCGATGATTCCTCTGTTTTCTGGTCTATATAAACTGCTGTAATCCTTCGATATGAAATATGAGAAAGTAATATATGCTCTAGCCTCCAATACTAAAGAATGAAGAGACCAACTCTATTTGTATTCATGTCTTGGAACATAAGAAGCGTGGAAAAGTTGGTTCTGCCACCGAAATTCAATGGCAGATTAGACCAACTCTTCGGGCCTAGATGACTGGTATTGAGGGAAGATTGTCAAGGTTTTGTGCATTGTTCGCCGCTGATCATTATGCTAGAATTCAATAATCAATTTAAATGTTTTAATTTGGAATACATTATAGTTTTGACAATACTCTTAGATCTGGTGAGCATGGGACATGTCTATTGCCTGCATAACACTTCTCAATTATACCTCAGCTACAGTGAGAAACTTCCAGCTTTTCTTTTCTGGCAGGATGCAGATCCTTAGAAAACATTGAGCATCCCAATATTTAACTGATGAACTAACAATGAAGCTTTCTATCTCATGGCTCAAGTTTTGCAAATGAAAATCTTTCTGTTAACACTTTTATGTTAATTGAATTCATATGTCATCATGACCTGTGATGGCTGACATTGGTTTGGCTGCCATTCTCAAGCCTTCTTACTATGCTTATTCCTTGTAACCATGTCGTTATTATTCCTTCAACATTGGTTTCTTTCCTAACATGAGTATAGATGTTGAAGATGGTCATACCTTGCATCTCGTTGTGAGGCAACCTGATCTACCTGGAAGCTTGTCCAATCAATCAGGTATGGTAATGTATATTATCTTTTTTTTTTGGGGTATAAGTAGCATGTTACAAGCTTTTACTTAATAGGATTGCATTGAAGCTTGCTGGCTAAAATTTTCAAAGTAACATCATCCAACACTGTCTAACAGAACTGCATGACAAGTTGGTACTAAGGGCTTGTTTGGTATGAGGGGAGGGGAGGGGAGGGAAAGTGGGCGGAAGGAAAATTTTGTTTAGTTGAATTTAAAAAAATTAGAGAAATGAGGTTAAAAATTTTTAATTAATTTTTCTTACTCTTTTATCTTATATACTCTATTTATTAAAATTTTATTACCTCACTTCTTCAATCTTTTAAAATTCAACTCATAAAAATTTTCCCTCCCCTCCTTTCCTCTCCAAATCCCTCACACCAAACAAACCCTAAGAGAATTAGCTAATAGCCAAACTACTCATTGTTGGTAGCACACTAGCATATATCATGTGTGACAAGAATTGGACGTGACAATCACTTTTATTCTTCATAGTTGATGCCAGAATTTTACTTTGGTAATATCTTCTGACTGACTGGATTTAATTACTAGAATAAGAGGTATCATTGAATTTAAAATCTCATGATACACATGGATACATTTAGAGTATTGTTTTCCTGTGGTCAAAATTCTTTAGTTGGTCACAATTTTTCTGTGGGTGTTTAGTTCCCTAGAAGAAACTTTTTCTTCATACAGGAAAGATATTGTTACTTGGTAACGGATTATAAGTGCCACATTGATTAGTGTGCTAGGGTTATACGTGCACTCAACTGATTTTGGTTAAGCTGTTAGATTGAGATGCATGATATAAGAGTATATAACCTGCTCGCGTATCCATTCTGAGTTGCTGAACAAAGTACACTCTCTTCGATTCTTTCTTTTCTCTCTCTTTCTCTGTTTTCTTTTGGCCTGTACCAGATATGGTATTTACTGCTAACTATCTTGTGTTGCAGCACCTGACCCACATTCAAGCACAAACAATAGTCACAGTAGTCAAATAGCTCCTGGTGTTTTTATTGAAACTTTCAATGTGCCTGTTCAGGGAGATGGGGTTCCTCCAGAAGTTAATAGGGTAAGCTTATATCAGAAGAGGCAAGGGGCATATTTGAGAGGAGGGGATGTTGTTAATGTTGATTCATTACTGTGTATTGATAGCTTATCTTGTATTTTATTCCTGCACAGATTATTTCTGCTATTCTAGGATCTATTGGAATTTCAAATTTTCCAAGTGGCGGTGAAGGGATTGATGTCAGGGTAATGGCAACCTTATCTTGTTGTCCACTTTTTGGTATCGTTGTTCTATGTCATGTACTTTTGCGATACATGATAAATAGTAAACCTCGCTCCCTCTCCTCTTGTGGTGGCATTTGGAGAATATACACCTGATTTACTTGGCTCTCAAACTTAGTAAGGTTAAAGGAAGAGGCATAAAGAGCATGTTCAATGAATCATAGTCTCTGATCATAAAAGAGACATTGATAAAGCACTGTGAGAGGTTTTTTTTGTTTTTTTGTGGGGGGGGGGGGGGGAATGACAGAGACAGAAGAGATTGAAGAATATTTTGCATTTTCAAACAGTTATGTGAACCTAGGAGATTAAGAACTTTATAATGGCTGAAATGTATTCAGTATTTATGAGATCCTCCCTCAGTTCTGTAGCTGTCTGGAGAATTTTACCACTTCGATGCATTTTGTTCCACCTTGTCTTGTTAATGTTGTTTTCTATCCATGCTAAAGTCTATCTAGTAGTGTTTCTATATCATTGCATACAACATTTAAAACTTACATCACATGTTGTTGGGTTTCTAAATTGGCTAAAGGGACATGATTCCCGAGGGCTTGGGAGAACATCAGGTTCTAGTGGTATATCAGATTCATTTCATCCTCAACCTGAACAAGCTGGTTTGCGGAATTCATCTGATAGATCACGCAGTGCATTTGGACTTCCAACATCAGCTTCTTCTTTCGGATCATTACAGCCCCCTGTATGTTTTAAGCTCTTGGTTTCAGAATCTCTGATGATGTTTCTAAAGCACATTTCTGTTTGAATAACAGAAAATAAGCATTTACTTGACTATTTATATTTCTGGTTTTGAAGGTCATTCCTGATTCTTTGACAACTTTGTCTCAGTACGTGAGTCATCTAAGGCATGAATTTGAAGCCATTGGTAAGTCAGCCATGCTAATTTTATAGAGCATGTTGGGTTCCAGCTATGTGCTTGTTCGTTAAGAATAATTGCACACCTTTTTATTGGCAGTGAGAGAAGGGGGAAATAGCACCCAAGCAGCTGAGGCTCATAGGAATGAAGCATCGATTTCTTCTTCACCTTCAGGCTCTACACCAGAAGGGCTTTTGTCACCTTCGTACTTGGCGGAAGTCTTGCATTCTACCAGACGGATGTTCGTTGAACAGGCTAACGAATGCTTATTTGTATGTTGTTCCTTTGTTGTGGATGCTCTGATCACTTAACTACGCAAAAATAGGGAAACAAAAATCTTTTATTCTGGTTGTATCATGGTTTCCTTTCCCAAGTTTCTGTTTGTGAGGTATAGTTGTTGTTTAGCTGTACTGTGCATAATAGAAAAATGAACCTTCATTGTTTAATTTTACAGCAACTTGCAACACAGCTCGAGAATCAAGCAAATGTAACTGATCCCTTGTTGCGGTCAAACACTCAGTCCAGGGCTTGGAGGACTGGAGTTCTGTTTTACAATCTTGGTGCATGTTTACTCGAGCTTGGTCGTACGACCATGGCATTGCGTTTGGGCCAAATGCCGGTGGGCTTGGTTTCCAATCCTTGTTTTTCAGTTAATTAGTCTGTTTGTTCCACTAATTAACTTCCTTTGCAGTCTGAAGCTGTAGCTAATGGCGGGCCAGCGGTTTTTATATCCTCATCTGGTCCTAACCATATTATGGTTCAGGTTGTTCTTTTCCTATTCCTTCATACATTTGCTTGCTTTGAGGACCATCCTTATGCTTATTGAAATATTTGTATCCAGCCTTTTCCTTTTCAACCTGGAGCTAGCTTTGGTTCTGCCCCTGTTGGAACTGTGCAGCCCCCGTCTGGCTTAGGTAGCGGACTTGGTTCAAGTTTTTACCCAAGGCGTATAGATATTCAGATACGGCGAGGTGATTCTCCATGTTCTAGGCCAATTTATTGTGCATTATGTTATTTGCTTGCTTATTTTCCTTTGTTTTAGGTACGTCAACATCCTCAGCTAATGTCAACAGAGAAGAACATGGGGATACACAATCTGCTTCAGTACAAAGAAATCCTGTTGAAATTTCCGTTAATCAGACAAGCTCGAGACTTCCTGAGGATTTATCTTTTGGTGGGGAGTCAGGAGTACGGATAGTGCCAATTAGAACCATGGTTGCAGCAGTACCTAGCCACTTAGGTCGCAACCCTTCAGAATCTTCTGCTAATTCTATAGGGCTTTACTATCCTGTTATTGGGAGATTTCAGCATGCACCTTCTGGACATGGGAATAGTGAATCAGGATCTCAGCCTGCTAGTCAGCATCATGCATCTGCTTTTCATGCAGCGCAACAGTCAACACCTGAATCTACTGGGCAAAGGCAAAGCATGGATGATCCTGCAAGAAATGGTAACATAACAATGAGTATATCGGACATTTCAGCAATTATTCTTTCCTTGCATCTGCAGTTTTCAATTTGATCTTCCATCAATTTCCTATTCTCTGTTGTATGCATAGTATGTGTTCTAAAAGGACCATTTGTTATTGTATATTCACATATGATGCTCATTAAGTACTAGTTTAATACAGTCATACTAAATCTTGTGTTTGTCTCAGTGCAAATTTTTGTGTCCGCTCATGTATATATATAGTAATGCATTTGCATCGATCACTATTATACTTTTGAAGTCATTCATCAATTATGCTCATTTAGTTCCCTAAGATAGAAGGCCTTTTGTGGCGTCTGTGAATTTACTTTATTCCAGATGGTTAGTGTGGTCATGCTTTAGAAGCATTGTTTCTTTCCCTGTGTAAAGGGGCTGTAGTGATTGTGTTACTACATTCTGTAGCCCTTTTAAAAAGTTACTTTAATAGCTTCTATAGGTTTCAGCATCATATAAACCAAGTCATGATATCTTCAGGATATATGACCTTTTTTTGTAATTTTTCATCGGACAATATTGCAGGATCTTCATCAACTCCTGGCTTAAGACAAGAGCCATCTAATACCCGCAGGGTGAACATCAATGTTCTGACGGCTGGTGGACTCCAGAGCAACCAAGAATCTGAGAGGCAGATTCCCAATAATGTACTTCAATTTATAAGAGCACTTTTTCCTGGTGGTGAAATTCATGTTGAAGATCCTAGTCCACAGGGAACAACTGGTGCGCCTACCTCAGATCATGCTGGAACATCAACAGGTGCTGCTCATGTCCCTGAGTCAGAGCCCAGAGCTAGTGAGGAAGGAATATTTTTGTCTAATTTACTCCGAGGGGTCATGCCCCTCATCTCACAAGCAGGATCTGGGACGCATGGAACTCCTCAAGGTGAAAATGCTTCAGACAATCCAACAGCTTCTGATTCTTCCTCCCAGGTTAGCATGCTTCATTGGTTGCCCTACTTATTTTAATAGTCAAATACACATACAGTTGGCTTACTCTTATGCTTCTGGACTTCTACACTAAGTTTGAATGTCTCAAATCTCAATCGTTAGAACCTAATCCATGCTTAGCTTGTCCAAACCTCAACCTCTCCCCAGGGTGGGGAAATGATAGAAAGTGGTGCTCACGATGGTTATGATGCTTGAATTTCTTTAAAGAAAAAACCCCAAAAGGACAAACAAGAGGCTGACAATTGGATGTTTTTGCAGGGTGGGACGTCACGCAGACAAAGTGATTCTGATCCAAGCCCTCCAAATTCTAAACGCCAAAAGGTTAATTTCCTTCTGATTATGAGATGATATTCATTATATTTAATTCTTTGACTTGATTGAGCCCAGGAAAGGCTGAAGCTTCTCCAGCTCTTGGTTAGATTGCAGTGGCATGCCATGATAACCATTAAAAAGATCCAATGCTTTTAATTGAGATATATCTATATTGCATTTATAGCATAAGTAGTAAGATGTGGGGTATGCCTATCAGTGTTGCAAGAGAAATTTCTCGTCCGGCTTTAGTGTTAAAGTTCCTAACCAATTTTGGTGCCTGAATTATAAATTGCAGCAACTGTTATCTAGTTCTTAGTATTGGGTAGTGGGTACCAGTTAAATTCTGGGATAACATGTTGAAGTAGATAATATGTCAACATTTTTATCTGGCAGATGAAAATTAAGTTATTATCAATCTTGAGATGATTTCAACAAGGGCATCAACTGGATTTGTTTTGTTTTTTCCACTGACTGACTATATTGTATGACGGCGTGGCTTCTTGATGCAGACGGAGTGATACATATGATTAAGAGATGAGGTGCAATCTGATTGTGGAAGATTTGGATCAAAGCAAAGCAGAATTCATGGCTGATGATATATTAGCTTGTCAAATTAAGATTGTGAGCTTGCCCATTTATTTCCTCAAGAATGATGATATGACTTTGTCCAGATGTAGTAGGCAATCTTTAGGAAGTTTATGTTCCTTGATTGTGATGCCATCTTGTACAATGTTGGGCATTGGATCTGAGCTTCTCATAATTTTCTTTGAAAGCAATGGAATGGGCCTTTATGCTCTGTTCTCATTTGAGTTTTCTGGGTCTGGCCTCTTATAATGAGCCCTGCATTTGATTTCAGTCACAACTTTGAAGCATATCCTTCAATATATTAAATTTAAACAACTATTCAAGCGGAATACATTTTTATAGCATAAGCTGATGTAATGTAAATCCAATTTTGAGCTTATCTTTATTTTTTAAATATTCTTTATGGCACCTCATGAGTGTTGTGCAACTAAAGATCTGTTTTTGGTAATAAAAAGGTCTGTTTTTGCACATAGTTTAATCATTTCTATATAATCCGTATAGCAACATCACAAGTCGCAAGATTGAAAAAAACTTAAATGGTAACTTATTTATCCAATTATATGCGATATAAAAATGTTTCTAGTTCTCTTCTATAGAAACATTAGAAAAAAATTGTGAAATTCCATCGGACAAGAAAAAGAATTGTGAAATGCTTTAACACGTCTAGTTAGTATTTGGTCTCATATTAGTAGATTTTTTTAAAATTACAATAAAAAAGTAGTGTTATTTTATTTTTCGTGGAGGAAATCGATATCGATATTAAGCTAGTCACGTGACTTTCTCCATCACTTTTATCGTTTTACCTTTTTCATATTTGAGTAATATAATGGCAATCCCACAGTTAATTTATTTTCAGAAAGATTTTCTTGTCCAATATCCAAATAAATTAATAAGAATTTTAATTCTCATTATTCACATAATTAATAATATAAGAGAGTATTTTTTTAATCAAAAAATGAAAGTGTGTATTTTCTTAGCGAACTTCATTTGAAGATGTGAAAGCTAAGGTGAATTTCACATGCTTATGTAGTAGTATTATGTTTGCAACAAATAATAATAATAGTGATAGACGGATAGTAATGGTGCATGTTTTTTATTAAAAAAAAAAAAGTAATGGTGCATGTATGCGTATGCATATATAAACAAGTAGGTTTGGCAAAAAAAAAAAAATATATAAACAAGTAGGGTTCTCGCTGGGACACGCCCTCTCTCGTCTTCCTCGGTGAACCTCGGCCGGCCGTCACTTCCTTCGGCACAGAGAGCCCCCGCAACCATGGCTGAACAAGTTCGTGTCTTTGGTCTTTTCTCCACTTCTTAATAGTTAATACGACTGTTTGCTGGTTTTATTTTGAAACTTTTGCTGATCTTTTTGTCCTCGCTTAATTTTGTAGACTGAGAAGGCTTTTCTGAAGCAACCCAAAGTGTTTTTGTGGTATGTAGATCAACTAGAAGAGATCCCCCCCCCCCCCCCCCCCGGTCCTTCATCAGTATTTTTTTTTGTCATCTGAAATGTTGTGGCTGATTTTGATGTTAAAGCTCCAAGAAATCTGGGAAGGGAAAGAGGCCTGGAAAAGGTGGGAATCGCTTCTGGAAATCCATTGGTCTTGGATTCAAGACCCCCAGGGAGGCCATTGAAGGTATTCATTTTGATTTCTCTCTGATTGCATTTATATGTCGTGTTATCTTTCAGGTTATTGTCACTTACGCTTGTTTGTGATTGCATTACTATGCTGTTGTGAACTACAGTTATATGATTCAATGGAGTCCTCGTATATAAGAACATTGCATGAGACTGGTTATGTATAGAACAAGTCTGTTGCAGACTCGCATCAAAATGTGCCTTGGTCCAATATTTAATATGCATTCTACCTCAATATACCATTCATCTAACACCGCTATGATGGTTCTTAATTACTTAGGTCTTTTTTTCCTCAATATACTCTTGTTAGAACGAATGGCTGAACTTAGTAAACCTAGTTGGAGGGCTATATACCATAAGTATTGTGGAAATACTTTAATTGTCTGCTTGAGCATTGCTAGTGGAAAATAGGTGGTTTTAAAAATTGCTCGCCTCCTTTAAACTATGATACAAACAGCGTGGTTAAGTTTTGTTGGGGTACGGGTGCTAGTTATTAGTCTGATAAATATAATTTTGAGAAGGTAGATCTAATTAGAAAACAGAATATTATACTGGGATCCAATTTATTCTACCCTTAAAGCCTATAATTAGATTGGGCAGCCAACTGATTTATTTCCCCATTTTTTATCATAATTTTGCTAGTTAAATTGCATGTCTGCATTTCTCATGTCATACTCCTTTGTGTTTTATTAGTGAAACTTTTTTGTTGTTTTACACTGCATTTCTGTTTGATCACTTAAATTAATTCTGTACCCTAAACTTTTTATTTTTCGTATAGGAACCTATATCGATAAGAAGTGTCCCTTCACTGGTACTGTTTCTATCCGAGGTCGTATTATAGCTGGCACTTGTCACAGTGCTAAGATGACAAGGACCATTATTGTTAGGCGGAACTATCTTCATTTTGTCAAGAAGTATCAGAGGTACCTTTTTTGCTTTATAGTTATGGTTCCCAAGTTTCCTTTTTTCCTGTTTCATTTAGCAGTTTGCTGAAAACATGCTGATAAGTATCATCTGATAAATTTTACCCTTTCAAATGTAGATATGAGAAGAGGCATTCAAATATTCCTGCTCATATGTCCCCTTGCTTTCGTGTGAAGGAAGGGGATCATGTTATTATTGGCCAATGCAGGTGAGGTTTTATAGACGCTATGTATTCTGTGAATTCTTGTGTGCAACCCCTAAAATGGGTTAAACATCAGAACTTCGATGTGAACCAATTAAGAGCTGCATGAAATGTTGATTAGATAACAAATCAAGATTGGAAGTTGCCCAACATAGTATTAAAAATAAAATTTATATTTTTAGCCTCTAATGTTTTGTTTATGAATGCTAACCCTTTATTTTGTAAAATATTTAACTCGCTCCCTTATTTGTTTTTTTGTAACCCACAATCCCTTCCCCAACCATAGTCCAAAATTGTTCTTTTCAACAGCACTAGTCCCAACCTAACAATCTTTCTTTACCATAGCTGAAATGAAGAAAAAAGCCCTCTTGAATCTCCATGACAGTGCAGGTTTGCTGTGTTGCACCCTATCCTCGCATGAGCCCATCTGTTGCCGCATCTCCAGCTCTAATGACATCTTGCATAGAAGAATTTGTTTCACTGTTTTGCAAGTTGCTTTTGATAAGCTGATGCTGTGGTTTTAGACCTCAGATTGATAAAGTAGCTTCATATCAATATGGCACTGAAAGCAACTCGGGGGTCTGTTAAGCCTCATTTTAATAAGCCTAGAGGACAAGTTCCAGGACTCAGGGCGAGGCTAAGCTGGTTGTTCCGCTGAGTCTGAAGCTTATCTTACCAGCTTTTCTTTATCATTGACTTAATAACACTATCAGCTGCTTTTGGGTATGGAGATTGAAGTAGGTGCTTCTTTGTTGGGAAGAACAATTTGTTAGTAAATTGTTATCAGGATTTGGGGGGAAAAACATTTGTGAGTTGCTGAGAAGTTAAGGGCACAAGCTGTAATTTTTTTTAATGGGGAGATTTGGTTTTATAGCAAATGAAAAATAAAGATTATTAGTTGCTAAACTTTAATTTTAGGTTTGTTGGGCCACTTCTAATCAAGTTGAGGGAGCAAATTTTTTCGGGTTTTCTGTTTCTTTTATGTGTGAAATTGGTTATTCTTCTTTTTATGAAATATTGGTATAATTGTACTGTCACCACTGACTGCCCTTTCTATCTTATTTCTTCCATAGGCCACTCTCAAAGACAGTGAGATTCAATGTGTTGAAGGTGATACCTGCGGGATCTTCTGGTGGTGTGAAGAAGGCATTCACTGGAGCTTGAAAGTTGATTGTCAGTTTTCAATGTAGGTTATTTCATTAATAGATTATACTAGCCTTCGTGTAAGATCTTTCCCCCTGGGTAATGTGACCGAAGTTTTGATCATTTGTATTGACTCTTTTTCATTGAGGTTAGAATTTACCAATGTGGGTGTCTAGTGATTCAACGTTGTATATTTTGGCTTTCTGTGAATGCTCAGTTTTAATTGAAGTGTGTTTACAACTTTTTGGCTTGGCTCCATCAACATCACGCTTGACTTGGGTGTACAAGGCACGTGAAATAAGTGCATAATATCTGCTGTATGCCAACTAAAGTAATCATTGGCATGGATTTTAGAGTCTTAAAGCTATTCTGTGTGTCTGGTTAGGCATGCTATTGGTCTGAGCCAGAGGCATCAATCATATATATAGGCTCTTGGTAGAACAACCTTGCTTATTGATGTTACCCACTGTTTTTTTTCATATTGCCTAGATTTTTTCTTCTGAACAACCTTGCTTATTGATGGGCCTTCGGTCTATAGATTGGTTCAATGAAGAAACTGTGAGCTACTAGTTTTGTTTGCAAGTGGTAGCTTTTATGTTGTTGCCACATCATTGTGTGATGTATCACAACAAAAAAGATGCCACCAGCAACAAGAAGAGCAAACATGCTTTAACTTTCACATGTGGATACCGTAAATTCTAGGAAAAGAGAAACAGTAGCAGGAAACGGGTTCAGAAGGAAAAAATGAAGGCAGCGAGAAGATCAATTTAAGATTTAAGCTGAATGCAGAGTTCTAATATTTTGCTTTATGTATAAATTGTCTAGTATACGTAGAAAACCTTGAAAGAAGAAAAGAAGTATCAATTTTTTTTTTTCCTTGTATTAAAAGGCAGACACTAGTAATCATGTGATTGGTTCCGATGATAAGTGATGTTGTTCTCACAAGGATGATAACATGAGTTTGAATCCTAAAAAGGCACGGTAGGAGGTAATTCATTAAAAGAAGCAATTTTTCTCCCTGAACTAATTGGTTGTTTGAATACCTGACTAATTGAGAAGTCAAGGGTCTAAAAAAAGTGCCGAATGCAGGGTGGTGAGGTTTCCCCTGTTCCCAAAAAAGGGCAAATTCTAACCACAGGGTTGCAAGATAGTGTATCACTAATTTCCACATAATATCTCCAACTTCAAAGATTCAAACTTTATATAGAATCAGAATTTTTGCTATCCCCAGCTCCCTGTGCTTGATTCGGATGGTCTTCCTTCCAGATTGTGATTGCCAGGTGTCTATTCTTGTTTGGAATCTAGATCTTTATTAGGGGTGTATATGGGCAGGGCGAAGCTCTTGCCCGATGTCCTGCCTGAAAAATCATTGGGCCGCATTTTACAGGCCGATGCCCAACCCTGCCCGTAGAAGCCCAGACATTTTTGGGCTGGGCGTGGGCGGGTTGGGCGAGGGTGGGCTTCGCCCTACCCAACATTTATCAACCCAACTTTGAAGTTACTTTTCAAGGGAGTACAAACAGGTTCACAATCAAAGATACCCTACGCACACCTTATGTGGGGAAAAAAAACAGCTTTCATGACAATAACTAATATGGAGAGCTCAGAAAAAAAACCTTTCCAATCACTATTAGCCAACCATACCCATTACATTCTTCCTTCTCCAACGGTTGAAAACAAAACCATCGACCTTAACAGAACCAAGCTCAGGAAAAAAAGAAAAGAAAATCATATGGAGAGAAATCACAAGCTTTACACAACAAATAAATGCTGAAAACAAAACCTTCGATCTTATGTTGTCTAGAAAACAAACAAAACCAAGCTCAAGAAAAAAAGAAGAAGAGAAGAAAACGAGCACTAAGTTCTAAAACTATCCCATATAGAACCCTCGAACCCTAAGGATCTAGACTAAGCTGAGAAAGAAAGGATCTAGACAAAGAAAGAAAAACAAAACCATAAATAATATATAATACCAAAGGAGCCTAATAAAACAAAACATATAATATAATATAATTATTAAAAGTTACAAAACTGTGATACAAAAAAATATTTACATCACATATTTTAATATATATAATTATATATCTACTGGGTAGGGAGACATACCCTGCCCGATGCCCGGCCCTGCCAGTTAAAATATCCAGCCTAATTGTGTCCAATTTTTTTCGGGCTGTTTTTTTTTTTGGCTGGGCAAGGCAACTTTTTATTGGGCCGGGATGGGCATATCGGACTTTGGGCTTCATGAACACCCCTAATCTTCATAATGCTAATACTTCATCTAGTATATAAATTATCTTGCATGTATATATATATAATACAAATATAGACAACACATGTATTTCGCTTATAATTTCCCTAGTTGGTGGAATCTGAATCCAGAGGACAACCCCATCTTCCACACCCTCTTGAACAGCTATAGCCAGGTGTCAACTGTCCTTGTTTGGATCCATCATTGTTCTAAGGAACTGATTTTGCACATTGCACATAATGCTCAGCGTCAATACGCAGTTAATTCTGGCAAATGTCAATGTGGGGGCCAAATTTTTTTGAGTACATTTATGATTGAACCATGGAAGCTGTTATTGTTGGATGGGTGTAGCCAATAGAAACAGAGAAGTGGGCGATGGAGCTTCAAAGTCTCTGATCCAAGTCGGACCAGGAAAAGTCCTCCTTTTGTGAATGCGTTGCCATGTGATTTGTGTAGAAAGTTCCTTCCAAGCCGCACCTTTTTTTTGTCGGTACCATTATGTTCTTTTGTATTGATGAGATATTTTTTCTTGCTTATGTGGTTCTCTTTCATCCTCTAATATACTTCGTTTTTAAGCCATTCATTCCCCCCTCTCCTCAAGTCCATATTCCCTTCTTACGCTGATTTTCTTCGTCAACTTCATAGCGTACAGACTAAGTAGCTTCACTGGGTAAGGATACAGACTATATACCTATATTTGGAATAGCATTTTTTTTTTTGAGAATAAGTGTTTATTACATAAATTTAGATAAAATTCCTCTTACATATTTATTTCGTATATCGTAAATAATAATTTATAAACATTTATAAGTAAAAAATAAACTATCCCAAACGAACATATAACCTTTCACATTCCCCTACCTTCTTTTAACTTTCCCCATCATCTAAACATAGCCTTAAAAGTTTGTGATTGACTTTGTTTTTGGCGTAAAAGAGTATTTATTAAAGGAATTTTACAACTCTCTTATTAATCAATTTGAAATTTAACTTAGTGCTTACTTGGAGCTGCTAAATATAAATATGTTTGCATAAATAGAGATATAATTCTTCTCACATGCTTACCTTATATACCGTAAATGATGATTGAAAAACTATTTTTAAAGATTCCAATTGTCATTCCAAACAAACACTTGGTTGGTAATGATGCTGACTCATATCTCATAAAGATGTATACGTTTGAATACTGCTATTGATATAAGGACTCTGTAAACAATCTATAAATATCTTTATAAACATTCTTTAAGCAACGTGACTTAGTTGTCATCATAGTGAGTTCTCAAATAATATGTGGGGATGAAACAAAGTGAATGACAACAGTAAATGGGGTGTAAAGGTTGGAAATGGAAGAGAATAGGGGGATCCACCTAAGATTGAACAATAAGTTATTTTTAGCACTAACATCACACCAACATGTTGTGTCGTTGTCTCATCATTATTCTTCCTTCTTTTAAATGCCAATGTTGCGTGTGTGTTTGTCTAGATAACATTATCATGAAGGAGGCTTTATGATTGGATATTTTTGGGGGTGGGATATTTAATAAAAAGTCATTACAAGTCAAATATATTTATATATTTTCTCCCTCCATTTTTATTATATATAAGCAAATCATAAGCATGCATAGTTCCTAATAATGAAGGGCAAATCTGAAAATGACTGAAATTCATATTGTAGATTGTCTCGTCTACGAATTATACCAAGCTGCACTATTGAGGAGCTGCAAATAGTGTGGTCTGTTATCTAAATTTTGTGTATAATATGCGTGAAATAATTAGTAACTGTTATGAATATTAAATATGTGGATGTCCATTGACTCATATTAATCTTCCAGTCAACTTGACATAAAGAAGAAAAGAAGACATGACACAAAGCAAAAGCAAAAGAAGACAATGACGTAAAGAAAAGAAGACAAGGACATAAAGACGATATAAAGTAACCACGGTCATTTAAATATAACCATGGTAATACAACCAGGGTTAAATTTCTGCCTCTATATAAAGGGCTGTAATCGATTGTTTCAATTGAACTGAATGAGAACATCTCTCTAACTTCTCTCTAGAAATTCTATCAATTCTCTTTGAATCCTATCAATCTTCTTTCTTAGAACATATACTTTTATAACACGTTATCAGCACGAAGCTCTAAAAGAAGGTATGATCTTCTTATGATTTCTTTAGTAATTATATATACGTTGTTTTATTTTATAGATCTGGGATAATCTGAGCCACTATATGGAATTAGAGAGATACTTTTACCGATTGTTATAGAACATCGGGTTCCATGGCTAAAGATTGGAGATCGTTATTGTTTTTATATACAAGTTCTTTTATATTATTATTATTATTATTATTGTTATTATGGCCAGAAGCCATACATATCTGATTCTTGAAATTATGACCAGAAGTCGTAATGTTTTAATAATATGGCCAGAAGCCATATCCATTCTTATTATATAGCCAGAAGCTATATACATTTTTCATCTTATTATATGGCCAGAAGCTATATATATTTTATCTTTCATCTTATTATATGGCCAGAAGCTATATATATTTTATCTTTTATCTTATTGTACAGCCAGAAGTCATGTACAATTTTTATCCTGAAGATAATAGTTAATTCCTCATCTTGAGATTAAATGGCCCGAAGCCATACATGGCCTGAAGTCATGAGATTAAATGGCCCGAAGCCATACATGTTTTAATTTTCTTATCTTGCCTTATGAATTATTTATTGTCTTTATGAATTTACAGTTATTATATGGCACATTTACATTTCATATTTTAATTATGTTCATTTATTTCTTCAATTAGTTTGAACAATGGCAAACCTGGCAAAACTTGAAATTGTGGCTCTTGACATTACCGGGAAAAATTATTTATCTTGGAAATTGGATGCGGAAATACACTTGAATGCCAAAAGTCTGGAAGACACGATTAAAGAAGGAAATAAGGCATCCAACAAAGATAAAGCCAGATCAATGATTTTTCTTCGCCACCACTTACATGAAGATTTAAAAACTGAATATTTGACAGTTATGGACCCACTTGTCCTTTGGAACAATTTGAAAGAAAGATATGATCACCAGAAGTTGGTCATTCTTCCAAAAGCTCATTTTGATTGGATGCATTTACGCTTGCAAGATTTTAAATCTATAAGCGAATATAATTCAGCTATGTTCAGAATTACTTCGAAATTGAAATTATGTGGAGAAAATGTTACTGATGATGATATGTTAGAAAAGACATTCTCCACATTTCATGCATCCAATTTGCTCCTGCAGCAGCAATATCGTGAAAAAGGTTTCAAGAAATATTCTGAGTTAATTTCTTGTCTCCTTGTGGCTGAACAAAATAATGAGCTTTTATTGAAAAATCATGAATCCCGTCCAACAGGCTCAACTCCATTCCCTGAAGTGAATGTAGTCACTAATGAATCTTATTGTGGCCGTGGCCGTGGCCGTGGACGTGGACATGGACGTGGACGTGGGCGTGGCTACAGCCGTGGGCGTGGTCGTGGTCGATATCATGGAGGTTCAAATCCCTACCAGAAGTGGGAAAAGAATGATAAGAACCAAAAAGGAGAAAGCAGTAGGCAAAACAAATATGCTGATAATCCATGCTATCGATGTGGTGGAAAGGGCCATTGGTCTCGTACCTGTCGTACACCAAGGCACCTAGTTGATCTTTACCAAGAATCAATAAAAAATACTGGTAAAAGATCAAATGTTGAAGTTAATCATGTTGATCAAGGCGAGAATTCTGAGTATGCTGATATAGATAATAACTATTTGGATGTTGCAGATTTCTTAATATAATTTAAACTGTTATATTTTATTTACAGTTGTTTCTATCATATGTATTAATTTTATTTATGTTTTTATGAAGAATGAATTCTATTGGCATCAATCCTGAAGATTTATGTCTCGTTGATAGTGCAACAACCCACACCATACTCAGACATGATAAATATTTTTCTTCCCTGGTAATACGAGAAGCCAATGTTCAGACTATATCTGGTAGTATAAATTTAATTGAAGGCTCCGGAAGAGCTAATATTTTGTTACCTGAAGGAACAAAATTATGCATTGATAATGCATTTTATTCTACCAAGTCTAAAAGAAACTTACTGAGTTTCAAAGATATCCGCAGAAATGGATATCATTTAGAAACAACAACTAAAGATAATAAGGAATATCTTGTCATTACAAATATAATTGATGGTAGAAAATGCATATTAGAAAGTTTTCCTATTTTTTCTTCTGGTTTGTATTACACATGTATAAGCACAATTGAAACACATACTATTGTGAACCAGAAGTTTGCCAATACAAACCAGCAGTTTGATAATGTAAACCAGAAGTTTACTAATGAATTTAATGTTTGGCATGACCGGTTAGGCCATCCCGGTTCAATAATGATGCGACAAATAATTGGGAATTCATGTGGACATACCCTGAAGTGTAAACAAATACCACAATCCCATGATTTCTCATGTGTTGCATGTTCCAAGGGAAAGTTAATTATTCGCCCCTCACCAAGCAAAGTAGAAAGTGAGTCTCTCACATTTCTAGAACGGATACAGGGAGATATTTGTGGGCCAATACACCCACCATGCGGACCATTTAGGTACTATATGGTTTTAATTGATGCATCAACTAAATGGTCGCATGTTTGCTTATTATCTTCTCGCAACCTGGCGTTTGCGAGATTACTTGCTCAATTGATTAGATTAAGAGCACATTACCCTGATTATCCTATCAAGAAAATACGTCTTGATAATGCTGGTGAATTTACATCACAAGCTTTTAATGAATATTGTATGTCCCTTGGAATTGATGTTGAACATCCTGTAGCTTATGTTCACACGCAAAATGGACTTGCAGAATCATTGGTTAAAAGGTTGCAACTTATTGCAAGACCTTTACTTATGAAATCTAATCTACCAATTTCTGCTTGGGGCCATGCCATTTTGCATGCAGCAATGTTAATTCGCATCAGGCCAACAAGTTATTTAAAGGTTTCCCCCTTACAAATGGTTTTTGGTCAGGAACCTAATATTTCCCATATAAGAATTTTTGGGTGTGCGGTATATGTGCCTGTAGCACTGCCACAACGCACCAAGATGGGCCCACAAAGAAAGATGGGAATATATGTTGGGTATGAATCTCCATCAATTATAAAATGGTTGGAACCATCCACAGGAGATTTATTTACGGCACGATTTGCCGATTGTCATTTTGATGAATCATTTTTCCCAACATTAGGGGGAGAAAACAAGCAACTGGGTAAAGAAATTAGTTGGAATGAATTATCATTGGCTCATTTTGATCCTCGTACAAAACAATGTGAACTTGAAGTTCAAAAGATAATTCATTTACAGAATTTAGCTAATCAAATGCCAGAAGCATTTACTGACCCAAAGAAAGTGACAAAGTCACATATCCCAGCTGCTAATGCTCCTATTAAAATTGATGTCCCTGAAGGACAACCTGCTATGAATGAATCTAAAACATGCCTGAAGCGTGGTAGGCCTATCGGTTCCAAAGATAAAAATCCTCGAAAAAGAAAAGGAGCAAAGAATATAGATGGTCAAGTCGAGGATAATGAAGAAAAATTAGTAGCTCCAGAAGAGCCATCTCCTGAAGAGATATTATCTCCAGAAGAGAACATTGTAGTCCCAGAAGAGACCCAGGTACCTGATATATGTGAAAATAATGAGATCTCAATAAATTATGTTATGAATGGAATCCGATGGGATAGAAATGAAGTCAACGTTGATGACATCTTTGCTTATCATATAGCAAATGATGTAATGAATGATAATGAGGATCATGAGCCAAAATCCATTAGTGAGAGCCAACAAAGAAAAGACTGGCCACTATGGAAAGATGCCATTAATGCAGAATTAAAATCATTGACAAAAAGAAAAGTATTTGGACCTGTAGTCCTTACACCTGAAGATGTAAAACCAGTTGGATGCAAATGGGTCTTTGTACGAAAAAGAAATGAAAAGGGCAAAATAACTAGATATAAGGCACGTCTAGTAGCCCAAGGTTTTACACAAAGACCTGGCATTGATTTTGAAGAAACGTATTCACCAGTAGTGGATGCGACTACTTTTCGTTATTTAATCAGTCTAGCAGTAGATGCAGGACTTGATTTACATCTAATGGATGTTGTGACTGCCTATTTATATGGATCACTTGATAGTGATATTTATATGAAAGTCCCTGAAGGACTTAAGATGCCAGAAGCATCTAATTCAAGTTCTCAAGAACAATACTCAGTTAAGTTAAATAAGTCCCTGTATGGCCTGAAGCAATCAGGGCGCATGTGGTATAATCGCCTTAATGAATATTTGTTGAAAGAAGGATACAAAAATGATCCGATATGCCCATGCATCTTTATGAAAAGATCTAATAGTGAGTTTGCTATAATTGCTGTTTATGTTGATGATATCAACATCATTGGAACTCCTGAAGAGCTCCAAAAGGCAATTAATTGTTTGAAGAAAGAATTTGAGATGAAGGACTTGGGAAGAACAAAATTCTGTCTTGGATTACAGATCGAGTACTTCAAGAAAGGGATATTTGTATATCAAGAAACTTATACAAAGAAGATCCTAGAGCGATTTTACATGGATAAATCTCATCCATTATGTACCCCAATGATTGTAAGATCTTTGATGGTGGATAAAGATCCATTCAGACCTCGAGAAATTAGAAAAGAAGGTGATGAAGAACTACTTGGTCCAGAAGTACCATATCTTAGTGCTATTGGAGCACTAATGTATCTTGCTAATCATACACGTCCTGATATATCATTTGCTGTTAATTTACTAGCAAGATATAGTTCTTCACCAACACGAAGGCATTGGAATGGAATAAAGCGTATTTTTCGTTATCTCAGAGGTACAACAGACATGGGGTTATACTACTCAAATGTATCCAAGCATGAACTGGTTGGTTATGCAGATGCTGGATTTTTATCTGATCCACATAATGGTAAATCACAAACGGGCTATCTATTTACATGTGGAGGTGCAGCTATTTCATGGCGATCTATGAAACAGACTATATCAGCCACATCATCTAATCATGCAGAAATTCTAGCAATACATGAAGCAAGTCGAGAATGTATGTGGTTGAGGTCAGTAATACATCATATACGTACAACTTGTCATTTATCTTCCGGCAAAATGATCCCAACAATCCTCTATGAGGATAATGCTGCATGTATCGCTCAACTTAAAGAAGGCTATATCAAGGGCGATAGAACGAAGCATATTTCACCAAAATTCTTCTTCACTCGCGATCTTCAAAAGGATGGTGAAATAGATATTCAGCAAATCAAGTCAAGTGAAAATCTAGCAGATTTATTCACCAAGTCACTTCCAGGTACAATCTTTGAAAAACTTGTTCATGATATTGGTCTTCGAAGATTCAAAGATTTCAACTGATATTATCAAGAGGGGGAGTCGATACACGCTGTACTCTTTTTCCCTTATCTAGGTTTTATCCCACTGGGTTTTCCTAGAAAGGTTTTTAATGAGGCAGCACTCGACGGTGTATCAATGAATGATGTACTCTTTTCTTTAGCTAGGTTTTTATCCCACTGGGTTTTTCCTAGTTAAAGTTTTTAATGAGGCACATTCATAATGGACATCCAAGGGGGAGTGTTATGAATATTAAATATGTGGATGTCCATTGACTCATATTAATCTTCCAGTCAACTTGACATAAAGAAGAAAAGAAGACATGACACAAAGCAAAAGCAAAAGAAGACAATGACGTAAAGAAAAGAAGACAAGGACATAAAGACGATATAAAGTAACCACGGTCATTTAAATATAACCATGGTAATACAACCAGGGTTAAATTTCTGCCTCTATATAAAGGGCTGTAATCGATTGTTTCAATTGAACTGAATGAGAACATCTCTCTAACTTCTCTCTAGAAATTCTATCAATTCTCTTTGAATCCTATCAATCTTCTTTCTTAGAACATATACTTTTATATCTATTATTTTGGATTATCTTTTTAAATTTTTCTTATTATAACTTGCCTGAATAGTACTAACTCTAGTCTTTAATATAAAATCTATTTAATTTTTTTTTGGAGAGATTAATGAAGCTAAGTAAATTATTTTAAAGTGATTATATTTATCATTTTTCTTTAAACTAATTTATCCGACTTATAAATTAACATATTATATAATGATCTATAATATATATTACGATTAAATAATTTATTTAATTTTTTTTATCGACCTCTAAAAAATATCAAGTGGGTTATAACTTTTGTTCAAATAACACACGGTCGCACTTTATTGAGAGATTCCGTAGTAGTATCCACAAAGTTGAGTTTGAAAACATTAATAATCATCCAATACGGCATCGACAAGATTCCAACATGTTAGGTCATTTTCGTTGGTGGATTGACCATAGATAGCCATGATCACTTAAATTAAATTATTGTCCTTGCTGTAATCTTCATATGCAAATTATTTTTACAAATAATTAGAAAGTTTCAATTTCGTTCTTTAATTTTTTTAAAAAAAGTATCTTTTCAGTTCTCTAACCCAAATGTCATTAGTATCAAATGATTATTTTTTGTATCAATTTTTATTTTGAAAATTAAACATAATATGTCAGTGCTTGAGAGTGTTTTTGTTAACATTTAAAATTTTAATATTAGTATTTTTTGTTAACATTGTTAATGTAAAAAACTAAAAATTCACTTTATAAAAATTAAGAGACCAAAATAAAATATTATATAAATGAAAGAATAAACAAACCAACACAGAGTTGGTCTTACGGTGTAAGATCATTAGATCTCTTTAAATTTCGAGTTAGAATCTCATTGGATACATATTTATCTCATCCAGAATACCGCCCAAAATGACTTAGAATAAACTAATATAAACATGCACTAATTACATCATATTTTAGACTACTCAAACTCAAGTTTGCTTAATCTCAAAATTGATATTTTTTTCAAGATTTTTATTTCAAACTCGACAAAAATTAAGTTAACTAAAAGTGGTAAGAAATAAAAGAGTTACTTTTAAGTTTTAATTAAGATCCACAATGTTTGAATCTAACAATATATATCGAATTATCATGTAGTAAAATAAAAATTAGGGTTTTGTGTTGGGTGAATATTGAGATATATTAATCAAGGATTGGCTTTTGAAGGAATCATAAAAGAGAAAGAAATCTAATGTCATTGTCCAATGAAAAGGTGCTTCTTTTTGGCCGAATGAATCAAATTCATTTGAATCTTTTATCAATAAAATAAGAAACAAAATCCTTCATAATCAACTTGCCCTTCAAACTAATTACATCATCTTCCAATCCCAAATATTATTTTATTAATTTCAAACCCTTCCACTTGTGAGAAATGGTCGCAATCCAAACGATAAAATATTTGAAGCAACTTGGATTTGAAATGCGTGATCTAACATGATATCATGTAATAATAATAATTGAGACGCAAAAAAGGTGAATGAATCCCCCCTTTTGTTTCATATAACAACAACAATATCAATATGTGAATTCCACTTATCTCTATTATATTTAATATGATATTTATATATGCCTCTAAATATCTTCACCAACACATAAAGGTGTTCATGGAACAAAAACGGGATAGGTTTATTCGGCGTCCCGTCCCGCTAAAGGGTACATTCCAGTTGGGATGGGACAAGACCGGGACCGGAATGAAAACGAGACATCCCATTTATTTATTTATTTATTTTTAAGGATTTAGAGCATCATATTCTTCTTCTTTTTTGACTTGTAAAAACTAAAATGTATGGGTATTAGTTGGACTTTAAATCTAAATGATTGAAAATATATAATACAAAATACAAATATATAATCATTCTCTTTTATCATTTTTAAATCAAAAGCATGATAAAAAATAAGAAATAATTAAAACTTAAACTTAACAAGAGTAATGATAGATCATAAATATTTATAGTATTTTATAGATAATTAGGCAGGTATGTGCAAGAGAGACCAAGAGAAAACGGAATGAATGAAGACAGTGACACCATGCTAGTGATTGTGAGAGTTTTGTTAGATATTTCTACTATTTTATGTTAAATATATAACCAATATATGATAATATCTTTTTATATGATTAAAATTTGTCTAAAAAAGATTATATGATCTTTTTTTATATAACTAATATCTATCTAAAAAAGATATTAGTTATATCTTTAATAAAAGTATTAGATATTTTGGTAAAAAATTTTAAAAAAAAATTAGATAAATTATATATAGATACACACACATTAAACTAATAACAATACTATTTCAGGACAGGACAAAATATCACCACGGAATAAAGCTCGTTTAGAATTTTTTCAGGACCGGATTGTCCTATCTCAAAATAACCAGAATCGGAATGAGACGATTGGGACAGGATATAAGTGAACACGCGTACACACACGCTGCTGGATGAATCTCATGCCCTATCATTAAGTTTTCATTCTTCCTTTTCCGTTCTTTTCTTTTCTTTTCTTTCTTTTTAGCTATGAATGGTTGGTACTTGGTAATATGATATGAGTATCGTAAGCTTCATAAATAGAAATAGCAGAGGCTATAAAGAAAACTTCATAATGTTGTTGCACTTATAATAGATAGCATTAATAAATAAAATTTTTGTTATCATTTTAGACGCTAAAAGAATTTTTTTTGGGGCCACTAGATGCTCTCTTCAATCCTTAATATGATTTGGCAAAGAAACAATCCTTAATATTCAAGTTACTTAACTCACTTGAGTATATTAAGGAAATGAAATAAATTAGTTATTTATAATAAATTTGATTTGATCTCTTAAAAATACCCATACACAATATTAAATTATATATCACTTTATAAATTAGATAAATTAATTTAAAAAAATGATAAAAATAAGAGAAAATAAAGTAGGATATTATATTTAAAATTAAATCCAATCCACGACGTGAGACTGGGAATAAAACAAGTCAGCCATTTTTACTGAAGACACTAAACAAGTCAGCCGTTTTTATTGAAGACATTAATTAATGTAAATTAAGGGTTGTCGTTTAGGGTGAGGATTACAACATAAGTGTCTAGCTATGTCGTGTAATGCTGACGAACATGATTCTGAAGTTTGATAAGGGAATATGCTAAGATTCGTTTTCGCCCACCTTTAATCATAATTCTAGAAACTCCAATGGAACCAATCAAAAAAGGGGAAGAAGTAAACAAAATGGTGGAAGCCAACAATATAATAGTACGATGAAGGATCACGTATGTCTGAAACTTGCAAATGATAAGGAAGAGAATTTTTTTTTTAAACCAATTTTTTTTTTCCGTGTGGATGTCACAAGCTGTGAATTAAGAGTCCCATCAGTGAATTATGATCATATTTTAAAATTAGTCAAAATCAAGTTCACAACTTCCCCATCCTTCTTGAAATTTCTCCATTAATATAAGCCAAGATGAGCCAACAAGAAGGAAGAAAAAGACACAGTATTTTATTATAAAAATATCTCTCCTAAGATTTCACAATAAAGTGTAAAGGTATGTTATGAGAAATAAAATATCTCATACGAATTTAGCCTTTGAATTTAATGCCCACACATTAATTTTTTCCATAAAAACCATATAATATCTTACATTACCATTGCTCACTTTTTTCAAATTTAAGTATATTTTCATATAGAATTATCACACATACTCAAACACTCAACAAATAGAGCTAGTAAAATGAGTTAATATACGAGTTGTGTTGTGAATTAGCCTACCCCAACTCACAAGTGTTATATAGTGCAAGTTGATATAATGCTAAGCTTAACCTATCATCTTGTGGTGAATTAGTAGGCTCGTCCAACCTATTTTACCAAATCTATTTGCAAGATCAAATCTAGCAGGGAATTTTCTATATGTAAGATTTTTAAGCCCTTATATCATGAATTTAAGTTCATGGAATCTCAAATTGGGATAAAGCTGTTATTCGTAAAAATTAGTGTGATGCATGATTAACAAAAGGAAAATTACAATTTTTGGAAAGCAACCCCTGAAATGAGAGAATGAAAAGTAAAAGACGTGTATCAAGTAAAGGCATGTTTGGGAGAGCTTATTTTGAAAAAATAAGCCCAACTTACGTAAGCCGAGAAAAAACTTATCTCACAAACTTACCTCGTATACCGTGAATCACGAATTATAAGCACTTATTACCTAAAAATAAGCTCTTCCAAACGAGCACTAAGAGTATTTTGTCTCCTAATAATACTGTGACCCAACTAACTAATTTTTAGCCACGCTTTCATAGAAAAATCTGGAACTTAACGGCCGCCGAGCTCCTTTCACTCTCTAATACCTCATGCCTATTTATACGCCCAGCGGTTCATATCTTTCTCTCCAACAAAACTTCAGAATCTTCTCGCTCTCTCCATAAGCCACAAAATTCCATCAAAGTTTATTACTTTTCTGTGCCTACAAGTTGCTGCTGAGCCGAACCCCTACCACCTTCATCATCGACTCTGCTTGTTGTGAGTCCTGTTGGGTTTTCTTCTGTTATTTTATGTCTTCTGCCTTTTTACTGGTGTCTTCTTTGCCCTGAGCCTTCTATTCTGGGGGATATTTTCTCTCTTCACTGTTTGTGTTTCTTCCTGTATTATTAGACGAGCCTTTGTGTCTACGCTGAAATTCGGAATTGTTGTGGACTCGAGTTTATTATGGCCCTCTTATCTTTGAACTTGTTCTCGAAATCATCTGATGCGGCTGCTGCTACATCTTTGATTATGAATTGTTCAGCTTTTGATACTTTACTGTTAGTTTGACTTGGACAGTGTGAAAAGAGTTTTTCCTCGCCATCAACAATATCCTTTTCATTCGCTTAATTAGTTTTTTCCCTCCACTGATTTTACGGGTCAAGTTATAGACTATTTGCATCCACATATAGGACTATTCTTCCTTTTGGTTAATGCTTCTTATGTCTCTTCCTTAGAAAATTTTTGCATGAAAATGAAAAATGAATGAGATGCATGATTTCTATCTTCTACTTTTAGTTCAAACGTCACAGAACTTTGGCGGGCTCCTATTTTCGTGATAGATTGCTAATGATTAAAGTTAACAACTTTGGGACAAACATTGGTTGTTGAGTGTGGTATTACTTCTTAAATTTTAGCACAATTTGTTGGTGTTCTTTGTATATATAGCTTTCCGGAGATTATTGATACAAATTGCTTTTTCCAGCTGGAAAGCATAAATGAGGACACAGTGATTGCAGACAAAAAACAGAACCAGATGAACTTTGCCCCTACTCTGAGATCTGGAGAGTGGTCCGATATCGGAGGTCGCCCCAATATGGAAGATACTCACATCTGTATTGGAGACTTAAGAAATATGTTTGGTTGTGATATACTCAGTAAGGAAGTTATTTCCTTTTATGGGGTAAGCCATCTGATTAACCCATTAGGCTCATTTGCTGTTATGGTCGTGATCTTCAATTTTAATTCTTCTGTTAATGTTCCTGATGTATGAAAAAGTTCCAACAATCCTTGATTCTATCACTAGATGTGGGACTGTCAAGCAAAATCGGGTCTTGGTTCAATTATGACATGTGAAGGAGTATATTGAGTTGTAAAAGCATACCTGCATGCTAAATTTTTATAGAGAAGAAATGTAAAACCTTATGTTGTCATTGTTTGTGGCTTATCTTGTGTGTTTAGTAATTAATATGGAAAATCTAAAGCTCTTCTTGATTAAGAATGAGATACCAAAGCTTTTGAAATGGAAAATATCCCTATAATTATAACCCTTCTTCTTGATAATAACCTAGATTCCTTGCTGTATTTGAATTTAGTGTCAAGTTGAAAAACTACCGAGTGTTCTTTACTTCTCATCCTAACACTATTAGAAGTTTATAACCTCTGGAGTCGTAGTTGTGCAGCCATTCGTATGTATAGAGTGACACAATATTGGAAAAATCAGCTGGATTTGTACTTGTTTCATAATATCAATATATGTGAGGAACGTTTATAAAGTAAATTACTATTTTTGTCCCCGAAAGATTATTAACTTGTCAATTTGGTTCTCCAAAGTGTTCCTCTCTCAATTTGGTCCCTTGATGATTAATCTTCCAACCATTGCCTCCTTTTAAGTTCAACCTGTGCCTTTAAAAGATAGGAGGATGAAAAATTGAAAATGTTGAGAAAAATATTATTGGGGGACTAAATTGAGAGGGTTACACTTTAGAGAACCAAATTAAGAAGCGAAAGGTGAAGCAATGGTGTAAAACAAAACATTTTCATCTTGAATGAAGGTGGATATGCGTTCCTTTATCGAGGTTTCAACATGTAAACTGAAAATGGTTTTGATGCACAGGTATTTGATGGACACGATGGGAAGAGCGCCGCGGCATTTGTCCGTGATCATCTTCCAAGAGTTATTATTGAGGATGCTGATTTTCCTTTGGAGCTGGAGAAGGTAGTCACAAGGTCATTTATACAGACAGATGCTGCATTTGCAGAGACATGTTCCCTTGAGTCTTCATTGTCTTCTGGTACAACTGCATTAACTGCAATCATTTTTGGGAGGTAAGAATCTGTCTCCTTTCTTCTTGCCCTTTCCAAACACGGCATAAATTTCCATTCCATGTTTGTGGACCGACATTTTCACATGATATGTGCTTATATAGTATAGAAAAAAAAAAAAAATGACTAGTGTCAAATGACATATTATCAACGCCTTTTGTGTATTGTCTAACTGTTGTAACTAGATGTTTGAAGTGCCAGACTCAGTGTGATCTGGGTTTTATATACAATGTACAGGTCTTTGCTAGTGGCCAATGCTGGAGATTGCAGGGCTGTTTTGTCCAGACGTGGAAGGGCGATAGAAATGTCCAAAGATCATAGGCCCTTGTGCATGAAAGAGAGGAAGCGAATTGAGTCTCTAGGTGGATACATCGATAATGGCGGTTATCTGAATGGCCAGTTAAGTGTGACACGGGCGCTAGGCGACTGGCATCTAGAGGGCTTGAAGGAAATGAGTGAAAGAGGAGGACCTTTAAGTGCTGAGCCAGAACTCAAACTAACCACACTGACCAAAGAGGATGAGTTTCTGATAATTGGAAGTGACGGAATCTGGGAAGTTTTCAGCAGCCAAAATGCTGTTGATTTCGCAAGAAGGCGGCTTCAGGAACATAATGATGTGAAACTATGCTGTAAGGAGATGGTGGAGGAAGCCATAAAGAGGGATTCGACAGATAATTTGACTGTTGTGATGGTGTGTTTTCACTCAGAACCACCACCACCTGTGGTGGTAGAGAGGCCAATATTCAGAAGAAGCATATCTGCTGAGGGACTTCAGAATCTCAGGTCCTCCCTGGAAGGATAGAATTTTTTTTTCCTTGGTCTGCAAGATAGCTGATTTTTATTTTTACTTTTCTGTGATGTGATTGTGAAAATATATTAATTTATCACACCCAATAAATATGCCTCCCTGCATCTCCAAATGAATGATGTTCAACCTTAAGTCATGGAGCTGCTGAGAAAGGTGCTGAAAAATGTATTTAAGTTTATACTGCATTATGATTTTTCTTCCCTGTTAGTTAATGGGAAAGCAAGAGCGCAAATATGAAATATTAGAGGATTATCTTCTATATTTGAGATACTGTACAGAAACAAGTCCTGCAGCACCTCTGTCCCTATATATATATGTGATATTTTTTTTAATGGGTTTGTCCTTAAATATAAGATCCTTTTTAAGTTTGTCTCAATAATAAATGTGATTTTCCCCATTTTGCGCTCGATTAATTATTATACTACATACATTCTCTTTTATCCTTTTCTTATTATTGCTCTATCTCACTCATTCATGAATAAATAGGGTATTTTTGAAGAAACGTTAAATTTCTTATATAATTATTACATTTAACTACTTTTAACTGTTTTTTAAAATTGTTCGCTTCAGTCGAAAGACTTTTATATATAGATACAGATGGAATAATATTTTTCATGGGTTCAAAATAAAATCATTGTACAATGATTGTTCTGTCTGCCGAGCTTCTGTTAAGATATGTGGCTTTTCATGCAGAATTGTACGATTTGTTTGGAAGTACCAATATTGGATTGGATCAAATCCAGCTAAGATATCATATGTGAGAAACACAATGAAACACATTTAAGATATGTGAAATTCTATTTATGATAAACTAGTTTTTAAAAATCATTAATAGAGCAAGTCTTGATCTTTGGCTTATTTTTATACTAGGATCACTCAGACCAAATTCTGTGCTTTTGTTTTTCGGTTAAAGTTGAAGAGAATTGAATACTGATATGGGCCATTATATAATAAACAATTTTTTATGTTAAAAGATTTTACTCCTCCTTTGTTCATTTTACAATAGTCATCAGTCAAGGTGTTGATCCAGGTTAATACAGAGCAGTATGGTTAAGATAAGCCTAGAATCAGATGAAATGGGCAGCTTTAAAAAAAAGTTCAGCTATAATGTTAGAGCATCACAAACTGTCGGGTAGGATCGATCATCACTCTTAATCATTTGTGTTAGAAAGTCAGAGACAACATCTTCCAAGTCAACAACGATATCTCCCATTGTCAGGAATATCATCCACCGCCAAGAAGATTGTGAAGAAACGTAGAAATTGTATAAACGTTTTCATATTGATCTATTTGTATATAAATATGCATTTGTACATTACATAAATGAGAACTTGATTTTACCTTCGTACATGGTACCAGAGCCTTGTTCTCCGTCTTGCGTCTGATTTCAAGTTTTCCGGCAAGAACCTCCATATTTTCCGGTGACTAAGCTTCCTTGGTCCTTCAGATCCACCGTCGCCGGAGTGTCATTGGCCAACACGCGCCGGACCACCGTGTTCCCAGCCGTCAGATCGGTCAGATCCCGAAGTTCTGTCGCCGTCCGCCTGCGCGTGAGCCTCCACGCGCCGCCACCATCACCGCCGTATAAAGACACGCGCCGCGCGTGAGCACTGTTCCGGCCACCTTTTACGACAGCGATTACAGCAGATTGATCGACTGAGCTTCCTCTTCCTCCTCCTGAAGTTTCGTGACCATCTAAGATTGTTTGATTTTTTGAGCTTTGTTCCTCGCACCCGGTTTCAACATTCGTGAGTTGCAATTTGTTGCTAACCTTGGTGTCCTGAGTTAGTATTTCTGTCTGCGGGTCCCTTAGATTGATTGAGGTAATATATATCTTGACTCCGGTGCCCATCTGGTCCAATTCTTATTTTTGCCTTCTCTGTGATTCTTTGAAGAACAAGGAAGCTTCGTGACTCCTTTTGTGGTGTTTCAGCTCCTCCTTTTGTCCTTGGTTCAATTTAGTGCTTTTCTAATCACAAGCATACTTTGTTGACGTGGAATTCCATTTGTGAAGTCTTGGCATTTTGTGACTTATTTTCTTTTCGGTTATTATTGCAAGTTGTGACTTGATCTATTTTTTGGATTCACCTTTTTTGGATATTTGCTAAGAAAGTAGTAGTAAGAAAACTCTTTCGGTGATTCCTCTGTGCGGGTCCCTCTAAAAAAAATTCTCTGAGGACTATTCACTTACGGTTACTGTTCATTTCAGATACTATTCACTCAAGGCTACTATTCATCTGGCACTGTTACTGTTCATCTGAGGTACTATTCACTCACGATTACTGTTCACCTTGCACTGTTACTGTTCATCCGACGGCATATGTTCATCGTTTGGGATATTTCTGGTTGTGAGAAAATTCCATCTGGTCACGCGTGTGACGTTTGTTATTGTAATTGGAGGACCTTGAAACCTCATTTGGATATTTTATGATTGTGAGATTCTCTTGTTCTTACTCTGAGAGTTTGTTGTCATTTCACCTTTGTTGTTTGGTACATCTCCTTATTTGATGATGACTGAATCTAAGTCTGGATCTTCAAGTGCTCTTGCAATGGGTAACATCACTTCTAGCCTTGCCACTTGTTCCTCAAAGTGGATTATCGATTCCGGTGCAACTGATCATATGACAAGTAATAAAACTTTGTTCTCCTCGTATACACCTTATGTCAACCGCTCTAGTATAACCATTGCCAATGGTTCTTATTCTCGTGTTCTTGGATCTGGCATTGTCAGACCTACCCCGGCTATTTCTTTACCCTCTGTCTTTCATGTTCCTGACCTTGCTTTTAATCTTTTGTCTACTAGCAAACTTACTCAACAATTAAACTGTTTTATTACACTCTTTCCTGACCATTGTTTGATTCAGGATCTCCCAACGAAGCAGGTTATTGGTAAGGGCTATGAATCTGGTGGCCATTACATCCTTGATGATCAGGTGCCACGTCATGTTGCTTGTTCTGGTGGGTCTTCTTTATTTGAAATTCATTGTCGTCTAGGTCATATGTGTCTGTCATCTCTTCGAAAATTGTATCCTCAATTCTCTTCTGTGTCTACTTTAAATTGTGAGTCCTGTCAGTTTGCCAAACACCATCGTGTTCATTTGGCACCTCGTGTCAACAAACGAGCTGCGTCCCCATTTGAGTTAGTACATTCTGATGTTTGGGGTCCTTGTTCAGTCTTGTCTCAAACTGGTTATCGTTATTTTGTCACTTTTGTTGATGATTTTTCCCGAACCACTTGGCTTTACTTAATGAAACAGCGTTCTGAATTATTTACTCACTTTCGTCATTTCTGTGCTGAAATTCAAACCCAGTTTTACACTCATGTGAAAATCTTACGTAGTGATAATGCAAAAGAATATTTTTCGCCCCATTCACCGAGTACATGCAAAGTCATGGTATTCTTCACCAATCCTCTTGTGTTGATACCCCTACTCAAAACGGTGTTGCTGAAAGAAAGAACCGACATCTCTTGGAAACTGCTCGAGCTCTCATGTTTCATTCCTCTGTCCCTAAAATCTTTTGGGCCGATGCCGTTTCTACAGCTTGTTTTCTCATAAATCGCATGCCTTCGACTGTTCTTAGTGGGGATATTCCATATTCCATCCTGTTTCCCACAACTAAGTTGTTTCCTATTGATCCAAAACTCTTTGGTTGTGTTTGTTTTGTTCGGGATGTTCGTCCAAGTGTTAGTAAACTTGATCCCAGGTCTCTACGATGTGTCTTCCTTGGTTATTCTAGAATTCAGAAAGGTTATTGATGTTACTCTCCTGATCTCTGTCGTTACCTTGTGTCCACTGATGTAATCTTTCATGAGTCTTCTCCTTTCTTCACATCTTCGACCTCTTCTGAGTCTCCATTTGTCATTGCTGAGTCTGATGATGTCTTGGTTTATCGTGTCCCACTCTCACCAGTACAGGCTGCTGTACCAGAACCTGATATCATCAATGATGCTGATGCAGCCAACATTTCGCCGTCACCAATCACTGCTTCGCCAACGGATTCTGGTCATGACACCTTGGTTTCTGTTCCTGATCCCTTAGATCCTCCTATTGTTGCCTCTGATCTAGTTGTTCCTGATTCTGCTGTTGATCCCTCCCTTGACCTACCTATTGCCCTCCGAAAAGGTACTCGTCCTCGTTGTACTCCTACAAGATATGCTAACTGTACCTATCCTATATCCTCCTTCGTGTCTTACCAGAATTTGTCTCCTACTTCTTCTTCACTTGTGGTCACCCTTGATTCCATATCCACCCCTACTACTCTTCACCAAGCCCTAGCTCACCCTGGTTGGCGTGCCGCAATGGAAGAAGAACTCTTGGCATTGGAAACAGCTGGTACATGGACTCTTGTTGATTTCCCTCATGGCAAGAAAGCTATTGGCTGTAAATGGGTATTTGTTGTTAAGACTAAGGCTGATGGTTCTTTGGAAAGACTAAAAGCTCGCCTTGTTGCAAAAGGTTATGCCCAAACTTATGGTCTTGATTATTCTGAGACTTTCTCTCCTGTAGCCAAACTCACTTCAGTTCATCTTCTTGTATCTTTGGCGGCCACATATCATTGGGATTTGCATCAATCAGATGTTAAGAATGCTTTCTTGAATGGCGATCTTCTGGAAGAAGTTTATATTGAGCAACCACCTGGGTTCGTTGCTCAGGGGGAGAATAGGAAAGTGTGCTACCTCCGGAAGTCACTGTACGGTCTAAAGCAAAGTCCTCGAGCCTGGTTTGATAAATTCTATAATGTGGTCAAGAAGTTTGGGTTACATCAAAGCAAGTGTGATCACTCTGTGTTCTACCAACAATCTGATGCAAGCATGATTCTTCTCATATTGATGATATTGTGATTACAGGAAGTAATTGTTCTGGAATCTCAGAACTTAAAATCTTCCTGAACTCTCACTTTCAGACTAAAGATTTGGGATCATTAAAGTACTTTCTTGGTATTGAGGTTTTGAGAAGCAAGAAAGGTATTCTTTTGACTCAAAGAAAGTATGTTCTCAATCTCTTAAAGGAGACTGGAAAACTTGGAGCTGCACCAAGCAGCATCCCCATGATTCCGAATCCCTTTCTAGATCTTGATGCTAGTATGTTTGATGAGCTTCCTGATGATTTGAAGAAGAAGATTGATCCAGAGAAATTAAAGCCGTTTCCATTTTCTGAGAGATATAGAAGACTTATTGGGAAACTAAATTATCTAAAAGTAACTCGTCCTGATATAACCTTCTCAGTCAGTAGACTCAGCCAATTCATGGCATTACCAACAGTGGCACAATGGGAAGCTTTAGAACATATCTTGCATTATTTGAAAGGTTCTCCAGGTCTTGGTATTCTTTATACAGATTATGGGCACACTAAAGTCGAGTGTTTTTGTGATGCGGATCATGCAGGATCAAAGGCCACAAGACGATCTACTACAGGTTACTGTGTGTTTGTTGGTGGAAATTTGATATTTTGGAGAAGTAAGAAGCAAGGGGTTGTGTCAAAGTCAAGTGCAGAAGTGGAATACAGAGCCATGTCACAGTCAGTATAAGAAATTGTGTGGGTACTTCAGCTTTTGAAGGAAATTGGCATCGTCACAACATTACCTACAAAACTATGGTGTGACAATAAAGCAGCACTTCATATAGCATCGAACTCTGTGTTCCATGAACGTACCAAACATATTGAAATTGATTATCATTTTATTCGTGACAAGATCAAAGAAAATATTGTATCTACAGGGCACATACGGTCTGACGACCAACTAGCAGACCTTTTGACAAAAGCCTTAAATGGAACACGAGTTGAATATCTTTGTAATAAGTTGGGCATGATAAATATATATACTCTAACTTGAGGGGGAGTGTTAGAAAGTCAGAGACAACATCTTCCAAGTCAACAACGATATCTCCCATTGTCAGGAATATCGTCCACCACCAAGAAGATTGTGAAGAAACGTAGAAATTGTATAAACGTTTTCATATTGATCTATTTGTATATAAATATGCATTTGTACATTACATAAATGAGAACTTGATTTTACCTTCGTACAATTTGAAAATCAAATCCACCAATATTATGTATTTCATTGGTTCAGTGAGCAAAGAATGAGTAAATAATACAAATTTGAATGATAATGATCTCATTTATATTTCATATCATGTGACTTCTCTACCATCTGAAACACCAATAGAAGGAGCCCTAGCCTAAATTAACAAATACTAGTATATATATTTCTAACTATTCTATTTCCAAAATCACTTTCCTGCGTTCATCTTGTCTCTGATCTCAATTCTTGCAACACGAACTAGGAACAAGCCAGCAAGGAAAACAGACATAATGGAAGCATTTTTTCCTCAATATACTCTTGTTAGAACGAATTGCTGAACTTAGTAAACCTAGTTGGAGGGCTATATACCATAAGTATTGTGGAAATACTTTAATTGTCTGCTTGAGCATTGCTAGTGGAAAATAGGTGGTTTTAAAAATTGCTCGCCTCCTTTAAACTATGATACAAACAGCGTGGTTAAGTTTTGTTGGGGTACGGGTGCCAGTTATTAGTCCGATAAATATCATTTTGAGAAGGTAGATCTAATTAGAAAACAGAATATTATACTGGGGTCCAATTTATTCTACCCTTACAGCCTATAATTAGATTGGGCAGCCAACTGATTTATTTCCCCATTTTCTATCATAAATTTGCTAGTTAAATTGCATGTCTGCATTTCTCATGTCATACTCCTTTGTGTTTTATTAGTGAAACTTTTTTGTTGTTTTACACTGCATTTCTGTTTGATCACTTAAATTAATTCTGTACCCTAAGCTTTTTATTTTTTGTATAGGATCCTATATCCATACATCGCCTTTCTGGATCCAGTTTCACGGCCTTCCTTTGGCTGCCTTTGATATGGAAAATGCAGTTACACTTGGTAGCGCTACTGGTAAAGTGATAATGCTGGAGAATCCCGAAGTCAAAGGTAAACTAACCAGAAGCTTTATCCGAGCTCGAGTACTGGTGGATCTCATGGAACCGTTGGTACCAGGCTTTTGGGTCCCTCGTGCAGGAAAAGAACCGGCGTGGGTAGCTATTCGATATGAAAGACTTCAATGCTTCTGCTATCGGTGTGGTCGTATTGGTCACGATAGTAAAACATGTTCAGAGTTTGTGGAAGAACATGAAGAGAACGAAGCTGATCATGGATATGGGAACTGGATGAGTACTCCTAATGTTAAAACTATGGAAGAGGTTGTGGAAGTCTGCGAACCGGATTGGGTAGAAAGAACAACAAAAAAGGAAGTTACTCCGGCCGGTGGTGGTGAGTTCCGGAGATCAAAGGAGACGGAGGTTAATGATAATTCTCGATATCTAGAATCACAGCTGTCAATGAAGACTAATTCCGTGATTGAAGGTAATGAGATAATTATCCATAACAACTTTATGCAAATGGTGGGGCATGTGAATGAAAATGATGGCAGGGGCCATTGTCACGCTACTTTGAATAAAAAGGAATCAAAAGAGGAAGTATTGATATACAATTTGTGTCAAGAATTAGGTGGGCCCTCTAATGTTGACTTAGGAAAAAATCCCGCATGCATGATGAGAAATCGGTTCAGGCGCCACTTAAGGAACACTATTATTGACTCAACTCAAGTTGCTAACCGACACCAGCAATTACAGTTTCGCAATTTTGAGCTGGACCCCACGTACTCACACCACAAAGCACTAAATTCATACAAGGTGGAATTACCCAATGACGAATATCAGATTCCTAAAGCTCTAATCCCCATTAACGGGCTTTCACCTGTATCTGCAGTAGCTGCTGGACTTGGAAGTATCAATCTTAAAAGACATGGGGACGACGAAGTAGAATCAAGCGATCCAAAGAGAAGGAAGAAGCTAGACTTTGAAGATGAAAATCCTGTGCAACCACAATTACTTGCCTCTGCAGAAAAAGGTAAAGCAGGACGCAGATCAGTCCGAGCCCTTAAACAGAAGATTCGTAACCAGAAGAAACTACCAAAACAGGCTTCATCTGATGGTAATGCTGGCAATCTTCCTTACTCAACAATCTCTCAAAACGCCGGTGGTTGGATGGGACCAACCACCGGTTCACAATGAATCTTCTAGTCTGGAACTGTCAAGGTTTGGGGTCACCCTTGACAGTCAAATACTTGAAAGAAGAATGCCGGAAAAAAAAACCCCATCTTGTGTTTTTAATGGAAACAAAACAACAGAATCAGTTTATTCGAAAAGCAATGAGAAGATGTGGCTTTACAGAAGATTGGTTAGTCAATCCAGTAGGAAGGAGTGGTGGTCTTACATTATGGTGGAAGGATGAGGTAGTGGTTAATATTCTAGTTTCATCACAAAATATTATCCATGCCAGTATCTCAGCATCTTCTTTTGAAACACCAGCATATATTTCCTTTGTTTATGGTCCTCCGGATGAACATCAGCGTCTCTTGTGCTGGAAGGAAATAAAACGGCTTGCATGTAATATTCATGATTCTTGGCTCTGTGTTGGCGATTTCAATGATATTACATCTTTGAATGAAAAATGTGGTGGCAGACCCAGAGCAATGCGTAAAATCCTCAATTTTCAGAATTTTATCTCTGATTGTAAGTTGCTAGACTTAGGCTTTAATGGATCTAGATACACTTGGTGCAATAACCGAGAGGGAGAGGAGACTATTAGAGAGAGAATTGATAGAGCTTTGGGCAATACATATCTTCGGGAGGCATTTCCTCAACTGGAAGTTTTCCATTTAGATCCGCTAGGATCTGACCATTATCTCTTACTGATCAACTGCTACTTCAAGAAGCAAAGCAAGAAGAGATTGTTCAAATTTGAACCTTACTGGACTGAGCATCCGAATTATTCCTCTACTGTACAGAAGGGTTGGCGACATTCAACTGTAAGTGATATCTCTCCTACTGATTGTTTTATTACCTGCCTAAATTCATGCAGAAAGGAATTGGTTCATTGGAGTAGTCGTGAGTTCCACAATAATAGGAGGTTATTGGACTCGTTAAGGCTGCAGCTTGTTGAATGTTTACAACGACCTATATCCTATCAAAGCAAACAGGAGGCTAACAAAATTAGTGGATCTATTGAACTTGCTCTTGATCGTGAAGAGCAGTATTGGAGGCAACGGTCTAGGATTTCGTGGTTACAAGCAGGAGACAGAAATTCTAGATTTTTCCACTTATCAACTATTAAGAGGAGGCGGTGCAACAACATTCTTTCAATTAAAGATGATAATGGCTGTTGGCTAACTGAACAATCTGATATTTCGGCTAATATATCATCATTTTTTCAGAATTTGTTCACCTCATCAGGACAAAGAGCAATGGATGAAGTTCTAAACTATGTGGAGCCTAAAATTTCTGCTCAAGCAAACTCTCAGCTTATGGAACCAGTATCAAAGGAAGAAATTCGTTCAGTTGCTTTTAGCTTGGGAAGTACTAAAGCTCCTAGACCAGATGGATTTTCAGGTAACTTTTACCAATCCTCATGGTCCACTATTGGTGATGATGTCAGTTCCATGGTCTTAGAATTTTTTGGGGGACATTCTTCTGCTCATAGGATCAATGAAACCAATCTAATATTAATTCCTAAGATTGAGAAGCCGGAACACGTATCTCAATTTCGTCCCATCGGGCTGTGCAATTTCTCATACAAGATTATTTCTAAAATCTTGGCTAATAGAATGCGACCATGGCTTAATGAATGCGTCTCCAATAATCAGAGTGCTTTTATTCCGGGGTGTCAAATTCAAGATAATATTATTATTGCCCATGAAGTTTACCACTACCTTCGCAGGAAGAAAACAGGCAAGAAATATGAATTTGCACTTAAAATAGATATGAGCAAAGCCTATGACCGTGTAGAATGGGATTTTCTAAAACTCATTTTGTTGAAATTGGGATTCTGTATGGAATGGGTCAAACTTATTATGAACTGTGTGGAATCTGTTAACCTCAATTTGTGTCTTTCAGGTGAAAAGATTGGTTCCATTACACCAGAACGAGGGCTTCGTCAGGGAGATCCTTTATCCCCTTATCTATTTATTCTGATGGCTGAGGCTCTATCTATGATGATTAATAAATGTCAAGATAGGGGTGAGCTCAAAGGTATTAAACTAAGCCTACGATGCCCAATTCTTTCTCACAGTTTCTTTGCTGATGATGCCCTCTTTTTCATGAATGCGGGAGAACAGAATTGTGAAAAATTATCTCAGCTTCTTAATCTCTATTGTATAGCTTCTAGTCAAGAGGCAAACCTGGATAAGTCTAGTATCTTTTTCTCTGCTAATACTCCGGAACTGGTTCGGAAGAATGTATGTGATATTCTGGGTATTAATTCAGTACTTGACCCAGGAAAATACCTAGGGATTCCTAGTATTTGGGGGAAGACTAAACATCAAGCCCTATCTTATATTAGAGAGCGTGTTAAGACAAAGATGCAAGGATGGAGCAAATCTACTTTATCTTATGCAGGTCAGGAGGTGATGATTAAATCTGTGATTAATGCTATCCCTATATATTTAATGAATTGTTTCAAATTTCCTGTTCAGACATGCAAAGAACTGAATAGCTTAATTGCCAACTTCTGGTGGGATGGTCACTCGGATGGGAATAAAACTCATTAGAAGAATTGGAATTACATGACCGAAGCTAAAGCTAATGGAGGTATGGGTTTTAAAGATTTTTTGATCATGAATAATGCCCTTTTAGCTAAAACAGCTTGGCGGATTTTTCATAATCCCAATGATCTTTGGGTTCGTGTTTTAAAAAGTATATACTTCCCTACAGATGTATTTGTTGATGCCTAAAAAGGCCCTAAAGCTTTATGGTGCTGATCTAGTATCTTAGAAGGAAGAGAATTTCTCAAAAGAGATCTAATTTGGGATATTGGTAATGGCTCCTCTGTTAGAATATGGGGTGACACTTGGATCCCTAATAATCCGTTGCCTATTCCAAATGATGAGAATGATAATTTTCTGGTGAAGCATGGCCGTGTAAGTGATCTCATTCATCATGGTGCTTGGGACCTCTCAGAAATTCGCCATCTCCTGACCGAAGCTGATATTATGGCAATCAATGCCATTCCCATCCCATCCAACATAGTGGAGGATAAATTGTACTGGATAGGTGCAAATAATGGGGACTACACAGTTAAATGTGGTTACTTCAATGCAAAAAAATTGAGCTCTTTATCTAATATAAAGGCTAGCACGTCGATATCAATAACTGCAACGGATTGAAGAAATATTTGGAAGCTTAAAACAGTTCCCAGAATCCAACAGTTTATCTGGAGAGTCCTTTGTAGGGCATTAGCCACAAATGATGCACTTTTCAAAAGACACAAATCCCCACCAAATATTGCCCAATATGTGAACAGGAAGAAGAAACAATTGAGCATCTTTTCTTTTACTGCTCTTAGACCCGCTACATATGGTTTGGATGTGCCTTTGGGCTTCGAATAGCAAACCATGCTCCAAACAACTTCGTGATTTGGTGGCTGAGTATTACCAGTGGAGGTGAGGCTTTGGCTGAACATGAACTATCTTTAATATGCCTAATCTTATGGAACATTTGGAAGCAGCGAAATAATCTACTTTTCTCCATGATCACCCCATGCCCTTCCATTGTGATTGACTTGGCTAATGCTGCCAACAATGAATTCTGGGCTGTGAGTAATAAATCCAGAATGCAGTTAACCCCGGAGTATCATACTGAGAAAATCACCTCTTGGCAATTCCCTCCTATGGGATGGTTGAAAATTAATTGTGATGCTGCTTTTAATCATGATGATTCATCTGCTGCTTTGGGACTTGTTTGCAGGAATGACTATGGTGACTTCATATGGGGTTTTGCGGATAAGATTAAATCTCTCTCTGCATTCATGGCTGAAGCCCTAGCTCTAAAACATGCCCTACTGTTAGCCCATGATATGGGGCATGATAAAGTTGTGTTTGAGGTCGATTGTAATTTCTTGTTGAAAAGTGTGAAGGCTAAACAACCTGATTTGTATGATTGGCAATGTAGAGGTGTTATTCAGGAGATCATTAACCTCTTAGCAACTAAAGTGGGGTATTCCTTGTCTTTCACACCTTGTCAGGGGAATGTAACAGCTGATCATCTTGCAGCTAATGCTATTAAGGGGGTGAGCCCGGTGGGGTGGGTGTCAGAACCATCACTCTCTTTGAAATCTTTCCTGACCTCAGATGCTAGGAAGGCTCAATGTGCTTCTGAGAATGCCTTTGATTCAGAATCACGAGTGGGTGTTGGTTAATGTTTTGATTTCTTTGTTTCTTTCGTTGGATTGTTGATGTTATCCTTTATTTTGACTTCTTTCCTTTGATATTGCTAGTCTTATTTCATTAAGTCATGAGTGTGTATCCTGGTATTTGAATTAATAGAAGTTGTTTCCGATAAAAAAAAAAAGATAAGAAGTGTCCCTTCACTGGTACTGTTTCTATCCGAGGTCGTATTATAGCTGGCACTTGTCACAGTGCTAAGATGACAAGGACCATTATTGTTAGGCGGAACTATCTTCATTTTGTCAAGAAGTATCAGAGGTATCCTTTTTTGCTTTATAGTTATGGTTCCCAAGTTTCCTTTTTTCCTGTTTCATTTAGCAGTTTGCTGAAAACATGCTGATAAGTATCATCTGATAAATTTTCCCCTTTCAAATGTAGATATGAGAAGAGGCATTCAAATATTCCTGCTCATATGTCCCCTTGCTTTCGTGTGAAGGAAGGGGATCATGTTATTATTGGCCAACGCAGGTGAGGTTTTATAGACGCTATGTATTCTGTGAATTCTTGTGTGCAACCCCTAAAATGGGTTAAACATCAGAACTTCGATGTGAACCAATTAAGAGCTGCATGAAATGTTGATTAGATAACAAATCAAGATTGGAAGTTGCCCAACATAGTAGTAAAAATAAAATTTATATTTTTAGCCTCTAATGTTTTGTTTATGAATGCTAACCCTTTACTTTGTAAAATATTTAACTCGCTCCCTTTTTTTTTTTTTGCAACCCACAATCCCTTCCCCAACCATAGTCCAAAATTGTTCTTTTCAACAGCACTAGTCCCAACCTAACAATCTTTCTTTACCATAGCTGAAATGAAGAAAAAAGCCCTCTTGAATCTCCATGACAGTGCAGGTTTGCTGTGTTGCACCCTATCCTCGCATGAGCCCATCTGTTGCCGCATCTCCAGCTCTAATGACATCTTGCATAGAAGAATTTGTTTCACTGTTTTGCAAGTTGCTTTTGATAAGCTGATGCTGTGGTTTTAGACCTCAGATTGATAAAGTAACTTCATATCAATATGGCACTGAAAGCAACTCGGGGGTCTGTTAAGCCTCATTTTAATAAGCCTAGAGGACAAGTTCCAGGACTCAGGGCGAGGCTAAGCTGGTTGTTCCGCCGAGTCTGAAGCTTATCTTACCAGCTTTTCTTTATCATTGACGTAATAACACTATCAGCTGCTTTTGGGTATGGAGATTGGAGTAGGTGCTTCTTTGTTGGGAAGAACAATTTGTTAGTAAATTGTTATCAGGATTTGGGGGGGAAAACATTTGTGAGTTGCTGAGAAGTTAAGGGCACAAGCTGTAATTTTTTTTAATGGGGAGATTTGGTTTAATAGCAAATGAAAAATAAAGATTATTAGTTGCTAAACTTTAATTTTAGGTTTGTTGGGCCACTTCTAATCAAGTTGAGGGAGCCAGTTTTTTCGGGTTTTCTGTTTCTTTTATGTGTGAAATTGGTTATTCTTCTTTTTATGAAATATTGGTATAATTGTACTGTCACCACTGACTGCCCTTTCTATCTTATTTCTTCCATAGGCCACTCTCAAAGACAGTGAGATTCAATGTGTTGAAGGATATCCCTGCGGGATCTTCTGGTGGTGTGAAGAAGGCATTCACTGGAGCTTGAAAGTTGATTGTCAGTTTTCAATGTAGGTTATTTCATTAATAGATTATAAGTGCCTTCGTGTAAGATCTTTCCCCCTGGGTAATGTGACCGAAGTTTTGATCATTTGTATTAACTTTTTTTCATTGAGGTTAGAATTTACCAATGTGGTGTTCTAGTGATTCAACGTTGTATATTTTGGCTTTCTGTTAATGCTCAGTTTTAATTGAAGTGTGTTTACAACTTTTTGGCTTGGCTCCATCAACATCACGCTTGACTTGGGTGTACAAGGCACGTGAAATAAGTGCATAATAACTGCTGTATGCCAACTAAAGTAATCATTGGCATGGATTTTAGAGTCTTGAAGCTATTCTGTGTGTCTGGTTAGGCATGCAATTGGTCTGAGCCATAGGCATCAATCATATATATAGGCTCTTGGTAGAAAAACCTTGCTTATTGATGTTACCCACTGTTTTTTTTCATATTGCCTAGATTTTTTCTTGTGAACAACCTTGCTTATTGATGGGCCTTCGGTCTATAGATTGGTTCAATGATGAAACTGTGAGCTACTAGTTTTGTTTGCAAGTGGTAGCTTTTATGTTGTTGCCACATCATTGTGTGATGTGTTACAACAAAAAAGATGCCACCAGCCACAAGAAGAGCAAACATGCTTTTACTTCACATGCGGATGCTGTAAATTCTAGGAAAAGAGAAACAGTAGCAGGAAACGGGTTCAGAAGGAAAAAATGAAGTCCCTGTGCTTGATTCGGATGGTCTTCCTTACAGATTGTGATTGCCAGGTGTCTATTCTTGTTTGGAATCTAGATCTTTATTAGGGGTGTACATGGGCAGGGCGAAGCTCTTGCCCGATGTCCTGCCTGAAAAATCATTGGGCTGTATTTTACAGGTCGATGCCCAGCCCTGCCCGTAGAAGCCCAGACATTTTTGGGCTGGGCGTGGGCGGGTTGAGCGAGGGTGGGCTTCGCCCTACCCAACATTTATCAACCCAACTTTGAAGTTACTCTTCAAGGGAGCACAAACAGGTTCACAATCAAAGATACCCTACGCACACCTTATGTGGGGAAAAAAAAACAGCTTTCATGACAATAACCAATATGGAGAGCTCAGAAAAAAAACCTTTCCAATCACTATTAGCCAACCATACCCATTACATTCTTCCTTCTCCAACGGTTGAAAACAAAACCATCGACCTTAATAGAACCAAGCTCAGGAAAAAAAGAAAAGAAAATCATATGGAGAGAAATCACAAGCTTTACACAACAAATAAATGCTGAAAACAAAACCTTCGATCTTATGTTGTCTAGAAAACAAACAAAACCAAGCTCAAGAAAAAAAGAAGAAGAGAAGAAAACGAGCACTAAGTTCTAAAACTATCCCATATAGAACCCTCGAACCCTAAGGATTTAGACTAAGCTGAGAAAGAAAGGATCTAGACAAAGAAAGAAAAACAAAACCATAAATAATATATAATACCAAAGGAGCCTAATAAAACAAAACATATAATATAATATAATTATTAAAAGTTACAAAACTGTGATACAAAAAAATATTTACATCACATATTTTAATATATATAATTATATATCTACTGGGTAGGGAGACATACCCTGCCTGATGCCCGGCCCTGCCAGTTAAAATATCCAGCCTAATTGTGTCCAATTTTTTTCGGGCTGTTTTTTTTTTTGGCTGGGCAAGGCAACTTTTTATTGGGCCGGGATGGGCATATCGGACTCTGGGCTTCATGAACACCCCTAATCTTCATAATGCTAATACTTCATCTAGTATATAAATTATCTTGCATGTATATATATATAATACAAATATAGACAACACATGTATTTCGCTTATAATTTCCCTACTTGGTGGAATCTGATTCCAGAGGACAACCCCATCTTCCACACCCTCTTGAACAGCTATAGCCAGGTGTCAACTGTCCTTGTTTGGATCCATCATTGTTCTAAGGAACTGATTTTGCACAGTGCACATAATGCTCAGCGTCAATACGCAGTTAATTCTGGCAAATGTCAATGTGGGGGCCAAATTTTTTTGAGTACATTTATGATTGAACCATGGAAGCTGTTATTGTTGGATGGGTGTAGCCAATAGAAACAGAGAAGTGGGCGATGGAGCTTCAAAGTCTCTGATCCAAGTCGGACCAGGAAAAGTCCTCCTTTTGTGAATGCGTTGCCATGTGATTTGTGTAGAAAGTTCCTTCCAAGCCGCACCTTTTTTTTGTCGGTACAATTATGTTCTTTTGTATTGATGAGATATTTTTTCTTGCTTATGTGGTTCTCTTTCATCCTCTAATATACTTCGTTTTTAAGCCATTCATTCCTCCCTTTCCTCAAGTCCATTTTCCCTTCTTACGCTGACTTTCTTCGTCAACTTCATAGCGTACAGACTAAGTTGCTTCACTGGGTAAGGATACAGACTATATACCTATATTCGGAATAGCATTTTTTTTTTTTTGAGAATAAGTGTTTATTATATAAATTTAGATAAAACTCCTCTTACATATTTATTTCGTATACCGTAAATAACAATTTATAAACATTTATAAGTAAAAAATAAACTATCCCAAACAAACATATATAACCTTTCACATTCCCCTACCTTCTTTTAACTTTCCCCATCATCAAAACATAGCCTTAAAACTTTGTGATTGACTTTGTTTTTCGTGTAAAAAAGTATTTATTAAAGGAGTTTTACAACTCTCTTATTAATCGATTTCAAATTTAACTTGGTGCTTGCGTGGAGCTGCTAAATATAAATATGTTTGCACAAATAGAGATATAATTCTTCTCACATGCTTACCTTATGTACCGTAAATGATGATTGAAAAACTATTTTTAAAGATTCCAATTATCATTCCAAACAAACACTTAGTTGGTAACGATGCTGACTCATATCTCATAAAGATGTATACGTTTGAATATTGCTATTGACATAAGGACTCTGTAAACAATCTATAAATATCTTTATAAACATTCTTTAAGCAGCAACGTGACTTAGTTGTCATCATAGTGAGTTCTCAAATAATATGTGGGGATGAAACAAAGTGAATGACAACAGTAAATGGGGTGTAAAGGTTGGAAATGGAAGAGAATAGGGGGATCCACCTAAGATTGAACAATAAGTTATTTTTAGCACTAACATCACACCAACATGTTGTGTCTTTGTCTCATCATTATTCTTCCTTCTTTTAAATGCCAATGTTGCGTGTGTGTTTGTCTTAGATAACATTATCATGAAGGAGGCTTTATGATTGGATATTTTTGGGGGCAGGATATTTAATAAAAAGTCATTACAAGTCAAATATATTTATATATTTTCTCCCTCCAATTTTATTATATATAAGCAAATTATAAGCATGCATGGTTCCTAATAATGAAGGGCAAATCTGAAAATGACTGAAATCCATATTGTAGACTGTCTCGTCTACGAATTATACCAAGCTGCACTATTGAGGATCTGCAAATAGTGTGGTCTGTTATCTAAATTTTGTGTCTAATATGCGTGAAATAATTAGTAACCTCTATTATTTTGGATTATCTTTTTAAATTTTTCTTATTATGACTTGCCCGAATAGTACTAACTCTGATCTTTAATATAAAATCCATTTAATTTTTTTGTTTGGAGAAATTAATGAAGCTAAGTAAATTTCTTTAAAGTGTTTATATTTATCATTTTTCTTTAAAATAATTTATCCGACTTATAAACTAACATATTATATAATGATTCATAATATATATTACGATTAAATAATTTATTTAATTTATTTTATCGACCTCTAAAAAATATCAAGTGGGTTATAACTTTTGTTCAAATAACACACGGTCGCACTTTATTGAGAGATTCCGTAGTAGTATCCACAAAGTTGAGTTTGAAAACATTAATAATCATCCAATACGGCATCGACAAGAGTCCAACATGTTAGGTCATTTTCGTTGGTGGATTGACCATAGATAGCCATGATCACTTAAATTAAATTATTGTCCTTGCTATAACCTTCATATGCAAATTATTTTTACAAATAATTAGAAAGTTTCAATTTCGTTCTTTAATTTAAAAAAAAAAAAGTATCTTTTCAGTTCTCTAACCCAAATGTCATTAGTATCAAATGATTATTTTTTGTATCAATTGTTATTTTGAAAATTAAACATAATATGTCAGTGCTTGAGAGTGTTTTTGTTAACATTTAAAATTTTAATATTAGTATTTTTTGTTAACATTGTTAATGTAAAAAACTAAAAATTCACTTTATAAAAATTAAGAGACCAAAATAAAATATTATATAAATGAAAGAATAAACAAACCAACACAGAGTTGGTCTTACGATGTAAAGTCATTAGATCTCTTTAAATTTTGAGTTAGAATCTCACTGGATATATATTTATCTCATCCAGAATACCGCCCAAAATAACTTAGAATAAACTAATATAAACATGCACTAATTACATCATATTTTAGACTACTCAAACTCAAGTTTGCTTAATCTCAAAATTGATATTTTTTTCAAGATTTTTATTTCAAACTCGACAAAAATTAAGTTAACTAACTTGAGTTTTATTGAAAAAAAAAAAAGTTAACTAACTTGAGAAAAATATAGTATGAGACAGAATTGAACTTTTCTATTAATGAGCTCTTAATGAGTGAAGATTGATTGAGGGAAGGAAGGGCATCTGCAAACAAAACTCATCAAAATAGAAAATGAAAAGTGGTAAGAAATAAAAGAGTTACTTTTAAGTTTTAATTAAGATCCACAATGTTTGAATCTAACAATATATATCGAATTATCATGAAGTAAAATAAAAATTAGGGTTTTGTGTTGGGTGAATATTGAGAGATATATTAATCAAGGATTGGCTTTTGAAGGAATCATAAAAGAGAAAGAAATCTAATGTCATTGTCCAATGAAAAGGTGCTTCTTTTTGGCCAAATGAATCAAATTCATTTGAATCTTTTATCAATAAAATAAGAAACAAAATCCTTCATAATCAACTTGCGCTTCAAACTAATTACATCATCTTCCAATCCCAAATATTATTTTATTAATTTCAAACCCTTCCACTTGTGAGAAATGGTCGCAATCCAAACGATAAAATATTTGAAGCAACTTGGATTTGAAATGCGTGATCTAACATGATATCATGTAATAATAATAATTGAGACGCAAAAAAGGTGAATGAATCCCCCCTTTTGTTTTTTTTTTTGATACAAAATCCCCCCTTTTGTTTCATATAACAACAACAATATCAATATGTGAATTCCACTTATCTCTATTATATTTAATATGATATTTATATATGCCTCTAAATGTCTTCACCAACACATAAAGGTGTTCATGGAACAAAAACGGGATAGGTTTATTCGGCGTCCCGTCCCGCTAAAGGGTACATTCCAGTTGGGATGGGACAAGACCGGGACCGGAATGAAAACGAGACATCCCATTTATTTATTTATTTTTAAGGATTTAGAGCATCATATTCTTCTTCATTTTTGACTTGTAAAAACTAAAATGTATGGGTATTAGTTGGACTTTAAATCTAAATGATTGAAAATATATAATACAAAATACAAATATATAATCATTCTCTTTTATCATTTTTAAATCAAAAGCAAGATAAAAAATAAGAAATAATTAAAACTTAAACTTAACAAGAGTAATGATAGATCATAAATATTTATAGTATTTTATAGATAATTAGGCAGGTATATATGTGCAAGAGAGACCAAGAGAAAACGGAATGAATGAAGACAGTGACACCATACTAGTGATTGTGAGAGTTTTGTTAGATATTTCTACTATTTTATGTTAAATATATAACCAATATATGATAATATCTTTTTATATGATTAAAATTTGTCTAAAAAAGATTATATGATAATCTTTTTTTATATAACTAATATCTATCTAAAAAAGATATTAGTTATATCTTTAATAAAAGTATTAGATATTTTGGTAAAAAAAATTTAAAAAACAAAATTAGATAAATTATATATAGATACACACACATTAAACTAATAACAATACTATTTCAGGACAGGACAAAATATCACCACGGAACAAAGCTCGTTTAGAATTTTTTCAGGACCGGATTATCCTATCTCAAAATGACCAGAATCGGAATGAGACGATTGAGATATGATATAAGTGAACACGCCTACACACACGCTGCTGGATGAATCTCATGCCCTATCATTAAGTTTTCATTTTTCCTTTTCCCTTCTTTTCTTTCTTTTTAGCTATGAATGGTTGGTACTTGGTAATATGATATGAGTATCGTAAGCTTCATAAATAGAAATAGCAGAGGCTAGAAAGAAAACTTCATAATGTTGTTGCACTTATAATAGATAGCATTAATAAATAAAATTTTTGTTATCATTTTAGACGCTAAAAGAATTTTTTTTGGGGCCACTAGATGCTCTCTTCAATCCTTAATATGATTTGGCAAAGAAACAATCCTTAATATTCAAGTTACTTAACTCACTTGAGTATATTAAGGAAATGAAATAAATTAGTTATTTATAATAAATTTGATTTGATCTCTTAAAAATACCCATACACAATATTAAATTATATATCACTTTATAAATTAGATAAATTAATTTAAAAAAATGATAAAAATAAGAGAAAATAAAGTAGGATATTATATTTAAAATTAAATCCAATCCACGACGTGAGACTGGGAATAAAACAAGTCAGCCATTTTTACTGAAGACACTAAACAAGTCAGCCGTTTTTATTGAAGACATTAATTAATGTAAATTAAGGGTTGTCGTTTAGGGTGAGGATTACAACATAAGTGTCTAGCTATGTCGTGTAATGCTGACGAACATGATTCTGAAGTTTGATAAGGGAATATGCTAAGATTCGTTTTCGCCCACCTTTAATCATAATTCTAGAAACTCCAATGGAACCAATCAAAAAAGGGGAAGAAGTAAACAAAATGGTGGAAGCCAACAATATAATAGTACGATGAAGGATCACGTATGTCTGAAACTTGCAAATGATAAGGAAGAGAATTTTTTTTTTAAACCAATTTTTTTTTTCCGTGTGGATGTCACAAGCTGTGAATTAAGAGTCCCATCAGTGAATTATGATCATATTTTAAAATTAGTCAAAATCAAGTTCACAACTTCCCCATCCTTCTTGAAATTTCTCCATTAATATAAGCCAAGATGAGCCAACAAGAAGGAAGAAAAAGACACAGTATTTTATTATAAAAATATCTCTCCTAAGATTTCACAATAAAGTGTAAAGGTATGTTATGAGAAATAAAATATCTCATACGAATTTAGCCTTTGAATTTAATGCCCACACATTAATTTTTTCCATAAAAACCATATAATATCTTACATTACCATTGCTCACTTTTTTCAAATTTAAGTATATTTTCATATAGAATTATCACACATACTCAAACACTCAACAAATAGAGCTAGTAAAATGAGTTAATATACGAGTTGTGTTGTGAATTAGCCTACCCCAACTCACAAGTGTTATATAGTGCAAGTTGATATAATGCTAAACTTAACCTATCATCTTGTGGTGAATTAGTAGGCTCGTCCAACCTATTTTACCAAATCTATTTGTAAGATCAAATCTAGCAGGGAATTTTCTATATGTAAGATTTTTAAGCCCTTATATCATGAATTTAAGTTCATGGAATCTCAAATTGGGATAAAGCTGTTATTCGTAAAAATTAGTGTGATGCATGATTAACAAAAGGAAAATTACAATTTTTGGAAAGCAACCCCTGAAATGAGAGAATGAAAAGTAAAAGACGTGTATCAAGTAAAGGCATGTTTGGGAGAGCTTATTTTGAAAAAATAAGCCCAACTTATGCAAGCCGAGAAAAAACTTATCTCACAAACTTACCTCGTATACGAATCACGAATTATAAGCACTTATTACCTAAAAATAAGCTCTTCCAAACGAGCACTAAGAGTATTTTGTCTCCTAATAATACTGTGACCCAACTAACTAATTTTTAGCCACGCTTTCATAGAAAAATCTGGAACTTAACGGCCGCCGAGCTCCTTTCACTCTCTAATACCTCATGCCTATTTATACGCCCAGCGGTTCATATCTTTCTCTCCAACAAAACTTCAGAATCTTCTCGCTCTCTCCATAAGCCACAAAATTCCATTAAAGTTTATTACTTTTCTGTGCCTACAAGTTGCTGCTGAGCCGAACCCCTACCACCTTCATCATCGACTCTGCTTGTTGTGCAGCATGTGTTTACAGGACGCCGAGCCAGTTAGCCCCGATATGGAGAACCCAGATGATAGAAGAATGTCTTGGCCTTTGCATTGTGACCTCTTGCATACCCACATGGAAAAGGAACCTCCTTTTAGAACTTCCGATGATCGGAGTTTCTGTTTTGGGAATTCATTTCCGGTAAGTCCTGTTGGGTTTTCTTCTGTTATTTCATGTCTTCTGCCTTTTTACTGGTGTCTTCTTTGCCCTGAGCCTTCTATTCTGGGGGATATTTTCTCTCTTCACTGTTTGTGTTTCTTCCTGTATTATTAGACGAGCCTTTGTGTCTACTCTGAAATTCGGAATTGTTGTGGACTCGAGTTTATTATGGCCCTGTTATCTTTGAACTTGTTCTCGAAATCATCTGATGCTGCTGCTGCTACATCTTTGATTATGAATTGTTCAGCTTTTGATACTTTACTGTTAGTTTGACTTGGACGGTGTGAAAAGTGTTTTTCCTCGCCATCAACAATATCCTTTTCATTCGCTTAATTAGTTTTTTCCCTCCACTGATTTTATGGGTCAAGTTATAGACTATTTGCATCCACATATAGGACTATTCTTCCTTTTGGTTAATGCTTCTTATGTCTCTTCCTTAGAAAATTTTTGCATGAAAATGAAATATGAATGAGATGCATGATTTCTATCTTCTACTTTTAGTTCAAACGTCACAGAACTTTGGCGGTCTCCTATTTTCGTGATAGATTGCTAATGATTAAAGTTAACAACTTTGGGACAAACATTGGTTGTTGAGTGTGGTAGTACTTCTTAAATTTTAGCACAATTTGTTGGTGTTCTTTGTATGTATAGCTTTCCGGAGATTATTGGTACAAATTGCCTTTTCCAGCTGGAAAGCATAAATGAGGACACAGTGATTGCAGACAAAAAACAGAACCAGATGAACTTTGCCCCTACTCTGAGATCTGGAGAGTGGTCCGATATCGGAGGTCGCCCCTATATGGAAGATACTCACATCTGTATTGGAGACTTAAGAAATATGTTTGGTTGTGATATACTCAGTAAGGAAGTTATTTCCTTTTATGGGGTAAGCCATCTGATTAACCCATTAGGCTCATTTGCTGTTATGGTCATGATCTTCAAGTTTAATTCTTCTGTTAATGTTCCTGATGTATGAAAAAGTTCCAACAATCCTTGATTCTATCACTAGATGTGGGACTGTCAAGCAAAATCGGGTCTTGGTTCAATTATGACATGTGAAGGACTTTTTTAAATAATCAATAATGGAGTATATTGAGTTGTAAAAGCATATCTGCATGCTAAATTTTTATTGAGAAGAAATGTAAAACCTTATGTTGTCATTGTTTGTGGCTTATCTTGTGTGTTTAGTAATTAATATGGAAAATCTAAAGCCTTTCTTGATTAAGAATGAGATACCAAAGCTTTTGAAATGGAAAATATCCCTATAATTATAACCCTTCTTCTTGATAATAACCTAGATTCCTTGCTGTATTTGAATTTAGTGTCAAGTTGAAAAACTACCGAGTGTTCTTTACTTCTCATCCTAACACTATTAGAAGTTTATAACCTCTGGAGTCGTAGTTGTGCAGCCATTCGTATGTATAGAGTGACGCAATATTGGAAAAATCAGCTGGATTTGTACTTGTTTCATAATATCAATATATGTGAGGAACGTTTATAAAGTAAATTACTATTTTTGTCCCTGAAAGATTATTAACTTGTCAATTTGGTTCTCCAAAGTGTTCCTCTCTCAATTTGGTCCCTTGATGATTAATCTTCCAACCATTGCCTCCTTTTAAGTTCAACCTGTGCCTTTAAAAGATAGAAGGATGAAAAATTGAAAATGTTGAGAAAAATATTATTGGGGGACTAAATTGAGAGGGTTACACTTTAGAGAACCAAATTAAGAAGCGAAAGGTGAAGCAATGGTGTAAAACAAAACATTTTCATCTTGAATGAAGGTGGATATGCGTTCCTTTATCGAGGTTTCAACATGTAAACTGAAAATGGTTTTGATGCACAGGTATTTGATGGACACGATGGGAAGAGCGCCGCGGCATTTGTCCGTGATCATCTTCCAAGAGTTATTATTGAGGATGCTGATTTTCCTTTGGAGTTGGAGAAGGTAGTCACAAGGTCATTTATACAGACAGATGCTGCATTTGCAGAGACATGTTCCCTTGAGTCTTCATTGTCTTCTGGTACAACTGCATTAACTGCAATCATTTTTGGGAGGTAAGAATCTGTTTCCTTTCTTCTTGCCCTTTCCAAACACGGCATAAATTTCCATTCCATGTTTGTGGACCGACATTTTCACATGATATGTGCTTATATAGTATAGAAAAAAAACAAATGACTAGTGTCAAATGACATATTATCAACGCCTTTTGTGTATTGTCTAACTGTTGTAACTAGATGTTTGAAGTGCCAGACTCAGTGTGATCTGGGTTTTATATACAATGTACAGGTCTTTGCTAGTGGCCAATGCTGGAGATTGCAGGGCTGTTTTGTCCAGACGTGGAAGGGCGATAGAAATGTCCAAAGATCATAAGCCCTTGTGCATGAAAGAGAGGAAGCGAATTGAGTCTCTAGGTGGATACATCGATGGTGGCGGTTATCTGAATGGCCAGTTAAGTGTGACACGGGCGCTAGGCGACTGGCATCTAGAGGGCTTGAAGGAAATGAGTGAAAGAGGAGGACCTTTAAGTGCTGAGCCAGAACTCAAACTAACCACACTGACCAAAGAGGATGAGTTTCTGATAATTGGAAGTGACGGAATCTGGGATGTTTTCAGCAGCCAAAATGCTGTTGATTTCGCAAGAAGGCAGCTTCAGGAACATAATGATGTGAAACTATGCTGTAAGGAGATGGTGGAGGAAGCCATGAAGAGGGGTTCGACAGATAATTTGACTGTTGTGATGGTGTGTTTTCACTCAGAACCACCACCACCACCACCACCTGTGGTGGTAGAGAGGCCAATATCCAGAAGAAGCATATCTGCTGAGGGACTTCAGAATCTCAGGTCCTCCCTGGAAGGATAGAATTTTTTTTTTCCTTGGTCTGCAAGATAGCTGATTTTTACTTTTACTTTTCTGTGATGTGATTGTGAAAATATATTAATTTATCACACCCAATAAATATGTCTCCCTGCATCTCCAAATGAATGATGTTCAACCTTAAGTCATGGAGCTGCTGAGAAAGGTGCTGAAAAATGTATTTAAGTTTATACTGCATTATGATTTTTCTTCCCTGTTAGTTAATGGGAAAGCAAGAGCGCAAATATGAAATATTAGAGGATTATCTTCTATATTTGAGATACTGTACAGAAACAAGTCCTGCAGCACCTCTGTCCCTATATATATATATATATATATATGATACTCCCTTCGGTCCTAATTATAAGACAAAGTTGACTTTTTTGGAGAAATTAAGGAAGCCAATTAAATTACTTTAGAGTGTTTATATTTTTAGTATCCTTAGATTATATATTAGTTTATTAGTCAAATTAATTAGTTTAGAGAAAAAAATAAAAATAAAAATACTCTAGAGTAATTTAATTGGCTTCCTTAATTTCTCCAAAAAAGTCAACTTTGTCTTATAATTAGGACCAGAGGGAGTATATTTTTTTTAATGGGTTTGTCCTTAAATATAAGATCTTTTTTAAGTTTGTCTCAATAATAAATGTGATTTTCCTCATTTTGCTCTCGATTAATTATTATGCTACATACATTCTCTTTTATCCTTTTCTTATTATTGCTCTATCTCACTCATTCATGAATAAATAGGGCATTTTTTAAGAAAAGTTAAATTTCTTATATAATTATTATATTTAACTACTTTTAACTGTTTTTTAAAATTTTTCCATTCAGCCGAAGGACTTTTATATATAGATACAGATGGAGTAATATTTTTCATGGGTTCAAAATAAAATCATCGTACAATGATTGTTCTGTCTGCCGAGCTTCTGTTAAGATATGTGGCTTTTCATGCAGAATTGTACGATTTGTTTGGAAGTACCAAATATTGGATTGGATCAAATCAAGCTAAGATATCATATGTGAGAAACACAATGAAACACATTTAAGATATGTGAAATTCTATTTATGATAAACTAGTTTTTAAAAATCATTAATAGAGCAAGTCTTGATCTCTGACTTATTTTTATACTAGGATCAGTCAGACCAAATTCTGTGCTTTTGTTTTTCGGTTAAAGTTGAAGAGAATTGAATAATGATATGGGCCATTATATAATAAACAATTTTTTATGTTAAAAGATTTTACTCCTCCTTTGTTCATTTTACAATAGTCATCAGTCAAGGTGTTGATCCAGGTTAATACAGAGCAGTATGGTTAAGATAAGCCTAGAATCAGATGAAATGGGCAGCTATAAAAAAAAGTTCAGCTATATTGTTAGAGCATCACAAACTGTCGGGTAGGATCGATCATCACTCTTAATCATTTGAAAATCAAATCAACCAATATTATGTATTTCATTGGTTCAGTGAGCAAAGAATGAGTAAATAATACAAATTTGAATGATAATGATCTCATTTATATTTCATATCCTGTGACTTCTCTACCATCTGAAACACCAATAGAAGGAGCCCTAGCCTAAATTAACAAATACTAGTATATATATTTCTAACTGTTCTATTTCCAAAATCACTTTCCTGCATTCATCTTGTCTCTGATCTCAGTTCTTGCAACACGAACTAGGAACAAGCCAGCAAGGAAAACAGACATAATTAGCATAAAGAAGACACTGTTCCATCCCCTAGTAGAGATATACCCGGCCAAGAGTGGCCCGAGCGCGGCTCCAACAGAACCGGTACCATCTATGATTGCTGTCACAGTTGCCAGTGCTCGTGAATTCCCTTGATTCAAGGTCTGTGTGCCGAGATCAGCAGCCACGGCAGTTGTGATTAGTGCGTACGGGCCATTCACCAACAAGCCTGAAAGAAACATTAATGCAATGTTGATCAACATCGAGAGGCTCCCATAAACGCGGTAGAGAACCAGCATTGGAATCGATAGGAACAGGAATATGATAGAAGTAACAGCCCGAGCTTCGATTATGTCAGAAATGAAACCAGCCATAACTCCACCAAGAACTCCTCCAATGTCGAATATTGTTGAAAATATTCCAGCAGATTTCTTAGATAAATGCACACCAGCAACAGCTAAAAATGAAAACCAGAATCAGCTATGAACGAAATAGCAAATTTACATTACAGAGAATTTATTTAATCAGAGAGACAGACTGAGGGAACATTAACACATCCTCTCTGCTTTTTAGCATTTCCCTGTCATATAGTTTAACATCGAAACAACATTAGGAAGAAAAGGCCACTAGCCTAAAACAAAATTTAGGTCTCAGTCTACAAAAGATAGATTGTCTAAGCAACCAAGTCAATCATAACTATTTAAAAAGCAAGTTAACATTTTACACAAATTTCAGGAAAATTTAAGTGTTTGAGTTTTAAAAATAGCTTGGCCAACATAAAGAATCAGTCACACTAATAATATGCAGATGCTGATAATAAGCAAAGCAAAAGACAAATCAAATCTATATGAAAACATATAGATCAGCGCATAACAACAATTACCTGTGTGACTAATGTAGAAGGGCAACCAATAGAGAAAAGTGTAAGCAACCAGCTTAGAGAAAAAAAGACAAAGGGCAAATGCAGCCACCCCAGGTAACATCCATGCCTCAAAAAACCCAATTGCAGATGAAGAATCCGAGTCATCAGAATCGAGGAGTTTTGCTTCTTCTGTTTCCATTTTTTGCACATTCTCTACTCCATCTGTTTCTACATTCATTTCAATCTCATTTACAGCGTGCACAAATCCCATATCCTCTGGACTCACAACAAGAAACAAATACACCAGAATCCCCACAAAAATGATAAGAAGTCCTGGCACCACAAAGGACCAACCCCATCCGAATTCTAACACTCCAGAGGCAAGAATCGAACCGATGATATTCCCCACTGATGTATGTGAACTCCATATCCCCATTATCAAGCCCCTCTTTGATTTTCCAAACCAATTACCCACAACTGCAACCACACAAGGCCACCCTATTGACTGAAACAATCCACAAATAATTTGAACTCCAATGAAAAACCCCAAAACATGAACATCAAACCAATAGCCTAATCCAAAAAGTATGGTGAAAATGCCACTACCAATCATCCCAAATACAAGGAACAACCTCAAATCAATCCGATCACCAAAATGACCTGCCACATACATGCCAACAGCGTATGAAGATAGAAAAGCGAGATCCAACTCGCCAAGCCGGTGAGTCCCCCGGGCTCCATCGAACGGCGGCCAACCTGCATCGCCGGGTCTGACACTAGAACCTTGAGTGGAATTCGAATCAATCGTGGGTCCTAGAACACTCTTCACAATGCTGGGAGGCTTTCGGGAGGCATGGAAGGAAGCATAAGCAAGAAACGTGATAACAAGAACTAAGATTTGGTGAAAAAGTAGGGTTTTGTGAGGGGGTTTTAGGCTTGGGAAGAGAGTCAGAGCTGGAGCTAGACTCGAAATCTGAGATGGCATCGTTATTCATTGGGGATCCACCATGCAAAATGTAGCATAAAGACAAAATTATTTTGTCCTTCTACAAATTACTCGAATCAGACAACCCACGATCTGCTAGATGCTATGGATAGTTCTAAGATTGGGAGAGGAATCGCATACCAATCAACTGTAGCATAACATATATCATGAAATCTCGGAAGAAGACAAAAATTTATAGAGGCGCTGCAAATAAAGAGAAAGATAATCGAACAAGCGATCTGGGATTGCGAGTCTCGTCCTGAGTTGTTTCAATCCGATAGTAGAATTGCTGAACGGCTTCGTATAGAAGCTGGAAATCCTCTATGCATAGACCATGAAGCTGCGAAAGGAAGGAGTTGGGAAAAGAAATATTCAGGCGCAAGGTCAAAACCTTTTGCTTGCAACGACGGATTCCGAAACTGGTGAAGTGCTTGGCGTCGACAGGACTCGCCGCCAGGGTATACATTGTTTGGTAGTAATATATTTTCGAGGGACAGAACAGTGAGGGTTCATCCCCACACACAAACAAATTTAAGGAAATCACATTTAATAAAAATTTATCACTTGTAAATCCTGGTAAAAAAAACTTGTAAGTTGGTGTATTAATCAATTATTTTATTTCTTATTTTTCTTTGTGAAAGATATAATAAAAAATAATCTTTTTATTTTCAGAAAAGTACTATTCTTCCTGTCCTTAGTATAAGATATATTTAGGGAGTTGATCTTGATCCTAAATATATAAGATATATGTTGTATATTTATCAATCTTTTTCTAATTTACCTCTATTGATACTCCCTCAATAATAATCAAAGAAGAGAGGGAATGAAGAGATTAAGGAAGATGATTAGAGTATTTTAGAAAATACATATCATATTAATTAATTTCCTTAATATAATCAAATTAGGTAAATATTAAGGACAAGAGGAGTAATAAACATTATATAAAAAAGGGTTGAAGGGCAGTTTTGCCCCGAAAGTGTAAAACATGGAGCAATTTTGCCATAACCGTTATCCCAGTTAATTTTGATCATTAGTTAACCAAATGTGCTGAATTGACAGTCCAGATATCATCCACGTTACTTTTGTTGAGGTGTAAATTTGAGCCGAAAATCTATGTGTTATTTACTTTATCTTTTTTTAAAGTTAGATTTAAAGTTTTTCAGGATAAATTTACCTTTTAACAAAAATAACGTGATGACATGTGGATTGTAATATCAGCATATTTGATTAATTAACGGTCAAAATTAACCAAAATAACTATTAGATAAAAGTACTCTATTTTTTACAATTGCCATGCAAAAAGCCTTCCGAGACAAAATTACCTCGATTAAAATTTTGGGAGTAAAAAATGTACCTCAACCCTATAAAAAATTATCTTTTATTTTTCTTTGGATGTGGCTATCTGTCTTGTTCAGATTGGAGAACTGTTGACACAATCTGACACTATAATGGGTTATGTCCGCCAGACTGGCTGTACAGACCCCCAGTGCGTTTGCAGCAATTAATAGTACAAGACTTGCATAGCTTTGTTGAGGACCCAGGATAACAAGCAGGGCGCTGTGCTGTTTTCTCTTTTTCGCTTCTGTATTTGCTCTTTTTCGCTTCTGTATTTGCTATGTTGTTTCCTGAAGACTATTATTTATGAATGAAGTATCTCTTGTTGGCAAAAAAAAAAAAAAAAAATCTGACACTATAATATTAATATACTGATACTACATAAATACAGAAGATCTTCGTTAGATAACCACAGGTCATACAGAAAACAAATTAAAATGGAAAAAAATCAAAAAACAGCACAAGCCTTCTTTTAATATTGAACTTTCAAAATTAATGGCAAAAAAATATATATATTGAACTTTCAAAAACCTCTCCCTGTGCGAGAGCAAACCCATTTTCGTCACCAATGAAAATGGCTTAAAGGTCCGATCTTGCAAGTGAAGAGTGACAGAGTCTTACTTATTGGAGCTCGAGTGTATGTAGTGAGGGCAGATCGATAGCGTTTTAGCAGCTGAGTGTTTGTTTGGAATAACTTATTTTTTGATAATAAATACTTATAAATCGTAATTCACAGTATACGAAGTAAGTATGTGAGATAAGTGTTATCTTGGCTTGCGTAATAAAGACTAATATTGTTTAAAAATAAGCCCAACCAAACACACACTGAGTCTTTAGGGATTTGGTGAATAGTGTCTTTGGCGAAGATTTCAAAACGTGAGTAGAGATGGAGTTGGAAATGGCTGATGCTAATGAAGTGAAGCTTGAATTAGATGAAGCGGAAGGGAAGCTAGGGGGTGAATGGCTGCTAGTTGGGAAATTAATCACAACGCGTACTGTGAACAAAGGCGCATTTGAGGATTTGGTTCGAAGAGCATGCTCACCAAGCGGTAGAGTGGGGAACTGGGGATAAACCCATCAGGTGCCAATCTTTATTTATTGGGGCAATTACAATGAAATCTCATACAAAAGAAAAAATGAAAAAATGGTTCCTGAAGTTGTCAGTGTAAGCTCTTCGACTTGTTAATGGACGCTCCTCGACTTGTCATTAACAACTTCAGGGATCATTTTTTCATTTTTTCTCTTGTGTGGGACTTCATTATAATTGTCCCTTATTTATTCAACTTTGGGCTTCAGAAGGACTATGAAAGAGTGTTGAGAGACCGTCCATGGACTATATCGGGCTTTTTGCTAAATTTGTTAGATGTGTATTGAAATATGTGTCGTATCCGACCTCCAACTTGATCTTAAAATATTAAATGTATAAAAAATATGTTATAATCTATCCAGTATCATTTTATACTCTTCCATAGTATTTCTTGTGGTTATATTAATCTATGGTGAAAATTTACCAAAATACCCCCGAGACCACGGCCCGATGGCACATTTTCTTAAATTTTTGACTAGGGCTATCCTAACGTATTTTAGCCCAAGGAATTCATTTCGGGGCTCGAAATCACCAAATTCACTGTAAAATTACAAAAATACCCTTGACAGCCCAGTTTAGGGATTTCAGGGGTGTTTTTGTAATTATGTTTTTTCGGCCTTTTATGAAAAAGTGATCAACTGTAAACCCACTTATTTTTCCCCACTGAATCCAATGGAAGCATTTATTTCATGAAAATCCAGATCCTACCCCCTGAAACAGTGTTGGCCGAATTATTCAAGAAAAATGGAAAAATTGGAGTTTTGTGTTTTAGCTTCCAAAACTTGTATTTTTTCAATTTTAATCCTTTATTAACTTATTTAAACACATCTTAACCATGATTTAAAGAAATTTGGGCAGCATAACCCATTAGGGTTATGGCTTTTCCAATTGTTCAACTCAACCAAAAATCACCAAACTAACACAAACTTCAAAACCAACTTCATACAAGTATAGATTTGAGTTTGTTGTAGTTACCTCTTAGGCTTCTTAGATCCTCTCTCTCTATGCGTCCTCTCTCTCTTCTCCTTGAGCCAACAATGAGTCTTGAAGATCAAGAATTCATAAAGAAACAAGGTTTAGAAGAGGATTTCATGCATGCTTACAAGAAGAACGCTTAAGAGACAATACTTACCTTAGCTTCTTCTTCTTCTTTCTCTCTAACTCTTCAAAGTTTCTCCAAGGCACTTTCTCTCTCTCTCTCTCTCTTTCTCTTGTGTTATACGTGAAGTGTATAAAGGGAAGGGAAGAGAAATGCTTTATAAACTTCCTCCCTTAATTCTACACCATTGATCTCATCAAGGGTTGACATAATGACACTTACCAACCACCAAACTTCCCTCCATGCCTTCACCCATACTTTGACTTACTTGCTCTATTTGGTTTCCATTAGATTTGAACCACTTTCTTCCTCTTAGTTAGCAAAAAAAACGTGCTCCCTCTTGCTTCACCAAATCACTTGCCTTTCTCCAACTAAATCCAAACTTGTAGTCAATTTTATCCATTCCTTTACTCAAGCTAATTCCCATCATGCATTTTACCATAACTTCATGAAATGTACACTCCACCCTTGTCATCATTATCATGTTCATGTAGCAATTAGGCATGTGCTCATGGAATTCAATTTTTCTCCCTCATTTTCATGTGATAGGCAAAATTAGAAGAGGAAAGGAAAGGAAAAATGATTTCAACAATTCCATAATTCATTTAAATGAATTATGTATAATTCCCTCTAATTTCACAATTCTTGATTTATTCCATCAAGAATAATCAATTTATACATTTTTCTTTATTTTCCTTGATTAATTGAAATTAACTCCAATTAATTGAAAAATAATTAATCTTGGACTAAACTGGCAAAATTATGATTTTGCTATCACCTTTGTAATTTAATTCTTTTCTTGAATTAATTTGTCCATTTCCTCATGAACATGAATATTTCAAAATTCATAAGATCCAAATTTCATGAATATTTACCATTTTATTGAATTTTTCAATTAATTATAATATATTTTTGGTGAATATAAAATTTAGGGTGTTACATTTATTGACTTTGTAATAGAGCTGACCATGGAAAATCAGATTGTTTTAGAAAATCATATTGTTTTGGAAAATCAAATTGTTTTCAAATGCATTAGAAATCTTATGAAATATAAAAAAAAGAAGTTATCGGGATATTATTAGTTAGGATTTTTTTTTCCAACCACATTAGAGATTTTAGGAAATATAAAAAAGAAAGTTATTGTGATATTATACTGTTTATATTAATTGGGTTATACATAATATTAAATGGGGTATAAGTTGATTTGAAGGGAGATTTTTAGAAATATATATAAAAGGGAAAGTTACTGGGGTATTATTAATTGGCATATAAATATACCAAAAATTATATATTGTATGGAGATCCAAATATAAGTGGTAAACCCGAACCGACCCATTTCTCAATGAATAAAATTTTATAAGTTTTCAGGAATATAGTGTGTGTTTGTTTCAACTTTTGTGGCTTGCTTAACTTAAATAAGTAAGCTTTTGACTTAAATTTAGAAGTTTTTTCGTTTGGTTCACCGATGGACAAACAATAGTTAGGTTGCTTTTAAGTAATTTTCGAATAAGCATCAGAGTGTTGCTTTTTTTAGACCGTTGTGGGGTAGGTAAGGGCCGTTATTACTTCTCGTCTCTCCCCTAATTATTATCATTAATATTCCGACCTAATTATTACCTGTCTCTCGCCTACACTTCTCGTCTCCTCTCACTCCTCTCACTCGACATTTGCTCACTCGACATTTGCTGTTTCTTCTTGCGATTTGCTTCATCCTCAGTTGCTCACAGTCACGATCTACTCTCGGCAGGCAGGGAATCGAGCGGGTGGTGGGTCTTGTTCTCTCCATCTCCGTGTTTCGTTTCCGGTTGTGGTCGGCGGTGGCCGTCAAAGCGCTGTTCGGTCTCAGTGGCCATTGGGCTAGAGGTAAACGGTGGTGGCTTGGAGTCCGACGGAGTTGGGTCGAGGCCAGTGGACACCAAACGGTGGCAGATCTGTGTGTTTGAAACCGGATTTGGGTGAGTAGGCTTCTGCAACGGTTGGAGCCGGTGAGCTTCGGCGGCGCGATCCGGATTAGCATTATACGGTTGAAGGTGGTGTGGTGGTAGATTTGCTCATTCGTGGTTATCTGTGCGCATTGTGAGGCTGGTCAGGTTTGAAATCTCTGCCTTTGTCTATGTTGAAGAGATTTCACCTTTGCTCTGCTTTTCGATTCCCTTTGCTCTGCGGTGTGTGTGATAATGTTGTGTGCTTCATTGTCTTCGGTTGACGATGAGTTTCTGTGGTTGTGTTCTTCCATTTTTTTCTCTGGTCTGGGTACATCGACATATGGTTGTGTTTGCTTGTTTTCCTCTGTTTAGAATGGAAGAGTCTCAGACAGCAGAACTGTTGGTAGCAGAGGGAATTCAGTTTATATTCTTTGTAAAAAGAATTGTGTGAGAAGCTAGTTGCTTTCGCCATTTGGAAATTCTGAACTGTATGCTTAGTTGCTTTCTGAACTGTATGCTTAGTTGCTTTCGAAAACAGAGAGCCCTCCTTTTAACACTAATTCTGGATGACATTGAAAATAGCAGCCGATGAAAAGAACTGTATGCTTATCAGAAAACATTATCCTGTTTTAAAGCTTCTTTTCATGGGTTGATGATTAATTATAATAAGGACAGAGAAAAGGCAGGAGGATTTCAAAACCTTCAAAATAAGGAAGCTTGTTATATATATATATATATATATAGAGGGAGGGAGGGAGGGAGGGAGGGATTGGTGGCAGATCATTGTCTTGGGATAATGAGGTTGTGCATTGAATAATACACATATTTTGCTACTATTTTTGTTTCTGCGATACAGTTATTAAGCAAAAGCATATATATGTCAAGCACAGAATCATTATATGTCTCATGTTTTACGTAATTATATGTCCAAGGCGTTCATTCTCTATCATTCCAGAAACTTCACGATCCTTTCCTTCCCCAACATTTGTACTCACTCATTCACAGACGTTACACATCAAGTTGTGTCATTTTTTTTTCTCACAACTTGTGCCCTGAAAAACAAAGAACATAAATTTAATTAATTACCCACTCCCCCAGTTGAATTGAATATTAAAGTTAAAACCTTTAGCCACCTAGCTTGATGGGTCCTGTGGAAATTATTACTAACCCGTGACCAGTACCAATTTTTTAAGGCGAGATTCCGCATCTTGTCATTTAAAGGGGGTGGATATGAGTTGATATTTGAGTCCAAGTGTGTGTTTGGTAAAAACCAAAATTATGGTTTTAAATCATGTTAAGGTATTGAATATTCCATCTTGAATTAGTTAAAGTGAAATGATAAACTTATCTGATTTTGAGCTTTTCTCGTAGGACATGGTATTATTTGATCCATTAACTTTCATATTTTTCCTTCTCATTATTTTCTTTCGAAAATTGGGAATGATAAGTGCATTTGAAAGAAATTTAAGTATAATGACGTTGAGAGGGAAAGGGTGCCAGTTGTGGTTGATGTTTCTCATGTGAGATGATTCAGAATTGCTTATTCAATACTCACGTATCTTTGTTTCTTTCTAGAGAACTTTTAGTAGTAATTTACATCCAAGAGTGATGTTAGGCATTTGAAAATCCCGTTTAAAAAATAAAATCACATTTTGAGCGTCCATAGTTGATTATCCTCGGCTCTAACTCCCTCCAGTCAATTTGTTTAGTGACTATTATTTAAACGAAGGTGGGAGGGATTAATTTGATTGGATAAGAATTATTTAGGATTTTATCCCACAAGGAATTATGTTAGTTTTTCCAAACCTTGAATATTTTCATGTCAAATGATATTGCTTCCTTTATTCTATAACGTTAAATAACGAATGCTTTGTTGGGGGTATAGATTAGTGAGGATTAGCAAAATTCTACAAGCACTAAATAAACTGTATATCGAATAATTTGGTTGTCTTGTGTGTTATGTGTGACCTTTGTGGTATAGCAATATGGAGACAAAAGTTGTGTGGGATTTAGAATCAACAGACATATTTATCAACGCATGCGTAGACCAGATATACCAAAAAGAACACAAAGGGCAGTTATTTACACCAACAGGATGGAAGAATATTATTTCCACATTCACTGAAAAGACTGGGAAATTGTATGGGAAGAAACAATTTAAAAATAGGTTAGATATCTTAAAGAAAGAGTTGAGGATATGAGATTGTTTAATCAGAGAGACCGGTGTGGGTAGAGACCCTGTGATGAACAATGTGATTGCATCAAGCGACTGGTGGAAGGAGAAATTACAGGTAAAAAATATTATGTGCACACTTTACAAGTATAATGAGTTCGCTGTTTGGTATGTACTTGAGTTAAATATTCATTTTGACTCCTGTTACTTGTGTGCATGTAGGAGCATCCTGAATATAAGAAATTTAGGTATGCTTGCCTAAGGAATGAAAAGGAGTTACGAATAATATTCAAAGATGGCTCGGCGATGGGAGACCGCATTTTCTCATCCTCTCGCGTACAAGAGGAGACAAATGAGGAAGATGAGGATGACGGTTACAGACCCACGATGGATGAACAAGAAGGCTCTGGGGACAGCGAGGATGAGCATTTTGGTGGTGCCCCTGCGTTTAGTACAGGAGTGACAGATGGAATGGCAAGCGTTGGGTTAGAAGCAGCAATGCCCTCAGGCAGTGGTCCTAGCGCATCCGGAAGTGCACAGAAAAGGAAGAGAGGTGAAGGGCGTAGCAAAAGCAAAAAACAGAAAATTCCGGCCGCAAAGCAAATAGCTGATGCCGTCAGTGCCATTGCTAATGTGACTGTGGATCGTGCAACGGCTTTAACGGCACCTCAAGAAAATAGCATGACTGAGGTTGTGAACTATTTAGTCGAGCTTGACGAGGTGAAGGCAGACAAAGCCTTTGGAGTTCGGTGTTTGCGAGCGCTGGAAAGCAAGACACGTCGGGATGTGTTTGTGACGTTGAAGAAAGACCCTGAGTTCCTCATGGCTTATTTGCGTCATATTTCAGATGACGAGTAGTTGTTGTTGCATTTTATGTCTAGATAGTTGTTGTTGCATTTTATGTCTACATGGTTGTTGTAGCACTCATGACCTATGTTATTTCTTGTTTTGAAAACGGATTGATTGACCCGTCGTGTAGAACGGTTTCAAACCTTTTGGTATTTATATTATATGTTATGTTTTTTATTCATCCTGCTCACACCACAATTTCACTATAATCACAGGTACAGTAATGACAAATCGTACCAACCATAATAGGTTGCTGGGGATGGAGGAAGAAGAAGAAAGTGATGACGCCTCAAATTTTGAGGCTGAGTTGCAACTACATGGACACTTATGCGTGTTGCTCTGTCAATATTTAATGCCATATGTGTGTAGACGACAGCCTAGAGCGAGTCAATCAACAGGCCACTATTGGGTACAAGAAATGTTGACAAATGAAGGTTCACAATGTCATCAGATGTTTAGAATGGAAAAAGATGTTTTTCATAGGTTGTGCATTAAGTTGTGTGAGCATGGGTTAACAGAATCTAGGAATACTGGCATTGAAGAGATGGTTGCCATGTTCTTGCTCACTATTGGACACGGAATAGGAAATAGGCTAGTACAAGAAATTTTTAAACATTCAGGCGAAACTGTAAGTAGGCTTCTACACAAGGTTTTAAAGGCCTGCCTTAAGCTTGCAACCGAAATTATTAGGCCGTGCGATCCAGAATTCTCTCAATGTCATCCAAAAATAGCAGCCGATAATCGATATTACCCATATTTCAAGAATGCCATTGGAGCTATTGATGGTACTCACATCAAATGTGTCATAACTGGACCGGGACGAGATGTGTTTATCGGGAGAAAGGGATATCCCACACAGAATGTTATGGCTGTTTGTGATTGGGATATGTGCTTCACCTTCCAGTTAGCGGGATGGGAAGGTTCAGCACATGATGCTCGTGTTTTTCACTCTGCTGTCTCTGATCCAACCATGAATTTCCCACATCCACCACCAGGTAATTTTTTGTACAAATCAATTACGTTTCTTTGTCTACATTTAACGTTTAACTTAAACTCACATTTACAATTAATTTAACACCTTCAGGCAAATATTATTTGGTCGATTCCGGCTACCCAACAACGGATGGTTATCTTGGTCCGTACAGAAGTGAACGTTATCATCTCCCAGAATTCAGAAATAACCGGGGGTTTCGGAACCCTAATGAGGCTTTCAATTTTTATCATTCAAGCTTGAGGTGCACAATAGAACGAACTTTTGGCGTATGGAAAAATAGGTTTGAAATCTTACAACATATGCGCAAGTATAGCTTCGAAACCCAAGTTCGCATTGTTGTTGCCACAATGGCTATACATAATTTCATTAGAAGAAATTCCCAAACGGATCTGGACTTTAGGGAAGCAGAAAATGAGAATAATATTGTTCATCTAGATAATACTCAAGATCAAGACCCATCGTCGACAAATGATGCTCGGACTCGCTCAACCCAAATGAATCATGTGCGTGACACGATCAGGGACCAAATTGTACGGGACCTTTGATTTGATTATTTCTGTTATATTTAGCTTCATCAAAAACTAAGTTTCTACAATTTGTAATTTATTCGTATTTTAATTGTAATTTTATTATTTAGTTTACTATTGGCATACTTGATCCGTTACAATGCTATGCCGTTTGAAACCTATGCTATTTGTCGTGTAATTTTTGGTAAGGTTCCTACAGGTTGGAAGATCCAGATTATTGGACCCATTTAATGTCCCCGAAGAAAAGAAAGATTTGTGAGTGAATAGTGTGCAAATAACTGTTATCTAGATGGATTAGCAGCACCAAACTTTTGAGTATGTGCCTTGTGGTAACACTGTCGCTATTGGATGGTTTGGATCAATTTATCACCAAGAATGTCACTTTAACAAATATATCTTCCCAGGTCCCATTTGGTAATTAAGTTGTCAATGAATTCATTTTCCATAGTTAGTCCTTCATTTTTTCATTTTTCATACTTTTTCCAAAATTTTTCTCTTAAATAAAACAAAAGCTACTTATGCAAAAGCCAAACCAAACATCTTTCACTTTTATATAAGTTACTTTAAGTTACTTATCCAATCGCTCAACCAAACACTCATACTTTTTTCCAATCTTACTTTTTTCCAATTTTCAGATTCCATAAGTTTAAGCAAAAATAAGTCACTTATCCAATCGCTCAACCAAACATACCCAGATTCCATAAGTTTAAGCAAAAATAAGTCACTTATCCAATCGCTCAACCAAACATACCCATAATTGATTGGTTGATTCATTGGTGATTGATTGATAGTTGATTAATAGTTTATTGATTTTTGGTTCTTAGTTCTTTTAAAATTAAGTAGATCCAAACTTATTAACCGAAAATTTAATGACATCAACAAATTCTAATATTAATAATAATGTAATGTAAGGTCTATTTAAAATTTCAAATAAGAAAAGAAAAGACCAATACCAATAAATTGATCCAGCTGAGATAAGAAAAATGTACAAAATAAATTCACTCAAAGAATTAATAAAAAAGTTACAAAAAAAAGAGCTAGGAAGAGCATAAAAAATAAAATATGCTTATCTTGATCCTATTTGAAGTGTTTTCTCCTCTCTACCAAAGGAACTAAACTTTCGACATAGTCAAAGACATAAATCCCTCCAGAATGGGCTTCATACCTGTGCATGTGATGATTTTTTAGATTATAAGAAATCAGATGACCACGGTCCTCGATTTGATGACCATGTTCCTCGATAAGAATCTCATTATTCCCCCAAGATCCTAAAACAGAAGCAAATTTAGGAACTGGTCTGATCTCAAACTTATTAGTCCAACTAGCGTCATTCATCACCCAAATATTATATTCATGAGTCTTACTATTGTGTTCAAGAACAGCAAGACACTCATCAAGCACAAAAACTTTACCTCCAAGAAAAGAATTAAACCGAATCAAGGGCAATTCGATCCTCCCAAATACCTCTGTACTGAAATCGAAACTCAAAATAAAGTCCCTTTTCATAACACTCGAGGCATAAACATACCAATAATAAACTCCATTTCAATAAGACCCGCAATTTTGAATATGAATTGCAACTTTTGGGACTGGAACAACAACAGCTACGATTCTCCAAGAATTAGTACTGAGATTATATACTTGAGCTACACCTACTCCTTCCGACGGCAATTCTGAAACTCGAACAACCTTGTAACCTTTTGTGGTGGAATCAAACCCAAATCCAAATATGGCAGAAGCCATGGCTTTGGGGGGAAGGCATTGAGGCACAGGAATAACTTTATCCTCTTTTATGGTCGTGTTCCAAAGGATTATGTTGCCCTTATTATCGGGAAATCTTAGTGCTTGTACGTTTAGGATCATTTTTGGACACCCCAAAAGTGCTTATTCAAGCAACTTGAGATAAATTTTCTCTCACATATTTATCTTGTATACTGTAAATCATAATTAAAAAGTTGTTTTTGAAAGCTTTAATCGCTATTCTAAACAAGCACTTAGACGTTAGAGGGTGTTATTTGATGTCGCCATTCTTTCTACGGCAACTTTTCATTGTCATGCTAAAAGTATAATTTTTCAGGTGAATTATGACAACATTGATAAGTTTTACATTAACATGTGATCATATGTTCTATTTTTTTCATATAGATTTATAATTAAATGATAATATTTAAAAAATAAGATACATGACCATATGTGATTGAAGGAATTGACATAACGAATATACGGAAATTCACCTAAATATTTTCCCATATAATTAAGTGATTTTTTTGTAGGCTCAAAAGCTTAACCTTGCATCACATATATATTCTACATATTAAGCTGAAAAATGTTGGTCTTGGTTATAAATTTAATTTGAAACTAGAATCTCGCTCCTTTCTCTGCATTATTTATACACAAGAGGCCCCAGTAATATAAAAATAATTAGATTTGGAGCAAATCCGAAAAGCCGATTTGGATCTTCTTAGTATCAAGTTTTTTTCTTTTCTTATCAGAACTATTGGATCAAAATCCACAACCATTGTTAAAATATTTTATGAATTAGTTTTTTATAATATAGGTGTAAACAACCCTTATTAAATTTTAGTAGTTTAAATTTATTTATTTATATTTGAGTAATATTATTATAATATATATTTACATCTGAATCATTCATTTCTTAATTCAAGATGTAAAAGTGATTTTGAGACGAAGAAAAAATTGTGAGAGGATCCAAATCTGATACTTAAGTACTTCAATAGGGAAAACCCGTATGCATAGAGAGAAACAGTTCGCATACCGTATAGCTATGAAATACAAAGATCTCTAAGATTAGATTGAGAGGGGCGAGGAGGTCTGATGCCCCTATGGGCTGCCCCTGCCAACTTTTTTTTTCCCCATCTAGTTATATATTAGATTATACATGAAATATATGGCATTTTGATATTTGGGGAAAAAAAGGTATCCTTTTCAATTTTCTAAAAATTTAATACGAAAGAGAAATCATACAATTTTAAAGTATTAAATTTTAAAAAAAATCATAAAATTTGAAAATAACACCATTTTTTCTTTAAGATGTTACCATGTCATATATTTTATGTAAAATATCTAATTATTAAAAAAAAACACAAAAAAACATTTGGGAATCGAGGATTTTTTTAGGGGCAATATCGGGCAGCATCATAGTGGCAGCAGCCGACCCCGCCTGATTGAGAGAGAGAGATGGGAAAATATGGCTATGATGGATGATGACATGTTTATTTACTCAAATATATGGTAGGTGTCACCATATGGAACTGGTACACATAATAACCAGAGTCACAGATACTCGCCGGAAAACACACAAATAACATTAAGAAAAAAAAAGAGGAAGAAACCTCCGCTACCTACCAAAACAAACACACAGAGCTAGGGTTTTGCCACAGCGAATGCTTCCATATATGCTTATTTAACATATCATATAGATAGTGCGTACATATATATTCAAGGGTGACGTGTGCCGACAAGTCCTCCTGGTTGGACTGTAGTTGCTACCGGTCCGCCGCCAGGTCTTACCGGTCCGCCGCCGTGTCCTCCTGGTCCTCCGGGTCCACCGGGAGGAGGTGCACCACCGGGGCCTGGTGGATGTGATGCTGGGGGGGCGGAGCGGTGAGTGGGTGATGGAGGTTTTTTTTGCATCTTTCCTAGCTACCTCGTTTGAAACTTCTTCTTGTTGCTGCTGCTGAGATTGAAGATATGGATATGGTGAAGCTAGCTAGGACACTGTCTGTTTATATAGACATATTGATAGTGATGAGGGCATTTGAATATGGTCCGTGTTGTATTCTCCAAGGAAAAAATAGAAGGAATATCAATTATCTTTATCCAACTACCAGTCAAAACCGCATGTTTTCAACTTGGTAGTTGGATAACTAAAATTCTTGGATGTTTCTAGATCTCCAAAAAAATAAAAACCAATCCATTGCTTATCAATTTATCATTAAAATTGGGATGATAGTCATTAACAACGCCAAGTAAATGGGAATTACTGATTGATTATATTGATCATGATTATGACATATACGTAAGAATAGCAAATTTTGGGACCGGAACAACAACATATCTAATATTCTCCAAGAATTAGTTCTGAGAATATGTACTTGAGCTACACGTACTGTACTCCTTCCAACGGCCTATCTGAAACTCGAACAACCTTGTAATCTTTTGTGGTGGAAATCAAACCCAAATCCAAATATGGCAGAAGCCATGGCTTTGGGGGGAAGGCATGCATAGGAATAACTTTAACCTCTTTTATTGTTGGGTTCCAAAGGATTATGTTGCCCTTATTATTGAGATCTTCTGTTTCTTCGTTGAAATTAATCACATGGAGGGGAAAAAAATCCCATTACTTTGACCCTAAAAATCATGGTTCTCAAAACCAGATAGGACCGGCCAGTCTGAGCTGGAAACTGACCAAAATTGACCGATTCGACCTTTTAACAATAAAAAAATAATTTTATTTTTTTAAAATTTTATTCAGAATTTCATATAAACAACGATAAAATCTTCACTTTCTCTCCATTCTAACCCCGATTTGACTTCGATCTAACTCACTGACCCTTAATCCAATACCTCAACCAGTTCGGATTTCATAACCTTGCTAAAAATTCCAATAATACTTATGAGGGAGAGGTGCTATGTAGTGGGGATCACAATAATAAGGTTGGTCTTTAGAAATCAGGATTATGCGGGGTGGTACCTTCTTCAAACCATACACACAAAAGTTGAGCTTGGGGCAGCGATTCTTGGTCATAGAATTGGAACACTAGAGATGTTTGGCAATAAAAAGAAAGATATCAGTGATAGGACTTGGCTACACATTTAAACCGAACCATGGATTTTATAGGCATAGGCATGAGATGTTCAGGAAGATGATCGTTATTCAGCATTTTCCTTCTTTAATTTTTTTGGAAGAAAGACCTGCTCTAATCTTGATGAGGCAAATTTCAATCAAAAGCGTCGGTGCTTATATAGACACTCAAATTTTAATCAGTGAGATAATTGAAAATCTATCTTAAATAACTCAGTTTCAATTTAAATTAAATTTATTTAAGTGTGGGTAATACAATTATCCTATATCATAACCTAGATTACAATATTAACTACTTTAAATAATTAATATTTAGATTGAATTAAATTAGTCAGCATTCTGCAAATATTTGATATGATAAATCACACAATAAAATAGTTTAAATATTTTCTTTTTCCAAAAATAAAAACCTAAAATTGATCAATTATATTATTCATCATTCATCATTAGTTCTTAGTTATTAGTTATTATTTTAATTTCTTCCATTTTTCATTCTTACGGTCTTTTTAGCGAAATCCCCTAATTGACTTGAGATAACAATAAAATTCCAATCCTAAAAGTGAAATCAAAGCACACAACAACTCAGAAAAGATATCGCGGTATATATATATGTTGAGGATTAGGTTATAGGCCGTTGTCTTTGGAATATTAATTGTATGTGTTAGTTAATTAACGAAATTTAGGCAAATGTTTAAAAAACAAATAATTCAGGATGGATAGAGATTCTTCCATATTAGTAAAAAAGTTCAACCTCAAGCGTTTAACATGTATATATACTAATATAATATCTTTAATATTATTTTTGAATAAAATGTGATCATTTTCTCATGAATTATGACAACATTGACAAGTTCTCCAATTAAATGTGGTCATTTTACATTTTTTATATAGGTTTATAGTTAAATGATAATATAATTAACTGATTTTTTTTTGTAGGTTAAAAAACTTAACCTTACAAATCACATATATATTATACATATTAAGCTGAAACTAGAATCTTACAGCTTTCTCTGCTTTATTTATACACAAGAGACCAGTGATACCTAAATGTAGGAACAATAGAGAAATATGTAAATGACTAAATGTAGCAAACTAGGAATAATTGAGAGAGAGGAAATGAGGTGCCTACCGCAAATATCAAACTACTAAAGTCTATTCAAGGTGTGCACACTACACAGTAGTGCACTAAAACAGAGAAAGATGGGAGACAAAAAGAGAGATCACAAGATATTTCGATTAGGGTGTAGAAACAATGCAAGTGGGGAATGGAACATTTCACATTGGAGGGAGTTTCTCCCAAACTGGTTGATTAACTCTATAATCAAGATTCCTCCTCCATGTGAAACTGGAGATGATCCGTTTTGCTGGAGAAGTGCTTCGGATGGCAAATTTAGTGTTCGTGATGCTTATAAATTCATCTCTATCCAGTGGGATACGAATGGCTCGGCCCTATGGAAGAAATTGTGGAAACTCCCTGTTCCGGAGAAAGTGAAGATGTTCTTCTGGCAAATTATTCATGAGAGACTGCCTACTAACTCACTCAGAGATATGAGAGGTTTATCGGTCAGTGAGGAGTGTCCTTTTCAGTGTCATCAACCAGAAACCATTATACACATTCTTCGTGATTATGAGATTGCGAGATCAGTGTGGTTACATTTTATTGCTCCTAACTCTCGATTTAGTTTTTTTAATCTAATTTGCAGGTATAGCTTAGGGACAACTTCTCGCTCTCCCCAGGGAAGTCTTGTTTTCATCGCTGGCCATGGGTCCGGATATTTAGTATCATTTGTTGGATTTTATGGAAGAACAGGTGCAGAGGCGTCATGGAAGGAGTTCGCGCTCTACCAAATGAACTCATCCATAGGGATTTGTATCAAATCATGGAGTCTACCGTGTCGGACACCGTGAAGCACCAGATCTTTTGCTACGAGGTTGGAGAGGATCATTCCTGGAGATTGCCACAAGAAGGATACGTGCGTCTTGATACAGATGGATCAGTTGATGTTCACCGCAATGCAGCATGTGGAGGTCTTGTTCGGGATCATAAAGGCAGATGGGTTCTCGGTTTCCAGGGTAGGCTTGGATTCGCTCTGCCGACTACTGCTGAGCTTCTGGCCTTATCCCAAGGCCTACAACTATGCAAATAGTATGGTTTTCAGAGGGTTGTTGCTTACACAGATTCTCTCGAGACATACCATTTGGTTATGCAAGATACTGGTCTAAATCATCCTCTCCGATTTGAGATTAATACAATCCGGGATTTGCTGTACTCGGAATGGGACGTTGAACTTCGCTATGCACCAAGGGATTCAATCAGGTGTGCAGATTACTTGGCAAGGGACGCTCAGAACTTAGTTCAGCGATTGGTCATTTTACCGGTTCCCCATTCTGGTTGTATTCCTATTATGCGGAATGACTATACTCAATCTTTTGATGTGTAATGGTTTTTTGATTGTATGAACTCTCCAAGGTAACTTGGCCATCTATGTATCCAAAAAAAAAGAAACAATGCAAGTGGAGGCCTATATTTATAGAGGCCTGGAGAGGTTTCTCCAGCTTACTCTCCAAGCTACATTAAATGCTTGATTGATTCTATCAATCAATAGGCTCCTTCAAATCAATCAACAAATCAACAATGTTGATTCGCTTTGACTAATTTCTCATAATGTGTAATCTGATTTTCTCAATAAGCAATAAATGTCAGGGTTGTGGAATCCAGATCGGACCGGTCGGTCCGGCTTAGAAATCGGCCGGCAGACCAGTCCTGTCCAGGTTTCAATTTTAAAAAATAATAATAATTTTTTTTTTTAGAATTTCATACTATAAGCCTAAAATTTTTAATTTCTCACCGGCTTGATCCCAGTTTAGCCCCGGTCTGACCCACTGACCCTTAACTTAATACCCAACCAGTTCAATACCCGATCCGGGTTTTAATACCTTGATAAATGCTTATGTATTGTCTTCTTTTGATTCAGTTTTTCTCAATCAAATAGTCCTTTCTATCAAAGATAAACTCGAACCCAAAGTTCAACAATTAATGATTAGATTTGGAGCAAACCCAAAGCCGGTTTTGATCCTCTCAGAGTCAACTTTTTTATTTTCATCTTAGAATCCCTTCTACACCGTTAGATTGAAAAATAGGTGGTCCAGATGTAATACTTTATAAAACTATAGTTAAAATATTTTATAAATTACTCCCTCGATCCTAAATATAAGATAGAGTTGAATTTTTTAGAGATATTAAGTAAGTTAATTAAATTACTTGAAAGAATTTATATTTATCATTTTTTCTCTAAACTATTTTGTCTAACTTATAAACTGATACATAATATAAGGATACACAACATATGATATAATTAAGTAACTTAATTAGTTTCCTTATTCTCTCTAAAAAAAATCAATTTTATCTTATATTTAGGACCAGAGGAAGTAATTTTTTATAATACAAGTGTAAACAACCTATTTTAAATTTTAATAGTTTAAATTTATTTATTTATATTTGAGTAGTATTATCATAATATTTAATAAAGTTAAGAAGCAAAAATACCCATGAACTTTTACTAAAAGTGCATCCAGCACCATATGCAATTTAGAGGTGCAAAAATACCTATGAACATTCAAAATGGGAGCAAAAATTCCAGCGCAATTAAATTTTACCTAAGCAAAAAGAGTTTGAGTCTCAATACAAAAAGTAATAGTGTTAGGTTAAATTTAACGTTGCTGGCATTTTTGCTCCCATTTGAATTTTCATGAGTATTTTTACACCTCCAAAATATATATAATGTTAGATGCACTTTTTGATAAAGGTTTATAGATATTTTTGCACCTTCATCCTATTTAATAAGATGTTACATCTGAACCATTCATTTCTTAATGCAAGAGTGTAGAAGTGATTCTGAGAAGAAAGGGGGGGGGGGATTCTGAGAGGATCAATATCCTATACTCAAATACTACTCCAATAGGGAAAATATGTGTGGGAGAGAAATAGTTCGCATACCGTATAAATAAAGATCAGAGATAGATTGAGAAGGGCGAGGGTTCTCATGCCCCTGTGGTACTGCCCCCTTACCAATTTTTTTTATTTGTTACTAAATTCTCTATAAAATAAGTAATATTTTGATATCTGAAAATAAAAAATGAGTTGTTTTCAATTTTCAATAATTTTTTAAAACTTTAATATTTTTAATAAAAAGAAATTAAAGTATTAAAATTTTAAAAAATGATAAAAAAAATTGAAAACAATGAATATATTTTTTCTTTTAAGATATCAAATTGTGATCCATTTTAAATATAATCTAATGATTAAAAAGAAAAAAAAAATTGGAATGGGGGATTTTTTTTTAGGTGCAGCATCATGGTGGCTGCCGCCCGATTGAGAGAGAGATAGAAAATTAGGGCAATTATATAATTGGTACATATAATAACCAGAGCCACAGATACTCGCCTAAAGACACAAATAACATTAAGAAAAGGGGAAGAAACATCCGCTGCCTACCAAAACAAACACACACAGCTAGGGTTTTGCCACAGCGACTGCTTCCATATATGCTTATTTAACACATCTTATATAGTGCGTACATGCATATATATTCAACGGTGATGGTGTGGCCCTGGACCTCCAGCTGGTCCGCCAGGTCCTCCTGGTCCGCCACCAGGTCCTCCTGGTCCGCCTCCAGGCCCTCCAGGGCCGCCGCCTGGTCCTCCCGGTCCTCTGGGTCCGCCACCTGGTCCTCCCGGTCCTCCGGGTCCGCCGTGATGAGGCCCACCGCCAGGGCCAGGGTGCGGAGGTCCCGGTGGCCCTGGTGGATGGTGGTGAGGGCCTGGACCGCCCGGTGGTGGAGGGTTGTGCATCTTTCCTAGCTACCTCTTATGAAACTTCTTCTTCTTCTTCTTGTTGCTGCTGCTGAGATTGAAGATATGGATATGGTGAAGCTAGCCATGGCACTGTCTATTTATATAGACATATTGATATAGTAATGAGGCATGTGAATATGGTCTGTGTTGTTTTCTAGAAGGAAAAAATATAAGGAATATCAATTATCTTTATCCAACTACCAGTCAAAACCGCATGTTTTCAACTTGGTAGTTGGATAACTAAAATTCTTGGATGTCTCTAGATCTCCAACAAATAAAAACCAATAAATTAAAGTAACTAATAAACAATAAAAACAATATCCAAAGTTTACTTAGTGATGAAGTGATAATAGTATTACTCTGGTCGGCAGGCTCATTCGTGTGGTCTCTCTCTGTCATCTTCTTGCCGACTTGTTGCTGAGCGTAACTGGTAATTAAACAAAAGATCATGTTATATATATATATATATATATATATATGTATGTATGTATGTATGTATATATATTATTACAGCATCCAACATTTTATCTATTTGAAGATTGCCAGAAAATAATGGTCACTCTGATTTTTCACTCTGTGTTGGGGTGCAGTAAGGTACTCCCTATAGTTTTTAATATAAGATCATATTGACTTTTTTTGGAAAGATTATGGAAACTAAATAAACTACTTAATCGTAACATACAGTCTATCATTAAATTATATGACAATTTATAAGTTAGACAAATTAGTTTAGAGAAAAACGCTAAATATAAATATTTTAAAATAAATTATTTAGCTTCCTTAATTTTTCCCAAAAAAAAAAAAATCAATTGGGTCTTATATTAAGAACCAAAGATAGTAATTACTTGCATGGTCACAATGAGTAGCATTTTTTTTATATACATGATGTCTAAAAGCTAAGAGCTAGATAATTAATTTATAAATATTAAAAAAGTTAGTTAAATTAATAGGTTATAACATATATGAGTTAGTTTTATTAAATTTGCTTTTTATTCATAACTACCCTTGAATTGAAATCTCTTATTATTAGTATACGCAATCAACATAGATATATACTTGAGAAAAAAAGTTTTGAATTTAGGATCAAACTGGGTTGGGCCTTGTATTGATGATTAAATCCAATCCTAGCTAACTTTTATATTAAAAATTGAAGGCAGTATAATATAAATTCTCAATTATTGGCAACTCACTTGCTCATTAGGACAAGGGAGTGCCTTCAAAATCAATGGGTGCTTAGGAAAATACTTAAAAATTACCCATCAACAAACTCTTGATATCATCGGCCAGATTTGAACTCACCTTCATCTGTATAAATTACTACCTCCTGTCCTAAATGTAGGATAAAATTTGTAGTGTAATTTGCACTACTAACTTTGTCCTATATTTAGGACCGGAGGGAGTACCTACCAACAAGCACAAGTGTGTGTTTGGCAATATCCAAAACTATGGTTTGCGCAACCCGAGACAAAACTTATCTCACACATTTACCTTATAAGTCGTAAAAGCTATTAAAAAAAGCTAATCCAAACACACACATACTTGAATTGAACTTTTGTTATTAATCTTGGCAAAAAAGAAAAAGAACTTTTGTTATTAATTTTATTAGGCCTTTTTATAAAAAAAAAAAAAAAACTACGAAGAGCATAAAGTCTTGGGCTGGGTGACAAAATCAGAATGTTGGGCTTGTTTGAGATGGGCTCATAAGGATATAGTTCAATAGTTGAATAGTTCTGCTCATCTATCATTCGGGGGTGTGTTTGGTCATGAACTCCTTTCCAAAAGTACATTTATGATGGTTTATAATTATTTGGATGTGTTATGATGGTTTTTAAAAGTCTAGGTAAAAAGGCAACAATAATAAAAAAATAGTTTTATTTTTTTAATAAATTATAAAAGGGTCATTGACTCATTGACGTGCCGATTCAAAATGCGATTCTTGCATCCGACAGTCAAAATGCGACTTTTGCATCTGACAGTCATTCCCACAACATTTTTTTCTTCACAGAAAATCCTTCCCCATTTTTCATCTCAAAATCAATACATATAATTAAATTATTTTAAAAAAATTCCTTACAGTTTTTCTTTTACCTGAATAGTTACACGTGGTTGATGAATCTAGATTCTTATAGATATAAATAAACCGACAGAGTGAGTTATTATTACTGATATCATATCATAGATACTATTACAGGAAATGGAATAATGGAATAGCGAGGAAATAATGGGAATTACTGGAGTAAAAGTAAAATAATAAATGAGAGATAAACATTATCCACATAAAAAGTATTGATATCCATACCATAATACCTACCATATATGGATCTGTCACCAAATGAAAATACCTATTCTTTGTGCTCACATGATTAAATCTTAGTTTTCGTAGCTTTAAATTGTGTCTTTAGTTTCTACAATTTCATAAAAAATTGGTTCAAGCTTTACAATGTTAATTGTAAAGACTACAACCAACTACAACCAAAACTTATTAAAAGTATGGGATAAACCAAAAACTTTTTGTCCCTATACCTAACACTGTTAATTAAAGTTAACATTATTAAATTTAAACTGAAGTCATTATCAAATTATATGGACTAAAAGTCGATATTTAAAATTATAGATATCAAAACTAAAATCTGATAAAACTACAAGCACTAACAATAATACTAACTCGATTTTTAATATAAAATCTAGTTGGTCTCTATTCTCTCTCTCTTTTTTATTACTCTTTCTAAAGACAATAACAATAAGTGTACGTTTGGATTAGTTTTTAGATAATAGCTTTTACGATTTACGAGGTAAGTATATGAAAGAAGTTTTGTCTCAATTTACATAAAATGACTTCTCAAACTATAGTTTTATAGTTTCCCAAACACTCATTAAGGCAGTTTTATTCCACAACAAGGTGAGTTGTTGTTGTTGTTATTAGTATTATTATTGCTTTCATGTTCCTTGAATAATTTCATTCTCAAAGTTTCTCTTTCGCATTTGATCATCACTGCCACTTAAATTATGCTATGCGCATTTTAATTTAATTTAATTTATAGCAAATCAAAGCCACATGTATTAATCATACACATATACCATGCTTGTATGAGCTGTTATGAACTTTATAATTTTGTTTTCTTTGATTCCTCCAAACCCCCCCCCCCCACTGTTATTCTTCACTTTATTACTTATTTGATTCTCCTGTTTTGTTAATAATAATTAATAAGACTATAATAATGGGTTGAACCTTACCAAATTTTAATTAATATTATCAGCTTAGGCTTGTTAATTTGTCCCAAATTCTTCGTCTTTGTTAAATTAAATAAGTCTAGTAAAATTAGAAAGATCCGATAAAAAGAAAAAAAAAATTGCAGGGTTCTAATTGAAAACATGTAATTAAAATTATAAAGACATGACAAAAAAACTAGAGTGACTTGACCAGATTAAAAATTAGTTAAAACCCTAAAGAGTTATAAATTAATTATTAATTATTCCTCATAACTACAATGAATATATATATATATATATATATATATATACCCCATGCATATTCTACCAACACATGAAATTAATTAAACACTGAATGAAACAAAAATGTCAATATTTCTTCATCTATTTCTCTCGTTTTAACCCGAAAAAAATTTGGGAGAGGGGTGTCTTCATTGATTTCCCTCTCCATTTACTCTATATTGAGGGTATCTACCATTAGATTAGCTTTCAATGGTTGAGATTTATTATGATAGATTTTTATTATAATAATATTTTTTACATATTACTCCCTCCGGTCCTAAATATAGGAGACCGGAGGTAATATTAAATTTCAATCATTGAAAGTTGATCTAATAATAGATACTTTCAATAGAAAGTAAATGGAGAGGGAAATTAATGGAGACACCCCTATCCCGAAAACATTTGTTGTTTATTCCTTGTCTTTTTGCTTCATTTTTTTTTTCTTCATTAAAGTGTGCTGTTTTGAAATATTACAAAAGATGTGTCTAGAAGATGTCGACACTATAAAACGAATTAGATGAAGTCTCCAATGCCAGGTAATAGTTGTTGTGATGTTGGAACGTTAGTACCTCATTTGTTTGGAAATTTATTCTCAATAAATAATTATTATAATAATTATTGAAACATGTCTACACCATCAATTTTGTTTTTTTGAAAATATTGAATGCATCAATTGATTTAAAAAGATAAATAGATCGTTTTATGGTAACTATCAAGAATTGTCCTTTTTAAAAAAGATAATGGTCAGATGTATATTGTTTACCAACCAATTATGCTGTTAGCAAAAGATTAAGAAAGAAAACTCATCGCAAATCAAATTTATAAGTTTCTCAAGTTGATTTGATGGTAATTACCTTTTTAATGATTAGATTAATAGTACAATTATTTAAAATAAAATAATATACTGTAGTACTTTATTCAAAGGATCATTTGGGATTTCATTCATATTGTACTGTACAAGCAAAAGATATTTGTTGACTGAGTTCTGGAGGACTCAACTAGTTCAGTTAAATATATGGCAAAAAAAAAAAAGCAAGTTCAGTTAATATTCTCTCTTTCCTTTTTACCTCAACTAATACTATTATAATCATTATTATAAAAAGCAATAATTTACATTCTCGTGTATAAAAAGTTTAAAATTATTTTTAAAAATCAATTTTCTTTATTATTTGACATTTATTTAAAATGAATTTCAAATAAAATATGAAAAAAGAAAAATTAGGGAGAAAGATTAAGGAAAAGAAATATTTATTGATAAAGATCTTAAAAATTGTAATTATTTTAAAAGACCAAATATTAAAATATAAATATTTAATTACAAAATTAACTCTTATCAAATTCCTTATATTTTCTTTAATTCCATATCAACTATTTGTTGGTTAATTATTAATCAAATGCGTCCTTATATTTAATTGACTTTATTCAGATATTAAGATTCTTGTGATATTGACAATTTATTTTAGGGATTTGTGGTTTAAGAACTTTAAATTTTAGTATTTTTTATTTTTATAACTTTCCCATTTGCTTAAGCTTTTTTTTTTAATGAAAAATTACATTTTTTTTATTTTTATAACTTACCTCAAAAGCCATAAAATATTTTTAAAAAGCTAAAACCAACAATCATTTAATAATATTAGTGTTGGATGAATCTAAACACATTGGAGTGAATAAAAAAACATATTAGTGTTAGATGACTAAAAATACACTTTAAAAATTAGGGAAAATTCTAAAAAATTACACTCAAAATATAAAAAGGATAAATCAGTACATCGAAATTCAAAAATGACGAATCAGGCGGGTGTCAGAAAAAGGAGGAATCTGGCATTTTGAAATTTCGGCCAAATTACGAAAATGCCCTTCAGCACTTCAGGCCCACTTCAGAATAACAACATGATCCTCGGAATTAACACATCCAGATTCGTTATTAACAACTTCAATTCTTCTTTTACAATTCACAAGTTTCAGGGCTAATAACACCACCGATCTCGCCATTAACAACTCCGGATTCGATATTAACAACTCCATTTTCTTCTTTCGCACTTAACAAATTTCAGGGCCAATAACACCATCGATCTCGCCATTAACAACTCCGGATTCGCCATTAACAACTCCTATGTTGTTATTCCGACTGAAGGCTGAAGGGAATTTTCGTCATTTGGCCGAAATTTCAAAATGCCAGATTCCTCTGCCCGTCTGACACAGCCTGAATTGTCCTTTTGCAATTTCAATGTACTGAATTGTCCTTTTGCTATTTCCAATGTAGTTTTTTGAAATTTTCCCTAAAAATTAAGTGACCAAACAAGAACTTCAGATAAAATTATAGGATTAAAGGTGCATTTTTATCTAACTATAAGTATGCAGATTATCTCTATGATTAGCGATGATCCGATTAATTATAATTTAATAGGAATTTTAATTTTTCAAATATTGACACACACATATATTATGATTCATCCATGTTTTATTAATTTTCCTGGCAAAAATAATTTATGTTTTATTATTTCTTTCTAAAGAAAAAGGTAATTAGATTGGATTTGAAAGAGAGAGAGAGAGAAAAAGGGTGTAGTGTCATGTTTCTTGCCCCAAATGTAAGAAAGTAGGGAAAATAATTGCAAGTGAAGGAAAGCTCGTCGCAGGTCAGCTTCCATCATCATCCTCTTCTCCTTCTTCATCATCACGAGAATCAACTTCTCTGCGCCTCTCTTTTCAACCTCCTCTCTGTCTCTTGGCACCTTCCTTCTCCTTTCTCTTTCTTTCTTTATTTCTTCTCACAATGGGTTCGTCCAACAGTAGACTTCGGTCTCGCTCTTCCACCCACCGAGTCAATGGCACTAATCGCTTCAGATTCTCCTCCCTTCTTTGCGGTGGCTCCGCCTCTCGTTCCACCTATGAGGTATTTCATCCCTGTCCAAATCCTCGCCATACCTATTTCTTGATAACATTTCGTTTCTGCCTTTAATAATAGTGATTTTCATTTGCAATTGGATATGCCCGAGCCTCGGCAGATTTGGGATTGATCTGTCCGATCCATTTTTTTTTTTCAATAATCTGAACGGTGAAACTTATTTGGTGTTCGAATCTAGTAGATTTTTTTTCTGCATGATAAGAAGATTGACTGGCAAGTTCTGTTTGTTATGCAAATGGTGAGTAGATTATCTATTATGCAACTTTGTGATTGTCTCCCCCTTTTCCCAAATACTTGTTGGTTGAAGAGATTTCCGTTTTTTTTTTTTTTTTTGGACGAAAAGTATGATTGTGTAACAGTGTCCTTGCATGAATTTGTTCGTAGCATCTTGATTGCATTCCCTATCATGGTAATTATAAGACAATAATAGCGTAGGAAGAATATGTTAGTTTGCCAGTGGGTTGGCTCTACGGGTATAATCGCTCTGCTGATAATAACCATACTTTGTCAATATAAAGAGAACAGCTAGAGTCTCTCAATGATCTTCCGTTATATTGTGATAGAGTAAATTTCGATTTGTACTCTTCGATCACTGGGTGGAAACGGTGTCTTGTCAGGGTAAAGAATTCAAATTTAGAATATTACTTACAGGTTATGAATACATCTTTTGCTTCACCTATATAGAAGTTGTGATATTCCCGCAACTTTTCCCTAGATTTAAAGAACTGTCCTAAGGGCAGGTTGGTCACTACCTCATTATGCATCAATGTTGGAACGTGTGCTGCCAAATTATGCTTGTTTCCAGCAGAACAGAAAATTGGATTAAGGATTAAAATTTAGCCATGAAACTCATTCTTTTGGTCTTATACATGCAATAATTCGACAATGGCCGTTAGAGATGCTTAAAGGGATTGACTAATGACATGCTTGGCATGCTTATATTGTGTTTTTAGATGGAAGATCAATCAACTGAACTTCAGAGAGATTCTGCAACAGAATTTAATGATGAAAATCAGAAAGTTGTTGAAGTGCCATCTATACCATGTACAGAAGCTAGAATTGGTAGCCGCCCCCGTACTGAAACTGCAAGCTCATTGGATACTAGAACTGAGTTGAGTGAGATTTCTACTGTTGAATGTTCCTCGAGAAGTGTTTCAACTAGTTGTCAAATGAAAAACTTGTCTGTAGGTAAGGAGCTACTTCCTCCTTATCAGGTAAGTGCTGATCATAGTCATGATGAATCTTATAGGGATAGTAGCAACACAGCTGGTACTTCATTTGTAGAACAGCAGTCTTCAGATCCAGTCTCTGTAAATGTTTCTTCTAACAAAGATGCAGTCAATGACGTTGATGGTTCAGTGGATAGCGGTGTTTCTCAAATATCTCGGGAGACAATGTATCCGCGGAGCTCAACCTCACATGGGCAAGGAGATTCCAATGCTGATAGTATTTCTATTGAGAATCACACTCATTCAGCTGTACCTATCCATAATTCTGAATTGGATCATGCTGCTCAAGTTTCCAATTTACCTGTAACTTCTGAGTTGCCTGAAAATGAAACCCGTCAAGAGATGATACCTTCAGGTTTAGGTTTTCTTGTGTCCAACAGGGAAAGAGGGCAAGGAAATGACAGTATGTTTCAAGTTGATGTTGTCGCAATATCTTCCAATGTTTTGTCTGGTGGCAATACTGATGTCAGTGATCGTGATGCTAGAAGGGATAGTAGAAGACTATTTTGGGATGCTTTTTCAAGACGTAGTTCCAGAAGATTTGGTGACTCTCGAACCTTTGTATTCTCAGCTGGTGACATGGATGATCCAAGTTCTCAAGATCAATGGCTTCTTGATTTGAGTAGTAGTTCCCCAAATGATAGGGTTGGAGATGATTCTGGATATTTAGGCAGTAGGATTCATAGATTAAACGAGCGAATGAGGCACTCAAGATCTGAGGTGATTATCAATATTTTAATTATAGAATTCCTTGTGTCTCCTACTTGCCTTTGATGGCTGTATTTGTGTTTTTTAACTCTTTCACAGATCTGGGAAAGACTTCGTGGTGGCCTTGATGAGATTGGTCGGTTGAATCCTTCTTGTCCATCAGGAATCCACCCTGATGGCATGTGTTCATGCGAATCTTTGCAGATGGCTGAGGAGTCCAGTACTCGTGCAAGTATATCAAGAATAGCTATGCTTGCTGAAGCTCTATTTGAGGTCCATCCTTCTTTCAACTACAATGAATGACTTTTCTAATATTTGCTAATGGGCTGTGAAAGTCTGACGTGAACCAAAACCAATTTCTCTATAGGTTTTGGATGAAATCCATCGCCAACCTGTATCACTTGCCCTCTCCATGGTCTCTCTTCCAGCACCAGAATCACTCGTAGACTCTTTCCCTCTTAAGTGTCACAAAAAGATTGACCCAGCTGATAATGGCAATGATGCTGCACAGTAAGTATCCTTGTTCCTGTAATTTTGGGCAAATATATGTGAATGCTGTACCGCTTGGGATAAGTGTTCTGGTTTGTCTGTGGTTGTGGTAAACTGTTTGTCATGGCTTATAAGTACTTATGCTTACTATGATATGATCATATTTTTTGTTTTTTCAGATTATGTTTGGTGATTAACTTCATTTTTCCTCCATAACCTGTTTGCTAGATGTTACATATGCCTGGCTGAGTATGAAGAAGGAGACCAAATACGAGTTCTTCCATGCAACCATGAGTATCACATGTCATGTGTTGATAAGTGGCTTAAAGAAATACATGGGTATTGTCATTTCAGCCTTTTTTTCTCCGAAAAATTTCTTTGATAGACTTGGTTTACAACAGAAGATAAACGCTATGAGTTCTACCTTCTGAAAGGTTGAGCTTTTCACTATTGAATTCTTGAATTTCTCATTCTAGATTTAATTGTTTAAGATGATAATCTTGAAGCCCATCAATTAGCAAAAACTCTCAGCAGCGTTAGTTCTTAATTATCATATTATAAAACTAATTTATGAAAGATGTAAAAGTATACTAACATTTTTTTTTTCTTTTGACAAGGTAAAACATACTAATATTAACAGTTGGGTTAATCTAGTAATATTTTTATAGACCGGCTCTCAGAATTGGTCTTTTTACCTTCATTCTTTTTCATTATCTCCTCGTTCCAAATATATAAATAATCATCTGTTTTTTCTTCTCTTCCTTATTTTACAGTGTCTGCCCTCTTTGTCGTGGGAATGTTTGTGGAGGGTCCAACGAGTCTTCTGCTTCTAACGCCGCAGAAGTACCATCTCAATGATAATGTACATATATGAATGTAAATATGAGCAATCATTTCGCTCCTCATCAATGACATGTATTAAACAGTTGTAAGAGTAAGTTCACTTTGCAAAGTGAGATCCTTATATGGCTTAATCCTTGTAGAGAGTGGACCAGCTTTTATTATATGTTCTGATTGTTGGCTGAAATGTGCATTCAATGGTCTTTCATTTCAGGTTGCTAACCAGTGCTGGAGGCTTACAATAAAAAGAAAGGGAAATGGTGTCCATCACTCAGGGATAAAGATAATAGTGCAATTTAGCTACATAGTAATTAGTAATAGGTCACAATAAAATAGAAGAAGAGAATTGTTTCCAAAGAAAAGGCCATGTACATTTATTCGTATTTGGTATAAGCCCAATTCAAATTAGTTTTACCAGATGAAGCATCATTATGGCATCTCTTATCACAGATTTTGATGTGTTTTAGGCGTATTTTGGGAATAGAATTCTTCATGTTATTCATATCAATATATCGTTAAATTCATACATATATAATGCAGACATTGTTCTTCCATTTTAAAACCCTGCTTCTGCTTGAATACATTTGGCAAATGCGCGCTCGCACACATATAATACAGATCATTGAATGAGTAATTACATGTCTTTATCTTCCCTTCACTGACAAAATGGGTTGATGCTGCTTCTGTAAAAAGAACCACCCTGATGAACGAAAAGATTTGGGTGTAGGTTTTCGTCATCTTCAAACGTTGTCCACTCCAATGAATAGCTCTGTTTTCCTATAGCATTGTTATTGTTACACATATTTTCCATTTCTCGTACGTTGATTTTGGATTGTGTCTTCACATCCAACACACCATCTCCAAACTTGTCACACCTCGGTCTTCAACACAAGCAAATAGAAAAAAGCACTTTAAGAAACATACTATATACTTGAAATTGACAAGTATCTTTTTCATCCGTCAAGCAATATAATATTCAAGTGACATATTAGGGAAAATACATACGAAATTTTCTGATTTGGGTTTGTGGCGCTCTGTCCTGTTTGGATTATTGCTAGCTCTTTCTTAATAGTATCTCCAGAAGCCTATTCATCAAGTACGTGAATTGGTCGCAGTGTCCAAAGAATCTAAATTTGGTTAAATGATAAATAGACAATGGATTGTAATTGAACAAGATGAGATGACAGAATTCAAACCTTATCAATGAAAATATCAGACGGAGAAGAAGCATCAGAACACAGAGTCTTTTTCAAAATGTTGGTGTGAGGTTCTTCCCCCGACAACCTTGTAACATCCCGTGAAGAGACCAGATAGAATTCACTGTCGGATCTCTCATTCAGAGGCAATGGAGCTGTCTCATCATCCGAATCATTGTTCTTCCATTTCTTAAACCCTTGCTTTTTAGCTGATCTCTGTGTTCTTTCCGCTGTTTCCTGACCACTATGTTCCCTTCGAAACAAAATCCTAAACGGTTTCCTCTTCGGCTTGTCTCCACTTTTATGGCTCTTTGACTCACCATTCCAGAAGGCGTTCTCCTTGGAATATCCAAATTCATTTTTAAAGACAGAGGAAGAGAATTTTGGTGGGGCGGAATTCAAATGCAAGGATGGTGAATCGAATATGCTCTTTCCTCCTATCCTGTTCTTTCTGGTTTTGTGAGAAAAGCCAAAGCTAAAAACAGAGGCAGCTCCTCCTTTAATCTTTGATCTGTTCTTGGAATCAGAATTCTCCTTCTTTATCAAACACTGTTCATCCTTCAACTCAATAATCGACCATTCTTGTTCTGAAATTCTGTCTTTTTCACCTTTGGACCCTCTAAAAATCACATCACTGCCTTCTACTTCAGCACCTTGAACTGATAATCTCTCCATCAATGGCCTCTTTGAAGCATAATACTCTTCTTCCGATATGCATTTGGCATAAAGCAGTTCCTGCATCCAAACACCAATCAAGTGAAAAATCTTCAAATGCTTACAAATCAGCCCAAGATTAATCTTCATAAGCTAAAATGAGCTGAGATTATTACCTGCAAGAAAAGAAGCTTATCTCTGAGTATAAGGGGATGGTCTTGTTCAGGATGAGAAGAAATGAGAGTCTCAAGCAAGTGATTTAAAAATGTGGACACCTCACTTTGAGCTAGAATGCCTTCTCTGTGAAGACCCACGAGGTTCAACATCTGGTGGAAAGAGTCTTGCTGCCATTTGAGATTATCGGATTGCAGCCTCGAAATCTGGCGGTGATCGGAGGCTGTGGACGGCAAACGCCATCTCTTGAAGCTCAAAGGAAGAAGGTTCTTGCACAAAGAGGTGATAGAATCGTGGAGGGTGGAGTAGTATGTGGGTGTGTAAGAGTAAACCATGTTTCAAGATCCAAACTCTGGGAGTGCAGGGGACAGATTTAAAGTAATAGTGACAATAATATGAGAAACTTTGGAGAATTATGGTATGGGTGTCTGAATATGTGTGTATATGAATGGCTGGTCGTTCTTTAGATCAATGGCGGGGTTGTTTTCCAGGTGTTGAATTTGGGGGACTGCTCCAAACGGTCACTTGAGGCTGAAACTAGCCGTTGTGCCTTTGTGGGGCGCCCTTTCTGGGGGTCAACCCCAACGGCGTCGTTTTTATTCTACATTTCATTCCTTAAAAGCATCAAAATTTAGTACAAAATTTTTCTTTTGGTATTAAAAATATTATTAATTTACCTTGTATTGGTCCCTTTTTTTTTTTTTGGGAATCGTACAGACAAGATTTTACTTGAGGGTCCATATAAGCCCTTATATCAGAGATGTCTCAAAATCCATTTAATGAACACCAAATCTAAATTCAAGTCAGCTAACATTTGATCTGAATAAAAAGGCTGGAGATACTAGCCTCAATATTTAATGTCCTTCATTTTAACTCCTAAGCCTCATTAAGGTTACAAAATTAATTAAAAAAATTGTGAGCTATACAAAAAATATTAACTGGGTGTATTTTTATGAAAGAAAGTGTTATGTTAAGCTACTCGTTGATTGATGTTTATAAGCGGCCCAATTTTTCAAATACAAAAAAAAAAAAAAAAAATCATGTGATTTGTATATTATTTTTTTTAGGAGGAATATCATTTAGAGTACATGTAATTTTCAGCCTTAAAAATTTCAACTAATATGTAAAAATTAGATTCAATCATGAAAAGTGAGGGTGGGGGTGGGACACATTAATAAGAAAATAATTTCTTATCGCTTCATCTATGTTGTCTGTTTTAACACTTCCATTTTCATTTTTGGACCAACGCACTATCCAGATTGTGTGCTCCACTTTCTCATGAAGAAACTCCTGCCACAAAAAAAAAAAAAAAAGGCAAGAAGAAGACCCACTAATATTAATATAACTTTTTAAAAATGTAGATATTTTCGTTGAAAGTGGGGTCATATGGTCCATATAAGTGGTGCAATACTGCAATCAGATCCACTGCAGATAGAAGTATAGCACTATGGGGGAAAATAGGTTAGGTAGGTTTTACTTAAATAGATTTAGATTTATAATAGAGATTTAAAGCCTGGATATGTATTTGAATTTGTATGTAGGCTTTTTTTTAAGTTAGAGCATGGACCTTCAAAAGGCCTGATAAGGCATGAAGCCTGTTTAAAGGCTTACTTAAAATGTGTGCCTTTAAATAGTTTTTAAAGCCTATACATTTAAATTCATATATAACTCTTCATGCTTATTTACAATCCTCCATTATTCTTAAAAGTTTAACATTCATTCTTGTCGTCATATTAGGGCTTAGTAAGAAAAAGAGAAAAATGTCTGGTGACAACAAATCGAGCAAATAGAAGTAAGAACAACTAATCATCTGTTGACTAATGAGATATATTTTCTAAAATATTTTCTTAAATCGACCAAGTATAACAAGCAACATGTAAAACTAGAATTTACATTCTTTACTCTTCCCACATAAATTGCACAAACTCCTCTTACTAAGATTATAATATTTCATGTGGCATTACAATAAACGCATAGCTATTATTGTGATTTAGGGTGTGTTTGGTTTGAGGGGAGGGGAGGGGAGGGGTGGGAGGGAATGAGAGGATGGGTAAATTAACCTTTTGGGTTGAAAGAATTTAAATTTTGGGTGGGAATCCAAAATTTTTTTAAAAAAATGAGAGGGTAAATTTTGGGTTTCTTTTATCCAAAATTATAATTTCCCTCCCCTCAAACCAAACACACTCTTAGTGGACGACCAAATCAAGAGAGGGGGAGTGAGTTAGTGTCGCCATCTCGAGCGATCGTGGAGAAGAGAGCTAAGGTAAATGACACTTGGGAAAGTATGGTTGAGTGTAATAACGATGAAATGTGAAACTTAGAATTAAGGTTAAGTTGGCGAATTTATAAAATTATTTAGATGATATTATATATACTTATATAATAGTATAAATTTTAAAAATTTAAATAGGCCAGGCCTGTAGGCTAGGCCTTATGAAAATAGGTCTGATCTGTTTATCTAAATATGTCTCGCAACAGGCCTGAGCCTAAGCCTGACCTATTTACTAAATAGGTTAGATTAGGCTTTATTTAGGCTAAGTCATATGTCCCTGTTAAGGGTCTGGCCTATTTCCATCTCTAAGTATATGTTATATAATTGATCAAATAGAATAATGCTAAGTATGGGAAGGCAAAAAGGGGGAAAAAACGATGAGTATACCTATATCATATATATATTTATATTTATTTATTTATTTATTTTATGAATATGGTGTGTCATAGCTGGTATTATATGCTTCCTGAAACATAAAACATATTTACATAATTTGATTAAATTAAAGAAGTTATTTAAGTTAGTTAATGTGGCATTTACTTTTTAAAACACACTAATTATCTTTCTTAATTCCTTCGTTCTCTCTTCTTCTTAATTATGGTTGAGAGAGTATCAATATGGATAAATTATAAAAAGATAGATAAATATAAAAATTATGTCTCATATTTATTATCTAGATCAACTCTCCAAATGTGTTTTATATCTAGAGTAGGAGGGAGTATTAAATTATATTTAAATATTATGGAATTTAAATAGATGTAACCATCCTAACAAGTTATTCGTTTTTCCATCCTCAAAATTTGTATAAACAATCTTTTTTATATGGAGTCAAGTTTCTTTAGTCATCCAATCAAGATAACGATGTTCAAAGGTTTGGTGTGTTTCAATTTTAGGCAAAACTTGAACTAAATCAAATTAATCAATTTTTTAGAGCACGTTTGGTAGGCGTTTTAATGCTTGTTTGGATTAACGGTAGCAGAAGTGTCTTTTTTGCAATCGAACTTTTATGAAAGTAAGATAGGAAAAAAATCAAATTGTAAATGTGATTTGTATTTAGATTGACGGTGGCGGAAGTGACTTTTTTCCTAACATTAAACCTATTTGGATTGTTTTTGAAAAGTTAGTTTAGATGAAAAATAACCAAAAAGGGTATGAATTTTATTGAATACTACATATATTATTTGTATATAGTGTGATAATTGAAGTGAAAAATTAAAATTAAAATTTAATAAAATAAAAATAGTTAAATTATTAATATAAAAAAAGGAAAAATTCAAATTCAAATTGGAAGTCGCAGTTACTAAGTACTAACCTTCAGCGTGGTAATTAGATAGAGCTGAGCCAAGGGCGTAATGGTAAACAAAGAGTTCCTCATCTCCTTGGGCAGCAGTTTACTCTAATGCTGGGAAAAAATAATATACAAAGGCCTCCTTATTGGTCATCTTGTCACCAAACTCATTAGAATTATTAAAATCCTCAAGAACATCACTTCCATTTCCAAAGAAAAAAAAAAAAGCGATGAGCTTATATTTCTCGTTTCCAGAGTACAAGAAAATTTTTCTGCTGAGCGTACAAAGAAGTCAATACAAACACGTGTGGAGGTGCTATTATCTCCGACTTCCTTCCACCAGCAACGGTTGCGGTGGCCAGGAGAGGAGGAGGAAGGTCTCGAAGGCTCACCGCCAATTACGTGTGGCCTGATTTGAACAAGATTGGGTCAGGTAGGAGGCTTTCCAAGCCACTGAAGCCTGAAACTGTCATCGACTTGCTACGACTTAGAGCTCCAACTCATGAAATGGTGTTGCCGTGCTCACCATGGGAGAGAAAAGCAAGACATGCGGGCTTCTTCCAAAAGCCATGTTGGTAGGAGAAGCCTAGTACAACCGGCCGCTTTCTCAAACGGTCTAAATCACAGCCACAATGCATTCTCCTCTCTGCCGTGTGTTTTTTAGCCTAAAACGTTTCCCCAAACAGGCTCTTAGACTTTAGGCCTCTAAACTAAATTCTTTTACCCAAAAAAAAATTATTTGGATTGGTGCAAGTTAAAAAGCAATTTTGTCCCAAACGCCATGTATTCATATATATTTTTTATCATATTGAAGACGGAGCTCTTTTTTTGGCTTCTAATGTTCATTGCATTACAGTGTTAATTTATTTCCTTCTCTTCCCCTTCCACATAGTACCACGTCATTGTTATTTCCAGTGTTCATGAACCCAGACCCGCTAGTCCAACCTAGAAACCGGCAAACCAACCAGTAAATCGGTCTTGTTCAGCATCCGGTCAGGGTCACTATTTTTTTAAAAAAAATCTTTAGAATTTCATATTAATAAGCCTAAAATCTTCAATTTCTCACCGATTTAACTCTAGTTTAGCCCTGATATATTCTACTGACCTTAATCCAATACCATGACTGGTTCAGTACCCGATTCGGGTTCATGAACCTTGGTTATTTCATCCTTCACGGAACATCACATTACTGGTGAAATAATGAAAATAGGCTCAATCATTTTTTTAATATATTTTTATAAGATTTTAAATTTTAAATTTTTTTAAACTTTATATTTACATATATTTTTATTCTTATTGTTTTTATAATTTTAAAATTATCACATTATGTATGTGTTTAATAAAATTCATGTTCTTTATAGTTATTTTATATAAAAACTTGTTTTTCAATTATATTATCCAAATAAATTTCAATTTGTTAAACATATAGCACTTTTGTCCTATTTATAAGTCCAATTTTAGGGTAGTAAATGCATTTTATATTTTTTTACCCCTATTAATTGCAATAAACAAAAGAAATTTATTCATGTTGACTTTTGGAACCAATCATAGATAAGGGTGAAATTAAAAATTTAATCTATAATTAATGAGTTAACTAACTCGGTATGCGAGAATTAGTTAAAAATGACTTATAAATAAAACCAGAGTAATACATTTTTTTTACAGAAATCTATCTAAAAATCATACTACTATTACATTGTTTAACTTTTACCCTACCTTTAATTTGCAAAAGTCAGTTAATATAAAAGTTATTTTTACCAATATTAACTCAAATAAACCCCTAATATGATTTGTTGTTTGATCCATGTTTGCTCAAGTGAATGTGCGTACGCATGCACATATTAAGGGTAAAACATAATTTTTTATGTATATATTTTTTCACCTTTTTCTCCTATTTGTGCGCCTATTTTATATACTATGAAAATTTACTATTTTCTCCACCTCTAAATAAAATATACTTTGTTTTTGAACACCTAGCTTAGCACGAATGTTTTTCACACGTCTTATGAATGAGAATGAAAAAGAAGAAATTCTCATATATTTATTTTATAAAGTGTAAAATCAATTCTCTTCCACTAATTCAAACGTGCAATTATGAATCACGACTCAATATAAATTTTAGGGAAAATGTCAGCTAGGAAACATACCACAAAAGTTTCTTTAAAAAGTCAACTGTCAGAAAAGTCCTTAGGGACTTTTTTGACATAAATTCCCAATGACCATTTATCAAAATACCCCCCAAGCAATTTAACCACTGTCATTGGTTATAACATGTTATGCTATGTTTACAACATCATAAGTCATATTAACAATATAGTCAGTTACGTTTACAACATGTTACGTTATATTTAATGAGTTGTAAACGTAACTGAAGATGTTGTAAACGCAACACAAGCACGCATTTTATATACATGTTGTTAACGTAACTTACTATGTTGTTAATATGACTTATGGAGTTGTAAACATATCATAACATGTTGTAACTAATGACAGTGGTTAAATTGCTTGGGGGTATTTTGGTAAATGGTCATTGGGAATTCATGTCAGAAAAGTCCCTAGAGACTTTTCTGACAGTTGACTTTTTAAAGGGACTTTTGTGGTATTTTTTCCCTAGCTTGGGACCTAGCTGACATTTTCCCTAAATTTTAAGGGTTAAGGTGCAAATTTACCAACGAAGTTTTGTCCGATGAGCGTCTAGCACAAATATCTTTTAGAATGGGCAAAAATACCAATGAACAATTAAAAAGGGGCATCTGCCACAAAAACCGTTAATCCGTACTAACGGCGTTAAAGTATAAGAGAAGAAAACCCCTAACGGCGTTAGTACGGATTTAACGGTTTTGGTGGTGGATGCCCATTTTTAATTGTTCATTGATATTTTTGCCCCTTCTAAAAGATATTTGTGCCAAACGCTCCTTGGACAAAACTTCATTGGTAAATTTGCACCTTAACCCAAATTTTAATGATTTTCTTGACGCTACAACATATGATGATTTGCAACATAGAAGAATTATGTGCATGTTTGATATCACTTATGAAAGGCTTATAAGTGCTTATGCACATAAATCGAGACAACACTCCTCTCAAATACTTGTCTTGTATACCGTAAATCATGATTGAAAAATTACTTTTGAAGACTTCAATCATTGTTCCAAACGAGCACTATATCCACGCAGGGTAGGGATGAGCAAAAAGTCTAGTGGTCCAGGTGATCCGGTCTGACCCACCTGGTCTGATCCAAAAAAATGGCCGAAACATGTTTTGACATACTAGACTGGTCTTATCGGGCCGGACTTGGCTTCAGACTAAGGCCTCAGACCCCTTGGACTGGTCTAGTCTAGCCCGAGTAATTTAATTATTTTTTACATCCTCCTTCAGACAGAACACTTCTATACTAAGCTCTGAGCCCAAAGCTCACTCTTCATTTCATCACTTCAGACTAGCCCAAATGCCCCAGCCTTAGTCTTCAAGCAGCGAAAGATTAGCAGAACTACAGAAGTGGGAAGCCTCACTTGAGTTTGGAACGGTGGAAGTGGAACCTTAGGTCTAGCACTGAAATCACTCAAGTCTCTCGCCGTCTTGCATGTCCAATCTCTGTCGGGTGTCTCCGATCTCCGGTCTCCGTCAGATGCCTCTCCTTAGCTTATCACCTCTCCTCTCTGCTTATATCTGTTGTCTGCTCTCCATCGAACTTAGTCGAACTCTGATCTTTGCTTATGGTAACCGTCGAGCTTAGCCGAACTCTGTTCTCTGCTTTCCATCTTCGTTGATTTTTTGTCTAAATTTCAGGAATCTCCAAATTTTCTGTCTCCACTCTCATCTTCACTGCATTCATTCTGCTCTCCACTTTGTGTCTTCACTCTCGTGCTTAAATTTTCTGTCTTCATGTACAAAAAAACACAATCCTCAGTACATATACAAAGCTTATCAGATTTGGAATCTTTGGAATGTCTAAATTTTGTGACTTACTTGGTATAGATGAATATATAAAATATGGATGAATATTTTGTTTCTGAAATGACGAACTGGACCTACTGCCTTTTGTGCAGAATGTAGTTGCTCTTTTAAATCGATTACTCATTACTCTGCTATCAGATGATCTGCTATTTTAATCGTGTATTTTAAAACTATTAATTTTGAACCTACTGGCTTTTGGTTAATTGTGTATTTTAAAACTGAACCTATTGGTACTGGCTTTTGGCTAATTGTATATTTTAAAACTATTAATTTTTAACCATCAAGTTTAATCAGATGATATGCTATTTTAAAGCTATTAATTGATTGTTATGGATTGTTAGGTTTAATGTGTTTAAGATTGTAAAATATTGTTATGCAGTTATGGTATTAATAGGCTCAAATTATGAAAAAAAATACCTACAAGGAACTATACTTGTTTGGTCCAGTCTGAGCTCGAGCTGATGCTGGATCAAACCAGATCTCAGGTTGTTTTGTTCAATCCGAGATTCTATACTGACCAAACCTCAAATCAGGGCCTAACCCAATCCAATCCATGATCAACCCTGCAACAGGGAATGGCATGTGAAGTGCCTGATAGGGATGGTTGGAGCAATAGGAATCACTTGCTTTACTGTGCTACTAACAATACCTTCCACTCTCTCACCTTCTCATCATCACCATCATTGGGGAAGAGGACTTAAATCATGGTATTGATATTTTACATATTCAAATTTTACAGCACACCAATATTTTCCGTACATAAAAAGTCATTAAAGCTATTGTCACTAATAAATTTTTCAATGTGTGATTTTTCCCTTATTTTCTCTACAACCTTCCATTTTTTTAATATAAAATACCCTATTACATATTTTTGTAATAAAAAATTTGGTTAAGAGTTACTGTTCAAAAACTTCTTTGGCTAGAATGACTTGAGTTTGTATCATGGTGTGAAAAACCAGACCGGCGGTCGGACCAAAAAACCGGTGAACCGGTTCCCAATCCGGTCCGGTTTGCTATTTCAGAGGGGGGAAAGTCGAACCGGTCCAAAACTGGTCAAAACAAGAAAAACCGATAGGTCACTGGTTCAACCAGTTTGCTCTTTTTTTTTTTTGAAAAATGAGATATCCAATTCAAAAAAAGGCTAAAAAAGAAAGAAAACAATAGATTTAGATTGATATACATACAATCTATAATATTTTACTAAATTATAAGAACAAATTTTAATTTCAAGGCCATAAAAATTTAAAAAATAAAAAGAATAAATGAAAAAAAATACTATATATTATATACATATAATATATAATATTTTAGTCAATTAATTTTATATGATTCAAGTAATCAAACCTAACATAATCAATTGATTTTATCTATAGAAGTTTAAGAATATATATATATATATTGTTACTAATAAATTATAATATTTTAATATGACCGGTTCGACCCCAGTGGAACCATTAACCCTTGAACCTATTCCGTGACCGGTTCATTGACCAGTCCGATTTTTTGTTCCTTGGTTTGTATATTGATACTTGCTGTGTATAAAATTCAGCATAGTACCGGTACTTCTTAGGTGTACAAATACATAGAAAGACCTGATGTATTTTTTTTTCTCATTCAAAAAAAAAAATACATCAGGTCTTTCTAATCAACAAAATTTTTAAACAGGGATTATTTCACTAATTTTCTGTTTTCTATATTACTCTTATTTAATGTTAGTTTAATTTTCTCAAGTTATGCTAACACGCTACCTTTGTTTCGCACATGCTGTGTTACTTGGCTCCAAGCGGAGGCCAATTTTTTAGTATGGAAAATAATAGAAAAGGAATATATAAAATATATATATATATATTATTGGAGGCTATTAATAAAGCATGGAGGGTAATTATTTTTTTTATAAAAAATCCCTGTGTGTTGTGCTTGCGTGCAAGTCTGTCGTTTTCATTTTTGGAGACACCGTGCACATGAAAAGAAAATCAACAAGGGCCGGGGCCAAATATAAAATTAAAATAATAATAATAATAATATGGAATATGTATTCTTTTTAGAGTTATTGTTTAAGCAGGCAGAATAGTTAATATTTAAAATTATTTAAAAAATTCCATTTGTTCTTACTTAATAACGTTATGTAGTTTGTCAAAAAAATTTAATTGCCTATTTTTCATCACTCGTTTTCCTTCCAACATTGTTTTTTTTAAATTATTCAGCATATATTATCACTATGGAATTTAGATTGGATGAAGGTTCAATTTTGCTATAAGAGTTTTTGCGTACGAATAATGAGTATCTAGAAGTTTTTTTGAAACAATATTACCTCAAATTAGTTTAAAAAATGAGCAGTTAATGTTGCCCTTATCTTTAAAAATGTTGAGGAAAAATTTGCAAATCTAATTAGTAAATAGGACCTGATAAATTTTTATATATACAAAATATCGGTACTTTACAAAATTAGTAACTATAAAGTATTAGTACTCTATTTAAGTCATTCTCAACAATTAAATTTTTAATAAAGACGTTTAATTTTTCTTAGGTTTTTTAACCGTTAGTGTGTCTTTTGCTCCTTTTTAAACCCTGGAGTGATATTGATTTTTTAAGGAAAAACTTTTAGATGTGCACGGCTCATACACAAAAACTTCTAAAACAAAATTCAACTTTAAACTTGAGGATTGCTTGAGGATTTTTTTTGACATGATTATTATTCAAAAATAAAATTCAAGCACTCAACTTCTTTAGAAAAAGTTTTAATCCCATTCATATCATTACTAGTTCTTAGATTAATTTTTAAAATTCCTTTTGTTCCTGGTTAATTATGCTTAAGAGTTTGTTTTTAAAAATAAATTAAATCATATTTTTGTGTCATCACTCCCTCTCCTTTCGGTTCAGATTTCAACATTGTCCAACTTATATGAAAACACCTTTTAACATATTATTTTTTTCACATAAAAAATTTAAACAAAAAAAAAAAACTTTACTTTAAAACATGGAAACTCTTTGGGCCTGTTTGATATGAAGGGATTGGTGTGGTAAAAATGGATTTGGAATTAAAATCCATGCTGAGTGTATGTTTGGTTTGCAGGAATTGGGCCTCCATGTGGAAATGAAATCCATCAAAATGGGTCAATTGAATTCCAAGCCAAGACCCATGGAAATGTAGTGGGTTCCATAGAAGGCATAATTTTCGGACTAAAATGTCCTCCGATGTTTTTGGCTAAATGGGGGGATTAACTCAATTTATTTTTATTACTTTACAATTAGGGGCAAAATTGTCTTTTTCTTATATTTTCATATTTTTAATATAGATTCCAAATAAAAAATATATATGAATTCCATCTTTATTTCCATAACATACCAAATATCTTTTTAAATATCATTTTCATATCTAATTCCATATCCATTTCCATATTCATATACATTTTCATTTCCATCAAAATCAATTCCATTATACCAAACTAACCCTTTATGCTCAACCTAACCAGTATTGCTTATCAACTGCCAGTTTCAACACTTGATTACAAACACAGTGACCAAAGAAACAAAAGCCTTAAAAAAATCCTAACTTTCAACAAAGTTGACGGTTGCAGAAGGTTGTAGGAACAGAGAAAGTGATGAAAGAACAGAGGAACATAAAACCCTAGTGAGAAATATTGATGATGGTGGTTCTGCAACAAGGACAGTGAGAATTATTTTGCAGCCATGGCTCCAAACACCTTGAATGGAACTTGTGTGCACATGGAAGATTTATGAGTGTGTCACCATTTTTGAATGATTCTAAGCACACTGCACATTCCTCTTGTTCTGTTGCCTTCCAGCTCAATTTACTCCAACTGAATCTCCTGCTTCCATTTTTCTTTGCCGCATATATTTCTATCTGCAAGTCTGCTTCACTCCTCACCTTCTCCCTATTCTTCTGTTTACTGTCATCAGTTAATTCATATTTGATAAGTGAGAGACATAAAATGATTTATTCCAGATTTAATGAAAGAATACATAGATTCTGCAAAATTTTTCTTATTTGATACCTTTTAATCTCTGTTTTCCTCTGAATTCCTAATCTCTCATCCAATCTCTGTTTGGCTTCTCTAGCTGCACCTCCCAGCACTTCATGTGGGTATGCCTGATATACCAAGCTTCTTTGCTGCTAATATTCAAAACCAGAAACACAAGATTAATTAGCAACAGTAAAATCTAAAGGCACAGAGAGAAACAGAGAGAGAGGGGCACCAGTAAAGAGGAAGAAGAAAGAGATTCATGGTTGCTAGTGTACAAGCAGAAAGAAGAGCGTCTAGTGCTAGTATGAGGAGCCATGGAGGATTGTGAATCAGACCATACTCCACTCTGATGAAATCTTCTCCTTCGAGCACACTCTACTCCTGGAAGATTTCCGGCCATCCCCACAAATTTCGGGCAAACCAAACACCGGAGACGAACAACTCTGTTCCACAGAGAAGGCTCACAGCTTGCAGAGTGAAAAAGATAGAAACTTTGTTTACTTTGTTTTACAATGAATGAATGATTTTAAAACAGCCAGAACTCAGAAACGACCAAAATGGGACCTTGAGAACTGACAGAAATTTCTACTCCAAGAGGAGCTTCTTGTACGTCTGCTTCTCTCCCTCCCCCTCCCTCTGTTTCTTTTACAGAGAAGGAAGAAAATTCAGAGAGAGAGGGGATTGGCGAGGAGGAAAGTTCTAGGGAAAATCCCTATAAAATACCCTTGAAATAGAGAAATCCCAAATCAATACATTGAAATCAAACAATCCGGATCAGTCATGCGTCAGTACGGATGAACAATGCGGGCGGCGCCAAAGGACTATTTTGCCCTTCAGCCCTCATTCTCGCCACTTCAAAAATAACAACACGCAGTTCTTAATTAACAATTCTGAATTCTTGATTAACAACTCCATATTCTTGATTAACAACTTCAGTTTTATCTTTTTACTTTCACAATAATAACACTGGTTTTGTTATTCGCAACTCTGAATTCTTAATTAACAACTTCGCTTTATTCTTCCACATATTCGCATCTCAAAAATATAGTGTTGTTAATATAAAATACGGTGTTGTTAATAAAGAAAGAGGTGTTGTTATTGGCCCTGAAATTTAAATTACGAAGTTGTGAAACAAGAAATGAGAGTTGTTAATGTAAAATATGGTATTGTTAATAACAACACCGGTGTTGTTATTATGAAAGTAAAAAGATGAAATGGAGTTGTTAATAAAGAATACGGAGTTGTTAATCAAGAATCCGGAGTTGTTAATTAAGAGGGCATGTTGTTAATAAAAAAAAGAGGTGTTGTTATCGGCCTTGAAACTTAAATGAGGAAGTTGTGAAACAAGAATACGGAGTTGTTAATCAAGAAGCCGGAATTGTTAATTAAGAATCGCGTGTTATTATTTTTGAAGTGGCGAGAATGAGGGCTGAAGGGCAAAATTGTCTTTTGGCGCTGCCCGCACTGTTCGTCTGTATTGACACATGAATGATCCGGATTTTTTAATTTCAATGTACTGATTAGGGATTTCCCTATTTCAAGGATATTTTATAGGAATTTTCCCAAAGTTCTATGCAAGTCACGAGCAGGTCACCAAGCCAAAGCTAAACCAGAAAAGAATAGGAAAATTCTAAATTAAAATCATTTGAATTTGGAAAACCAAAAAGTTGGATAACATATGTAAATGATATATAGGTCTCAAAGAATTAAGATGAGATTTTGAAATATTGTGTTTTTATCAAAATGCCCTTCAATTTTTTTTTAAAAAAGAAAAACCCTCGTTGGCGCCGGAGTTCCTATGGCTAACACCACCATGCCAGCGGGCAGAACTCCGATGATAACTTGAGTAATAGGATTGATTACTTAAATATGGAAATTGACTACTTAAGCTCCTTAAATCTTGTCACGTGTCGTTGACAAGTTGAATAAAGGCAATGACAATTTTAATATTGACAATGACAACATGAGTGTAGCCATAAATGACCTTGGAAGCATAATTTATCAATCGCTATATTCAAATTGTCATTGCTTTTATTCAACTTGTCAACAACTCCGGATAGGATTTATAGAGCTCAAGTAGTCAATCCATATATTAAAATAGTCAATCCTATTACTCAAATTGTTACCGAAGCTTCGGCGACAGGCCATCAGAGTCCCGTCGGCAGGGTTCTTTCTTTTTTTAAAAAACAAAACTTATGAGACATTTTGGTGAAAGCACAATATTTCAAAATTATAGAATAACCTCTTGAGACCTATTTATCATTTTTATGTATTAATAGATTTTTTAAGATTTTTTAAGTTCAAATGATATTTATTTAGAATTTTCTCTAAAAAAAAACCTTGATGGGTTCATTACACCAATAAATAGGGGAAAATGTTTGAATGAATTTGACTAGAATACAGATGAGTGGTCCAAATTTGGGTGGTATTGAAATGGTGTCATGAGGGGTGAAAGGATGGTGAATACGCCTCCAGTCCTAAAATAGGTAGGGAAAGAATTTTTTGCATAAGAATATATAATTTTATTATTGATTTATTATTGTATTGATTTTATTTTTATATGGTACTATTTATAAATCATTTTTTATAAAAAAAAAAATTGGTCTTAATTATAAGTCCAGTTTCAGTATAATAAATAAGATTGTGACAATTTTACCCTTATTTATTGTACCAATAAAAAAATAATTTAAAGATGGATAAAGAATAAATAGTTGAAGAGTATCTATTCATAAACGAGGATATAGTTGGAAGTTTATCCCATAATTACTGAGTTAACCACTTCTTTTTTGTATGTAAGATTTAGTCAAAAGGGACTTATAAATAAGACCAGAGTAATATAATATATTCTCCCTTCAGTCCTATTTATAAGATCTCGATAACTGAATTAAGAGATTTAAGAAAACGGTTAAAGTTAGTTAAAAATAATAAGTATGTCTGAAATAAACTTTATTTTTCAATCATGCCTTTATTTATGAGAGGTAAGTAAAAGAGAAAAATAAAAGTCAATATAAGTATTACCAATCTTTTAATTAATATAATAAATATAATTAATGATAGGTAAAAATGAAAAAAAAATCAGTAAATATCAAACAACTTTTGTTTGATTTTTATAAAAAGGATTAAGATAATTCAAATTTTGATATCTTATTAAAAGGATAAGAAGGAGTATGAAATAGGGGTAAATTTGAAATATTATTGAATTTTATAAAAAATTTAATAAAATTTTAAAGTTTTTTAGTCTTTATGAAATATGTTAAAAATATTTTATAAATATGAACAAAACAGTAAACGAGTGGTGTACAATGAGAGGAACAGATAACTGAAGGAGGTGGTGGGTGCAAAGTGTGTCAGGATGAGAGAGAGAGACAGGCATTTGGGGAAAAAATTGATTTGGGAACCACACATGTCACCCAGCAATTCTCCCAAATATTTGGTACATTCACTTTTGAATATGTTGGATGGGAAGCAAATCAATGTCCCATAAATAAGTTCATGAATTTAATTTTTAAGTATTGCAAATGAAAAAAAAAATGCTGATTTTTTTTTTGGTCAAAGAAAATTGATCTTGTTGCCTAGTTGGTAAGGACGCAACTCTTATCCTATAAGGATGTGTTTGAATTCTCCTGTGTCAATGAGTAATTTATAAGTATTTCTCCATGGCCAAAAAAAAAAAATTGACAAGTATTTCTATAAATGTTTTTGAATTTTAAGATATGCTCTTACTATAGTGGCATCAAGATAAAACTCGCAATAATATTTTTATTTTAAAAAAAATTAACAATGATATAACCCATTTAAATTTAAATTAGTCATTGGTTAGTATTTGATATCCTAATTTGTCATTTTTCAACTATGCCTTGTATAATATGTGATGCTATGCTCATAATACTTATATGGAAAAAAATTACTAACAGTTGAGGAATACTAGTTGTAATCGATTGGCGCAAAAAATTAATAACAACCGTATTCAGTATATAAAAATTAAAATCAAAGTGATTGCATATAAAAGGAAAAATCTTAATTAAATCCAGCTGAAATACTATGTCTAAATTCAGGCCTATACTTTCAAAAAATTATTAATCAGGCTGAGAAACTTAATTAAGGATTTTTTTTAATATTGTTAAGACACCATAATACCCCTCTATAATTAAAAAAACTGATTATTTTGACCCTCCCAAGTGGTCTCTTAAATGGAATGATTATTTTTTAAGAAAAAATATATAAATAATTTTATAGTGTTTAATATTTATAACTAAAACCTTCAAAAATATTATAATAAAACATTTTAAATTACAATATAAGCAGCCTTTAAATTTTATATATATATATATATATATATTAGTTCAATAAAAATTCAATATGTAATACCTCCAATTTTGAGATTTGAGGCTAGAGAATAAGTCTAAAATAAGTGGACTGCTAAGCCCAGTTTAGCTGGATTCCAAATTTCGGTTAAGGGTAAATAACTCCAAAAATGGATGTGATTAGTGATAAATGAACACTTCTGGAGAAGATGATGAGAATTGTGAATTTTGCCATAATTTTGTATAATTTCAAAATGGTGAAATTGGATGGTGTAATATGGTGCAATTGATGTCATGTTGTGTTATTTGGTCATTAGAATTGGTTTGGAACATTAAATGAAAAGCTGGGAAATTATGTCCATTGAAACTTCTTGCTAGGCAGTCTGTTTGTGTTGACGTTTTGAATAGGCAAATGATGTCTAAAAATTCTGAAAATTTTCATTCTTAAAATTCACATTCCAAGTTTCAAAATGAAAATATAAATTGTGTCATTTCGTTTTGTGAGCTGGGAGTTCTGGTTGTCCAAAGTTTGATGTCAAAACTGGACTCTGTTTTGTGGCAATAGTGAATTTTGTGTAATTCTAGAATTGTGTGGTAATTTCTAATAATGGTTCATATTTTTTCAGTGAAGAGGACTTAAATAGCTTTCATTTGGCTTTGGAGTCACCTCATTTCGATTTTTCTAGAATTAGTTATGATTTTTCAAAGTTTGAGCAGAAATCTACCAGAATTTTGTAAAAATCCGAAATTGTTGGAAATTTAGTAAATAATTATAAAATAATATTATATTATATTAAATCATCATCCACCTCCTCCATCAGCCCAAAATTGTGTCATTCAGCTGCAACAAGAGAGAGAAGGTGTGAGAAATTATAGAGAGAGAAGGAGAAGAGAACTTGTATGGTAAGTCGATTTCTTCGGTAAATCCTTACCTAACGCGTATAACTCCACTCCTAAGCTATTCTTCTATATTCTTCAAGGTTTGTAAAGCACAAATTTAGGTGTTCTAAGGCTAGGGTTTTCAGCCACCTTGAGAAAAAGCTAGTGGGAGCTTGATGTAACTTCCAAACTTTCGTATATTGCTTATTCTGGCTGCTGTGGGCAATTTAATCTGTTAAATTTTGTCGGATTGCCATTGGTTTTAAAGTTTGGAAATGATATAGCCTAGGGGTTATGATGCCCAAATTGAGTCTTTATGTTAGTTGTAACCTAATGTAATGGTTAATAAAGTGGTTAGGAGTATAAAGAAACACGTCTGCGGAGCCAGATTTCAAAAACCCCACTTTCCTCAGAGTTCCTATAAGTTTCAACCAGCCCTAGAAATGAGTCTTAAAGTTGGATTTTCAATGATTTGATAATTCCAATAATTGAGAATTTCGGCCAAGGCTAGTTTGGAGGGGTTAGAGATGGATTTTCAATTATTTGATGGTTTCATTGAGTTCAAGAGAGAAAATTAGGTGGGATTCCAGTTGGTCACTTTTTCAGAAAATACCGAAAAAACATAATTACGAAAACGCCCATGAAACCCTTCAAATGGGGCTGTCAAGGGTAATTTTATAATTTGACATTGAATTTGATAATTTTGAGTCCGGAAATGGATTCCTTGGGCAAAAATATGTCAGACTAGCCCATGTCAAAATTTCAGGAAAAGTACAGTCGGATCAGGTACGGCAGGGTCGGGCTGAGTCCCCAGGGCATTTTAGTAAATTTTCACAATAGACTCATATAACCCCCAGAAAAATTATGAAAGTGTCTAAACGGTACCTTTGGCATTGTAGGATCGAATATGGGGCCCGAGCTATTGGCACGCGTTACGAGGCACACGTTTCAAGGCAAAAAAGGGTTAAGGTGGAGAACTTACCTCTCCTGTATATATTGGATGTTTGTGTTGATATATTGATGCATGTTATTGCTTTGCTTGATTATGTGAAACATGTATGAATGATTTAAAACTCTGTTTCAATTTATGCTATAGCCATAAGTATGTTGTTCGAAGCAGTGAGCTTGCAGATTTGTCATTGTGTGAACATGAGTTATGTGATGCAAGTATGTCATGTATTAAACACTTATCTTACATGCATATCAGTACTGTTTTCCTACTAAGATTTTCTCGAATCTCACCCTCCCCTACCAACAATTTAGACAGGAAAAGACAGAAGATATGTTGAGAACAATACAAAGAACCATATGAGGGAATTGCAGTGGTAAAACGAAGACGAGAAGATGTCTCTGTTTCACTGAAACGAGTTTAGATACCCAAGTAGCCCTGTGTGGCTACATTGATAGTAATGATCATGTACAAACCCCTATGGGGAATTTATGTAATCATACACTTATTATCAGTATATTCATGTTATTCCTGTGTTGCCCACCAAACTGCATATCGTTTTCCGTGAATACTCTAAAAAAAAAAGTTAAAACAAGGTAAGGGGATGACACAATATCAAGTTCTTATAATTTACGTTTCCAGGTTGAATTTTTCCACATTGCTCAAACACCTAAAACTCACCTATTTAAAATTTGTAATCATAAAATTTTTTTTTTAAAATCTGTTAAATAATTTATTTTAGTGTTGTTATGTTTATGTCATAAGTTATAATAATTCTACTCATTGACGCATAACAATACCAATTTTGATTATACCAGTTATTATTTAATACTAACTTATATAATTGTGTTAATTGCAACGAAATTTCTTTTCTGTATTGCTATTTGAAAATATTAGCCTCGCCTTAAAAATTAGATTAAGGAATACTCCCTCTGGTTCTATTTATAAGTAACTTTCTCTGTCATGGGTTGGTCCTTTTTATAAGCAACTTTCACTTTTTGTTTGAAAATACAAGCTCCTTTTTCTTATTTTATCCTTATTAAATACTCATTCTTTCTCATATCTTAAATTCATTATCTCTTATACTTTTTATCTATTTTCTCTTATACTCTTTTCATAAATAGGGGTATATATGAAAACAATATGACATTTTTGACACATTTATTATTTTTAACTACTGGTTCGTTTTACACAACAACAAAAAATTGTTTATAAATAGTACGGGAGTGAGTAGATTCGATTTCACACTCTGCCCAAGGGGAATTTTGCTGAGTGATGGAGTTCAGGCAAGCATTGTCATCCATTTTATGCAGAGATTGTGATGAGCCGTAAACCGTGTTCGTCCAATCGTCCCTATCAGGAAGTATAGTTTTAGTTGCTGATATTAGAACTGTACTCGATAGGTGCTCTTTGTGCTTAATACTTGTTGTGTAATACCCTATATTTTAGCAAGTAAATCCCAAATAATTATAATTAAATCCTAATGAAATTTAGTTGAAATAATCAAAGTAGAAATCAGATGTGCACTTGCTTTCAATTATCCTTTTAAACCATAGAGGGGTATTCTGGTATATTAACAAAATTCAGAAATCACTAATTAGGTCTCATGACCTTATTAGGAATTTGTTGAAAGTGTAAGCCTAAACTTGGATATTAGTATTTTAACTGGATTTAATTGGGATTTTTCCTATATAAAATATTTATCTCAATTCTTTTGCACTTATAAAAAAGTTGCTGAAATTTCAATGACAGATAAAAAATTCAAAAATCGAAATTTCCCCTAATTATTTGTTGAGGATGGGTATGAAGGAAAGGTGAATGGACATTGGAGAAAAAAACCAAAAATACTTTTGCATTATTGAAGATATTAAGCGTTTTGGGGTCTTGGGGATTTTTATTATTTCGTCAGCTGGCAAATAGACAATCTTATGCCAATCGTGTCCCGTCCCCCTAAGGGGGCAAAAGAGTCGATGAATCCATTTTTGGAGAGTGATGTGACCATTTTCTCCCTATCCTTTTTCTTATAAAAGACATTAGGGTTAAGTTGCAAATCCGTCCACAAAATATTCATAAAAAAGTAATGTTGTTCTAAAAATTTTTTTTTTTTATTTCAATGTTGTCTTAGAAATAAAAAAAACGCAGCAATGTCACTTGAAAAAAGCTTCCAAAATAACATTGCTCCTTTGCAACTATTTCCGAAGTGGATTTTCACCTTAACCCAAGACATAAAATAAAATAAAAGATTGCAGAGTAGAGGTTACACAATTGCAATTGAAACAAGACAAATACACACTCAAGTGGGTTTTTTTTCTGTTGATAAGCCGATAGCGGCTATGAAACAAGCACAATGTACAGGGTAACATTGCATGTAATAAAAAAAAAAAGACTGAATAGTGAGAGCTTTTGGGTTTGCACTTACAATCAACCTTTCGGGGATTAGTTAAGGACAACCACAATTAATATAAAAAATAAAAAATACATTAATTAATTTAATTACGACTACGGCCATGATTTTGACTACAAATTGACTAATGGATCTTAAACCAGCACATCAATCAAATGAACGGTCTAATTTATATATTTGATTCAATGTTTTAAAAGCTAGACCAGACATCGAACCGGAGAGGCTACCGGATCATGGGTCACATGATCGGATCGATAACATAATAATTAAATAAAAATAATATTATACATATATATAATTATATAAATATAAATATGAAATTTTAACATTACTTAAAAAAAAGTACATACAAAAGCTTATATGTATCATCTTTTCTAAATCCCAAATTCTAATATATTGAAATCATTAAAAATAACACAATAACGTGTCAATAATATTAATAAACAGTTCCCGATTCAACCACCCCGGTTCCCGGCTCAACAGTCGGTCTGAAGCGGCTTGAAACGGTCTAAATGGTGAAACGGTTGAACCATGTTGAACGAGCCAAAAGTCTTCCAGGGCACCGGTCCGACTGTCCGGTCTGGTTTTCACAACATTGATTTGATTATCCACATTAACCAAGCAAAAAACATTTAAAATAGCAGTTATGCATAAATTAGTTAAATAAACTGGTACAAATAATTTAAAATGGCCTACGACTGTACAAAGACCCCAAAATTAAAGGAAATTCCACTTGCTTGTAAGCATACTTGTCATTTGTTTCTTGTGATGCTGCACTATCCCACTTGATCATCTAAAAACAGCCCCTTCCAACTGGGGCTTCAAGCTGGGTTTCTCCAATGTACAGAGCTACCGGTGTTATCTGCTTCAAAAATCTAATTGCTCAAATGAACCAACCCTTAAATCCCTGAGAATAGCATTAGCTAATGATACATTGTTACAAATAATTTAAAATTGATTTGGCATGTTTGTGACTGTACGGTCACATACTACAAAATTGATGGTAGGTGATCCCACTCTGGTATGTTTTAATTCACCATTTGTCTCTTGTGCTAGAAACTATCCTATAAATAGAGGGATGCGGCAAACACAATGTCCCTCTTGATCTTCGAAACAGCCTCTTCAAGCTTAGCCTCAAGCTGCGTTTCTCCAATGGATTTGGCCGCCTGTATTAGCTGCTGAAGAAGTTCCTCGAGTCGTCTAATTGCCCTGATCAAGCTACCCTCAAAAACCTGAGTAATTTCCATGATATCATAGAATTTTGATCCTTTTGCCCATGCGTAAACAGCCTCCATAATATCAGGCCTAAATGAACTCACGAAACCCTCCACATCAATTTGAACCTGTTTTTGGTTTTGTATTGTGTTTCGGTACAAGAATATGCATTATCACAGTTAGTCATTGTAAGATCCGAGAGAGAAATATAATCAGAATTGTGTATCTATTCATGATCAGGCAAAGGGTATATATACATGAATGAGGAGCCTAGACATTAATGGCTCATAATGATAATTATCCTAATTATCTGCTACACTAATTACCCTGATTATATGCCATTTACAATAAACACATATTCTAACAGTCATGAACAAATTATCTAATGCAGGGAAACAATGGATTCGGTCATTACCTTGCACTCAAGCTGAAGTTGTGCAACCCTCCTAGCAGTTTCTTGCAATTGAGCAAAGAGCAGGGCAAGTTCTTCCCGAGGCTTAGCAGCATCATTGACTTTCTCTTGCCAGACAAAACAAGAGAGCAGAGAAACCATCTCCTCCACCTTTATGTCCTTTAAGACCCCATTAAACATGAGTTCAGTCAGAGTCAGCTCATCAGCGCTGCTAATTTCAACAGCAACTTTCCCTTTCAGTTCCACAACATTCTCACTTGTAATATACCTGTAAATTAAAATTGAATATCATTGCACACACCTACTCAATCAGGAGACTTGCAAAAACATCAATACTGTAATTAAGATATTACACTTCAAGATAACCAAAAAAAAAAAGGATATTACACTTCAATGAAGAAAGTGTTGAAAACATCAGTAAAAATCATTACCCTAGCCTACGAAGAACTCTCTTTTTTGCCTTAAGTTCATCCTTAAAAGCCAAAGCAGTAGAATTTCTTAATGTTCTCTTAATTGACTTTATCTTCGCAGCCAGTTCTTGCTTCTTATGCAAAGCTTTTAGTTTTTGCTTTAAACATGGAGACTTAGCGATTTCATGCTTCTCAAACAGCCGCTCCAAAGCCTCTAATCTTCGGGATGCCTTTTTGTATGAGTTGCTGTGAACCTAAAAAGAAAAGAAGTCAGAACTAAAATAATTTTGTTGGAATTAAACCCAAAAGATGAAGAGAAGATATAAAAAACAGATGAGAAACCTTCATGTCTTCTTCAGGATCTAGAAGGGGTAACCCTTTATCAGAAAATCTAGAAAGAGTTTCCGAAACTTTTTTAAGCATGTTCTCCCGAGCTTCCAATGACAGAAGATCCTTTGGAATATATAGGCGCAGACTGCTCATTGTGTTAATCTATTCAGAATACAATGCAGAAAACAGTTTAGCAAACATCATAACCACAAAGGATAGGAATATTTGATAGCCAAGGCCTCCAATGGTCACATTGTATATCATGAATACCAAAATCCTAAGCACATAACTAAGAACCTTCATGAAAGTTTTTGTTTATTACCATAAACCAACAGCTTATATAAAAAATAAATCCAATGAAAAAGTATATAGATGACGTAGTTTCAAGCATAAGGTACGAGTTTTGAGAACTCTAGAGTAGGCTGAGCTTTTGACATTATTGCATTGAATTGTCCATATTATATTGTGCCACACAAACTCAGCATTGATGCTCTATGAGAAAATTAGATTCTCTCTTCCATCCATCTATTATTTATTATCTTTTTCTCTTTTCCACCTCAATGGTACTACAGTATCACCCCCCTGTAAGGTTGATGCAATTCCAGCTACAACTACAGCTTGGGGCAGAGAATCATAGCCCCACCGCCCCCCCCCCCCCAAAAAAAAACTGCTGCTGTTTCAGTATGAGAAAAAGGTCTTGGAAAATTTGTCAGTGAGGATCACATGTGCCTTCTGTTTCTTGCACTCCTATTTCTGTTTGCATGGTGTTTCAGTGTGGTAATCTCATTGCATTATGTTCCATGAAAAGCCTTTCTTTTTCTCTGTTTTTTTTTTTTTTGGGTGCTTTGTGCAATTGTACTGGCTAATGATGAAGGGGAGGCAAGGGCAAGCACAAAAGGATAGGAATAGGAAGTTCAGAAGTGACTTGATAAACCAGAGATGCGACTATCCTCAAAGGGTACCCTGGAGGATACAACAGGATACAACCAAAGTGAAGTTGTTGAATTCACGAAGAAGGGACAGATCAGTGAATGAGAGGTACTAGGGTTTGATTTCCAGAAGTCACAAACAAGGGACAGATCAGGGAACGAGAGGTACTAGGACTTGATTCCTGGAGTAGTATGCCCAGTTTTCATGGTGATTCAAGTAATCTGATTGATTTGAAATACTTGGTGCTAGTGAGTCTTGGAGATCTGAGAAAGAATGAACCTGACAAAGGATTGTCCTTTGCAGATGGCAGACAAATGATTAATGCAAGAGGATAAGAGGGTCCAGCATTCCTAGTCACATCTATAGAGACCAAATTCATACTTACACATTGCAACATGGCAAAAGATCCCCAGGAAAATTGGGAATTTTTGTATAGTAAATCAAACAACAATCCCATTGGATCTATGTTTTGAGCTGAACTTTCAATCCTTCCAACTTTCCTAATAACAGGCTATCCTCCCAAATTGTGTCTGGGTGGTTGGATGGGATCAAAAGGCCTTGGGAATTCTTCAGTGAGAATAATGTCTCATTTTTCGAGCAAGTAGCTCACACTCCCAAATTATGTATGAATAATCCTTTGTTTTTTTCCCTGGTGAGAACGAGGTAATTTATAATCCATTCACGGATGGGTAATGGAGATCATGGAAATTAATACCCCCGTGTGGAGAATGGGAACTGGGATTTGGATCATTGCCAAACCCCACTTTACTAGTGTAGATGTCGGAATTCATATGCATGTGATTTTATACCATGTTAATAGAGAGGCCATAATTCTCGAGAGTGCAAACAGTCAATAGTAAAAAGTATAGCTAGATAGTCAGCAAATGCAGTACATAGATTCCAGCTTCAGATGTTACCTGAGAGATAGGAACTGAGACAACTACAGGCTCTCCAAGCTCTTTTATGGGGACTATCTTAACAATTTTTTTCCCAAATTTTTCTTTCCTCACCATGCATCTTGTAAGAACATCAACAGTGTAATTTGCATCTTCAGGTTTTATACTTGCATTATCTGGAAAGCATATTTGACTTGGTTACAATTGACAAACTAACATGTGAGTCTAAACGAATAGATAACTAGCAACCATAGACATTCTTACCTCCAGAAACACTCTTGACGCTTTCAAAATTAATGACCAAACCCCAAGTCACCTGGTCCTCAATAAATGGCGGGGCAAGATCTTCATCACTTGTACTGCATTGGAGAGATACGAGCCTGCCAGGCTGTAAAAAGGGTAAACAGTACCTTGGAGATAATACAATGTCCCGAACCTCTCTGTTCAGAAGTCTATACTGCTCCAGCAGATTGTAATAATCCTTCAATTTGTCCTCTTCTTCAATCACAATCGATTCCTTCTCTTCTTCAAGACCCTTAACTTGTTTCTGGATATAGAAATATGATTCCACTTTTTCTTTAATACGCAAATCAACAATATAAGGAAACAGATTTTTTTTCTTGATAAACATGAAACAGTTTTCAAGAGCAATATTTAAAGAATATAAGTAGCATGATGAATTGTAAATACATTATACAAGATCTGTACACTATCTAGGTTTTACTATGGCGAGCAGGGTCACCGAAACCCCACTAATGATGCACATAGGATTGAAAATGGCAATAATATAGAAATGAAAGTATGAATAATGCATATAGGGGAAGAAAATTGTTCAGCACATTGGTTTCTTGTATTTCAGAACATTTGTCTACTTGGGACAAGAAACCAGGGATAAAATATCATCATTATTATTCACACTGTCAAGAACCGCTTCAGCCCAAAAGTTTTATGTGATAAGCTAAAAGCCAGTGATTGGTTTCTTTAACATCTCACACATTTCCACATGTGAAAAAGCTTTAGAGTTGAAGTGTTGGCAAAGCAACTGGCATCAATACTTGTATTTAATAAAAGACTGAGTAAAATACCATGACCTCACTTCAAGTTTGCCAAAATTACATAAACCTCCCCTCTATTTTCAAAACCTACACTTTATGCAATTTTTAACACCATTAGGAATATTCCGCTACATATTCTAAAATAATTTATTTTATCAATTAAAATTATGTTACAATATTTAAAATTACTATTTTTCCCTCAATCTAATTGTACACTCTCTCTTCACTTTAAGGAATTTTAAATAATTATAATTATATTTCAATACATTGTTTGAAAAATATTATATTCAAATTAACAAAATTCAATGTCAAATAAACATGAATTATATTGACTAAATTATCCTCGTTATATTAAACTCCTGATTCATTAAGCCTTTTTTTGTAGATATATTATTTTAGCCAACTTACAGATTCAAATTTTAAAAATTTCTAAAATAAGTGTACATAACTAAAAAAATCAAAATGTGATAAAAAAAAAGTTTAATAATATATACATTAAAATTATATTTTGTAACCTATATGATTTTTAAATAGCATTCATGTTACCTGGGGGTATTTTGGTCTAAGACATGTTATTTAAGTGGTATTTAATAATTGGGTGTACAGAAACAGAATCTCAAGGGGAGAGGGGATGTATGAGTCAGGAAACTTTTTGACTTCAAAGAAAGTTGATGAATACCGAAAACAAAAAAAGAACTTTAGGAATAAAAACGGGAAGCTAAAATACTCTGTAAAAGAGGGATAGCAAGTATCTCACTAATCTCTCTAGAATAGCCCAGGAGGATCTCCAAGTGTTTAATAAACTCTCTGAATATTCGATGCTTTATTGAATAGGCAAAAAGCCCTTTTTATAGGAGTACAGAGAGATAAAAATCTAATTCAAAATTCAAACTAGGAAATCCAAATAATATCAAAAATACTAAAATAATATCTAAATCTAAAATACTAAAGAATATCTAAAATCCTACTTGTGGATATTCCACTTATTCTGAAATATCTAGAATAATATCTAAAATAATATTGCTGAAATCATTAAATAATAAATATTACTAATTAATTCCTAATTAGTCCTAAGACGCTTATTTTTTCTGGAATAAATCAGCCCATAGCGATTTGGATTGCTATCAAAAGTTTATATATGTTTTAAAAATAAAAAGAAGGTCTCTAATCAAAGTAAAATAGAGGGGTATTGGTGTATTTACTCTTACGTTTTGCAGCATAAAAAATTCAAAGTTGTCAGGTGCCAAATATTTGTAGTTGTGATTAATGCCCAATAAATTGAAGGTATCTTAGACGTTTGCGTTCAAAACTTAAGCATCAACATTTGATATAAAAAATACCTAGGTACAGATGTTGAGATGAAAATAATAGTATATGAAACACCTCCTCATACTTAAGCCAAAACTCACCCAAAGAACAAAGAACATCCAACATCTTAAACATAGTACTCCCTCCGGTCCTAAATATAGAACATAGTTTGTAGTGCAATTTGTACTACAAACTATGTCCTATATTTAGGACCAGAGGTAGTATGAAGGAATAGTGTACAAGTAATAACTTTACGTGATCCCGCCATCCACCACTCAGTTAAAGAGGAAGCCACTACCAGAAAAAGGAATTGCACATGAACAATACCAAACAGTTTCATTTTTTTTACCTTGAGTTGGCTCTTAGTTTCTTTTTGTTTGTGCATTTTTGAAGATTTTTTATCCTTATATAAAATATAAATAGGGAAGAAAATTGACATTTCAAGCCTCCATAAATTCAAACAAACCTCAAGATCAGGAATGGCGCGATCAGCTTGGAACTGAAAAAAAGAATTGCGAAGCAAATTTTCAGGGTCACCATCCTCACAGCGCATCTGGTTCAAAACTGTGTTGTAGCTTAATCTAAAGGCACTGATGCAAATGAGGGAAAAGTAATTAATAGATAATAATTCGTATTAAAACTATTAAGAGAGAAAATGGCATTGAATTGTCTATTTTGGTAGAATGTCAATGAAACAAAGAGACTACATAAGCTAACGAAACACAAAGCAAGACAATTCCTTAATTTATTTCAGTTTCCAGCATCACACAGTGAAGAAATCCCTATTTAAGTAAGTATTAAGGATGATGGAAACCATAAGCAGATTCAAGGAAATTTAAACATAATATACAAAGCAAAACTAACAAACAGAAAAGCAACACTAACGAACAGAAAATAATCAGTACATTACCTAAATATTTGTGATATTATGAATGCCCTGGACACTCGCCACAATATTTTTCCGCCCCTCTCCTCTCTCTTCTCACCACACCCTTTTCTGGGTTTATTGCCATTTTTATGTATCCATGATATTACACATATTCTTGCCCCATCCTTCAATTCTTCACCCATTACCCTCAAAATGGCCCATGAAGTGCACAAAGAGTTTACCACATATGTCTGCTACTAAAACTACCCAAAATTGTTACATAAATAAACTTTCTCGAATAGCTTGAAAGGCTTAGATAGTATGGATGCTTGAGGTTTGGTTTGATTGTAGCCCACTAGAAGACCAAGATTTTGAATCTAGAGCATTTGTTTAGGGGGCTACTGTTGAACCAAAAATGCGCATGGATAAGGCATGGACACCAAAACTGATACCATGTGGGAAAAATAAAGGTCTTTGAATTGATTCCACTATCCTTTTACAAATCAGAAAGCAGGGCACAATTTATGAGAGGGCTATAATTATTGTAGATGGATCAGGTCCCAACAAGTAGGTCAAGAGAACATAGGTAAACATAAATTAACTTAATATGTAGATCTTTCAAAAATAAAGGAACCAAAAAGGTATACTTATATTAAAGAAATGAAATATAAATAACCTTTAAAATTGAAGGGAAATCCAGAGATGGTACTCAAAACCAAAGGCCGTCAAAGTTAACTATTATCTAGAAGCACCGCTGTGTAATGCATGCTGTACACAGTAATAAGCAATTTACCTGTTTAAACAGTCGGCTGCACCTTTAACCATCATTTTAGCAGTAGAAGGTTCCATTTTCTCATCAACCATGAGGATACATATTCCCCGTTCATCAATACCTCGTCGACCAGCACGACCACTCATCTGTATATATTCACCACTGGATATCCACCTAAATTTATCCCCATCAAATTTTCGGACATTTGTAAAAACAACTGTTTTTGCAGGCATGTTCAAACCGATGCTGAACGTCTCTGTGGCAAACAAACACTAAGAAAAAAAGATATATTTCAATAAGTCTGAGAATATACCATATCAATGATATTTTCACGCAAAAAGGCTGATATGAAATAACATGACTGTATCAAAATCTGAGAGTGATGTTTGCATATTAGATACGAAGAATAATTTCACTGAGGAAAACAGGCTATGGAGAAACTTATTCTTGGCATGTTTGTAGTTCTGAATTCATAATATTGATATTGATATTTGAGAAAGAAGAAAATTACAGGCTAATGAACAAATGACAAAAAGCCTATAATGCTTGCCAATAGATTCTACGATTAAGATACAAATCTACTCATGAAATATTTGCGAATGCGCACTTGGCACCATAAAGTTCACTTGGGTGCAAAAATATACATGAACTTTTTTGAACAAGGCAAAAATGTTATAATTGTTAATTCAACCTTACATCCGTTACTTTTTGGGGTGGGGCCTGCACTTTTGTTCGAGTATGATGTGTTACTCATGACCTGGACACGTGGCACTATTCCTTAGACCCTTAGGATTATTTTTTAATTATTAAAAATATCAAAGTCAGATTTCCAATAGCAATACAAGCAGAATCACCAATCAACCGACATTATTTTTAAAAATAAAAATAAAGAAGGAAATTCACAAACTCCGATTCATATGATTGAAACCATCGTCTAGGTAAAGTCATCGATCATCCTTATCGGCGGCCGTGGATTTCTTTGAATTCTTTAATGATACCAACACCGATATATGCTCCACTAACGATATCACTTTCTATGGAAGGCTATTCAAAAACATGAATCGATCACCTCCTATGAGCAAATTGAAACATCTAAGCACATTGTCGGTTGGAGTCGTTGTCCACATTGCAATATGGTGTCACCTAATTCAATAGTGCCAATACGTGTGGGAATTCTTGCCAAATCATGATGAGGAACAGCAGGTCCTTAGATTACTAGAGACTCCACCGGTCTTCAAGCTCCATCATGATGCTGACGGCAAAAATTGAAAGGAATCCTTCGGTGAGGAGCGTTGTGTAGTAGGGGATCATAGTAAAGAAATCAATGCAGCTCTAATTGAAATCCATGGAGATAGTAGACTCCGGGGGAGAAGGAGAAGAAGCAAAGTTGGAGAAGTTGACTAATAAAGACTCTAGCAGATGGGTCTCAACGATCAATAACGTGCTTATTTAATGAAGACCATCAATGAAGATGAAGGAGGAGGTGAGGAAGGAAGAAGTGGGAAGGAGATGAAGAAGTGTCACAGGTGGCGGTGGTGAAGAGGTGTCACCAGTAGTGAGGAAGTGGTAAGAAAGGAAGGAGAAGAATCTAGCACAAAGAGCTTGGGCATTTTGGTCATTTTTCTCCACTGCCACCTAGGACATTACTAATGCCACATATGCATCCCTGACAGCATTTTCAGCCAAAACTTTCTCTCTACTTTGATAAACGGTCAACATAATAATAATTAGTGGTCGTGGCATTTTTTACTTGTTTGGTAAAGTTTCATGTGTACTTTTACACCTAGGTAAACTTTATGATGCCAGGTGCACATTCGCGAAGACTTCATGCCTATATCTGTACCTCAACCCTAGATCTATTAGGGCTACTAATACACTCCCTCCCTATGTTGGCACTTAATAAGACATTTTAACAACTATGAAATAAATAATTTAAGCATTTAGTGAAACTAAAATTATTTCCAATATGTCAACATACACAAACCAAGTAAAAACCCCTTATCCAATTAACTTTTTCACTAACCTTAATTAGCCCTTCTTGAAATAATATCTCAATCACTTCCTTCAAAATTGGGAGCAAGCCAGAGTGGTGCACTCCTATTCCACGTTTCAGCAAGGGCAACATGTTTGAAACCTATAATAAATTAAACACCAGACAATTGACTAACACATCCATATAAAAAAGTATACAATTATAATGCAGTATTTAATGCAGACAGCATCCAATAAAGAATAAAGATCAAAGTTCAAACAATCTATATATATTTGTTCTTTAAAATTTGGGACAGATTTAGTTTATGGAATCTTCTAGGATTACTAAAAATGTTCGATGGTATAGACAAATATGATTGGAATCTTGTTCGTATTCATTCTGAGGACAGTAATATATACAAGAGTCAGAGCCTAAGCTGCTGCTCTTATTGCCCAAATTGTTAACTCTACGACTCAATCCAAATGTTGAGGTTACTGTGGATAATACATGAAGTCATTCGATCAATTTAATTATGCGCAATGGTCACTGTGACACACATACATCCATCAACACACATGTCTAATCCTATCGAAGAAAGACAATGTCGTATAGAATATGATTTATTAAACTAATAAATCATGCATGGAATAATCCATGAGAGCCTCAGTAGGGTTGCCCAGTGCTGTCCCCATGCAGAAAACTTCTCGGTTTCCATATCTCCCTGTTAAAGACTTGTTATCCTCTACAACGTGATATCTATTAAATTAGCTTTTTAAGAGTATTCCTTGTAATTACCATTTATTTTTCTGTTATTTCCTAGATAGGATAAGATATTGTACTTTGGCTTAAAGTTAAAAGTTTGCTTAATTTGGCAGATAAGATGCATGGCTTCTATCCTCATTAATAATCCCCATCTATACGATAAATCTGATAAGATTAAGTAAATAACACTGATTTAGCCCTTGCTCTGTTCTTCATCTCTTGCTCTGTTTCACATCAGAAACTAACAAAACGTGTTCCTTGTGGGAATTTGCCAAACAGCCTATCAAAACCAAAATCCCATAATTGAAAATAATGTTTAAAGCAGCCAGACAACCACCAAACAGACACTGAAATTTCCACACCTAATTGATTAAATCCCAATTATTACGCCACCCAATCCTGCTTATGCTTTATAAACTATGAGGTGCAAAAAAAATTGCCCAATTTGTCTTCAACTCATGCCCTTCCTCATATGAATTGCCCCATCTATTCAAAACTTGTATAAGAACCGAAATTTTCTTGTTTCAACAATCCCGGATGCCTAAACATCAAAAAATTGCTTAAGACATGGTGATGTGCACAAAAAAATTATAAAATATGGAGTTTAGAGAGAGAGATAACTTGAGAATGTAACTTACTTGAGGTAGCTTCTTATCATCATCTGAAAGCATATCCATAGCACTCCAAAAGATTCTCTCTATGTTTTCCTTTTCATCATCCCCGTTAAGGTCCATTTTCGCCATCTAAACAAGAAGAAAACAAAACCCATAAGGAAGATCAAGCTTACAACAAAAACTTAGTGCCAGTTTAATTCAACCCCATTGCAGGCATGTAATGGTAATCTTCATTGCATTACCATGGAAGACATGATTGGTTGCACTTATTGATGGTAATAAAGATCACACTTGCAATGAGAAGTGCACACTCTTTGGTAATGCTTATTCATAGGGGAACCCCTATAAATGTTCATTGCAAGGCTGCAATCATTGGTAATTTGTCTATTTTGCCCTTAAAAAATACCCTTTCCCATTTATTGTCTCTTTCATTCTCCTCTCTCCTTATTCCAAGAATCCACTATTTCTACCACCACCGTCAGCATCTCGATCTTCACTGCCACTGGCGACGTTTGTCTTCTCCAGTACCGGTGACCTGTTTCTCTTCTCCTCCACTTGCAACTTCTTCCCCCTTCATCTCCCCCACCACCATCGACCTCCACCCTCTCCATCAATGTCTACAGTGTCACTTGAGTTCAAGAAAGATGATGATGATGATGTTTGCACCATCAAAAGAGTTGTGAAAGAATAGATCAAAGAGGGAGGAGTACAGATCTGCGTGCATCTTCCTTGCCATCGGCGACCTTTTTGTCTTCTCCACCACCGTTGGCTTCTCCTATCTTCATTTCCCCAATTGTCATCGACCTCCTCCCCTCCATTAAATTCTGCGATGTCACCAGAATTTTAGTAAGAAGATGATGCTAGCAACATCAAAAGAGCAAAGAAAGAATAGATCAAAGAGGGAAGATAGATTGGTGTGCATCTTCTCCACCGCTGGTTACCTCTACGTCTTCTCTACCACTAGCGGCCTCTTTCCTCTTTATCTCTCCCACCATCATTGACCTCTTCTCTCTCCATCAAAATCTGTGGCTTCAATTATGTGCAGGATTTTCCTTCACAATGAATATGTTCATTTTTGGGTGGATAATGATGGGAATGTGGAATAGCAGGATGAAAGAGATTAAGAATTTTAATAGGGATAAGTTAGTAATTTCATATTTATTTTTATTTAATTTGATGTGAAAAAATAATATTGTTACCCATCCCCGTAATATCATACCAAACATCCTTATGGTAATGAAGATTGCATTGCAATGCATTGCAGTATTAAAGGAGCATGCGATTGAACCAAACGGGTCCTTAGCTCAACTAATTACACCAAATGTAATGCAGCTTAGGACAGAAACAGCATTCTGTAGCCTGTTTCAGCAGAAAACTAACGATCTAAAAAGGATGGCCATCAATAAAAAAAATACAAAGCAAGTTGTCACCTGCATTGCGAGTAGCTCACACTCTCGTTTGCTAAAGCTGAAAAGTATAACAGGATCATACTGACGCTGAATGATCATTTTCACCATCTTGAATATGTCACTTTCTTCACCGACTCTAGCAAGTGCCAAGCCCTTCAACTTGCCATTTTCCTTGTTATTCTTACCCTCATTATTGGGAACAAGGGCATTCAAAGCTCTCTGAAAACTGTCCTCACGAAATTTTCCCTTGTCATCCACAACCAAATATAGACCATCACCTCCAGAAGGAAAAATATAATGCTGAAGAGGAGTTGGTCGGTAATCAGTATAAACAATATGACAAGGCTGTTGGTGCACCTGCAAGTAATCTACCAAATCAGACTAACCATCTATATGATCACCATAAAAGCCAGACTATAATTCAGTTGGCTAAAATTCCTTAGTGAAAAATACTACCCAGTCACAACTCTTTTAGTGCTCAAAGCAAATATCAAGTACCAAAGATTCAACCTTTCAGAATCTCATTAAAGAGCCAAAATGTTTACAACAATTGGTCAAATCCCTGCAAATTAACTAAGAAGTTGCAGATAAACTTCTAAAAGACATTGAAACTCCCAATAAAATTATTTATGCAGTTTATTTTTCCCATGAGATATTATACATGAATTAAGTAATTGGTGATTTAATCAAGACAAATTGCAGATAAACTATTAAAAGGCGTCAAAACTAAAAAAATCATGTGCATGGGCACTTTTTACGTGGCTAGTTTAAGCCTGAACATGATAAATAATATAATCACTGGAAATAAACTAGTGAGAAGTTGTAAATACACTTTCAAAACACCAAAAATGATGATAATATATATATATATAACTTCTGCATTTGTTTCATTGGTAAAAAAAGTGTTCATTCTATTATTGAATTATCCCCCAACCTATTTTCCAAAAAAAAAAAAGAATAAAGAAATAAATGAAGAGATATAGAGGAGAGAGAGAGAAAAGAAAATCAAGTAAGGTTATGTCTGCATCTAAATGATGTCTTGGAATGTCTTAGTCAATAGGTATGAGTGCATGAATTGGATCTAATGCATTGATGCTGAGAAACTGCTCTACATGTACAGACCAACTAACAGCAAATCTAAGCAAGAACATATCACCTTGGCAACCCAATCGGAAAATTCCTTTGCATTCGGCACAGTTGCAGATAAAAATACAAAACGGGAATTCTTTGGTGACATAACAATGCTCTCTTCCCAAACCACACCTCTTTCACGATCACGCATGTAATGTACCTCGTCAAAAATGATCCAAGCCACCTCCCTCGTGACCTCTGATCCTTTGTACTGCATACTACGCCAGATTTCTGTAGTCATCACCTGAAATGGATATGAAAACAAAACAATCAACTTATACAAGTAAATTGTACAATGTGGCTCATGTAACAATTTTTTTTTTTTTTTTTGGGCCTGAAAGCTCATGTAACAATTTAAATTTAAACAAATGACTCACCAAGCAAGAAGCATTGGGATCAATTGTTACATCTCCAGTCATCAAACCAACATCAGAAAATTCTTCTTTAAACTCTCTATACTTTTGATTGCTCAATGCCTTGATAGGTGAAGTGTATATCACTCTTTGTCCATTACGAATAGACATAGCAATGGCATATAATGCAACTACCGTTTTACCAGCAGATGTATGTGCAGATACCTATAAGAAATTTACAGCATCAAGAAATAAATATTATCTGCAAAAAAGATAGATAAGATTTGCCAAAATAATCAAGCTAATTATTTTCCTCATACAAATCAAATGTATTAGCAAAAGAACCAACAACAACTTAGGAACTTCATTTACATCTTCCATATTAAGAAAGTACCATGACAGATTCTCCTTTTTCAAGGCAGCTGATAGCTTCAGACTGGAAAGGGTCAAGAGTGAAAGGGAACTTCTTGGCAGGGTCAGAATTTTGTGCAGCTGCAGACTGAGGAGACAGAACAAAACCCTCTGGGTAAGAAACATCGTGCACACATGCCACGGGTTCATTGGCCAATTCTGAAGCATATTCTCCCTGTTGCCTCTGCGAAGGGCGAGTTTCATCAGATTCTTCTTCAGGAAACTTCCTCTTCAATGACCCCATTAGAGCTTCAATTTTAGAATTCTAAAGAAAAACCCCATCAGATGAACAGAAAAATTCAGAGTGAAAAGCAAACTACTCAAGATTGATTCTGGTTCTATGCACAACTAGCAAAAGTTCATTCAATTAAATATGTATTATACAATTTATCAATTTTGACCAAGCATCGATTTCAAGACTCCAGTTCAAAAGCTACTTGAAACGCACACAAACACAAGCAGACCTATATTACACTCAGTGGGGGCATGAGATCTTTGAAAGATGCATAGTTGGTACAATACCATTTAAATTTTTGTCCCAGAAACTTTGACACAACTCAAGCCAAGTCATTTACAAGAGCATACATCACAGATACCTTGAAAATTTTCCGAACTGATGATAATATAAAGAGATTAATAAACAAAATGCCAACACACAACAAATACAACATTGGAAACCAATACAATCCAAAGCATACAAGTCGCTAGTAATCAAAATTCAAAAGCGTCAATATTCAAACGATTGCGCGGCCAGATTCAAAGCCAAAATTTAATGAAAAATTTAAACCAAAGCAAGAACAATCCACAGGAAACAGATGACGCCGGGGAAAATATTCAAGCTTGCCGGATTTTGGTACTAGACAGAGCCCTAGGGTTCGAACCTTCTACACTACTGGCCCGAGAAAAACTACGCAGGGCTGACAACGTCCGACGGCGTGTGGGATGCTCGTTCACCTCCCTGCTAGATACGAGCTTGTGTAGTTGTGTTTCGCAGGGGTTATGATTAATTTTTGGGGAAAATTAAGTACAGGTCGGAAATTAATTAAATAAATGGAGGGTTATTAGCTTAGCGAAAACCCATATAAATATCATTTAAACTTATAAAACCCTAAAAAATCTGATTTTTTATATGATTATTTACTATTTGATTCAGCATTTCCAAGAGGTCCAATAACATTCCCTATTTGTGAAAATCTTCATCTTATATTAAATGCGAATGTGTAAAAATCTTATTAGAATTTATAAAGTATTTATATGAACTTGTTAATCCATTATTCGAATTCATCGTAACAAATGGGCAATATTAAATGAGAATTTGTGAAAATTTTATCAGAATTTGTTAAACCCTTATCTAAACTTTTGAAGCCGTACATCTTGATCAATAAATTTCTTCCATAAATCTAAGGGGACAGTCAAGAAGGATAAGAGAACTTAAAAGGGGTGAATGTAATTTATGTTCACTTCTGTCCTCTCTTGTCCCATTCTGATCTCAATCATTTTGTTCCATCCCGAATCTTTTTTGAGATGGGACAAAATTATTATCGGGATGGGGCTGGATGCGGGACGAGCTTTGTTCCATCCCGGCTTTTTATCCTGTCCTGAAAATCATGTTGTTATTAGTTTAATATATAATATATCTAATATTTTTTATTTGTTTAACATAATGTCTAATATTTTTATCAAAGTTATAACTAATATCTTTTTTAGATTAGACAGATTTTAGTCCTATAAAAGGATATTATCATATATTGGTTATATCTTTAATACAAATTACTATAAATATTTAAGAAACCCCTCACAATAACTAGTACGGTGTCTATCTTCGTTCACTCCACTTTCTCTTGGTCTTTCTTGCACATGCTTGCCTAATTCTCTACAGAATACTATAAATATTTATGATTTATCATTGTTCTTATTAAGTTTAAGTTTTAAATTATTTCTTATTTTTTATTATGCTTTCGATCTAAAAATGATAAAAGAGGGTGATTACATATTTGTATTATATATTTTTAATTATAGAGGTTCAGTGTCCAACTCATGCTCATAAATTTTAGTTTTTCAAGTTCAAAAAGAAGAAAAATATGATGCTTCAAATCCTGAAAAAAAAAAGGGGGGGGACGTCTCATTCCCGTCACGATCCCAATCTTATCCTACCCCGGCTGGAATGGGAGAAAACAAGGGACAGTTTTGTTATCCCATACCCCTTTTGCGGGACAGAATGTGAAATAGGCCTATCACGTTCCGGTTGTGAACACCCCTACTCTTAGCTCAAGCACAGTTTGAAGAAAGAAAATCTCAAACTGGATAAATAGTGAAAAGGCCGATAGGTGGAGTAGTTCCGGGCAAAGAAAAAAGGGAACGCGAGGAAATCACCTCACCGTGAATGTTCGTTGCTTTGACATTGGAAGGGGTGTGGTCATCAATGGATGTTGATCTGTCACTACCTTCCAATGTCTTAAAAGCCGAACCGGACGTCGAACCGGAGAGATTATCGGATTATGGGTCGCATGGTCGGACCAGCGATCGGACAGATAACATAATAATTAAATAAAAATAATATTGCACGTATATATAATTATTCAAATATAAAAAAAATATGAAATTTTAACATTACTTAAAAATAAACACATACAAAAGCTTATATGATCATCTTTCCTAAATCCTAAGTTTTAATACAATGAAATCATTAAAAATAACACAATAATATGTCAATAATACCAATAAACGGTTTCCGGTTCAATCCAAGTTTCCGGCCCAACTACTGGCCTGAAATAGTCCAAGTGGTGAAAAGGCTAAACCATGTTGAACGAGCCGAAAGCCCTCTCACGTACCGGTCCGACCATCCGATCCGGTTTTCACAACATTGCTACCTTCACTCTCTATTGCACAGCTCGCACTGACAAGCTCTGCTTCCTCCGTCCCTACTTCACGCCACTTTTCTCTTTCTAACATGATTATTTTCTTTTTGATATCTGAGGGACATTTATGTAATTTCAATTTAATTTCAAAAATGACAAATCAAGTACTAATGCCTACTTGATATTATAAATATTCGAAACACCACCATGTCCTTTAGTATTTTGAAAGTTATTATTTTAGGATTTTTCCTTTTTTTTACTTAATTCACGTTACGTCATTTTCAAAAACAAAATTAATTGCTTGTTTTTCATTACTCCTTTTCCTTCCAAATCAAACATTAGTCTTTTAAAATCATTCAGCATGTATTATCACTATAAATTTAGATTGGATTAGGCTTCAATTTTGTCCTATCACTTAAAAAATGTTCAATTCTATTCTAAGGGTGTGTCTGGTTTAAGGGGGTGGGAGGGAGGGAGGGCAAAATTTTGACTTTAATTTCCTTCCTTTCTTCCCTTTAATTTAAATAAAGAATCTCCTCCCCTCTCCTCCATTTTAACAAACTAAACAAGGTAACATACCCCCTCCTCTCAAACTAAACATATCTAAAAATTTTCAAGTAGGAATTATGAATATAGGTAAGTTTTTTTTTTCCAATCATTATCACCCCAAAATAGTTTTAAAAAAACGAGTCATGTTGTCCTTAGCTATAAAAATTTGTTAACCACCAATGTTAATTTTCTTTTTTACAAAGTTTTTTTAACTATTAATGCATCTTCTGCTCCTTTTTAAACACTTTTGAAATGATAGTGATCTAAGAAAAACTTCCAGACACGTGCAGTTTCTACACAAAATCTTTTAGGCAAACTCAAACCTTAGACTTGAGAATTGCCTGAGGATTCTCCAATTTATATAGGAGATTTTTTGACATATTATTGTTAAAAAATAAAATTTAAAGTCTCATCTTTTTTAAAAAGTACTAATCTCATTCCTATCATTACCAAATCTCAAACTAATTTTTAAAATTCTTTTTGTTCATGGTTAATTATGCTTAAGAGTTTGTTTTTAAAAATAAATTAAATCATTTTTTGTGTTATCAGTTCCTCTCCTTTCAGTTCAGATTTCAACATTGTGCAACTTATATGAAAACATCTTTTAACATATTATTTTTTTCATATACACAATTCAAACACGCAAAAAAAACACTTCACTTTAAAACATGGAAACTCTTTATGCTCAACCAAACCACCATTGCTTATCAACTGTCAGTTTCCACACTTGTTTACAAACACAGTGACCAAAGAAACAAAAGCCTTAAAAAAAATCCTAGCTTGCAACAAAGTTAACAGTTGCAGAAGGTTGCAGAAACAGATAAAGTGATGAAAGAACAGAGAAACATAAACCCTAGTGAGAAATATTGGTGACGGTGGTTCTGCAACAAGGACAGTGAGAATTATTTTGCAGCCATGGCTCCAAACACCTTGAATGGAACTTGTGTGCGCATGGAAGATTTATAAGTGTGTCGCCATTTTTGAATGATTCTAAGCACACTGCACATTCCTCTTGTTCTGTTGCCTTCCAGCTCAATTTACTCCAACTGAATCTCTTGCTTCCATTTTTCTTTGCCCCATATATTTCTATCTGCAACTCTGCTTCACTCCTCACCTTCTCTCTATTATTCTGCTTACTGTCATCAGTTAATTCATATTTGATAAGTGAGAGACATAAAACGTTTTATTCCAGATTTAATGAAAGAACACATAGCTTCTGCACAATTTTTCTTATTATGATACCTTTTAATCTCTGTTTTCCTCTGTGTTCCTAATCTCTCATCCAATCTCTGTTTGGCTTCTCCAGCTGCACCTCCCAGCACTTCATGTGGGTATGCCTGATATACCAAGCTTCTTTGCTGCTAACATTCAAAACCAGAAACAAAAGATTAATTAGCAACAGTAAAATCTAAAGGCACAGAGAGAGAGAGAGAGAGAGAGAGAGAGAGAGAGAGGTACCAGTAAAGAGGAAGAAGAAAGAGATTCATGGTTGCTAGTGTACAGGCAGAAAGAAGAGCGTCTAGTACAACTGTGAGGAGCCATGGAGGATGGAGAATCGGACCATACTCCACTCTGATGGAACCTTCTCCTTCGAGCACACTCTACTCCTGGAAGATTCCCGGCCATCCCCACAAATTTCCGGCAAACCAAACACCAGAGATGAACAACTCTGCTCCACAGAGACAGCTCACTGCTTGCAGAGTGACAAAGATGGAAACTTTGTTTACGTTGGTTTGCAATGAATCAATGATTACAAAACGGTCGGAAACGACAAAAATGGGCCCTTGAGAGGTGACAAAAATCCCCACCTCCATGCTTAGCTTCTTGAACCTCTGCTTCTCTCTCTCTCTCTCTCTCTCTCTGACTCTCAGTTTTTTTACAGAGCAGTAAGAAAACTCACAGAAGTTATAAGGAGGAAGGTTGGGTGCAAGTCACGAGCAGCTCACCAACCCAAAGCTAATGTGCTCATTACAACAGTAAATAGGGGGAAAAGTTTGAATGAATTTGATTAGAATATAGTGCATGAGTGGTCCAAATGTGGATTGTATTAAAGTGGTGTTATGAGGGAGTGAAAGGGAAGTGAATGAATGAGATAGCTGAAGAAGGTGGTGGGCAAATGGCAAGAACGCGGGGGTGTTTGGGGAAACATTGATTTGGGACCCACGTGTTTGTACATTCACTTTTGGATATGTTTGAATGGTAAGCATGTAAAAGTAAATAAACAAGTTCATGAATGTTATCAAAAGTAAATAAACAAGTTCATGAATTTGAGTATTGCAAATGAAAAAAAAAAAAATTTGTTGAAATGGTTTTTTCTTTTTGATGAAGGCTATCATCAAGCCGCTTTGGAATTGAGATTGGGGGTGTTCAAAGTGTTCTAATTGTCCAAACTTTTTTGATCCCGGAATCTCCCATCTTGTATGGGATTGAGACCGAGATGAGAATCAAGATTATCCTTGAGATCTTGGTTTTGATTTGTTTTAAATTTTTTATCTTATAAATTAAGTTATCCTTTTATTTTTATATTTTTTACCCCAAAATTAAGTTATCCCTTGACAAGATGTGTATCACATATTTAATTAGAGTTGAACCACATATATCATGATATTAATCTTAACTATGTACTGTATAAAGATAATAACAAATATAGTAATAATGATAATAACATCAATAACAATAATAATAAATGATGTTCTTCAACTCTATATCAATTTATGTAATTATTATGACCTTATTAATTATTAAATGATCACTTTAAACAGTAAAATATGAAAAATTTAAATAATATAATGATATTTTTTAAGTTTATTATTTTTAAAAAAAATAAATCGGGATTTCCCAATCCCATCCCGATACTAACAGGATGGGGATCATATTGGGACTGGAATTGAAACCGAGATTGGGATATCTGATCCCGTTCCAGAGTTTGCACAGCCCTACTTGAAACGAATCCCTTGATTTGTTGAAATATTTCTTTTTTGTCAAAAAAAAAAAAAAAAGATCTTGAAATCTGCAACTCTTATGTGTGTGAATTCCCCTACCAATATGAGGGTATTGTTAATAAGCAATTTATCAATATTTTTTATAAATGCATTGTAAATCTTTATACATGCTCGGACTATAGTGCCATCAGGACAAAACTCACCAAAACTATTTTTATTTAAAAAAGTTAACTTGAATATAATCCCCATTTAAATTTGAATTAGTGATCGGGTAGTATTTGATATCTAATTTGTCATTTTCCAACTATGCCTTGTATAATATGAGATGCTCTATTCCTGATACTTACATGGAAAAAATTACTAACAGCTAAGGAAAAATAGCTATAACGATCGATTGGCCCAAAAAAGTGAACAGCAACTATATTCAATATATAAAAATTACAATCAAAGCTATTGTATATAAAATAATATTTATCCCAATTCTTTTGCACTTAAACAACACCAACAACAAAACTTTATCCTGCCAAATTAGTTGGCGTATGCTGCGCTGATTATATGACACGATTGAACTCTATAAAAAATTAAGTCTCTAGTTAAATTATTGACTAAGAGTTTTTGTTTAATAACCTCATTGATCAATCTTTTTTATCTTTCTTTGCTACCAGGCTCCAGACAACTTAATCTACTATTCTCACTTCCGCATCTATTGGCCTACTCTACCCCTTTTTGCACTTATAAAAACTGTTGCTGAAATTTTCTAGCTTATATCAATGACAAATAAAAATTTCAGAAATCAGAATTCCCCCATGAAGATATAAATATAAAGTATTACTATTATGTAATCAGAATCATATATCAAATTTGTTAAGCTTTTTAAATAAAAATATAGCATTCAAAAGATTAGGTTGCAACTTAAGACAAGGAATACAGTGTATTTTAGTTTATTCACTTTTTTATCAACTGAACTAACATTAAATGATTGTGTGGTGCTATCTTTTATTTATATATAATTATTATTGCGGATGGTTGTGAGGCTCCATTAATTGTTTGTTGAGGATGGGTATGAAGGAACGGTGAGTGAAGACTGGAGAACAAAACAAAACTACTTTGCATTATTGAAGACATTAAGCTTTTTGTGGTCTCTGGGGCTTATGGTATTTTGTCAGCTGGCAAATAGACAATCTTATGCCAATCATGTCCCCTCAAGGTGGAATAGGAGCCAATGATTATATTTGTGGTGGATGATGTGACCATTTCCATCCTATCTTTTTTCTTGTAGAGATCAAAATGACATTAAATAAAATAAAAGATTACAAAGTACAGGTTACACAACAGCAAAATAAACAAGACAAATACATTTTTTACCATTAAAAAAAGCAATTAGAATGAGAAGCAATGTTAACTTTTTTTATATACCTTTTTTATAAAAAAGTTTAGGTGAGATGGATCTCAGAGCTCACCATCTTAGGATATGTTTTTAGGCTCAAATAGCGCTTACAAAATACTTACAAATCGTCTACCGCAAAATCGTCATATCATTAATAAGATTTGAACTCATAATCTTATGAATGATGAGATCGCTCCTAACCAACTTGACCAGTCTTTATTGGCGAAGCAGTGCTAACTCTGATAGTGAGGAAAGATTGTGGCATATCTACATTAGGAGATACTCCCCCAATAATTAATATAAAATCAAGTCGATTTTTTTGAAGATACTTAATTTAAAGCACTTACACTAATAGTTTTTCTATAACTAATTTGTTTGACTTATAAACTAGTATATAATATAATAACACACAACGTATGATATAATTAAGTAACTTATTTAGCTTATTTAACCTTTTAAAAAAGTTAACTGAGTTCTATATTTAGGATCAGAGATAGTAATTATTTTCTGGGAGTGAAGTAGGTGAATTGTTTGCTGGTGTGAAATTTATCCGAAGGAACATTTTCTCCCTATCTAGTTTTAACTAATACTATCATTAGTTCTGATTTATAATTTGTCAAGCTTGATTAGAAAAACTCTCTCAATATTATTTTTTCTTCATCCAAAAAAAATATTAAACCCACAACATATCGAAACCTTTCGGGCTGATTCAATTATCATTGGGCTGGAGTAGGAGTACTTGCCTTCAGTTTAAGAAAGCCCTGTGGCAAAGGACATCCTTCTTGATTATCTGATTCCTAGTACTGCTGTGCAAGTGTGCATCATGATATTCCCTTTTTTTTTTTTTTTGCCATAGTGCATCATGATATTTCACTTCAGTTGAAAACGATGTTAAACAAATTATTCATAGATTTGAAATTAAAAGAAAAACTTAAATACAGATAAGTCTTTCAAATATTATATAATATTAATAGGTTTTTAAGGCATTTAATATTTACAAATTTGACTTATAAATAACGTAGTAAGTGAGAATTACACTTGTAAATATAAAAGTAAAACTTAATATCAATTTGACTTATAAATGACACAATGTAAATATGAAGTTTTGAATTGAAAATAATAAATTCCTTAAGATCTACTAGTATTAAAATAAATTCTGGGAACAAATTTGTATTTAATTAGTAGAATCTCAATTAAATCCTACTAAAATATCAAAATATATATTTAGGGCTACACTTACTTTCAGAAAATTCTTAACCAGCCAAGAGAATTAATTATAGATTTCTGGATCTTGTAAATTTATGTCAGTGCCCTCCAAGAATCTGCACACTACCTCTAGATACATACTCTTCTGTGCCGGCAAACGTGTTTGACTTCTCACCTCTAATCTCTAGAGAAATCGGTTCCCGTCGACTCACCGGAAAACTCATTGTAAGAGAGATACAACAGTTTCAGGGCCGTTAAATTGGAGAGACTGGGAATGGGGTCGTACAGGTGGATTTGAAGGTCACCAAATTTCATGCTCCAGCATTATCCTTTCCATTTTGATTTAGCAACTCGACTATTTGGTTCACTAACACGCTTCTTACTGGACTTACCAGCAACTCGAAGCCAAACACCTCACAGAGTCACAGGCAACTTTTTTTTTTTTTATTGCTTTAGTTATGGGAGGAAATACATTTGTTGTGAAAAGGCTAAAAAGCAAGCCGTTTTCCTTTTGTTTGAACTGGGGTTTTGATGTCTTGAACTTAAAGGGTTGGTTCAGGATTTTTGTTTGAAGTGGCAAACTATGGCGTTGGGGGGATTTTCAAGGGCATTGAAGTGAATTCACTAGATTCATAAATTATTAATTAGTCCTATAGGCCTAATTATTAATTTATTGAAAGTATAAGGTTGAACATGGATTTTGGTATTTTAACTAGGATTGATTGGGATCTTTCCTTAATTCTTTTGCCTCGGATCTGGGAGAATCTTAATATATTATCATAGAGGATTCATATTCATAACTAATCATATGGATTAATATATTTAATATATTAATAAAGAACATTAAATTTATTTTAAAAAATAATATTTTTATTGCCAATTTTATTAAATATGATTTTTTTGGGAAAATTCCAAAAAAAATACATTGGAATGTAGGAAAGGATAAATCAGGGCTTCGAAGTCCCAAAATCCTAAGTCAATATAGTGTCAGTATGGTGGAGGAATATGGGATTATAAAATCTTGGTGAAAAAGCGCACCCCTTTAGCTCTCCCTCTCTCTTAGCTCGAAATAACCCCACCAATCTTTTAATTAACAATATCATATTTTACATTAACAACTTCACTTTTTTCTTTCAAGAATTGTATGTTAAAAACCAACACATGTTAGGGATAAGTTTGAAATTAACAAGTTATAGTTTTTTTTTTTGCCAATATTAACAAGTTATAGTTTAGTGTTTGAGAACAGGCCTACTTTCATAAAAAAAAAAAAATAGAGATGTGTGTTATTATTGACCCCTGAAACTCTTGAATTTCAAACTTATCCTTGGGATGAGTTGGCTTTTGAGATATAAAGTTGTGAAATAAAAAAGTCGAGTTGTTAATGTAAAATATAATGTTGTTAATATAAAGGCCGTTGTTGTTATTGTAAAACAAGAAAATAGAGTTGTTAATGTAAAATACGGTATTGTTAATAAAGAGAACGGTGTTGTCATTGTAAAAGAAGAAAGTAGAGTCGTCAATGTAGAATACAGTATTATTAATAAAAAGACAAATGTTGTTATTCCGAGCTGAGAGAGAAAGAGAGAGAGCTGAAGGGTGGGGTCGTCTTTTTGCTGAGATTTCATAATCCCATATTCCTTCACCGTATCGACACCATACTGACTTGGGATTTTACTAATTCAAAGCTATGATTTGTCCTTTTGAATATTCCAACGTATTTTTATGAATTTTTTCCATTTTTTCTTGACACTGGGCAAAGAAAAAGCTAGAGATTGAAGAGAACTTCAACTCATTTGCTAAATTCCTACTGTACTTCCTTATTTCCGATAACTAGGTAGCCTCCAAAACTTAAATTATATTTCAGCCCTGGCCCAGATTGTTAATCCTGAATCCAACTGATGGTTAAATGGATCAGTATGAATTAAATTTTAAAAAAATAGTGAACCGAGTTGTGGGGGGCTAACCCAAACTGCGTAGATAGCTGGTTCACCGATTTCCGGTTCAAATCAACCAATCTGATCTAGGTATAATAACTGCATTATATAATAACAAGTTTTGTTTCCAAAAATAACAATAACTTCATACTTACATTATTTACTTGAGGCATTTTGTGCTCATTACTATGATCAGCACTAAATGCAAAACCCATCATGTATAAATTAAAAATTTGTGTTTCCAATTTTGTATAGAATATTTTAAAAATTAACTAAATAAAAGTAAGTTATGAATTTACTGATTGAGATTTAGAATTAGCATACAGGGGCCCCTTAAAAAAAAAAGGGAAAATCCTATATAAAGTTACTTTAAATAGATAAATTCTAAATTAGGTTGTTAAACTCAAAAAATCCCTAATTAAGTTAGTGACCTAATTTAGGATTTTAAAATTTAAAAAAATTGACTTTATTGCATTCTCCTCTTCTCTATCCTCTTTTCTCTTTTAAAAGAGTTTTGTCGTACTGTAAGACTGTAACTTAGTTTTTATATAGGAAGGCAAAAAAGACTTAATTTTTAAATAAATGCCTGTATATATATATTAACATTAATATATAGTAAAATAAAATATGATTTGTCTAAATCAAAAGAATTTTCTGAAAGAATTATCACGAATAAATCAAGCCAAAGAATAAAAAGAAAAACATAACCCCAATATCAATTAAATAATTTTTATTTAAATATTGTCAATAATTTTTTTTTTGGGAGAACTACACTTAAACTTGTTTTGCTAATAAAATTAAAACCAAACTTCCTTAATCACACAATTCTCACGTGTCAAATGTGTGATATTTATTTTAGTTTTTTACGTTAATAAAAAAATTTTAATTAATGAAAATATTTGATAATTTTTGCCAATGAAAAATATTTGACATATAATATCACACAAGTAAGATTTATTTTATTAATATATTTTAATTTTCTTCTCATCCAAAAAAATTCAAGTCAAAAATAAAATTTTCTATTCTCAATTTTCAGCTAAAAATGATTTAATTGTTTTTGGGTCATGTTTTTCATTCTTTTGGCTTGAATTATTCTTGATGATCTTTCCAAAATAAAAAGAAAAACTTTGTTGTTATATATATACACTTATTGAAAAAATAAGTTAGAAAGCACTGAAACCCTTTTAAGATGAGAAAGGAGATAAGAGAGGATAATAAAGTTATTTAACCCATATTTTAAAATCCTAAATTAAATCGATAACTTAATTAGGGATTTATTAAATTTACCAACTTGATTTAAAATTTCTGTATTTCAAGCGGCTTTATATAAGATTTTCCCTAAAAAAAACCTCAACGTTGCAGACAGAGGAAACGGCAAACAAGAGTTGCAGCCTTGCAGGAAATACTCAAAATAGGAAATATCACGTGTCCTCTTCTTGTGCCTCAAACTGATTAGACGATATTACCCCTCCGCAGAAACCGCTGAGTTGCATTCTGCGCCGTCCGTCCCCACTTGTGACCCCACCCCGCATTCTTCGCGTCCCTTGTTCTGTTATTTGCCATTATACTCTCTCTGTGTAAGCCTTCCCAAAGGTTCTTTCAATTCGCATTCATGGCGGGTCACGATCGCGATCTCTCGCATATCTCTCGTAAGGACAAAGTTAGGTCCTCCTTTAATTGCTTGCCGCATTGCTGCTTTAACCACACCACGGCCGCCGCCAAGTCCAGGGCGTTTCGGAACTCGTCTCAGCTCTTCAAGATCAAGTGCAGCGACTTCATCTTGCAAATCGGCGAACGCCGCGGTCGCCGCCGCTCGGCCAGTTTCCATTACGATCCTCTCAGCTACGCCATGAATTTTGAAGACGATGCCGACGACAGGTATGTCGATAGCATAATAAGGCGTGATTTTGCAGCTAGGTCGTCGTCATCTACCAGGATTTCGTCGTTGTCGGATTCATCGAGGCCCAGGGGACTCGCCACATTCAATTGATCTAGAATGTGGTCGGAAAAATTAGCGTGAGGTTGGGGGGTGAGGCCGCCGGAGCTAGGCAAACGTGAAACTCTGCTTACGGCAGTATTGGAATAATTTTGTAATGCTTCTTTGTACATACACATAACATCAAACGGTTGCACGAGGCTTTGATGTAATTTAATGATATGTGGATCCACTCTGCTTTGCAGCATGAAGATGGGCCAGTTTTTGTTTTAAGCGTTTTTTTAGATCAATAGATGGTCAACTAAAAAAAAACATTTTGGGGCATGGGGTTGTTTTGATCGGCCCAGTTTTCCTGGTGCGGATATCTTGCTGTTACTGTCATTGTATATCTATTTGTATTAGATTAGACTTGAGTATTGTTAAACCTAATTAAAGATAATCCTTTTAATATGATTTTTGTAATTGATCATGTTTGAATCGTCATTCTTACTTTAAAGCTCGTTAAACTTTATTTATATTTCTTCAGACCCTTAATATAAGACATATTTACTTAATTTAAATAGACTGAGAAAATTAGTTAAGATAATACTATGACATTTTTTTAAAACACCTTAGTTATTTTTTTTAATTCTCTTAATATTTCTCGTATTATTATTAAGGGGTATCAACAAGGATAAATTAAGAAAAAAATGATAAATATATAAAATAAGTCTTACATACATTCAAGACCAATTAACTCTCCAATTGGGCTTTATGTTAAGAAATGGAGGAGTGCTTCAAACTTCAACATATATACTGGGTTAAGGTATAAAAATATTCATCAACCTATACCAGAAATGCACCCAACATCAAAAACACATATTGGGCACAAAAGTACCTACAAACATTCAAGATTAGAGCAAAAATAACAAGTCCATTAAAATGAGTTAATATCCGTTACTTTTTGGAGTGGGGCCCATGTTATTTTTCTAAAAGTGCCAAAATGCACTTGGCTCAAAAATGATAAAGGTGCAAAAATATATATAAATTTTTACTCAATGTGTGTCAAACATCATATATTTTTTAGAGGTGTAAAAACACCCATGAACATTCAAAATGGACATGAAAGTATTAAAATACTCTCAATTTATTAAAAAAAAAACTTATTTATCTACCCATTCAAACTCTTCTATTGTTATGAACATAACGTAAAATTTTATACACCAACTATAAATTAACAAGAAAATTACTATAATCTACCCACATACTCCTATTTATAAATAACTTCTAACATGTTTTATCATAACTAAGAAAAGTCTTAAACGTTGTTAATTTTATTTTTAAACTTAATAACTTTCTGATTTTATCCCTAATTAATATACAATCAACCCCAAATAATTGGATGTGATAATTTTTATTTCGATTTTTAAAAGGTTCTTTAGAAATTAATTTACAATTAACACACTTAAATTTTTCTATTTCATTTTTTATAAAATTTTTAAGAGTTAAATTTAAGGTGTAAAATATAAAACCATAAGAAAATAATCATGGAGGAACATGTCATTGTATGCCAAAAAGAATTAAAGTGGCCGGGATATAAAATTGACTTAATTAAAAAATGAATTAAATCATTACGATAAGCTAGATTCAAAATCTTTAGACCAAACAAAAGAGAAACAAAAAACTAGATGTAAGCTCCAAATTTGACTATAATACCCAGCAAATACATATGAATAATTTTCATAAAATATATTCATTGTGTGTGTGTGTGTGTTTTTTTTTTTTTACATGGGGGTATTTTGATACTTTCATGTCTATTTTAAATGTTTATGAGTATTTTCACCTTTTTGAAAAACATATAATGTTTGACGTACTTTGTGTAAGATTTTATGAGTATTTTTACACCTTTATTAATTTTGAGCTGAGGGCATTTTGATACTCTTATAAAAATAGAATGGGTCCTACTAACAGACGTTAGCGCATTTTATCTTCTAAATCTTACAAACACTTCTAAAAAATTAATCAGGCACTTACAGGAAAAGGAAAAAAAGAATCTCTCAATTGAATGAGAAAATCATGTGTTTGACCAAAGTCTTGCAATCAAGTCACCGCGTAGGATGAAACCACAGATTGTGGTATAGAATCAAGTTAGCGCGTTGCTTGCACTTGAGCCGCCCTATTCCGGCTCCTCGTCAGTAAAAATCTGCATCGGCCATTTGGGAGAGTTCATTGGTCAACAATTATATGCCCCATAATAATAATAATACGATAATAATATCATATTTATTTAGTGTGTGAGAGTCGTGTCCCAAGAAGACGCCAAGAGGAAGATAAGGTTGAATGTGGAAATTTCTTGTTCAACAATACGAGTCACGTACCCCACGTTAACTTCCACGAACATTCAAAACAAACCCTCTCTACGCATCTCCACAGATATTTCTTCCAAACCTTCCTCGTTTCGAATCCCTGCTCATCCTTGCAAATCCCCAAATAAAGGGTTTTTTTTTTTTGAAAAACACTCAATGCACTAAAAATTGATTAGGTTAAAAAATTAAATGTTAAAAAAAATTTCAAGATACTAATATTTAAAAAAAAACATTTTTGAATACAGGATTAATATAATTAATTTAAAATATTGGATGATAAAAATATTTAATGATGTAACATATAATTTAATTTAAATAAATAAAAATACATAAAAAAATATCCCCGAGTCAAAATTGGGGGTGAGCATGGCATACCGCATACGGACCCCCTCATTTCTCACACAATTCAACTTCCAACCTCCCCTTTCTTTTCATATTTATATTTCGGTTTTTAAATATAAAATCCAATAGATCATTTTTTTTTTAAAGAAATTAGGAAAGTTAAATAAATTACTTTAAAGTATTTATTTTTATCAATTTTATTTTAAATTAATTTATTTAATTTTATAAATTAATATATAATTTAATGATACACAATATATGTTATAATTAAATAATTTATTTAATTTCCATATTAAAAATAAACAAATGGGTGTTATAGCATGAGTATTTCCTTCGTGGCCATCTCATGAAGTCATGATTGCATCAGCAGAAAACGTGTTCCTTCTCTTTTATATAAACATTTACCATAATAATCAGTATAACCAGTCTCCCACAAAATTCATCAATTGAACATATGGCTTCTCTCGAAGGGCAGCCCCTCGTGCAACACCATGACGACGGCGTCGATGATCATCTCTGGGATCTCGACGACACGACCTCCAGCTGGTGCGGCGGATGCTTTCGGTGGAGGGGAAGCTCCGGCGGCGGAGGAGAGCGTGAATCATGGGTGGCTGAGAAGTTGAGGAAGGTGAAGGGATTCTCAGAGGTGGTGGCAGGTCCCAAGTGGAAGACATTCATAAGGAAGATAGGTGCGTATTTTAATGGCAAGAGATGCAACCAGAGGTTCCATTATGATCAACGTAGTTATGATCTTAACTTCAACCATAGTGACGATGATTTAGACTTGCCTCCTGGTTTCTCTTCCAGGTTCACTGTTCCTCGTCCCCAACCTCAATCCTCCTCTTGATCATCCCAATATGTTGCCGCTTCTCTCTCTCTCTCTCTCTCTCTGATTTTGATCATATTATTCATTCCTATTGTCTTGTCGTTTTTCTTTTAAATATACATTCATTCATTATTGTTAAATAATGTACAGACTTCAGCTTAACAAAGAAATGAGAGATTGTTATATTAGGTTTACACAGCAGGGATTAATACGAAAATATCTTGATAAAAGTCATTAATGCTCAGGAAATTAAACACGACGTACTTATTATTAAAAAAATCCTGTTTATCAAGTTAGTACTCGCTTCGGTCCTATTTATAAAAATTCAATAATTAAATTACACCGTTTTAAGAAATTGATTAAAATTAGTGAAAAATAAATAGTGTATTTGAAATAAACATTTTTTTCTTCAAGTATGCTCTTACTTATTATGAGATAACTAAGAGAGAGAAATAGAGTAAATATAGGTACCACCAACTTTTTAATTAATACAAATTATATAATTAATGAGGGCCAAAAATAAAATAAAAAACTTATTAAATGATTAGACAACTCTTGTTTGACTCTTATACAAAAGGACTATACTTACATCAAGTTCCTTACATCCATTACATCAAGTTCTCCAATCACATACAACCATGTGTTCTATTTTTTGCTTTTTGTTTTATAGTTAATTGATAATAATGCAAAAATATGACACATGGTCACATATAATTGGAGAACTTGACGAAATGGATATAAGGAACTTGACCTAAGTATTTTCCTATACAAAATATAGGAGGGAGTATAAATTACAAAATACTCCTTTTGGTTCTATTTATAAGCAACTTTCTCCTTGATTGGGTAAAAGAAACTGGTTATTAAAAGTAATAAATATGTCAAAAATGCCATATTTTTTTTCATATATGCCCCTATTTGTGAAAAGAGTATAGAAAAGAGAATGGATATAGGATATGAGAGAAAATGAGTACTCCCTCCGGTCCTATTTATAAGCAACTTTCTTTCTCATAGAACTGGTCCCTTTTATAAGCAACTTTCACTTTTTGTCTCAAAATATAAGCTTCTTTTTCTTATTTTGCCCTTATTAAATGTTCATTCTCTCTCATATCTTATACTCATTATCTCTCATACTTTTTATCTATTCTCACTCCTATACTCTTTTCATAAATAGAGGTATAAGTGAAAAAATATGGTATTTTTGACACACTTATTGCTTTTAACTACCGGTTTATTTTGCGCAATCAAAAGAAAATTTGCTTATAAATAAAACCGTAAGGAGTATTTAATAAAGGTAAATTAGAAAAAAGAAGCTTATATTTTTCAGAAAAAAAATAAAAATTGTTTATAAAATAGATTAACCATATAAGAGGAAAAATTATTTATAAATACAACAAGAGGAATACTGTTTAACAAGCGGCAAGGGTCACGTCCCGGCGGGAATATTTATTCATATTGGCAGTAGTTGAATTCAAAGCATTATTACAGGTATATTCTTATCTTAGTTATGATGCGTCTTAATTGATTTTCTCCTCTTTGAAAGAAAAGTCTTCAAGTATTTGGTGGGTTTTCGTGTTTCGTGGATTCCAGAAGTAGAAGAGGGAGACAAAAAAGGGTTCGCATTGATTTAATTTATCGAAATTTGAAGTCAAAGTTGGCTTTGTTTGAATGAAGAGATAGAACTTGGAAAGTTTCTGCAAATTGCATCATTTTTTATATGACTTCATATATATATATATATATATATATTCTTTTACTCTCAAACGACAACAAAGGCAACTTCTAAACAACTTCCTACTCTTAGATTCCTTCTCTTCCAAATCTGCCAGCTGACATGACTTACAAGTTAATTCTGATAATATGTTTGATTCCCAGAAACGAAAACAAATGAAAATATGATAATGACAATTACTTCTCATGCCCTTGCACAAGAATAAAATTGAAAATATATATATATATATATATATGCGTACGGTTAAATAAGAAGGGTTAATAACTCAATATCATTATTATTTAGTACTTATAGTATGATCAATTTTTTGTTTCAATTCCCATGATTTCATAAATTATTTATCCGAATTTCATGATTGGTCCCCATAATTTGATGGCTTTTAATTTTGATCTTTACAGTTATTAAACTCATACTAAATAATTATGAAATTATAAGAATTAAAATCAATGATTTGAAATTACAAGAGCTAAAATCAAAGTTTGATTAAACCATTGGAATCAATAATGACATTAACCCAAACAAGAAACATGTAAATTATAGTGCTTTCGACTTTGTAATATTGGTATTACAATGTTTTTAATAGCTCAATATATATATATATATATATAAACATTATTAATTTGAGTAACATTAGTGTGTGAGCAATATGGCAAAAAGTATTCGCTCTCCACACAAATTTTATAGGATTAAAGGATAATTTTATCTTAAAAATTTGTACTGAAGGGCAATTTTGCCTTGGAAGTATAAAAAAGGGAGTAATTTTGTCTTAATTGTTATTCCAGTTAATTTTAACCGTTAGTTGATCAAATAAGCTGAACTGACAGTCAACACGTCATCCACGTCATTTTTGTTAAAGTGTAAATTTATCCCAGAAGTCCATGTATTATCTATTTCATTTTTTTTAAAGTTAGATTTAAAATTTTTGAGACAAATTTACACTTTAACAAAAATAACATGAATAACATATTAATTGTCAGTTCAGCTTATTTAGTCAACCAACAATTAAAATTAACTAAAATAACCATCAAAACAAAATTGCTCTACTTTTAACACATTCAAAACAAAATTTCCCTCAATAAAAACTTTAGGAGAAAGTTACCCCTCAACGCAATTTTATACAATGGGTTACCTTCGCAGTTCACTAGCCATTAATTGGAATGAAATATAAATATATATATATATATATATATATTTCCTATTTTAAGAACTATCAACTCATTAACTGGACGGCTTAGCTTGACAAGAATATCATCGTCAATCACTTCTATATATGATCATTGAAACGCAGTGAAATAATTTTTTTTAGGAAAAAAAAATAAAAATTCATGTGTAAATATATAGTACAGTAAAAATATATAGGTATCAGCATGCTTGAGAGATCGATACCCCATGGAATGTAGTATAGAATGTGCAAGCTTCAACCATATACATATCAGGCATCGAGAAAGCAGCCTCATATACAGCAGTATATACTAAAGTTTCGTGTAAATACTAATAATTATATTCTTCAGTTAAATATTTCATCTTTCCAATTTCCATAATCATATCTCTATCTCCATGCATCATCGTCTCAGTTTCTTGCTAGCTGCTGATCACTGCTAAATCCCAATGGCACGTTTTGTCTGTTCAAGATATTCATATATATCCAGCTCATTCACATGAAGCTCTGGTTACTGGTTTCTCCTGCATTGCTACTATATAATCCAAATAACACAAACAACACACATATACATGATCATCGGTAATCAGCAAAACTAAACTTAATTAGACACAAGAATCTGATAATAGCTAGCAAACGTGCTTTGGGAGCCATATGAATAAATAGTAGCTAGTGATGACTGCTGGTGATTAAGTTTGGTTTAATTACCTCTTGCGCTTGCTTTTAGAGGAGGTAGATGATGAAGGATTTGTATGCCAATTCCTTTTCCTTTGATTAATAAACCAGTTATTTATTTGCTTTAGTTGCAACCCTGTTTCCTGCACCAACCTTGCCTTGTCTTCCTCCTACATATAACAAACAATCTGATCACCAAAAGCTCATTCATGTATGTGAAAATCAAAGATTCAAAGTGATATAAAGCTTACAGTAGGATAAGGCCATTTAGAATGAGATTGCCACCAAGATTTCAAGAGGGAGGTTGTGTCACCCGGCAGCTTCCCGGCACGTCTCTTTCTCAGAATCTCCTCTCTTATGTCCACAATCTTCTCCTTGTAACCCTAATTAACAAAAACAAAGCATGCATGTTAACAAAGAAAACATCGATCTCAGATGTATAATAGTACTATCAAGTTTCTGTATCAAATACACCAGTTTGGCTTGTTATTGTGTGTACATTAAAGTACCTGCTTTAGTTCATGCTTAAGTTCCTGTCTGACACGCTCCATCAAAGATCTTTCAGTTTCAGTGGGAACAAGAGGACCAAATCCAAGGGTGTCAGCAGCATCAAGGCCACCATCGTACATGTTAGCATTGCTCTCTACCTGCTCATCTTCATCGTCCGACATTGTGGCTCCTGTCCCTTCCCCTGGTGACACTCCTGTGTCATCGTATGTACGTACGCACATCTCACACTAATTAGGGTTTAATCTCCATAAAATTTATTAACACGTGGAGCACACATATGTAGAACTATATACACGTTCCAAAGTTCACTACAAGAAAATATTATAAAAACTTGTTAACTCTACTATCGTATTTAATGCCACTAATACATTCGTTCATCACGTACAGCATCTTTAATCATGTAAAGATTGAATCTTCACCGCCACATGTAATGCAAGAGCACGTGGGTAATAATATATAGTTTTTAAAGAAATTGGTGAGGTTTTTTCAATTTGTTAAAAAACAAGTTACACCATCAACTTGTTCTAAATTAAAATCTAACAAAATTGTATGTATATATATGAGGGGAAAGACATGCGTGGTAGGATAATTTTTATTTTCAATTGAACAAATTGAACATGGTTTGCAAGGAATAAATTGAGATTAATAAAAGAATCATATGATAATACTTATAATTTTTAAATTACTCAAACATACTATAGACAATATGATATCATTAAGGGTCTGTTTGGTATGAGGGATTTGGAGGGGAAGGGAGGGGAGGCAAAATTTTTATGAGTTGAATTTTAAAAGATTGAAGAAGTGGGGTAATAAAATCTTAATAAAGATAATATATAAAATAAAAGAGAGAAAAAATTAATTAAAAATTTTTAACCCCATTTCTATAATTTTTTTAAATTCAACTCAAATTTTTTTTCTTCCGCTCACTTTCCCTCCCCTTCCCTCGGATCAAACAAGCCCTAAAAGAGTTATATGTTATGCTGAAGCACAATGAGCCATGCTTTAAGTCTATATAAATATAGATACACATTGAGAACAACCTCATTCTCGGGGCATGATCCAACTCTACTTGAATTAGCTAGAATCTAACAATATGACTTTAAGCCTTGTTTGGATGGAGAGAAAATTAGGGAGAAAAATAATACTAAGAGAGAAAATTCTAAAAAATAATAATTTTTTTTTACCATTTTTAGAAATTTCCATTCTTAGTATTCACTTCTTCCTACTTTCCTCTCACTTTTCTTTCTATCCAAATATAATCTAAATATTAAGTGATTTGCAACTTAAAAGAAAAGGAAAAAGGGGTCATATTGGGATATTGATGAGAAATTACCAGTCAAGCTCTGAAGAGACTGCTCAAGCTCCCAGCAAGCCATGACAGCTTCCATGGCATGAACCCGGACATGTTGTTGAAGTTGTTCTTTGAAAGCACAAAGCAGCAGAACATAATGCGTCTGCTCAATAGAAGACAAACAACAAAAGCCTTTTTTAAAAAGGGGAAATTAGAAAATTAAAAATCAAAAAAAGGAAACAGGTTTCATCTTGAAATAGCAGTTAAGACAACTGGGAAACCCGAGGATTTCCGATCCCAATGCAGCAAACTTTAATAAATGCCCTAGCTCCTAGCAAACTCATGCGCGTCGCCCACAAAATACAACAGTAAAAAAAGAAACAACATGCCAAATCACTTTCCATCACCACCCTCCCACATTATTAATAACAATAATCAGAATTCAATCAGCTTTGTTACAAATGTTGCACGTTTTCTCAGTCTCTCTGATCAATGCCTGCAGGTAGAGAGAGTGAGTGAGAGATAGAGATGCTAAGTGCTATGTTTAGAATAGAGTTTTTTTGAAAAATAAGGGATTATTACATTAATCGAAATAAAAATTTTATCATATATTTATTTCATATACTGTAAATCATGATTTATAAGCAGTTATAAGTCAAAATACATCTATCCAAAACATTACAAGCATGTTTGTTTCAACTTAAAAAAACTTATAAGTTGCTTTTTACGTAAATCGAGACATAACTCCTCTCACATACTTACTTCGTATATCGTAAATCACTATTAAAAAGCAACTTATAAGCAATCGAATCGCTCAACCAAACATACCCTACTTTGTAACGTTAAGTTTCAAAATTTGAGAATTAGTTTTAACCCCAAAAAAAGAAAAAGTATGTAACTTTGTGTATTTTGATGAGAGGAGGCTAGCCAAGAATAGGTTGTTTAGGGTGAAGGGATAGATTCCCCTAATTGCCACTCACTGCAGGAGCAGGACAGATACTGTGAACAGTTGGTACAGAATACTCAAAGGTCCCATGCCCCCCTCATTATTGTCCTTTGGGCATGCCTCAATCAAACAAACGTACATTTTAGAGAGATAAACTCTCCTTTGAAAATTTTGTTAGAGAGAGAGAGAGAGAGAGAGAATGAGTGAGAGCTTCAACATGTTCATTAATGGTTATGGCATGTGATTCTTCATTTCAGAACTTATTCTTCAACAAAAGAAACTACTCAACTATCGGCAAAAACTATCGGCAAAAACAAGAACCATAAGAAGAAGAAAAGAACTGATGAGCCATCCAATAACTTGTGTCACGCTTATGACACACATTAACAGAAAGATTCTACAAACCACTCCTAAAGCTGTACATAATTTCATAGTTGGATATATCTGATTCAAATGTTCACTAACAACAAACCAAAATTTTAAGGGCAAGTAGCACTTTTGTGAGAAAATTAGGACAACAAGGAAGGTCTGGGATTAGGTGAATAAGAAAACAGGTAAAAGAAGCTTCATAAGAATCGTTATCTATATTCTTGATTGGATAAACCATGCTTCACAATGCATCGATTGCCCAAAAACCAAAAAAACAGTACGGATAAAAGAACAATAAGATGTCACACAAACATTCTTAATTTCTTCATCTCCAGGTCATGGATTAAGAAAACGAGGTAGCTAATGGAAAGGAAGAGGGATAGAGTGAGAGGGAGGGAGAGAGACGAACCATGAACTGGTCAAGCTCCTTCTCATCAACAACGCCATTACCTAGACCAGAGTATTTTTCAAGGACACGCTGTGACTGTTGAAGCTGGGCATCGATCCTAGGAAGCTGGTCCACCGGAGTGGCAATCCTTAAACATGACACATGAGCCGACAAGAGCTGGTCGTAAAGGGGATGTCCCAAAATGTCAGCTTTGTACTCTGCCAAATCCTCTGATTCACAATTTCCGCCGCCGCCGCCGCCCCCACGGCTCCGATCGCCGCCGCCGTCTCGATCGTTGCTCCTCTCCGATGACGGCATCATACTCCCCCGAACATCATCCGCCGACGACTCCGACGGCAAGTGGAGGAAATTCTGCTGACGGAGAGACGGCCCCCCACCGCTATTCACCAGCCACGTCGGAGCCGGGCCTCCCCCGGCGGCGGGGGAGGAGAACGGCATCATCCTCTGCATGTCCCTGTTTTGACTTAACTGTTGCTGCTCATCCGTAAAAGGCTGAAAAGCCAGTTCTTGAGGGAGGTGGTCGTGAAAAGCCATTTCGTATCAAGCTTTTTTTCCTCTGCCTTTGACTTCACACTCACATTTTGATGGGTTTTTCTTCCGTCAAGCAAAAAACAAACACAGAGAGACACACAATAGAAAAGCCAAGAACTTTTCTCTTGGCAAGAAGTAAAAAAGAAAGGGCTAGCGAAAGAAGGCGAAAAAAAGAAAAGTAGTCGTTGGTGGGTCGTCGGACCGGTGGAGAGACAAGTCACACAGAGAGGAAGAGGAGGAGGAGGAGAATGAAAGGAGAAAAAATCAATCTTTAAAAGAAAGAAGCAAGACGACGACTTCTGACACAAAAATCGAGGGGAGGCTAAAGGAGAGAATGATCCAACGGTGGGATTGATGATAACGTGGTGAGATTTGTGGTGCGAGCTTATTGGAGATTTTCTGCAAAATAAGACAAAGATTGATCAATGATGTGGGAAGCAGCTATGTGACATTAATCATTATAAAAATAATAATAATAATAATCTCTCTCTCTCTCTCTCTCTCTGTAATTAATCAAACCATTTTCCATCCATAGTGTGTTTTTACAGTGATGTGATCCTGCTCTTCTTCTACGCATTACTGTTCTGTTTTAGTGCATGAATCGTCAACGAGAATTAAGTAAGCAGATTGTTGATGTTGATTCAGTTTTTAATATGTGAAATTAGATTTATAGGGGTTGTGTCTAATGAATCTGATCTGATTGGAACAAAATTGGGAGATTATAGGTTGGTGGATCACAGGGATTGGCACAAGATTGAAATAAGGCTAAACCTTTCTGGGAAGGCGCCTTTTTATGCCTTTGAAGTGACATCTTACTTTTACAATTCCTCTTTTTTTTTTTTTTTATATCATTCACTTTCTCAATCCTCCAAAAAAAACAAAACAAAAATGCTTTAATGTCTATGGCTTATTTATTTATTTATATTATATTAGGGACGGACACTTGTTATACTCCTAGTCTGGTTGACCAAAAAAAAAACAAGATATACTACTAGTTTGAAACATTTCACTTGTTATATACTATATAAACCACATCATTGATGAATCTTTTGTATGAACTATGTGAATGATTAAGGTGAAGATATTTTAAACTAGTTTATGAGCATAAAATCTGATGATCTATATCACAGTTGTTAAAATAAATGACAATAAATAAAGTAATAGTGATAATTAGGGCGGTGTATTTTGAAAGACAGAATTGTGAAAAATTTAGTGCTTGTATCGAGTTGTTTGTCATACAAACTGTTTTTCCATTTCGTAAATTAAACTTGCCCCTCTGAGGTTGGGTTTATCCAATCCAATTGATAATATAAAAAAATGATCAATCAATGAAAGGCCTGCATTATACGGTTTTTTTTTTTTCATGCTTAAATATCTCTCGACAATCTTTTTTATAAATAAAAAAATAGTCAGCATCTTCAATCATTTTCTATTCCCGAATATTGACTTTATTGGTGAAGCCCATGGTAAGAAGTAAGAACCTTCTCTTCTCTCTGTGAAAAAACCCCCTCTTTTTTGTACCAAAATAAACCTCTTTAATGATAGCTAAAGCAAGTCAAATCATTAATCTTTTTAATATTATTTTGAATAAATATCCTCTTATTATTATTATTATTATTTACAATTTACAATAAAATCATTTTATTAAGTAGTATTATTTTTAAATAAAATATGAATTGGTGACAAATTTTGTTAGTTTAATTATATTAATAATTTAAAAAATTAAGTAGATGTGTGTGATAAACATATAATTAAAAATGATGATTATATTGACAGGAAGGATGGGGAATAGACAATGGAGTGTAGTGGGGGGGGGGGAAAGGGACCCAAGAACCCAGAGGAGACACGTGGCGGGAGGAGATTTCATGGACCACAGACACAAACGTAGTACCTATCACAAGGGAGAGCTGGATCTGGGAGTGCGAACCCTACGTGAGCCTGAGTCTTGTTCGTACACCTCAGCCACCCTCCTTCCCCTCTCTTTACTTTTTTTTTTACGGTTTAATATCATTTCCGTCATTCTTTTGTTTTTTTTTGCCGGTATCATTTATGTCATTCAAGTCTATATCCTTGTCATTTTAGTATGAGCCCCTTAAATTTCAAGTTATAAGTTTTTTATCCCTCTAAAAGTAAAACAATTCATATTTTTATTAAGTTGTGAGTAACGTTCTAAAATTTGAACTGGTCACTAAACCGGTCAGGGTGTTGGGTCAAAGTCTCAAAGGTTAGTGGGTCATATCAGAGTCAAACCGGGTTTAGATCAGTGAGGTATAAAAAATTAAAAAATAATTTCAACCAATAGAGAAATACTTGCAGTAAGAATCCCGAACCAAATGGCAATGACAGAAAGTAAAACTAAGGATATCTATTAATCAACTACTATATTATAGTAAGGGAAACAACTAAAATTTGTCAGGTGCTGAGGGAGAGGGCTTAAGACGGAGGTGCAGAGAAGAGAAGACAGAGTGAGGTGCTGAGAGTGAGAAGTGAGAATTGAATTGAGAAAGCGAAGACCTCAGTTTAGCCATTCAGGTTTTTTTTTTAAATAAAAACATCGCTTGGTTCAGCATTCAGAAAAAAAAAAAGTCACCGGGTCTGACACTCTAACCCGGCCGAGTTAACCCGGGTTGACCCGGTGACTTCAATTCAGTGAAAAACCGGACCGGGTTTCCAGTCGGTCTGTCGGTTTCCAGTCCGAGTTTGCAAACCATAATTGTGAGTTATGTTTGAATCAAAATAAAATTTGAGGAATCAAGATTTATGACGTAAAATTTAAGTATCCAAAATTAAAATGAGGTCAAATTTTGAGATCAAGGATTGTGTTAATCCTTTTTTATTAATATAAACAACTAGCTAGTTCAGCTCATGAAAATATATGCCTACTCTAGGAAATTTTGTTATCTTTAAATAATTATTGTAGCCACATAACCAAAATTTTCACTGATTAAGTTATAATGATCCACGACTCTTGAATCTAAATGTGTGATAGTCTCTCTCGTTATTTTATATTTAGCTTGAGTTAAATTTTGGGTCATTTTTATCTTCATAGCATTTTCTTCTTTGAATCAACAACTTAAAATATTTTTGTGACTCAAAATTGACTTTAAAGCATTTTCATGTGAGAATATTATATTTCATGACTCAAATTTTTTAAATTCTATAATAAACAAGCATATAACATAAGCTAATATTGAAAAGGTAAATTGTTAAACTTAATATTTTATTTGAATAAAAAGAAAAGAATGCAAAAAATTTGTTAGATAATATCAAAATAAAATAATAAAAGTGAAAAAAATTAAAGAGAAAAGTTGAACAAATAAATTAGCACGGTGCTTTTTTTTTTTTTGGTCGAAACACGGTGCTTATTTTTCCTCAAAAAGTACTTAAAAGACAAAATTATGTTCAGTGTTATTGAAAAAAAATATTTCAAGAATAAAATAATTTTAAAATTTATTTTAAGATACTAAATCCTATAAAAAAAATTATTTTATGAATACAACTTAGCCATGTTCTCCATCCGATTATTTTAATATATAAGATATATTTACATAATTTTATTAGACTAATATAGTTAGTTAAGTTTATTCATAAGATATTTATTTTATAAAATATCTTAGTTATTTTCCTTAATCCTCTCCTCATTTATTATTACTGAGAGAGTATCAATAAGGATAAATTAAAACAAAATTGATAAATGTGAAAACTATATCTTATATTTAAAATTAAGATCAACTCCTCATATATAACTTATATTAAATACAGATAGTACTCCATCCGGTTCTAATTATAAGAAAAAATTCTAATTATAAGATAAATTTGACTTTTTTTGGAGAACTTAAGGAAGTTAATTAACTTACTTTAAATTATTTATATTTATATTTTTTTTCTTCAAACTAATTATTTTAACTAATAAATTAATATATAATCTAATTATGCATAACATATAATATGATTAAGTAACTTATTTAGACTTCTTAATCTTTCCAAAAAAATTAATTTTATCTTATATTTAAGATCGGGGTAGTATATAAATAATAAATAGAATTAATAAATGGTTTTGCCGCTGGCGCCAAGGTGGCCTCAGCCTGAGCACACACAATCCCCGCCTTGGACCCATCTTCCTGGTCCCCCCAGCCTACCTCCATACCTTTTGTCTATTAACAACAAGAAAAAACAAGGAACTTGGCCTAAAAACCAAAACGATAAATATACTGTAAATAGACTGTGTGCAATAAAAAAAAATAATCTTTTGATCTTATAATTCTAGTTCGGTTGAACCAGCTCCTAAACTTTAACTCAATGCAGTCTAGTTCTTATAATTTTGATTCAGTTTTTTTTTTAAATTGTACTTCAATACAACTCATTTTTTTTATAATTTTAACTGTTTAAAATTTTAGCATCTAAATTTCATGAAATATATAATTTTATTGTATAATATAAGAACTAACCGTTTAAATAATTAAATAAAAAATTGAATTATTTTGAGTTAAAATTCAAACATTAAATTACAACTAAATCAATAATTATAAAAATTAACTTGTACCAACTGAATCAAAACTAAAACTATGACTACAAAAATATTATCTTTTCCAAATTGTATTCACAAAGGTTTAAAAAAAATCATTGACAGACTGTGCACAAGTCGTGGGGACCACTGAGTTGGGGGTGAGCCTTCTTCATTTCAAAGCTGGCCCCCCGCCCCCACGAAAGTTAAATTTATTTCTCCAATATTATCCAATTACTCTAATATATAAATTAAGGGTTAATATGTAAAAATACATATGTGATTATTTTAAAAATGTACTCAATACCAAATATTTTTTTGAGGGAGAAAAGTAACTAAGAACTTTCAAAATTGGCGCAGAAGTCACAATTTCCATTAATGTCTGAAAACCTCCGTTACTTTTCCTTAACTGTGATAGCTGGAGCCCACGTGTAATTTATTTATTCTTTGACTAAAGTAGACGTGGGAGTTGGGGGTGGAAGACTCGTTGAAACCCGATAGCTGCCTAGTAGCATCATCAAAGAAAATGCTTGGATCGTGGAATATGAAGTTGTCTTCTGTACAAGAAGACTTGAAATGCAATCGAAATTGGATGCCATTGCCGAAGGTCAAAATCTAGATTTCTCTCAGCTCAATTAAAAAAAATCTCTCAAAGAGGACGAAGCTTTCCAAATGCAAAATATTTGAATCTTTTACAGACAATAAATGAAGATATAGATATCTCCAATGAGAGATCAAAGATAGGAAATGAAAATCAATGGAATTAAGAGGAAGAAGAAGAAGACTGAGGAGTGGAGAACAAAGTAGAATCAGAATCGACAGACCTTATATTTGCCTCGTTGGATTGATCCTCCCAGTTTCAAATGGAAAGGAAGGAAAAGGAAAATGAGGTTAATCATCGAGACCCACACCACAATAATTCAAGAACCTTTCTTTCTCATCCAATCGCTTCTCCCCAGGCATGATATCAGAGCCCGTGACTTCCACAAATAAGACAATTACCACCACCATCAGACCTTCTCCGACATGACGAAGGCCATTGCAGATACTTAAACCTTGATGGCTCACCTGCAGAGTTCAAATGCTTAATGGTGGTGTAAATATATTTTATCACCCGTAAAGTTCAGATGCATAGTGGTGGTGTAAATATATTTTATATTTATCTTTATTACTTTTTTAAGAATATATTATACACATGGGCTCTAGCCGTTACATTTGAGGAAAAGTAACAGAGGTTTCCTGACATTAACGGAAACTGTAACTTTTGTACCAATTCTGAAAGTTCCTAGTTATTTTTGCTTCTTAAAAAAAATATTTGGTGTTGGGTGTACTTTTGAAATAATTATATGTGTATTTTTGCGCCTTAATCCTAAAATTAAATATATAGTTTATATGTATAGGATCATATTTTGGAGCCTAGGCATTATATTTGACGAATATTTTTTAAAATGTTTTTGATTGATTCCCAATACAATCTGAGGAGATTTGGACCTCCACATCATAAGCATTGCCTTATTAATTTTCTTTTGTTAGCTGAACTAATCTTGGTTGGGAGAGGGGTGTCTCCATTGATGTCCCTCTCCATTTACTCTCCATTGAATGTATCTACCATTAGATTAACTTTCAATGGTTGAGATTTACCATGATATATTTTTATTATAATGTTATTCTTTATATATTATTAAATCTGAACCATTGAAAATTGATCTAATGGTAGATATACTCAATGGAGAGTAAATGGAGAGAAAATCAATGGAGACACCCATCTCCCATCTTGGTTGTAGCCTGCTATTTTTTTTCTTTTATGTCGAAAGTCCAGCCATACAAATTACATCCTGATACGCAATAATTTGAAGGGATTTTAATTTTATTTGATATTGTATCAGGTTGGTATATCTCTTAGTCGGATTTGAACGCAATGCCACGTAATCTCGACCAAATGATACAAATTTATGATTTTTTTTGGGGTCAAATGCCTAAAAGTCACCATCCACATATTAAAAATTTAAAATACCTCAAATTGGTTTTTTTAATGAATATACTCCTTTCGGTCTTAAATATAAGAGGTTGTTGACTTATTTTAAAGAGATCAAGTAAATTAAATAAGTTATTTAATCATATTATATACGGTGTATTATTAAATTATATATCATTTAATATGTTATTTAATTATATATATGTATTTTATATTTAGGACAAGTGGGAGTAGTATTTTTATACGCTAACAGAAAGAATGAAATAAATAAATTACCCACATGACAATTCAAAGATGTAAAACGGTGCGTTCTGATGGTGATTTGGGCCTTGCCCAGTCAATTTCGGTCAATCAATAAATGTTGGGCTCCGTCCAAGATATGTCTGTGTTTATTGGTTGCTATCGAACAAACAAAATTAGTCATCTTGATCTTGACATTATAATTTTCTTTCTTTATCAAAAAAAGAAAAGAAAATAAAATAAAAGCGAATGAATAAATCTAACAGTAAAGACAAATATGAATAGCGATCCAAGTCACGAGATCATATCTGAATTTTAACTTTTAAGTTTTTATTTGGAGGCCAGCTCATCAATGGTTTAGCTTAATTGTTATTTGTCAATATTTCGCTTTCCTATAAAATTCAATACCCAGTAGCAAATATTATTTAGTATTGTAAGAGTCAGTGAGGGTAATAGATTTTATCTTAAATATAAGACATCCATTTATTTTACACTACTACAAATTTAGACATTTATAATGTTTAATAAATAACACTTTCAGCTAATAGACGTTATGTGTAATATCGCAATTTTCGATTAAGGGTTAATGACTTCAAAGGTGGATGTAATTATTTATAAATAAACACTTTTGGAGTATGCCATATGAATTGAGATTCGAATGTGTTATGAACCGTGCCGAAACCCTGTATGCAAGTTCAATTGTGAATTAACATCTAAATTGAATTAAAATAGAGGGAGGGCACATAATGTGGTGTGATGAAATGATATGATGTGTTTGGTGGTGATTCAGTAAGAATTACCGTAATCAGGGGCAAAACGGAAAGTTACCGACCAATTGATCAGTTACTGAAAAGGAAGTTCCTTGGTAACTCAAAGATCAATGGTTGTGATTGCCTGTGATGAGATTATGAGGGTGGAATCATGTGTGAATGGGCTTATGTGAGCTCATGAGGATGAAACAAGATTGTGACAAGTGGCAACATGTGAGCCCTTGATCTTGGGTCAATGTTTCAACTCTTCCCTCTTCCCTCTCTTCCTTTAAGGTTGGCTAAGGGAGTATTAGGGGCCAAAAATCTAATCTCTTTCTCTCTCATTTTAGCAGCCATGGACACCCAACAAAGAAGAGGAAAGAGAAAGTTAGAGATGAGTTTTTGGTTGGTTTGTTGTCATCTAATGCCTAAACACCCTTCTTGTAACCCCCTTCGATAATCAGGCCGGGATTAGCGTTTAAGCACATATAATTATCGAATAAGAAATCCGGGACAATTAAAAACTTTTTAAAACACCTGTACAAATGGATCTCCATTCATTTCATTCATTAAAACAAATGGCCTGTTTGGTCTGTTACATATACAATATCAGAGTAAGCACAATTCCCGACGTTCACCCGGGATAATAACATTAATCCAAAGATTTATACAGGGCATCATTGCCCATCTCAGTATCTATACCGGGGATTACACAAAACTAAACCACTACAATTCTATTCAATAAGTATATATTTATCCAAAATGATAACCAGTTCAATATAAAACCAAAATATATAGCTAAGATTACCGCTGGCAGTCCTAATCGTCTTTTGCCACTTGCTTGCTTTTCGATCCACTTGCCCTGTCTAAAAATGTTATTTGGAAAGAATGAGATTCTAGAGAATCCCAGTAGCAACAGTTTATTTATATGATGCATATATACAAAGCAAGTCACATATATCACAATGCAGCAATCAATATTCGAGACCAGGCTTTCGCCACGTTCCCTTCACTTTATACGAGGTCGGGCTTACGCCACGCCCCATCATTTTATCAATATTCGAGTCCGGGCTTTCGCCACGTCCCCTTCACTTTCACTGTAATCGAGTCCGGGCTTTCGCCACGTCCCCTTCACTTTCACTACAATCGATGACTAATGCAAACAAGCAATGCAATACATATGATATAGGATAAAGTGTCACTACCTTTGTCTTTCCTTCCTTGAGCAGGCACAGGCCTTCTATGCTCCGGGCAGATATCAAATCCTAAAGTCATAATTAAGGACGAAGCATTATTCTCTATTCCAATACTCAATTAACTCTTGAACACTTAGATTTGGTTATCAATAATGACCCTTAAGAAGCCACAAATGCCTCTAATAAAACCCCTAAAAGGTTGGGAAACAATAGGGTGAAGATCTCTTTTCAAAAACTTAAAGTGCTGGAACACAGGGGTTGGCCGCGGCCAGCCCTTCCTTGGGCCGCGGCCAAAATATGGTCAGAAGACCGTGGGCCGCGGCCAGCCACCCATGGGCCGCGGCCAGAATCAGGCCAGAAAGGTTTGGGCCGCGGCCAAGAAATTTTCTGACTCTTGGCTGAACTTCGAAAAATCATATCTAATTGAAGAAAAATCGAAACGGAGTGATTCCAAAGCCAAATGAAAGGTATTTAAGTCATATTTCAAGGAAAAATATGGCTCATAACTTCAAATCATCACAAAAATACAGAATCACCCAAAACCCAACATTACTCCAAAACAGAGTTTTGTTTTTGTACCAAACTTTGGACAACCATAACTCCCAGACTACTAAACAAAATGACACAAAATATATGTTCATTTTGAATCTTGGGATGTGATATTTAAGACTGGAAAGTTTCACAATTTTTTGAAATCATTTGGTCATTCAAAACGTTCACACAAATAAACTGCCTAGACAGAGTTCACATTGACAGCATTTTCCAACTTTTCTACCAAAGTGTTCAATGACTCCAAAATCATTAACCAAACATATTCCCATACAATTTTCCACAAGGAACACAATGGTAACCTTAAAATGACCAAATTCACAATCTAACCAACAACCACAATCTATATATCAAAACGGAGTTAACACTCACCTCTTTCACTTTGCCAAAGAGATTTCTTGATTCTTCAACTTTCACAATCTCTTGAGGTCACAAACTAATGCCAATGAACACATTACAACCATCAAAATGAAGCTCTTCATTCAAGGATCAATATTAAAGAAGGAAGTTTGAGCAATAGAAGCCATTTTCCTTACCTATTGCAAGCTCTTCCCCCCTTATTTCTGCAACAATGGCGAGAGAGAGAAGGAGAGAGAGGACGAGAGAGAGAGATGGAGGTGGAGTGAAGAAAGTGAGAAAATGATTATACTCCCTCCATTTCAGTTTTCCAGCGCATAAGAGGGAAGAGAGGAGAGAGAAATGCATTCTTTAATCTCATTTGACTTTTCTTTATCTTCCTCTCACACCCACTTTGCCACATGCCATTTTCCTATTAGCTCTCACACACTTAGTCACCAATTAATCTCTCTAATCCTTCCATTAGCCATTTGATCACACTTCTCATTTTCCCTTAGTTAGTAATTAATTTCCCCATTAATTACCAACTTATGCCAATAATTCCATTCTTTCAATTTTCCAACAATTATGACATATTAAATAATATTGTCACCAATATACATTAATTCAACTTTAATCCACTCTAAATCACAATTACCTTCTCAAAAATCCTCATTAGCCCTTAATCAAAAATTGGGGCGTTACACTTCTCTAATGTTGTTCATAGTGATAAGAGAAGGTGTTTGAGAACTTAAGGAATCTTGAAGTTGGATGAATCAAAGAATTGGCCTTGGGAAGAGGAAGAGGTGAGTGATAGCTTCTCTTTGATCTAAGTTTTGTGGTTATTAGATGAGTTTTGAGAATTGTGATTTTGGAAATGGAAGAATTGGTTTATGTGTTGTTGTCACAATGGTGTCATATTGTGTTTTGATGCCATTGGAATTGGTTATGAATTGGAGATGGAAAGTTGTGCAATATTGAGGTTTATGTTGTGAAATTGTGTTGACATGTTAGGGCCATTGTGTAGCATGTCAATGTGAGTTGAATTTGGTTGATTTAGTGTTTCCAATAGATTACTTGTGAAATTTTGAGTGGGAATGATGTTTGATGTGAAAATGGGAACAATTAGAAGCAATTGTGAAAATTTGGAAAATATGTGAAATCTGGAAATTTGGCTAAGTCTGAAATGTTGCAAGTGACAACTTTACATGGTATTTTGACATAGCAAATGATATTAAATTGATGTGAAACTTTCCAGATTTGTAGTTCACATTGCAAGCTTTCCATTGATATAAAGTTTTGGTCATTATGAGTTATATGGACCAAGTTATGGTCATTGGAAAATGGGCCAGGGGATAGGTCTGTGGTTGACAGTGGCCCAATTGGCTGGCTGCAACCCAAAGCTTTCTGAGCTGCTTCTGGCCATGACCCAAGAGGGGCTGACCGCGGCCTATGATTTTTTGACCATCTGTTGGCCGCGGCCCTAGGTGGGGCTGGCCGCGACTAACCTTTGAAAAATGATGTTTTGAGGTTTTGAAGGATGGTCTTTGGTTAAGTTTCTCCTAACCCTTCAGGCATGTGTTTAGGCTTTGAGTAGTCACCTAAAGGTTGTAAATGATAATCAACTTTAAGTGTTTGAAAGTTGAGAGATTGGAAAAGGGAATAACCCTATGTCCTTGATTTGAATGTCAGGATTTGGTATTTGCCCTTATCGTTATCTATTTGTGCCGGAGCACATGTGGAAAGAATAAGGTAGTGACTCTTCCCTTATAATATGTGTAAATGCAGTGTATTTATGTGCTATCATTGTTTTGTGATGTTGCGGATGCTGTGAAGCTTGTGTATTTGCATGTCTTTCACCTGCGGCCGCATGGGGGGTTCCCATGGCAGCGGACCGTCCAGCTGAGCAGTAGTTTACGGGGGATTGACTATGTGAGCCGAAAGGCTATTTATGCTGCCGTGATGCATGATGATATGCTTGCATGCTATATGATTATGTGTGGTATGAGTGATTTGTTACTATTAGGATTCTATTGAATCTCATTCTTTCTATTGACTAACCTTTCAGACGGGGCAAACTGTTTGAGAAAGAAGCAAGTAACTAAGGACGGGTTAAGCTCCTGGTTATGAGTAATAATTAGTAGTTGGTTATCATAGATTGAGAGTATTGTATAATTTGTATTCGTCTTTGGATTTGGGATGTATATTTGTATATGTATTTGAGACGATTTTGTGTAATCCTTGTATGGAAGTTGTAATGGGCGTAAACGCCCTGTAAAGCTTAAGTTAATGAATGGAAATTGGGGTTGGCCAGGAATTTTATTGCGCGCTCTGATATATATATATATATATATATATGAATGTGATTGAACTGTGTAGAGTAATTATATTCAAAATGTGAATACGAGACCAGGATATTTGGATTTCTAAAAGTATTTGTGAAAACCCTATCGTGTAGATAGGTTTGAAAGTGAGTTTTACTATTCGTTGATCTCTATTTCATTTTAATCACGTATTTCAGATAATAATTACGAAGGGGGTTACATCATGTATGTCGAGGCAAAGGTCATGCAAGGATATATATAATACTTAAAAGTAATAGTTAATTATGCGTATTGTCATGTATTACAAGACGGAATTTGTGAAATCATAAGAATAACATTTGTAGTTAATAACCGTTATTTATTCACTACCAAAAGACATATATGCCATTGGCAACCTCGCTTTAAGGGTTTCAGGAGCGTTTTCGTAATCATGTCTTTTCGGGCTTTTCCAAAAAAGTGTTCAACTATAACCCCACCTAATTTTCCCTCATGAACACAATGAAATCATCAAATTATTGAAAATCCAACCCTAAACCCAATTTCTGCCCCTGGCCGAATTGCATGATTCTTCGAAAAAAATTGGGGTTTTTTATTCTAACTCTTCAAAAGTTTTCCTTTATACTTTTAATCACTTTATCAACTACTCCCTCCGGTCCTAATTATAGGACAACATTTAAAAGTTGATCCTGATCCTGATTATATTACAAAGTTTTAATTTTTATCAATTTCTTCCCAAAATACCCCCCATTGATACTTTTTCAATAATAATGAAACACAATAGTAATTTTATAATACACCTATATATTCTATAAAGTGAGTAATACTTACAACTCATTAATATCACATACACCTCAATTCTACTGTTTCTTTTATTTTATAAGAATAAAGGGTAAGAAAATTAATTTAACACTATCAATGTCATCATCTCTATTTTTAAAAATTATAACTTTCCTTTTCTTTAATTCCACTTGAACCAAACCGGCATAACTCTATTTTAATGATAGGTATCAAAAACTTGGCCCTCATCTGGGAACTTTTTTTTTATAGTCAGTGAATAAGTATTTTAAACATTTGAAAATTAAAATATATACGTGGGAAGGCGCTACACCCTTAATTTCTCCGGTCAATGTTACCGTAAACAAAAACTAGCTAGTAGTAATATACTCACAGGAATATGGTAGACTCATGTAACATTCTTAAATCACCCTTATTAAATAAGGGTATTTTAGGAAAATAAATAAGATTAACTAATTTAACTACCATTCTTAATTTCTCCAAGGTTAGATAAATATGTCCTATAATTAGGACCGGAGGGAGTATTTCATTAGGTTACAACTACCATTTACTCTAAATTTTGGCAACATAACCCTTAGGCCATTGCATTTCCAAACTTTAAAGCCAAAGATAATCCAGTGAAATTTCACCTGTTAAATTATTCTTAGTAGCTGGAACAATCAAAGATTGAAGTTTCGAAAGTTACCTTAAACTCTCTCTGGCTTTTCCTAGTGTGGCCGAAACCTAGTTCTTCCAACAAGAGAGTTTGAGCTTCAAACACCTTGATCCTTGTAAAAGAGAAGCTTAGGAGTAGAGTTATACACGTTAGGTAAGAATTTACCGAAGAAATCAACCTACTGTATAAAATCTCTTCCTCCTTCTCTCTCTAAAAAAAATCTGCAACTCTCCTCTCTCTTTTAGAGCTGTTTCATGTCAGTTTATGAAGAAGAAGAAGGAAAGAAATGTTTTTGTAATATATCCCAACTTTTACTTAAAATTATCTAATTTCCAAAATTCCAAAAATCACACTTTATGTACATATATTGTATATCATAAGCCCAATAAATATGCCACTCATATTTTTCCTCCTTGGCCCATCCAAAACACGTTCTAGGGTCCTTCAATCATCCCAAAATAAGCTGATCACAATTTATCCATAATTACAATGTTGCCCTCACATTTTTATTTAATTTTAGAATTTTTGATAGATTTTTTGTCCAGACTTTGAAAAAACATAATTAAATTTGTAGACATCGAATTGAAATAATTCCAAATTTTATAGAATCTTTATTGAGTCTAGTTGTAAGGAAAAATATAGAATTTTGTCAATTGGAAGCACAAAATTCCCAGAATTTTAGTTTTTGGAAGTTGTTCCATAAACTTTCCAGCTTTTCTGGGCTAACTTCAAAAAGTCATAACTTTTTGTATATAATTTTAAATGATTCATATGACTTATCAATTTTAAGTTTATGATGTCTACTTTCACCTTGTAAAATCTCATCATTTGATCATACAAAATCATATGACAAGCGTACTACCTCACAGGCGATTTCATTAAAACACCGTTCACTTTTCAATTTCAAATATTAAATTCCTATGGCTATGAATATTCACCATTTTATTCTCTTTAATATCTTAAAGATATAAGAAATATTAGGAAATAGATTTAGAACACCCGTTAAACTAGGGCTTAGCAATCTACTTAATTTAGGCTTATTCTCAATCCTCCAATTCCCAAATTCGAGATATTACATTATATTGTCACGCTCTTATTTTAATTTCACCTTTACCAGAGTATTCGCAGAAGATGATATGTGATTCGGTGGGCAACACAGGAATAGAATTAATATACTGATAATATGTGCATGATTATAGAAAATCCTCATAAGAGTTTGTACATGATACTTATAATTAAGGTAGCCGCACATGGCTACTAAGGTGTCTGAACCCATCCTAGTGAAATGGAGGCTTCTTCTTGTCTTTGCTCCACCACTGCAATCCTCTGTCGTGCAGTTCTCTTCTCTTATTTCCGCGTACCTTTTGTATTCGCCTGTCTAAATTGTTGGTGGGGGAGGGTGCGATTTGAGAGAATCTCAGTACGAAAACAGTACCAATATGCATGCAGAATAAGTATTTAATGCATGACATGCTTGTATTACATAAACTCATACTAACATAATGATATATCTGTGTGCTCAATGTTTCAAAAAAAAATACTCCCTCCGGTCCTAATTATAAGACAACATTTGAGAGTTGAACTTGATTCTAATTATAGGACAAAATTCTAATTTTTGTCAATTTCATCCCAAAATACCCCCTATTGATACCTTCTCAATAATAATTTAATAAGAGTAGATCGGAAGTTGTCGAGGGAGATTGATGACGTCGGATTGTGTGAGAGCTTATAGAAGTCATGTGTGAGGCATGAGAGGTACAAGAAAAAATAGAGAATGAACTTAATTGGATGCCATTTTAAATTTTAAATAAGGGTATTTTAGGAAAATAAATATGATTAACTAATTTAACTACTATCCTTAATTTCTCCAAAGTTAGGTAACTATATCCTATAATTATGACTGGGGGGAGTATTTGTGGCCATAGCATAAATTAAAACAGAGTTTCAATCAATCATATATGTTTCACATAATCAAGCAAAACAATAACATACATTAATACACTAACACAAATATCAAATACATGCAGGAGAGGTCAGTTGACTCAATTCCCTACCTTAAACCTTTTCCACCTCAAACCGTGTGCCTCAATTTGCGTGCCAACAATTCGGGCTCTAAACTCGATCTTACAATTCTAAATGTACCATTTAAACACTTTCATAGTGTTTCTCGTGGTTATATAAGCCTATTATGAAAATTTACTAAAATGCCCACGGGGACTCGACCCGGCCCCACCTTACCCGTCCCGGCTGTACTTTTCCTAAAATTCTAACCTGAGCTATCCTGACATATTTCCACCCAAGGAATTTATTTCCGGACTCAGAATTATCAAATTCACTACCAAAAGACAAAAATTGCCCTTGACAACCCCACTTTAAGGGTTTCAGAGGCGTTTTCGTAATAATTCTTTTTCGGGCTTTTCCGGAAAAGTGACCAACTATAACGCCGCCTAATTTTCCCTCCTGAACTCAATGGAATCATCAAATCATTGAAAATCCTACTCTAACCCCATTTTCTAGAACTAACCAAATTCTAAAAAACTCCGAGGAAAATTGTGGTTTTTCGATTCCAACTCCACAGACATGTTCTTTACTACTTCTAACCACTTTATTAACCATTTAATTGAGTTATAACTACCATTTGAACCAAATTTGGGCAGCATAACCCCTAGGCATATCCATTTCTAAAATTTAAAACCAAGGACAATTTGGTAAAACTTCACCAATTATATTGTCCATAACAGCCAGAATAGTCAATATACAAGAATTGGAAGTTAGCTCAAGCTCCCTCTGACTTTTCTCAAAAGTGGCTGAATCCTAACCTTTTTTCACAATAGAAATTGAGCTTCCCAAACCTTAAATACATAGAAGACTAGCTTAGGAGCGGAGTTATAAACATTAGGTAAGGATTTACTGAAGAAATCAACTTACAGTACAAAATCTTTTCACTTTCTCTCTCTAGAAAAATATGCTCTTTCTCTCTCTATTTTAGGGTTGTTTCACTTTGAAATGAGCTAGGAGGAAGAAGATGATATATTTTATAATATATCTAATGTTATTTTATTTATTTGCTTTATTTTTGGATTTCAGAAATTCTGGCAGATTTTTTGTCCTAACTTTAAAAAATCATAACTAATTTTGAAAAAATCGAATTGAAGTGATTTCAAAGGCTATAAAACCATTATTGAGTTTAATTTCAAAGAAAAATATAGACTTTGGCCAATTGGAAGCACATCATTTCTAGATTTTTAATCTTTGCATGTTATTCCAGAAAATAATCAATTTCGCTGGGCAAACTTTAAAAATTCATAACTTTTTGTATTTAAATTTAATTAATTCATATGACCTATCAAATTAAATCTTAGGATGTCTACTTTCATCCTGTAAAAGCTCATAATTTTTTCTCATCATTTGATCAAACAAAATCACTTTGCCCTAACTTCAAAAAATCATAACTAATTTTAGAAAAATCAAATTGGAGTTATTCCAAAGGCTATATAACTCTTATTGAGTCTAGTTTCAAGGAAAAATATAGACTTTGACCAATTGGAAGCACATCATTTCTAGATTTTTAATCTTTGCATGTTATTCTAGAAAATAATCAATTTCGTCGAGCAAACTTCAAAAGTTTATAACTTTTTGTATATAGCTCTAATTGATTCATATGACTATCAAATTAAAGCTTAGGATGTCTATTTTCATCTCGTAAAAGCTCATAATTTTGTCTCGTCATTTGGTCATACAAAATTACATGATAAGCTCACTGCCATATAGGTGATTTCACCAAAAACATTGTTTACCTTTAATTTCTAATATACTATGACCAAAATTAATATTAGTATTGGCCAAATATTATTTTCTTGTATTCCTTTACTTTAGACCTCAATATTGGGTTTTCTAGAAAACGCAAGAGTTAATTCCATTTTTATATACAAATTTCCCATACTCTTTAATTCACCATTTTATTCCCTTTAATACCTCAAAGATATAAGAAATGTTAGGGAATAAGTTCGAGATATCTACAAAACTGGGGCTTAGCAGTTCGCTTAATTTAGGCTTATTCTCAAACCTCCAATCCCAAAATTCGGGATATTACATTTACCCTGCCCGATTCACAATATAAGATAACAATTTGTGAAGTGGTGTAGTTTTTATATGAGCTAAAATTATTTATCTTATCATTTAATGTTTTTTTTTAAAATTTTATTACTAATTAATTATACATCTCTTTCATATATTTTTTTCGCTCCTTCTTTCTCCCACTCACCATTTTCATAAATAAGGGTGTTTTAGATAAGTAAGATTACATTTTTACATATTTATTGTCTTTAATCAATTTTAACAAACTTATCAAATTGAACAGTTTAGTTATTTTAAGTTTTTAACTATATATTTTGGACGGGAAGGAGTACAAAATATATGAATTTTTTTTTTTAGTTCAAGAAACCGGGGACAATACTGACAATATTTTAGCAATGAAGTTTAAGTATACTTATTTGATTTTATTTATAAGCCACTTTCTACATATTTATTTGGAACATGAAAATCTTAAACATTATCAACTCTGCATTAAAATTTAATAACTTACTAACTTTATTTATATTTAATATTCACTATACCGATGGATAATGTACACAATAATAAATGAAAAGTAAATTTGAAATAAAAAATTTGATGATGCTTATAAATAGTAAAAAAACAACTTCTGCAACATGAAACTCCCTACATTATAACGTTTTTAGCCTCCTAGTAAAGCTTAAAATGGGGGAAGGAAGTTCGATGAGAGAGATTACAATTTAAGGACCTATTTGGTTCAAAGGGAGGGATGAAAGGGGAAGGACTCATTTTTCATCCCCTCCAAAACCCTCCAATCTGGAGGGAACAAAAATGAGGGGATGAGAGGGATTTGAGACCCCTCTCCTCCAATTTTTTATACTAAATAAGAGGAGGGGGTTCATTTTTCATCCGTTCCCATCCAACCAAACGAGCCCAAAAGAAAGAGAATGAGTGATGTATTTTTTTTTAGGCAAAAGAGAGGGTGAATGATGTTAACAGACGGAGAATGTATAGGGAGATGAATGTTGATTGACGGAGAAAATAAAGTTAAATAGGGGGATGGAGAGCGCGTGAAATACGGAAAAAAGAGAGGAAAAGGATGTATTATTAAGTGAGTGTTTGAGAATTTTTTAAACCTAGGTTTGCGTAATCCGAGACAAAATTCCTCACACATATTTATCTTATAAATTATAAAAACTATTCTCAAAAATTAATCCAAACACACACCAAGTATAGGCGCCGCGTGTGATTTGGAGAGATGTCATTGGTAAAACATTTGATTCACTTAATACACACAAGAATTTCTCTTGAGAGGGAGGGAGAGAGGAAAAAAATCACGGAGACCTAAAAAATCAATTAAAAAAATAGAGTTAAAAAAGAGTGACATGTAGGCTGACAAGTAGGATAAAATTGTTTGAGGTGTCACAATCTCACTGATCAATACATAGATGAGGCGGTGCATTCAGTACACTCAAGAATTTCTCAAGCCTCTCCTAGTAGTTTTCTAGAAGGGCCTGTGACGATAATAGTTTATTTACTTCTTAGCTAACTCGGCTAATAAATCTAACGAGGTTGGGATAGAATCCCTACTTGTAAATAATCGGGAAAACCAAAGCAGAAGAAAACACAAACTTGGCTTCTTAAAACATGCTTTTTGTCACTCATATGGTTTTTGACTTGTGTGATAACTTCTCTGTGAAGACTGAGCATAGCCCCAGAATTGAACCTTCATGAAGAAGCGGAGCTATTTACAAGAATATAATCAACCTAGGATATCCAAATAAGTTAATCTTACCATACATTAAAAAAAACATTGAAGTAGTAAATGAATTTTAAATTTTCATCACATTTTCACCGTCATTGAATAGTTAACGACGGAATTTCAAAAATTTTGTTACAATTTCAGTCGTCACTAAATAATTAGTGATAGAATTTTGTCACTAAACCTACTAATGACAGAAATTTTGTCGATAAATTCTATTGTTAATTTGTTATTTTTTTATTTTGATTTCAGACTACTCAAAAGACGTCCAATTAGTATAGTTATGATTTATTCCAACAGTACCACAGATATATGGATATATTTATCTTCACTTCTCAGTTTTATGCTCTTAATAATAAGAAGTGCATTTAGAAGCAGCTTTTCTTCATATATGGTTTAGATCATAACTGTGACACCAAAGCTGGTATCGTGATCCAGATAATGGCAAAATGACATGATTTCAAAAAGAAATTGTCTTTAAGTCTATTCTCTTTTGGGCTCTCTGCATAATCAAACAGAATATGCGGTAACTTTTCTCTGCAAATTTCAGAAGACAGAGAAACACAAACTACAATTACAACCATGTCATGAGACCAAACACAACTTGATCAACACTTTGTGGCTAAAATTATTGAAAAAAAAAAAAATTCAAACTTGTGCTCTCTCTCTTGTTTGTATCATCACAAGGCTCACTGGGGTAAGGTGATCCCCACTAGCGAGTGATTATGACTAGAGATAAAAGAAACAAATGAGTAAATCCCAGTATACTTATGAATGCTGACTTCCCTTGAACACAGTGGTTTGAGAAGGTGACTTAGAAAGTGTTGCAGAAATGGAAGCCTGAGATAAGAATGAGGTTTTGTTGGGGAAAGAGACGAGTCTTTGAAGAGGGCAGAAATTAGGGCAAATGGCCTTCAAGTTGTGCAATGCACAGCCACAGTTTTTATGGTACGGCCTTCTCTCTATCTCCATGTCTTGCATCGATATGCTTCCATTGAATACACTCTGAAGCCCCATGTGAGCTGCTCCAGTACTTGCCATTATATTCTTCCCTCTTCAATTTGTGCACAATATGACCCCTCTCTCTTCCTATATATATATATATATATATGAACTATATATGAAGGGAGAAACCAAGAAGAGAGAAGGATTGTCCCGATGCTTCCTCGGAGATTGCAAGACAAGTTTAGTGTTGTGCAATCGTAAAACAAAACAGTGAAGTGTGAAGTATTCTTCACTCCTTAATCCTCCGTCCGCTCCTAATTATAGGATAACATTTGAGAGTTGATATTGGTCCTAATTATAGGATAAAGTTCTAATTTTTGTCATTGAGAGTATTTGAGGATTTGATTTTAGCTAGTCCTAAATATAAGGCATAATTTTCATAATTTTTAATCTTTTCTTAATTTACCCTTATTGATGCTCCCTCAACCATAATTAAGAAGGAGAGGGAAAGAGAGAATTAAGGGAAATGGTTTGGGTATTTTAGAAAATATATATTATATTAGCTAATTTAACTAGATTTTTTAATTTAATCAAATTAGATAAATATATCTTATATTAAATACACAACAAAAATAATAATAACTCTGGAAGAAGTGTGTGGGTGAAGGGAAGGAGAGAGACGAGCTAGTGTGTCTTGTTGCGTGGGTGGTAGACGAAAGTTTTGGGGGAATTTAATGAAACAAGTAATGGGGTTGGCATAGAAATCTCAGAAAGACAAGCCGAGTCTTGACCAAATCGTTAAAGTGACCCATAATGGGATTTTTAATGGAATTTGGTGTTTGTGTGTTAGCTAGTGGGCGACCCTTTCTGAGCACTGCACCAAGACATCTATATATTTCGATCCGGCTATGGTCCTCTTCCTTCCCATTCATTTACGGTCCTCTTCTTAATTTAGACCGTTGGATTAACATCTCAATGGTCCATATTTTTTTTAATATAAAAATATTATTATTATTATTATAATATTTTTATAATATATTAAATTTAGACCATTAAGATTTTAATTCAACGGTCCAGATTGAGAAAAGGACCGTAACCAGATCCTATATATTTGTAACATATAATGGAGTACGCTAATGTATGACCCTATATCTGTACAGGGTCTGAGGATTATTGGGAACCAGTTTCGGTGTCTATCTTGATTTGAATTGTCTACATTTATTTATTTGTTACTTTTTATTTTTCAAAAAACAATTATTTCAATGGACATAGAATTTAAAATAATGATATTCTTAACTAACATATTTTTCAAAAAAATATTTTTTATTTAAAAATCAACATTGAAAAAGTTAAATACAAAACGTTTCAGATCAGATGATCTCTTAGTGCCCCAAAACTGGTTCCTTGGATGATTGTCGGTGGTGGCGGTGGGGGTTAAATTCCAGTTCTAATAGTTGTGTTTGTGTGTGTTTGATTCTCTATCTGTGTTACTTCAAATGGCTTAAGAATGAAATTAAATATCTTCTCTGTAAGTGGGGACGCTCACAAAAAAGAACAACAAATATTGGTTGCTAGTCCATTTTAGCAATCTGAATCAAATTTAATTCTTTTTAATACTCCTTTCGGTTGAAAATATAAGAGTCTAATACATCCATCATATTTATCAAGATGTTAGTTAAAAACAATTAATATATAGGATATCTACTTTCTTTTTTAATATACCCTTTATTTATTAAGAAAATAAATAAAAAAAGATAACAAATAGAAAAAAGGAAGAAAGAGAATGTAGAGGAGAAGAATGATGAGAGTGAGTATGGCAAATTTAGAAAAAAGGCATTAAATGCGGAGACAAAAGTACAATGAGTTTGTGTGTTTGGATTAAATGCGGAGACAAGTGTTTGGATTACGTCATTGGTTGATTGGCTTTTGAGTTGAGGAACGGTGCTCTCTCTTGGAAAACGTGTGTTCATCTTCCTTCCCCTGTCATGGATGATCAACCTCAGCGGAAGTTGCCACCGGATCGGCCTTCCGACATCCTAGCTAGTGGCAGCAAGAAAAAAACGAAAAATACTTCTTCTCAAGCAACCATGGACACTGATGACTCGCTTCAGTTAACTGTGCACAATGAATCTGCCGCAATGGATCAAGACCCCCCGACTCCTCAGTTACAGGGCAAAGTTATTGCATCTACACTCTCATACAAAGCCTCTCTGCTAGGATTTAATGGAATAGAAAATGGTGGACCAAATATAGAAGAAGAGCAACTGCTCTCAGACGTCATAAACAAGGAATGGGAAATGCCGGAGCTCACTGAGGAAATCCGGCTACTCATGCAAAATCACCCTGTCGTCCCTATCACAGCAGATGAGTATAGCGAATGGTGCAAACCCTGGAATACATCTCTTATCATCACTGTCCTAGGGAGAAAATATAATGTGTATGCACTGAAAGCTCACCTAAGTCGTCTATGGAAAACACAAGATTTTGATCTTGTGGATTTACCAAACAACTACTTCATTGTTAGATTCCTTCACAAAGAGGGCTGGACCCAGCTCTACCAGCGAGTGCTCTATGATGGACCCTGGGTTGTCCAGCAACACTCCATCCTTGTTCAAAAATGGGCTCCAAGTTTCGACCCCTACAATAATCCTCTGCGCAGAATCGTCACCTGGGTCAGAGTTCCAAACATCCCAATGCACTGCTACAATACTGATTTCATTACTCGTTTGGGGAATAGAATAGGAAGGACAATGAAGATTGATCTACTTACACCCTCAGCCCAATCCTCAGGCACAGCCAAGATCGAAAGAGGTCGCTACGCTCGTATTTGCGTCGAGCTTGATCTTCAAAAAAAGTTGGTCTCCCGCGTCATCGCCGCTCACGCTGCATACCAGGTCGAGTATGAAGGCCTGAATCTCATTTGCTTCGCCTGTGGGCGCTATGGCCACCGGAAAGAAACATGCCAGTGGACCTATGCCGACTCCACCGATAAGCGGCCAGAGCAACCTCCTTCCACCTCAATGGCGCCACCGATTGTGACTGCCCCCTCACCAGCGATGATGCCTCCCAAAACCAATGAGTCCTTTGGCTCTTGGATGCTTGTGGGTGCTTCTAGTCGTACTCGAGCTGCTAGGCCACTCCACTCTTTGGGTTCTTCGATCTCCGGAACAGGGACGTCACCACCACGACGGGAAGAGGCCGGCCGAGGAGCCTCTCGCTTCAACGTTCTGGCCGACCTTGCCGAGGAAGAAGACACGTCGGCCTGTCACGCTCAACTGGCTTCCGGACCTGGCCGAGGGATGGCTGATCTGCATCATCGCCGACATGGCAGTGGAGGCAAAGAGAAGGGCACGGATTCTGTGGTGCCGTCACACTCCACACCTGGGGAAGCACGAAGAGTGGGAAAGAAGCCTCAAGGGAAGGAATTTCAAATGGTCAAACATAAAGCTTTTGGGCCCAAAATTAGTGGCCAAGCCCAATCCGTTTCCAAGGCAAATGTGACCAAGAAAAGTGATGGACCTCCAAGTAAACCAATGGGCCGACGGGAACACGTGATTGTGGAAGGAAACATGACTCACTTGGGCTCTAATTCCATTATTCCCTCTCCACAACCTCAAATTCAATCTAATGCCCCAAAAAAATTTTTGTTGCTTGAAAACCCTTGTATTGCGCAAAAAAATAATCCAGATGCCTTTTTGAAAGAAAAATGTGAGCAGAGTGCACATGTGGGAGCCCCTATTAGTCTCTTACCTTCTTCTTCCTCGGTTCTGGATGATGATATTGGTGATGATTTCATGGCGGCTGACATACCCGGACTTGAGGCCGTGCCGAGTGTCGAGTAAGTCCTCTGTTCTATCCTTACCTCATTTATTTATTTATTATGATAATTGCATCATGGAACTGTAGAGGTGCCGGAAGTAGACACTTCCCCACCACTATCAAAACCTTAGTGAGAGATAATGCGATTGATGTCTTGTGCCTTTTAGAAACCAGGATTAGTGATGATAGGGCTGAGGCTGTAACCCGTAGACTTGGGTTCAGTAATTGGATTCGGCTCGAGGCCTCTGGCTATGCCGGGGGCATTTGGCTTCTGTGGAACGGCGCTAACTCCCATGTGGACTATATTCTCTCTACTACCCAACTTATTCACTGTAGACTCATCGACAAGAGAAGTAAGGACACTTTCCTTGCCACGATAGTTTATGGTGAACCTGTGATCACCAGAAGAGAAGGGTTGTGGCATTCCCTTCAGACCATTTCCCGCAATATCAATGAACCTTGGCTTGTTTTCGGTGATTTTAATGCTTTTATGGAGCCAGCTGACAAATTGGGTGGTTCCTGCCCCCCCATCCGTGCTATGAAGCAATTTGCCGATTGCATCAAAGCCTCTAATCTTCTCGAAATCCCTATTGTTGGTGAACGCTATACATGGGAAAAGCCAGGAGTTAAGGAACGATTGGACTGGGTCTTTGGCAACCTGGAATGGGAGCTAACTCACCCTGATTATAAAGTCCTCCACAAACTCAAATATAAATCTGATCATAGGCTCATCTTGGTCTCTGACATGCTAAGCAGTGCTTCCAGAAGTCATAAACGGCACTTCAAATATAATGCTGCATGGGCCCTTGAAGACAGCTTCTCCAATATCGTATCTAAAGCCTGGAACAACGCTGATTGGTATGAAGGGAAGAAGAGGTTCGATGCTGAGACTACGACATGGATTGCCAATTCTCTTGGCAATATTCCCAAAAAGAGGAATAGCATCCTTAAAAGATTAGAAGGCATTGATAGAGCTCGTAAAAACAACACGGCTAACGGGCTCTATAAACTTGAAGCTGAACTCTGGAAAGAATATGGTAAGCTTAATGCCCAAGAAGAACTCATCTGGTACCAAAAATCTAGATGTAAGTGGCTTGCTTGGGGTGATAAGAACACCAAATTTTTCCATGCCTCAGCTACAATCCAGAAAAAGAAGCAATCGATTGATGCTCTCCAGGATGATCATGGAAACTGGATCACAGCGCCTGAGCATCTCAGTGCAATGGCCGGGGAATTTTTTAAAGATCTGTATACTAGTGACGAAAGAGTCCGGGACTCTTCTCACTATACTGCAGAGTTTCCCCCTCTCAAGAGCCAGGATGTTCAACTTCTCCACAAAGATGTCACTGACCTTGAGATTAAGAACGCCGCTTTCCTCATGGGCGCACTTAAAGCTCCTGGTCCCGATGGTTTACAAGCTCACTTCTTTCACACCCAATGGTCCCATGTTGGTGTCAGAGTCTGTACCCTTATCAAGGAAATTTGGCAGTATCCAGAGAAGGTTAAGGATATCAATCATACCCATCTCATTCTTATTCCGAAGGTTGACCATCCTGTGTCCTTGAAAGATTTCCGGCCTATTTCTCTCTGCAATGTCATTTTCAAGATTATCACTAAGATCATTACCGAGAGATTAAAAGGGGCGATGACCTACCTGATCCAACCCCAGCAATGCAGCTTCATTGCTGGGAGGCAAAGTAGCGACAATGTCATTGTTGCCCAGGAGGCTATACACTCCATGCTTAACAAGCGGCGAAAGAAAGGGTTTGTTGCTGTTAAAGTGGATATGGAGAAGGCCTTTGATCGTTTGGAATGGGGCTTCATTCATTCTACTCTCACTAAGGTCGGCATACAGGAACCATTGCTGAACCTTATCATGTCATGCGTTTCCTCTGCATCCATGGCGGTCAAGTGGAACGGGTTTGTATCTCCCTCGTTCCGTCCTACTCGCGGTGTTCGCCAGGGAGACCCTCTCAGTCCCTTCCTCTTCATCCTCTGTATGGAACGGCTTGGTCAACTGATCCATAAAGAAGTCATTCAGGGCCATTGGAAAGGCCTTCAATTCAATCGCCATTCCCCTGTCATATCTCATCTCTTCTTCGCTGATGACCTCCTTTTATTTGGTGAAGCTACCGAGTCACAGATTGCCTTGATGAGAGATATCATGAAAGCTTTTTGTGAAGTCTCTGGACATAAGGTTAACTTAACCAAATCTAAGGCCTTCTTCTCTAGGAGCATCAACTTCAACAGAGCCTTACTTCTTTGTCAAGATCTAGGTGTTGGTATTACAGGCGACTTGGGGAAATATTTGGGTGTCCCTCTTCTTCATACCAGAGTCACCAAAATAACTTTCTATCCCCTTATTCAAAGAACGAAGAAGCGCCTTGCCAGCTGGAAAGGTAGATTTCTTACCATGGCCGGGAGAGCCGTTCTGATAAAATCTGTCCTATCTGCTCTCCCCAGTTACCAGATGCAGACCATGCTTCTTCCAAAGGGAACCCTAAGAGAATTAGAGAAGGTTAGCCGTCACTTCCTATGGAACCAAGGTCAGGAGGGTAAGAAAATGCACCTTATTGCATGGGATCAAATTAAACTTGATAAAGATGTCGGTGGCTTAGGCATAAAAGACCTGCAGAATCAGAATGCTGCCTTTATCATGAAACTATGCTGGGGTATACTAACCAAGCCCGAAGCTCTCTGGGTTCAATGTCTTAAGAGTAAGTATGGATGTGGTCAGGGAGACTATCCTATTGTCTATAGGAAGACCAACTCCTCCTATGTCTGGCGTAGCATCACTACCGTATGGGAGAAATTCTACCAGGGCGTAGGCAGAAGGTTAAAAAGTGGGAGAACATGCAATGTCTGGTGGGATCTTTGGACTCCTATTGACGAACCTTTGATCCACTTTGTAGACAAAAATACTCATCTTTTAAACCCATGTGCGAAAGTTTGCGACTTTGTTCTGGGGACTGGGGAGTGGAATGTTCCAAAGCTTGCAAAGTTTCTCCCGTACTGGGTGGTCGACATTATTTGCCACACTCGACCGCCTCATGACAGTGGGAATGATATTTTTTGTTGGAGGAGTTCTTCTGATGGAAACTTCAGTGTCCAAGCTGCTTACAAATTTTTAGTTGCCCAGCGGGAATCGTATGGCCCGAGCCTGTGGAAGAAGGTGTGGAAAGTCCCTGTGCCAGAAAAGGTTAAGATGTTTCTATGGCAAGTTCTCCACGAGAGGCTACCTACTAACTCGCTCAGAGCTAACCGAGGCTTAACTAATAGTGATGAGTGTCCATTTCAATGCCAGAGAACTGAGAGTATCATTCATATACTTCGTGATTGTGAGATTGCTCGTGAGGTGTGGCTATATTTTATTGCTCCTAACCATCGTTTTAGATTCTTTTCTTCTGATTTGCAGGTTTGGCTCACCCAGAATATGTCCACAAATATGGCCATGGATCGATTCCACCAGTGGTTATGGCCTAAGGCGTTCAGTCTCATTTGTTGGCTCCTGTGGAAGACTAGATGCCAGGGAGTGATGGAAGGTACCCGGGCCCACCCGAACGAAATTGTCCATGGTGTCATGTTCTTGTTGTCGGAGTCCGGCCTATATGATGCCTTCAAGTACCAGGTTTTCCGGCTCAATGGCGATGTTGAAGAAACATGGCACCCTCCACCGGAAGGTGCAGTTCGTCTCGACACGGATGGTTCAGTCAACCACCAGCGGCTGGCAGCTTGTGGGGGATTGATACGTGACGCAGAGGGCCGGTGGCTCCTTGGATTCCAGCAGAAGTTAGGATTTATTCCCTCCACCACAGCAGAATTGCTTGCTTTACTCACTGGACTCCGGATCTGCAAGCAACACAATTTCTGCAGGGTTGTTGCTTATACAGATTCCCTCGAAACCTATCAGTTGATAATGCATGATGGGGGTCCTAATCACCCGCTAAGATCAGAGATTAATGCCGTCAGGGACTTGTTATACTCTGAGTGGGATATCGAGCTCCGATACGTGCCGAGAGACATCATCAGATGTGCTGACTTCCTAGCCAGGCAGGCCCACCAAGTACAGGAGAACTTTGTCATTTTGTCAGCGCCACCTACTGCGTGTGCAGCCTTTATGGCTCAGGATTTGATCTATTGTCCTTAATTGTATTTTGTAACTTCCAAGTCTTCTTGGCCGTCTGTATTATTAAAAAAAAAAAAGTACAATGAGTTTTATTTAAAAAAAAAAGCCATACCCCTCACAAATTTAGTTATTATACTTTGAATTTGAGGGAGTAGTGTTATATCACTTTAGTCCTATTTATAAGTCATTTTTTACTAAAAAATTTGATCCTATTTATAAATTCAGTTTCATTATAGTAAATGAGATTGTGACAATTTTGCCTCTTTTTATTATACCAATGAAGAAATAGTTTATCTTGGCAAAAAAATGAAGAAATGGTTTAAAGATAGATAGAAAATAAAAAGTTAAAAAATACTCATTCATAGATGATGGCATAGTTAAAAATTTACCTTATAATCATTTAGTTAACTACCACTCCTTGATATATGAGATTTAGTTAAAAAAAATTTATAAATAAGATTAAAGTTATACTAAATATGAGTTGGGTCGTAAAGAGTCACCCAATTCAATTTAATTAACGTTTGGAAAAGCTTTGTTCCGTCTGTTTAGTTTTATTTAAACTCTCCAACTTAAATTCCTTTGTAAATTGTGCAATGATGGTGTGGGGGAAAAGTAGTGGTGGGGCAAAAATTCATCGCGACGAGTGAAAGATCTACCCGGTGAACCTAACATTAGGCAGATATTTATTTATTTACTTTTGCCACCGATATTTACGGATTTGTTTTTATTAGCCATAGCTATTTAGTTAGCGCTGGGAAAACGTATTGAACATGTTGGGCCGATTGTATAGGTCCTAATCAGTCAAGGGTCGGGTTCAAAAATTGTAACATCTAAAGAAAGTCGGGTTTAAAAAGGCAGACCCATTAAACCTATTTATATATATTTTTTTGTTTGTAAAGGAAAGTCGTGTTGCCTTTTTGAATTGCGTTATTTAATCTATATGCCACTCTGTCATCATATTGTAAAGAGTATGATTTTTGAGTATACTATTTTGCCTAATTGAATCATATTATGATTTTTAAGTATATTGTTCTGCCTATTTAAAATAAAATCATATTGTATATTGTTCTGCTAATGGAATATGTTTTTTGATGGAGGTTGTGATTAGTTGACTACTTGAGCCTACCACTCAAAGTGAAGCTCGATCAAATGTCCTTGAAATTGATGATAGTGGCGAAGAAGATGAAAATGATAGTTGTCATACTCATATTACTTAGAGATTAGAGTGTTTAACTTCCTGCTTTCTTATGCTTTAGCCTTTGTGTGAGTTATTTATAGATATAATTCTACCTTTGATTATACATTAATAGCTGTGTTTATTTATTGCATGAGATATGTTATTTAAACCTTAATGTTACAACATTTATGTGTTAAATTAGAACTTCAATCGTTGTTATTTACTGATCATATCTTTTTGAGAAAAACGCAGGAAAAATAGTTAAATATTGTGAAATTGAATTCCCAGCCCTGTAGGCCAGCCCAGACCCGCATGCTTTCAGGCCAAACCTTAAAAAACTGCAGTTTTAACCCCATACCTAAAAGAACCGGCTCTTTTGGACATTGACTTATCAAGGACTGACCCTAATTCTAAACTCTATATTTAGTATTTACAGACATTTGTTTTGTGTTTGCTTGCCCGCTTTCATGCCTTGGCCTTTTACCATATGGGAAGGAGGAAGAATTTTGTGGACAGATTGTTTTTTTGAATATTATAGTCCCATAAAATTTTAGTTTATTTTGTATCATTATGTGAACGACAAAATTTTAATGAAATTTAGTAAACATTGAGATCTATATATAATAGTAAAAGATTTGATGTTAGTAATTCTTAAATCTTGATATTTTACCCCAGAAATTATTTAATCTTAAGAGTACTCTAAAGTCATTGAAGTGTTAGCGAATTTTTAACCCACACAAAAAATATTCCTTACCTGTGATTTTTCCTAAAAAAAGATACTTAGTGTGTGTTTGGATTAGCTTTTTTTAATAGTTTTTACGACTTACGAGGTAAGTGTGTGAGAGGAGTTTTGTCTCGGGTTGCGCAAACCATGGTTTGAGATGTTGTTAAACACACACTTAGTCATACACTTAAGTAGAATAACTGGATATCGATAGTATTGGGAATGCGGGCTGGGATCTTTGGCGAGGCGGGCTGGTGTAGGCCCCCTCCGTGTTTAGGCCTGCCAGCTCGTCATTGTTTTTTTTTTAAAAAAATTTTTGCTTTTTTTTTTTTAAATTTACTCTATTTCTTTTTCACCTGCTCGTATCACATTTTTTTTATACATTTATGTTATGAAGTCAATTTTATTCTTACTTTCCTTTTTTTTTATCTACTCACATAATAAAAACATATAAACACATCTCTTTTAAATTTAATAATAGTATAATAAATAAATATAATATGAAAATAAAAATATCAAATAAAAAGTATAAGGAATTAATTAAACATGGCATCAAATAAAAGATAATAAGGGTATTTGAATTTATTTTATTTAAAAAAACCAAAAAACTACAAAAAAAAACAGGCCAGCCCGCGGGCTAAATTTGCTAATCCCGTTTAAGTTTATTTTGGATAGGCTGGCGGTTGACCCAAATTACCGGCTCTAGATATCGGCGCCATTATATTTACATGTAAAACAATTTGGTAAGAGATTATTAGTAGCCCAAACTTTTAAACATATATCGTTAAATTTCCACAAGACCCTAACAAATAGTTATCTAATACATATTGATAAATTATTACAAACAGAGATTTTTTGTTGGAATTTAAAACTTGCAATTAATGGCAACAAAAAATGGTTGGGCAATAATTCTTTATTGCTTTAATTTTCTAATATATTCAAAACTGAATTTAAATCATGTGTTAATATGTCTCTGTGTTTAAATTGACTAGCATAAAAAAATTTGGATAATTTTTATTTATTTTTTCAAAAATGAATTTGTGACTCCATCATCTGATTATAAGATTACAATTTAACAATTAATATCTTTCAATTAACCATGAATTCATTTGTAATTAGGGGCAGCGGTCGGCGCATTTAACAAAGCCGCTGTTGGTCACAGCCCACATGATCACATGACCCATCATCTTTTTCGATGACAAAATTCTTTGATATTTTGCTCAAGAACCAAAAAAAAAAAAAACCTGAATCCCTCCTGAAATCAAGATTCAGATTCTGCTTGCAGTTTTTAAGCTCATTAGATTCAATCCTAACTCAAAAGTATACCAATAGTACTCCAATTTCTTTGTGAGGTTTCGATGTTAAGAGACGTTGAATGTACCGTTTGATCATCAGAGAAATTTACAAGAAATCTAAGAAAGCTTCTTAATTGGATTGCTCAATTCATATAAACGAGCAAAAGGGAGATGAACAAAGCCAATAAACAAATGAAAGAAATTCGATTAGCATCTCTACAAGAAATGGAATAGTCAGAGACAAACACCACCAAACTTTAGATTCACAAGGGAAAAAACAAACTTGATAAACATTACAAATTGATCGACTTTTGTTACTATTACAAAGATTGAAACGAATTAATACCTAGACCGAACAGAAATCATAGCAGAAAAAACGAAATCATACTATGCAGAGAAGTTGATGAACCTTAATTCACAAAACCCTTATGATTCTTCTCTTGTATCAGATCTGCGAAACCCAAGGAAGGCCTTCCGGCAGCCGGAGAAGAAGAAGGTGAGGAATGAGCAGAGCAAGTGGCGATGGCCAAACTTCCTTCACTCCACGACCTCCGTATTGGATACGAAACATTGCCACAGATCGGAACTTTGGCGGTGGAGAAATTGCCGTTGTGGAGGGCGCAACCGCAGTTGCGGTGGTAAGGCCGCCGCTCGATACCGTTGTCGAAGCCAGAGATAGAACCTTCGAGAAGGCACCGGAAAACACCATCGGCGGCGGCCATATCCCCTCGCCGACGAGGAGATGGGATTATGATCTGTCTCTTAACTTTCTTCTCCTCTCAGTACTCGAGACTTCGTTAATTGAAGACACTTCGTGTGGTGGGGCTATGTATATATATAGATATACATAACAAATACAGGTGGCGATGTAGAATTATAGTAAATGCAGGCCAGCAAGAAAGAGAATATGAAAGGAAAGAGAAAATTTTAATTTAAATGAATCAGTTTTTGGGTCGGCAACGGAAAAAGTAAGGTCGTGGGTAAGCGGCATGTGTATGTGTTGAAGCAACGTAGAAACCGTGTCTTGTGCGTCTTTCTGAGAGGCTTTTGTGCTGTTCATTTTGGAGTGTATGGCTTAGGCCTCCTTATTCTAATCTAATTTTCACCTAAATGAAAATGCGTCTTCATCTTAATCACTTTATTCTTTTGCCGAGTATAAATAATTTTTTTATACTCTAGAACATAAAAAAAAAAAAAATCGATCACAAAGAAACTTACTCATTTGAGATGTCTTATTTTTTTATAATAAATGTTTATAAATCGTAATTTACGATATAGGAGGTAAATATGTGTGAGGAGTTTTATCTCGATTTACGTAATAAATGTTTATTGTTAAAAAATAAGCTAATCCAAACATGCTTTAAGATTAACAAGCACCAAAAGAGCCTCTAAGCTTAAAATACTTCGACCAACAGCTTTGATAAGTACCCTTTTTGAAAAGAGTCTTTAATATAGTTATGGTATCTATTCATAAATTGAAGCCATCAATTGAAAATTGAGGATTTGAAATATAGTAAGTATTAATTATTTACATAAATATAATGGGTGTATGAGTTATATAATTCGTTTGAGATTGGGATTATGTCATCAAGTTCTGTATTGATGCTCATCATAGGTAGGAGCATATAGCTGTAATAAATTTTGACTTGTCTAAATTTAGTTTGAATGGTTTGAAATTAAAAAAAAGAAGATAAATTCATGTTTTAATAAGTAATTTGGAAAAATATAAATTCTATTTAAGAATGTGCATCTATTAAAAGTATAAACTATTAGAAAATATAAAAATGAACTAGTATTAAGCTTAGACGATTCAATTTTGATTTAGATAGTCCATGTTTGTTGATTTAGGTGGTGAGCAGTAAAACTGTTTCCTAAATGCTCACTTTGTTCTTGAACAATTGTGCTTAGTTTGAATATAAAAAATGGAATATGTCACTGTTTAAATATTCTTTGTATTAGGTAGCTTCTTTTCAGGCGAAAAGAAATTGTTATGACCCCACACGATTTCTCAAATTATAGAAGAGCATCCATCCTGCTAAAGTATATTAATAATCTTTTTGTTTAAGTAAGTGGGGTTATTCCCTTTTTTTTTTTTTTTGGATAGAAAAGGAGAAAAAACATAGCTCTAGCGGCTCTATTCTACTAACTCATTACAAATATATTGGTTCACAACATCTTTCATGATCAGACTTTTGACTTCATCAGGTTCTCTGTCAAGCACAAGAAAATCCACCGTCATATTCCATGCTCTTTAATCAAATAGTCTATTAAAATGCAAATATTTTATTATTACAATAGAAAAAATGTTTTTTTAACCTTTATAAAATAAAAACGTTTGTTGAAGAACAAATGAGAATACATCAATTAAATATTTTAAACGATTCTTTTTTTTAAAAAAAAAAAGGACTGGCTTATCTGCAAATAGATGACGACGTTCGTCTTCCTTAAATTAATGATGAAGTAGGCTGAGTTTTATAGGCATCTAAATTCAATTTTTTATTATAATTAATGCATCTAAATTCAATTTTTGATTATAATTAATTAATGTCATATAAGGGAATAATAAGGGGCAAAAAAACAAAAAAACGTGTGATGGTAAAAAAACAAAAATAGAAATTTGGATATAGAACGTATTTGTTGAACGACAATATCAAAACGAATTAAAACAAAAGCATTGAAAATTGGGAGGTTTTCAATGTCTGGCTGCCAGAGCTGACAATTTTTTTGTTGCCTTTGCAACAAGTTCAGGCTGTGTTGAGTACGCAAACAATCCTTCTGAAGAACATGACAACTAAGTGATATTCTTGTATTTGTCGCTTGATTCTAATTTGAACACAAGTTCATGGCATCATAATATTTTTAAGCAGGTTACTTTTCTTTTCTGGTTGGATTCTTTTTTTTTTTTAAATCTTAATTTACTATTTCTAATCCTTTTTATAAATAACTTTTTTTTAATGGTGAAAAAGAATTGAAGATTAAGATTAGTTAAAAATAATAAATGTATAAAAAATATCATATTTTTTCTAAATGAGTAAAAAATACGAGAGAGAACTTAGAATAAATAATTAAATGAAAGAAAAATAGTTGTGAGTGGGGATAATTAATATAAATATGTGTATTTTATAGGGATAGAAAAAAAAAATAGTTCAAATTTTGAGACACAATTAAAAAAAATTGTGTATACTAAGGACTAGCTTAAAAAAAACGTGTTTAAGAAAAGGAGGGGAAGGAGTATATAAAGTTATTTAAAAATACAATGAGAAGGCAAAAGTTGAAAGAAAAAACACAGCATTTACACTGCTACAAAAGCTTTGACGCTTATTGACTTACAATTCATGGTATAAATTTAAATTATTAATTCAAGCTGGGAGAAAAAAAAGGAACTTAACCTAACAAAGGTTTGTAAAATTAAAATTTAAAAAAAGGAATCAAAATCAATCTGGGCAACACCAGCAAAAATTGTGACATCTATTAATTTGTCCTAATTTATTAGGAAATTAGTAGGTAAAGTATTATAATTTCAACTAATTTTTAATTAAGTCCTTACTTTTTTTTTAAATTTTTATTATGCTCATGTAGTTTTTTTTTTATCAGGTTCCTATATTTTTTTTTTTATATTTTTTGTCATAATTTTACTTAATTTTTAATTAAATCTCTACAATTTCAAGTGACGGATAAAAAGGAGAAAAAACTTTAGGACCTAATTAAGAACATGTAAAACTATAAAGATTTAATAAAAAAACTACAAAAAATTAATTAAAAATTAGTTGAAACTGCATAAACTTACTTATTAATAATCTCTTTTCACAATAAAACAAACAAAATTGACAACAATAAAACAAAAAATCATGGCTAATAATTGAAGATTTAATTGGTAATCACGAGCCATGCACTTATTATCTGTGGTAAGTATCGGTACATCTGCCAATAAACATGACATGAATTTTAGGCGGATAAAAGGTCAAAAGAGGTATCAATGTATCATGACTTAATATGAAAAACTTTGACAACCCTGAAAAGGCCAGATATGGTTGAGAGTATTAAAAAAAAAAAAAAGGAAATGAAAAACTTCATATTTTGGGATGGCCTGAACAAAACTTCCATAAAAAAGCTTGTATATTTTCTTTTCATTTATTTTTTTGTTGCCCACCCGGTTCACTGAAGCTTTGCCCCGACTATATCGGGATCCGATCCGCGTTGTGCACCTGGCTATAGTGGGAGAGTCTCCCAATAGGAATTTTCTGCATATACAAGGTTCGAATCCAAGACCTTACTTAAGCGAAACCAAACTGCTTACCACTTGGACCAAACCGTTTATCACAACGACTGAAGTTTGAACAGTCTTTCAATTTTGGTGGATGGAGGCTCTCTTTATTATCCTACTTTCCAGCTTCATCTGCACTGTCTATTTTAGTTTTAGATTCTGCTGTTGCTCCTTTTAATAGAATTATAGAATCAAACAAGTTAAGGCACAAATTCGTATTTAAAAAGGCATATATAAACAGAAAGGAAACTAGAAATTACATTTATAATAATCATTAGTCTACAACATCTCTGTTTTCAGCTCTGAAGGGAAAAATATTAGATGAGGAATCACACAACCATGGTCCTCTTTGTGACACCATGGAATTGTGAATAAATACAGTGAATAAATTAAAGGACAAAACCATAGAAACAAACTAAAACTTGAAACCAGTAAGAGGGAAGATCTCAATCTCACCTTGGGCCAGCTTGTTTAAATTTTGAGGATTATTGAGAAAATACCCATAGATTTGAAGTGTGAACATATTCGAGGAAGATCAGAGTTAGAGTGGTGGAATCTATTAAAGAGCATATGGTAGAAAATCGTTTGAGATGGTTTGGACATTCACAAAAAGGACTATTGAATATACCAATGAAAATGATAAATCAACCGGGAAAAAAAAAATGATAGATTGAATAGTATAGAGTTAGTTATCAAAAAACGAGAGAGAAAGATCAGAAAGAGACTCAACAAGTCATTATATGGAAAACTCTTGGTCAACGATATAATTTATTCATGTAGCTGACCATGTAATTCAAACCAATTTGCTTTAACATGACAACTGGAATTCTAATCAAGTCAAACTTCTCCCTGAATTTCCTCCATAAACTATGGCACATCAAGTTAGGACTAACAAAAAAAGAAAAAGTTGGCATCACCATATTCCCACATGAAGAGTGCATTGAAAGAAGGGCCCTTTCCAAAACATACAAATCAACTGCCTTATCTTCTGGCAAAATCAGTGAGGACCTATATACAAATTGCAATTTATAGTCCCAAAACAAATTAATAATATTTTTTTCCATATATTACATAACCTTAATGAAGGCCTGGAATATATGAATGGATCGAAAATGAACTCACCAATTGATTGGTAACATTCTTCAACCAACTTATTAGACGGGTTCAAATCACCATGAATTAGGCCACTGTCATGTGGGAAAAATAAGTAAACCTTATAAAGAAGCTATGTGCTTGTTTGAGATCATGTTTAAGACTTTCAAAAGTGCTTATTCAAGTAAATCGAAACAAAACTTATCTCTCATATTTACTTTATACAACGTAAATCACGATTAAAAAGTTGTTTTTGAATGTTTCAATCGTTATTCCAAACCAGCAGATAGTCTTTACAATATAGGGATTAAAGGTGAATAACAGTACTTGAAACATCGCCCATCTAGGATCAAAGATGGGCCACTTATTTCCTAGCATCGTTCTAAAGGAGAAGAATTTCAGTATCATCAGCAGAAAATTAAGCATCAGTCAAAAAAGGAAAAAAGAACAAGTTAGAGAAAGTGACTCACTTGAGAGAGACGAGTTCGGCCGAAGGATGATAGTGAGAAGAAAGCAGCAAAATTCGCAGTGGAAGCGAAAACTCACTTGTGCTACTTTGGAAGTGATCTTCCTTAATTAGAACAATGAAAGTTGAATTATAGTGCTCGTTTGGAACAATGATTAGAATTTTTAAAAGTAGATTTTCAATCGTGATTTACAATATACGAGGTAAGTATATAAAAAGAATATTGTCTTGATTTATAAGTATAAGCACTTATAAGCCTTTTATAAATAATACCTTTTGACTTTTGCGCTGCTTTTCTATTCGCTTTTTGTGGATAAGAAATTATATTCTATACTTTTGGAGTAGTGACTTCAATTTCATATTAAGTTAGTGCTAGTATGATATTCAGGTACATATACAACTAATCTGACAGTGACCTAAAAAATGTATGTCTGCCTTGTGCTCTCAAGTACAATAAGATGCAATAATCATTTTATGAAAAACTCAGGGTTAATGAACCTAGACCAGATCAGCCGGTTCGGAAACTGGCCGGTAGATTGGTCCATGTTCCTATTTTAGTTTTTCTTTTAAATTTTTTTTTAGAATTTTATATTAATAAGCTTAAAATCTTCAATTTCTCACCAGTTTGACCCCGATCTAACCCACTGATCCTTAACTAGTACCCCGACCAGTTTAGTATCCGGTCCGGGTTCATGAACCTTGGAAAAACCACACATATTTGTAAAAAGGTGGGTGCTTAGCCTTCTTTTTATTTATGAATGGTAGAATTTGATTTAATTACTTAAATGGAGTGAGATCCAACCAAGTTGAATTTTAAAGACGGGAATAAGGTCAAAATTTAGATAATGATTTCTTTCTTTTTTTTAAATAAAAGGATCAACTTTCATTAAAAACAAAAGCAAAATGAAGTACATCAAAATTGGGCAGCATCACATGGATAGGAAAGATCGAAACTGGCAGCCCAAAAGTTATACAAACCAAAACAAACATAAACAAGAACAACAGCAAACTAAAATCCAGAAAGCTAAAAATATCAAAAAGCAAACGGCAGACCCGAATGCTCGAAGACAATGATCCTCCACATAATGATTTCACGACTAAAAATAGTTTTAATGGAAAAAATTATTTAAAAAAAAAAAACATAATGAATGATAAAAAAATGTTTGATTATATTAAAAATTTTTTTTAAAAAAATCGATTCACCGATCTGACGCAGGCGGGGAAATGCCTAACCGCCGTTACGCAGCAAAATTAAACAAGTAAGGAATATTCTATAGCCTAAGGCAAATCAGGCCGGATTATTCCTCGGGTCGGACTCGGGCGAATTTGGTTGACCCATCTCCCCCTCCTCCAATCCCACGGGCCAGTAGACCGAGACTCATTCCGCAAGATCGGGGAGCCGTACACGTCAGCCTCCGAAACCTGGTTTCTCCTGCAACCACCGTTGAAGTTCGAATCAACGGTTGAGATTCAGCTCACACCTTAGCGTGTCTGTGTCACATTGCCTTGTTCCCCACGGCCGACTTCAGAAATATACCTCAGTATTCTTCTTCACCTGACGAAGCAAAATCTTCCAAGACAGACACAAGCAAACCATGGGTGGTGGTAGCAGAAGAAGAAGATCGAATAATAATAGCAGCAGTGGCAACAAGCCGCACAGAAACCAAAGAAGAGGATCGGCCTCATTTGTCAGTAAAGCAGACCTCTTTGTTGATGGTGGCTTTTTATCTGATTGGCAGCTTCATTCAACTCCGTCTCCATCCAACCGTAATCCAGGTCCTCTTGATCTTCCCATCTGGCCCTTGCTTTCGCTTTTTATGTTGAAAATTTGGGGCGGTAAATTGCAATGGATTTGGAGAAAGAATTTGTCTTTATTCGGTTTATTCATTTTCTACTGATCAAGACGCGGCAAATGGACTTGAGGCTTTTCTTTTATGCTTTGCTTTGGTTTTTCTGTTGCCCTTGAATTGCAGGTAAAAATGCTGGCTCAAATAAAAAATCTGGTCCAAAATCTGGAAATGTTGATAGACCGGAGGCCTCTGCGTCTAGAAGCAGAGATGGAATGTCTTCGGGATCTGCTGTCGGATACATTTATCCTTCGGTTAATTTACCGGTATGCAACGCCAGATAAATTCTTTATCTTATTCTTCATGCATATTTCATTCGTTATTCAAATAAAAAAATAGAAAGTATCATTTTTGTTTTAGTTACGCTGGAAAGATTTCAAAAGGTAAGAAAAATTTAGTGGGCTTTTATCTGATCAAAAGCGTAACACAGTCCATATTTTTCGACTTCTCTTGCTACGGTTTACTAGCAAGTTTTACAGATGAGGCTCTGAATTCTGAAAGAGATGAAAGGGCCAGTTTTCCCCTTTAGAGATTTTTAAAAATCTCCTGCTGACTAGGTCACAGTATACACTATTTCTGTCTCTGCCTCTTGTGACGAGATATATATATATATATATATATATTTCCCCTCTGTTCTAGTCTGCAAATTTTGGTGAAATGATTTGCTCTGTTCAATGAGCTCTAGGAAGTAATGTCGAACTTTCTTGATTGTGCCCATGAATGTGATCATTTATTTACATTTGCTCATAAGACATAGCTATCGTGGAGGAATAGGTTTGATGGATTCTAGACTGGATGAGTTCTGTATGTTCTTTATGATTTGAGCATATGGGTTTTCTCTTATGCCTCTAGTTGAGTATCAAGGTGATTTTCTTGAAGTTCAGATGGCTATGTCCTGGTAGCTTCGCTATAACTTGCATGCATTTGGTTCTGTATTGATAGGAGGTATCATGCACTGGGAACAACAGTGAAGTTATTGACCTAAATCATCTGCAGCCTTCGGATTTGAAGGATTTCAAACATAATAATGTTGTTGCTCATATAGACCAAGCACCTCCTTCAAAACCGAATGATGTGGAATATACTTATAGTTTTGGTGCAGAATTTGTTTTAGGTGATTGCTCTCACAGAGGATTGGGGTTCTCTGAAGAACTCGATGAAACCCCTAGTGATATTGGGGCATCCACTGAACAGATTGAACCCCAATCAACTTCAGTTGTTGACTCATTGACCCTTGAGAAGGATATTCATTCTGATGAGGATGTTGACTGTGAGCTAAGCAATCACATGATAGAAGACTTACCATCTAAGGTTCCCTCTATGAGAAATTCTGGCTTTCTCTCTGTTGGAGGTCTTAGATTATATACTGCGGACATCTCAGATAATGAAAGTGATGAGGATAGTAATGCTGAGTCCCAGGATGAAGAATGCCCAAAATATTATAACTCGGAAGAACTAGACAGGTCAACAAATTGCAGTAGTTCTGAGGACACATCTGATAGTGATTCAGACGTTGATGAAGAGGTTGCTGAAGATTATTTAGAAGGAATTGGTGGTAGTGATCACATCATAGACGCAAAATGGTTGCTAGAACCAGCTTTGGATGTTTCAGACAATGACAGTTCTTCTAGCAGTTGCTATGATGAAGCTTTGGAGAAGTTGGGTGGCATGGCCCTTCAGCAAGCTTCTGTGGAATATGGTATGAAAAAAGCTCATCCATGGAAGAAATGTTCTGTAGATCATAGGTCTCAAGGGTCAAGCAACATTTCTTTTGGAAAGAAGCATGTCGCACGGTTTCCTCATTCATGGCCATCACAGGCTCAAAAGAGTAAAGCCTCCAAAAGAATTAATGGTAATATTAACAGCACCCATCTATTTCAAACGCCCAATGTCCTTCTTGCTTAATCTAGCTTCTAGATTTGTAATTCAGGCGAATTGTCAAGTTCATGGAATTTGCATTATTATCTTTTAAATGTCTGAAATATTGTATTTTCCAATTAAAGCGATGTTTTAATCATCAATGTTACTACATAAAAATAAGAACCTGCATGATGTTGAGTTTCTTATTTTGGGATGGCTAGGTGGTTGGAATATATAGTGGGGATTGGGAATGACTAAGCAGTTAACATGTGTGCCTTGTTATCATCTGTGACCTTCCTGTCTGGGCTAAAAGGTTTCAAGAATGCTATGTCAGATCACAAATCTCTCTTTTTCTTTTTGTGAAATTTTATGATAGTTCCGAACCATGAATTTTAATGCCGCATTGAATGATTTTCCTGTGGGAAGTTTTTAAAATATTGAAGAAAGAGATGCAAGTAGTCATTTATACACGTTAATCTCCATTCTCCAGTGTGCTTATGGTATGGAAAAGCTTAAAAAGAAATAAAATATATTTTTCTGGTTTTAAACTTAGTTTGATGGCATTAAGGATTTTTATTTGCTATATATTGTTAATACATTTTCCTTGCAGGTGAAAAGAAAAAACTTCGTCAAGAAAGAATAGCTGCTAAACGCAAAGCGAGAATGCTATGTCGTGGGGTTGATCTTGGCAAAATCAACTCGGTAAGGGAAAATAGGACTATATTTATTTTTAACTTCCCATTTGATTTCTTGGTTATGTTTGCCAGACCCAGAGGATATTCAGTATAGTTTTCTGTTGGCTACATCCTCTCTTTGTTTTATATTCGACATAGTTCATCTGTAATTTCCTGCATCAATATTGAGCCTTTTCTAAAATCCCATTCACTTCTTCATAGTCTATGTTTTGCACTGCAAGTGTGTCTCTTAGATCTGGGGATCCTTCCCCTAAGCTTGTTTCCACCACTTTGGCTACGTAAACAGCTTGAATCTTGTGGTATGTAAGAAGTTGTGACTTGGAAGGTTCTTTCTAATAAATGATTGAATTTGGGTGTATTTACATCACCAAAATAGCTTGTTATTTGGTTAGGATTACCACAAGTTTGTACGCCCTTTATTTTTTTTAGTTACTTTTGGGACTTTATCCTCCAAACGGTAGACTTAGATGAGGTTGTTTCTGTTAAAAAATAGTGTCAGTTGTTATGTTACGTTCAAACTATTTCCAGAATATGATTCTCAATTTAACATTTATACTCTCTTGTAGAAACTAGAGCACATTGTTGCGGAGGAAGTAGACATGTTTTCCTTTGAACCTATGCATTCTCGGGATTGCTCACAGGTATTTTTGCATTTTTCTCTGTTTGTTTATTTACGCTAGATTCACTATCAGCTGTCTATTACTCTATGATATTCTGCAATGGTCAGTTCAAGTTTACTATAATCTGAATTGCCTGAATCATTTTCTGTGCAAGTTAATGGTATGGATCTTTGGTCCAAATTAAGTCTCTGTACTTGAATAACTTAATCATAACTTATAGAAGATTCTTCATTACAAACAATAGATCTTACTACAAAAAAAGACACGTTATAGGATCTATAAAGTCCTAGAGATAGGGGCTATAGATGTGGATGCATCATACATGCGGGTGCACTTCCACATGTATATGTGAGATGGATGGGTGCATGTTGACATGGGCAGGGCCTTGTGCACCCCTACCAATCAATAGAGGTTGGTTATTGCCTGCTACTTCTCAGTTCTTTAAAAACATAAAAAGTTTATTACTTTTTTAATAGAAATGATATAGAAATTTATTAAAATTGTTAACGCTCCCTCACCATAATAATAATGAACTGCGGCTAGTTATTTAAAATATCTAGAACTTTCTACTATGTTATTACCTTTATAATAAATATACATCAGATGATAAGTCGTAGCAATTCAGACTTCAGAGTGTTTAATTTGTCTATGCTTAAGTGAAAGCACTCCCTTTGGGTTCATCATGCTTCATTCCTACCCTTTAGGCAACTCTAATTTTAATGTGGATACTGGACCCACAGTGACGCTGTTTTACCTCTTGTGTAATTTTTGTTCCCTATTTCGCTTGATGTATCTTGGTCTAAGAGTATTGTTCTCTGCTCAAAATGATTGACATTAGGTGCAACGATTAGCTTCGATTTATAGTTTGCGTAGTAGCTGCCAAGGTTCTGGGAAAAAGAGGTGATAGTCCTCCCATATTCTTATAGAAATTAATTTAGTTTTTTTATAAAATGTAACAAGTCAAGTTTGGAATATGTGGTTTCAGATTTGTGACAGTAATGCGAACACAGTCCACATCCATGCCATCTTCTAGTGGGAGACAACGGTTGGAAAAGGTTCTGCACCATTGCTAGTTGTATCTTGATATTCAGGCAGTCATATATTGCATTTGTGTTTCTTCCTTATGTTTTCTCCCATCTTTCAACCATAAAACTAAACTCAATGCAAAGAAAATGACCAGAACTTGAGCTTTTTGGATAACTACGTATTTGTATATGCATCTGCTTAAAGTAGTTATAGCTGGTACTGATATTTTTTTTAATAACTTCAGTTGATAGGAGCTGACGATGAGGATGCAGACTTTTCTGTGCTTGACTTCACTAATGAAAAGTCAGCAAGTGGAAATAAGAAAATGGGAAAGAAAAATTCAAAGAGAAACGTCTTGAGCCCACCAGAGAGCAAGACATCAAAGCATAATCAAGCCAGCCAAGGCAGCAGCAAAAAGAAAGACAAGAAAGGGAGTGGAAGGAAAGTTTCATACGCAAGTCAACCTGTGTCATTCATATCAAGTGGTGTTATAAATTCAGAAACTGAGCAGATTAAAGCTGCAGATTCTGAAGAGACTGATGGCACTAAGAAGGGCATTATTAACAACTCTGCAAATATTGGTTCATTTGAGGTACACACCACTGGTTTTGGATCAAGAATGATGGCTAAAATGGGATACATGGAGGGAGGAGGTTTGGGGAAACACGGTCAGGGTGTAGCAGAACCCATTGAGGTTATCCAAAGACCCAAATCATTAGGTCTAGGAGTCGACTTCTGCAGCAACCCTGTTGAGCCGCCAGCAAGGAACCCTATTGAGCCCGCGGCAAGGAACAAGTCTTCAAGTTCAAGCATTGGCGCTTTTGAAAAGCATACCAAAGGCTTTGGATCAAAGATGATGGCTAAGATGGGTTTTGTTGAAGGCATGGGATTAGGCAGAGATTCACAAGGGATCACTACTCCATTGACTGCTGTTAGGCGTCCTAAGTCCCAAGGACTTGGGTCCAAAGGCAAGTAGTTATGCCATTGCCATTTGTCTGTTGCATTCCAATGTTGGTAATAATGGAGTCCACAAGTGGGAGGACTGAGGTTCGATTCCCACCTTGTTAAAAAAAGACCTCTAGGGAGAGGCATTTGGGTCATAAAGCTTCGATCTGGATTAATTGGTTGTTTAGATATCTGATAATATGATGTAGAAAAAGCGCCGGATACCGGGTGGCCCAAAAGGTCATTAAAAAAAATATAATGGAGTCGACTGTTATTCTAGGTCTATTCATAATTATGCACTAGATACAGCCTTTCTAGGTCTACCTTCAGCTTAGTTTGTCACCATGGCATTTGGAACCATTATGTTCAATTTCGAAATTGTGTTTTAGGGACCAGCTAGGTTTATTTTCTGGTTCATGACATAGAGTAGAAAAACAAGTCGTTTTAGTAACATACTTATTTGTGAACAGATTGCGCTTTGTTTATGTTCCACACTTACACTATACATATACAAAACATTTATTTAACATGAATAACAGTTTATTCTCCCAAGAAGACAAAAATAAAGAGGAACTAACTGTGCCTTGCAATTTTGCATACAAAAATCAATAATTAACTATGCCTTACAATTTTTTTATATACAAATTAATTAATTAATGTTCTGTGTTAAATCATGAGTGTGAAGCTATTTGAACCCAGAAAAAGAAGTTACTTCAACAATTTTTTTTAATTTAAAAAATGTGAGCAGTAAGCTCTACTTAAAAGATAATAATTAATAAATCATATCCTGATCATTCAAATAAGTTTAAACTGTCCGTAATAAAATGTTAGTAATTTCTAGTTGTGTAGCCGGAAAAAAAAGGAAAAAGTAGAGGAAAATCTCTAATTGAAAATCTGAATGATAAGAAGGACTTAAACCGGAGAAGTAATAGTGTGTAAATTTATCAGCTCCTTATCGCTGACAAGAGTTTCAATCGAGGACCCCAATTTTCCCAAAAAAAAATCTTGCTGTATTAATTTAAAAATATTGCATGAAATTTATTTTTCTTAATGATTATTCAGTCCGGTCTTTGGTGCTTATTGTAAGAACTTTTGCATGTTTCAATAGAAGAGCTGCTTATTATAAATTTGAAAAATAATGCACGAAATTTATGCACTTTTTAAGTCCTAAATGTAGAACCTAATTTGAAAATAGGTTTTAATCCTAAATGTAAGACTTTTTTTTTTTTAATTTCATCTATAATATTCATCATTTTAAAAAATGTTTGATAATCTAATCTAGTATTACAAATAAATGTTTTATAGATATCATATCACTAAGTAATTCATTTAATTTTTTTTAATTTATTCAAATTTGATAAATAAATTTTACATTAAAAACTAGATAAGTAGCATTCATCAACTTTTGCACGAAGTATGAGGAATTTTTACATGCTTATTAGTATAAGTTAAAAAATATTGCATGAAGCTTATTGTGGGTAGTTTCGATATTTTATAAGAAGCAATTAATTTTATTAATTTATTTTAAATGTAATTTTGGTATTTCATGAGAATTAACTAATTTTAATAACTTTATTAACTTATGTAAAGTTGTTATCCGTGGCTCTAATACAAGTATCAATTAACAACTTTCATTTATTAAGTAAAAAAGTGGCACTATCAAAGTGATAAATTCCTTAACAAAATTTATTGATGGTATGATAATTTGAATTTTTTATTTAATAAATGAAAGTTGCTAAAATATAATAAAATGTGTTGTGAAAATAAAATAAAATAAATAAAATGTGATGCTTGAGTTAAAAAATAAAAAAGTTAACACACACAAACACACATATTTGCTTGTATATAATGTGTTGAAAGCCAATAGTGGCCCATTTTGGGCAAACAAAGTGGTCGAGGGGTTCAAACCCCGACCCACCACTTTGTCAATAATTATTCTTGCTAGAGTTCTGGCTTTGCTCAGCTGGCCATCAGAGCTCTGGAGCCTGTGGGTGCGTGTAGCTGGTTTTTATTTTTTTTCCCAAATAAAAAAGGAAAAATTATATTTAAGTCCTAGACAAGATAAAATATGAAAAAATGGTTTATTGAAATTTAAAAATTGCATATCAGTCCAGTGAGACTTATCTGCAATAAATTCTAATTCCGTTGATAAGTCAGGGACTTGTCATTGACAAGTTCAGGGGTGTTCATTGATAAGTTCTAAGGCGTCTATGAGTGTCTAGAGCTGGTAATATGGGTCGGACCACCAGGTTTGGGTAAACCCCCCCTCAAGTTGGGATCATAGGGGTTCGGGCAAAAAAGAATTGCATCAATATGGGTCAACATTTAGCCAACCCAATCTATAACCTCTGGGTTGGCAGGTTAGCCAGCTCAACCCATATTATTTTCCTTTTTTAAAAAATTTTTTATACTGCATTTTTCAATTTTTTTTAAACAATATACAGAATTTTTTTTCCCTGCAAACCTAAAGCATTAAAAAATTTAAAATACATTACAAAATCATAAAGTGATAATAAAACATTAAATTCAAAGCTTCAAACATTACAAATTAAGCATTCATCATAAGTTCACACAGTATAAAATAACATAAATCCAAAAGGCATCATTAACATTTAATATAATCAATAATTACTTGGTATTAATGGTGTTGTGTTACACAATACACTTAGAGAAGTCACATTTTTTTAAAAAAAAAAGGTTCCAATTTGCTAACCTAGTGGTTCAATCCATCACGAGTTGAGCCCAAATGGTTCGAGCAAAAAAGAGCCGCATTAAAACGGTTCCACTTTTGTAGAATCAAAACCACCCATTTTATAGGGTTGGGCGGGTTCAGCCCACGGTTAAAACCCATATTACCAGCTCTATGAGTGTCCATTGACAAGTCGATAGATACTTGATAATTGAAATTTATTGCAAAAAAGTATCACAAAACTTAAATGCAATTCTTAAATTTCAGAGGACCATTTTTTCATAGTTTTTTTTTGTCCGGGACTTAAATGCAATTTTGCCCAATAAAAAACTATATATAATTTTTTATTTTGGTTCATGGTTGTGTGGACAGATGAAATTTAGGAAAATTGTATTGAGTTCCTCGACAAGAGAAAATATAAAAAAAAAAGATTCATTGAAATCTTAAAATTACATTTAAGTTTCTAAGGAATTTTGTGCAATAAATTCTAATTATGGATTTGTAAGTGGATGTTTGTAGATTTGCCAATGGATGCTGTTAAATTTGTTAATTGACACCTCTAGATTTGTCAATGATAGACCCTTAGATTTGTCAATGACACAGAGAATTGTCAGCAGACGTCTATGAACTTATCAGCAGAATTATAAATTATTAAAAAAAATATCACAGAATTATATACAATTTTTAGATTTCATTTCAATATACTATTTTTTCATGTTCTCTTTTATTTATATGGGACCTAAATATAACTTTCCCATGAAATTTTTAGTGGCTTTTGTTCCTCCTCAGGGTGAGTGACAGAGAACCACCCGAACGCCTCCTTCCTTCCTTCTCTTTTGCTCTGCTTTCACTCTCTCTCTCTCTCTCTAAGCGACAATGTCAGCCACCTTACTCTCCTCATTACACTCCTCTACTGTCACTTCCCCTCTCTCCTTCTCCTTACTCTCTCCCGCCTCGTCTTCCTCTGACCAATGTCTTTCTCTCCCTCGTCGCTCCCTCCAGACTCAACCTCTACGCTCACCCAACCTCTTCCGCGTTACCCACTTGAGAATAAACCCAAAACCCAAGGTTATTATCCCCCCCCCCTCCAAAGCCATACTGGTTTTTCTCTACGATTCATTGATTCTTGTAGTGGCATGCAACCATAGATTCATATTCACGTTTTTTTTTTAATTGCTGCTTGTGCTTGTTTTTCTTTTCAAGAAGGTCCTGAAACTGAATTGTTCGATGAACGAGCCATTGAAGGTCATGATATCTGGTGCGCCTGCATCGGGCAAGGGAACTCAATGTGAATTGATTGTCCAGAAGGTACTTACTGCATGTAAATTTTGTAAGATTTTGGGGGATGGTGTAACGATGTTGGTTTGTAAGCTATATGTATGAAGGCGTGCAATAGTTATGAAAAGCTTTTGCAACTGATTGTTTTAATTGGTTTTTTTTAGTTTGGATTAGTGCACATATCAACTGGGGATTTGTTAAGAGCTGAAGTAGCAGCTGGGTCTGACATTGGAAACATAGCAAAGGAGTATATGAATGCTGGTCGCTTGGTTCCAGATGAAATTGTGACTTCTGTAATAAACTCGAACCGCTTACTCAGAAGTTCCTTTCCTTCCTAGTTGATTTTTCAAAGACTGAATGAATTATTGCTTGCTTTGATTTTTTGTAGATGGTGACAGCAAGATTATCTCGTGAAGATGCAAAACAAAAAGGGTGGCTTCTTGATGGGTACCCTCGGAGTTTCGTCCAAGCAGAGGCTCTGGAACAAAAGCAGATTAGACCTGATATCTATATTGTATTAGATGTATGTGAACAATCTCGTCCTCCTCTCGCTTCTGAATGATTGTTTGCTGATGTTTCTTTCCTTCAGCTTCATTCTTGCAAGAATTTTTCTGCAGAATGTGCGACTTTTCATATATTTTCTGCAATGTGGCGAACTCTCTTATTTCCCAGGCAAAAATTTTAGGCCTTTCTTGCTGATATTAACTTCCAGTGCATCCCCAAGATCAATGAAGTATTACATTAACTGCTGATATGATTGAGATTTTTAGCTTTACAGAACAAATATCATATGGCTAGTGTTTGATTTCCTGGAGTTACATTTTTCATTTATATATTAATGAATACAATAGAAGTAGGTTTATCTTCTTTGCTGAGTCAATAAGTTTTCTAATGCTCAGGTTCCTGATGATATTCTGATCGACAGATGTGTTGGGAGAAGGCTAGATCCAGTGACAGGGACGATTTATCATCTTAAAAATTTTCCACCAGAGACTGAAGAAATCAAATCAAGGCTAATCACCCGTCCTGACGACACTGAAGAAAAAGTATGATACAAATATATTAATTCTTATGACCCTCTTTATAAGCAACTGAAAGTATGACCATGGCTATCATCTTCTGTTGGTTTATTGTTTTACATATTGTGAGGATTGTGAATTCAGAATTAGCATGTGCATGTGTGTGTCTTACTACATTAACTCTGAAAGATAACAGGAAATGCAAGATGCAATATAGGAAACTGTTTACAGCTTTGTGATTTTAGTTATAGAAACTGTTGAATTAATTTTAGAGTAAATCACACGATTTCAAATATAGAAAGGAGACATATAATTTCAGCAAAATTCAGGAGAGATGTATGTAACTTATCCTTATTTTCAACTCTAAAAAAAGTGTGTTATAAAGGATCAGTACATGTAGAAGTAGTTTTCTTCTTCTTTTTTTTAAAGCTGTATCCACATGCTTTCATTACCTTGCAATGCCATTCTTATACTAGCACCTATTAAGATCACTTTGTCCATATCTTTGTTTATTTATCTTTTCATGTGTGCAATTTTTGCATGTCTGTCGTCATTATAGTATTTGATGCCAGATTCATGTTGATTTTCTTTTTTCTTTTTAATTTACAACCATGAAATATACTAATTTCATCTTAAAGAAAGACCGTGATCCAACAATTACGTAATCTGTCTGCAGTGCCTTGTATGAAAATATTTGATTCTTTTCAGGTTAAGTCCCGGCTGGAAATATATAAGCAAAATGCAGCAGCTGTTTCTTCCACTTACTCAAGCATAACAAATAAGGTTCTTGGATATTGTTAACACTTATCTTTGTATCTTAATAACGTGTATCTGTGGGACGTTTGTTTACTAAACTATTTTTTGCTGACATGCAGATCGATGGAAATCGCTCAAAGGAAGTAGTTTTTGAAGAAATTGACTCTCTGTTAGCACAAGTGCAAAATGAAAAGGAGAAATTAATAAAACCAGGTTTGAATTTTGGACTCTCTTTGATTGCATAAGGTATATTGAAGACATGTTATTCATCAACCTATCTATGAGTGGTGCTAACGAAAAATGCATTTAAGCTTTTTTAAGATTATTTATTAATCAATTTATTAATGGATTTCTTTGTTTCAGAAAAGTCGGTACCTGATATAGAGAAGGGGAAGGAATCATTAAGCCAGGTATATGTTATAACTTGTGACTGGTTCTTCTTTTCTTTCTTTATTTTTTATATTTTTCTCCAGTAATTCTATGATGCCCTCTTTCCTCTACGATCTCTCATCTCCTTTAGCTTGTTACAGTATAAGTGGAGAGGAATTCCTACTAGACTAAATAACATTCCCCATTCCAGAGAGATCAGGAAATATTTCTATGATGATGTACTGCAAGCCACTGTGAGGTCTATAAGAGATGGAAAAACTCGGTTGAAGGTTTGTAGCCGCTATCTGCTTTTTATGTAATCTATAGCCATGTTAATGAAATGAGTCTAAATCTATGCATTACATTTGACCATTGCATCTTTGGTCCCTGAATCCTATGAATAATGACTGACACGAAAAATTAAAATTAAATTATTAAGATTCTTTTTGCTCACAACATTCTTTTTTCTCTCAGAGAGAAATAACTGACTGCTGGGTTTAAGTGTAGTATAGGAAGGTAACAAGAAAAGGGTCTAGGAATAAGATTATGTTGCTTTATTATTGACCAAACTGATATTATTGACAATGCTGATACGCTCCTGATTTGTCATGCCAAACCAACCAGGTGGACATCAACATTCCTGAGCTGAACCCAGAAATGGTATGGAAATATTTTTTTCCTCCTTGTTTTCCCTAAGCTTTTGTCACTTGACAATATCTTTTATGCGCAGGATGTTTATCGAATTGGTACTTTGATGGAACTTGTTCGAGCTCTCGCCCTTTCATTTGCTGATGATGGGAAACGTGTTAAGGTGCCTAAATTCTTGTTCCAGTATGAACCATAATTTGGATATCTATTACTTTCTCCGGTCCTATTTATAAGAATCCGGATTCTCTCCTTGGCTGCTCCTGTCCCTTGCGCCTCCCATGCTCAAAACGGTGATGTTTTGGGTGTAATTGGGAGGGAGGTTCCATTTTTTTTTTTAAATAACATTGAAGTCCCTCAAGTATTTTTTTTAGTAGTACCCAATGTTCTAAAATATTTTTTTGTCCATTATGTAGCAAACAATAATTTTTCAGGAGCACCCAGTATCTGGCAAGATGTAGCCTGAACTATTTTTTCGCTGATACTCTGTATCTTAAAGATATTTTTATCACATCCAGTAACCTAAATTATTTTTCTAGTTACAACAAAAAGCCTCTAAAATATTTTTCTAGTGGCAATGAGCACCATAAATTTGACATACTAAGTGTTGGATGGGCCAAAATTTGGTTTAAGATATGGAATGCTACTTGAAAAATAATTCAGGTTGCATCTTGCCAGATACTGGGCGCTCCTGAAAAATTATTTTATGCTACATAATGGACAAAAAAATATTTTAGAACATTGGGGACTACTAAAAAAAATACTTAAGGGACTTCAATGTAATTAAAAAAAAAAAAGTAGAACCTTCCTCCCAATTACACCCAAAACGTCACCGTTTTGAGTATGGGAGGCGCAAGGGACGGGAGCAGCCAAGGAGAGAATCCAGATTCTATTTATAAGCAACTTTTTCTTTTATGGGGCTGGTCCCTTTTATAAGTAACTTTCACTTTTTGTCTAAAAGTATAAGCTTCTTTTTCCTATTTTACCCTTATTAAATACTCATTCTTTCTCATATCTTATACTCATTATCTCTCATACTTTTTATCTACTCTCTCTCCTATACTCTTTTTATAAATAGGGGTATATATGGAAAAACAGCGCATTTTTGACACACTTATTACTTTTAACTACCAGTTCATTTTGCGCAATCAAGGGAAAAGTTGCTTATAAATAGGATCGGAGGGAGTATTATAATAAGTGTTCTGATTGCTTAAACATGAAACCATAATTAATATGTCCTTGCAGGTTTGTGTGCAAGGGTCAATGGGAGAAGGTGCTCTTGCTGGAATGCCACTGCAGCTGGCTGGAACCCGAAAGATCTTAGAGTTTATGGATTGGGGCGATTATGGTGCAAAAGGGACCTTTATCAAGATTGGTTCCATAGGTAAAAAGGATGAGCACAAAATTGTATGAATTGTGGTGATCTAGATTCCATCTATTAGCATGGCTATTCATGTGTCAGTGTTTAACTCAAGACATCCTGACATATCACTATTGTGTATAGAAACAATGAGACAATTACATTTTTACATCAGTCTGTACTGCTGCAAGCACTTGTTGTCTGTCTTGGTCGTAGTCACAAATGAACTGCAACAGCTGTATTTACATGTTTGTATTACAAATGGGGAAAAAAGCATTTTCCCACGGCTATGAACTACACAGCTAGAGGTGGTGTTCGTAGGTCAAGTTCATGTTGGAATTATCTATATAGATTTTGTCTTTTGTTATGCATGATCTAGTTTTCCCAAAGAAGTACTGTATAACTGTAACTTTTGAGTTTCCAATCTCAGGTGCTGCAGAGGTTGATGAGCAAGATGACATGTATATCTTGGTGGCTCCTCAAAATGCTGTGGGGAATTGTATTATTGATGTAAGGACGTAAAGAATGGAATTCTTACTAACATGTCCTGGAGATAGCATTTACTGTGCATCTTTTTCATGAAAAATCTTGTTTCTTTCAGCTTCATTTCTACTTCTTTTTCACTTTTTAATATTTTGAAGGTTGAATATTACAGGATCTAAGAGCAATGACCGATGCTGCTAAACACAGGCCAGTTATCCTAGTCAATGCTAGGCTCAAGGTTCGGTTCTTATTTTCCTATTGCAATTTCTTTCCTTGGATAGTTGTGTGACTTGCAAATTCTTTTTAATATATTAAAACTGAAACATTAATGGATTTCTTTCAAACAGGATTTGCCGGGTTCCAGTGGTATAATGCAAGTAAGTGCTGAACCAGCAAGTTTAAAGCAACGTTTTTTTCTTTTAATTTTGGAAACATAACATTCAAACTTTGCTTTCTTACACAGACAATGGGACGGGAGAAAAGACTTGAGTATGCAGCATCATTTGAAAGTTGCTACTTCTTTCGGCTTCTCTATTATGCAGGAACTCAGTATCCCATAATGGGAGCTATCAGGTTAGATGGGAATCCCTGAGATTTTATCTTTTAAGGGTTTGATAAAAGAAGAAATAATTGGACCAACCCCTTCCATGTCTTCACTTGCTTCATGGTATGGCGTCTCATGCAAAATACTTTTAATTTTCTAAAGATTAACGTATTACATTTCTGCTCTGGAAGAAAAAACTTGCACTCTGGAATTTTAGAGTTATAATGATGAAAGGGTCTGCCCGGATCAACTTTCATTCTGTATCCAATTATGAAAGCTATTTCATATGGTTCTTTGACATGGACACAAAGAAAGACTTTTTTTTGTGTCAAATCTCAAAGTCACCAATTGTTAACCTTGTTAATGCACGTCTAATGATTCAGGATGTCTTATCCACTTCCTTACGAGCTTTACAAGAGGGTGGATGAATCATTTGGAAAGGAGAAATATGTTCTCTTGTCGGCATTTCCTCAAAGGCCTACTACTGATGAAATTAATGACACCTTCCAAGGAAAACCGAGGTAACAACACTACGCATGTCTAATCCTTATTTGCCAAAGATTCTAACATCATCATCTACACTTGTTTCCATTATAATTTAAGCTATAAATAGGAAAAAAGCTGAATGGTTTCTTGAACCTCTTGCAGGACTGAAACTAGGAAAGCCTCTGGGATTTGGTCAGTAACTTGTTATCCTGAGCTCTCAGTTTATATGATAAGGAAATTATTTCTCTTTGGTATTTTAGGTAAATCCATTCTTTTTTCCTCCATTAACATGGTCTATCTCTTTCTTAGGGGTTTCTTGAGTGGCATTCTTTGAGCAGATTGAAAGCTTCTGGACAGTTTCTAGTGGAAAGTAGAAGACACCTCCATATTAAGTCAACCTGATTTTTTGCTGATTAGTTTAAGGGAAATGTCGTAATCATCAGAGTTTGTAGTAAAACCTTGCTGGTGATGCAATCTGCAGTTTACAAATGAGTGCAAGAAGACAGGAGAGAGTTGAAAAAAGGGAAAGAAAGTTTTCCTTCTTTTTTTTTTTTTTCAATTATTATTATAAATGCTCACGTTAGCTGGGTGGGAAAAATTTGTGCCAACTTGTATAGAGGGAACTAAATTTAATCATTTTCTACGCTTGGACCAATTATGTTGCATCCTTATACGTAAGCGGTGAGGTATAATTGATTATTATGATCTTTGTGTTCATTTGGAATATATATTTGTACACATCATGTGTTTCCTCAATTAATGCAACTTTTTTTGGGATTTTATTCAATGGCTGTAATTGCACCAACACTAATATCTTCTTGCGAAAAAAGCAAAGTTTCTTCATTTTCAGTACTTGACATTTTCTTGTCTTCTTTCTAAGGTTGATATTGCATTCTTTTGGTCTCATTTCTAACTTGTCTTCTTGATTTGGTACCACAAGAACTAAATTCTCAAGCTCTTTAATCATCTCTTTATGAATAGTGACAACAGATTGCTACTTGCAACCACCTCTTAATTAGCCCTCCTCTCTTCCCACATCACAGCACCTTGATTAATGAATAATTAGGCTAAATTATTTTTTATGTTTTTATAATTTGGTAAAAAAAATTTAATGAGGCAAGTGCCACTAATAACCCCATCTATCTTTTATAGTCTCTGGATAAAGGAGGAGGGCCATCGACAGCCAATATAAAATATTGTTAAATATTTTATGGCATCGTGTCATTAATGTAAGTAACCTCATCTAGTCCGATAATAATATGTTGTTGTTGAGGCAAGTGGCGCTAATATTAACAAATCAAAAAAACTTATAGCATCACTAGTTGTTATACCCAAGTAGTTGCAAAATGATAAGCATCAGCATAAATATAACTGATATAACAAAATTTTGAAGCAGTGTTTACTTATCAAATACAAACACAATCCTTGAGTTTTCCTTTATATTCCTCACGGCAGATCAGATTCCTTGAGTCAGACGAAGAAAGAAGAAAACTAACATTAAAAACATTTTTGGTTAATGCGCACACACGCGCATCAATACACACACATATATCAATAAATTTTGATCTTATTTATAAGTTCATTTTTAAGATAATAAATGTATTTTGTATTTTTTATCCTTATTAATTATAATAAATAAAAAGAATTTATTCATTTTAATTTTTAGAATCAGTCATAGATAAGGGTGAAATTAGAAATTTAGTTCATAATTAATAAATTATCTAACTTTCGATATGTGAGAATTAATTAAAAGGGACTTATGAATAAAAATAATAATATTATTTAAGAGGATGTCCCTATCATTGTATTTGTATAGTAACGCCAGTTGCAACAAGGCTTGGTTTGACTTTGCACTCTACGTCTCTACCGAGTGCTTTCTGAAACAAACATTAAATAAAAACAATTTAAAGATATTTGTCTCATTCCTCTTTTCCCCTTCTATCTTCTGCACTAAATGAACTTTAAAGCAGCTTCCAAATAATCCATTTCCTAACGCAGAAAAGCTTTGTCCTTTTATCACCCCAAAAAAAAAAAAAAAACTTTCTCCTTTGTGGATATGGCAGGAGGGTCTCTTGCAGGAGGTGGTGTGGCTAAAGAGAGGGCAAATCAGTACAAAGGCAGAGTTACAGCTTATGTGGTAATTGCTTGTATTGTGGCTGCCACTGGTGGCTCCCTCTTCGGCTATGATATTGGAATCTCAGGTTCCTTCTTCTTCTTCCTTCTGATTCTCAATTTTCATTGTCATTACTTAAAAAAACCTGAAAAGGAGGAAAATTTGAGTTCAGACTCTGATTTTTGCAGGTGGGGTTACTTCCATGGATGATTTTCTTAAGGATTTCTTCCCCACAGTGTACAGAAACAAGAGGCACGCACAAGAAAACAACTACTGCAAGTACAACAACCAAGGCCTCGCAGCTTTCACCTCTTCTCTTTACCTTGCTGGTTTAGTTGCATCTCTCCTGGCTTCTCCGGTCACCAGAAAGTACGGCCGGCGAGCCAGCATAATCGCTGGTGGTGTCAGCTTCCTCATCGGATCAGCCCTCAATGCCTCAGCTGTTAATCTCGCAATGCTCCTGTTAGGTCGAATCATGCTCGGTGTGGGCATTGGATTTGGAAATCAAGTAAGCATATATATATATATATATATATATATATGTATCATCAGTTTCATAAGGTAGAAAATCGTGAGGTGGCTTGGAAGAAGAAAATCGTCTGAGCCAGTTAAGAGGGGCAAAGAAAAAACAGAGAAGGGCTCAATTGATGTTATTGAGCGTATATCTCTTAATTAACAATTTATTTAAAATTTGGTTTTTTTTTTTTTTTGCTGAACTCATCTATACAGATCAGTTAGGTTTTATTGGTGCTGTAGTATATACTTCCTCGTGATATTTTTAAAAGAATGTCTTGAACTATAATATAAATTATTTAAAAAATAATTAATATTTATTTATCAATTTTACTCATATTATTATATTTAAATATTTAAATATGACTTTTTGAATGTTCTCAATTACTTAAAATTATCTGATTTAATAGGAAAAAAATTTATTTTTTGATATATTAACGACCTTTTCTTAACAACGAGGAATTAGTTGAAGTGACTTGTAGGAGGGCGTACATCAATTTCATCCTCCTCTGTACATATCCTAACAAATCTTTTCTTGAAGGCTATTCCTCTGTATTTGTCGGAGATGGCACCGACACACCTGCGAGGAGGTCTGAACATGATGTTTCAGGTAGCTACAACATTTGGGATTTTTACCGCAAACATGGTAAATTTTGGGACACTGAAGATTACGCCATGGGGATGGAGATTATCTCTAGGGTTAGCAGCAGTGCCCGCTCTGTTAATGACAGTGGGAGGGATATTTCTTCCCGATACACCAAACAGCTTAATAGAGCGAGGATTAAAAGAGAAAGGAAGGAAGCTTCTAGAAAAAATCAGAGGGACGAAAGATGTTGAAGCAGAGTTTCAGGACATGATCGAAGCGAGCGAGTTTGCTAAGTCCGTGAAACACCCTTTTCGGAATATACTGGAAAGGAAGTACCGGCCGGAGTTGGTGATGGCCATCTTCATGCCGACGTTTCAGATTCTGACGGGGATAAATACGATTCTGTTCTATGCTCCTGTGTTGTTTCAGAGTATGGGGTTCGCCGGAGATGCGTCGCTGTACTCGTCGGCGACGACCGGTGGGGTTCTTGCTTTCTCAACCTTCATTTCCATTGCAACCGTAGATAGGTTGGGAAGGAGGCCTTTGCTTATCAGTGGTGGGGTCCAAATGATTACGTGTCAGGTATGTACACCTGTATTTGCTTATGTTTTTTTTTTTTTTTTTGATAAACTAGGAAAGTAAAACTACAGAACTGCACTCGGCATCCCTGTTCGCAAGCAGTGTGTAATCGCGTCCTGATTCAAAATTATGAGCCCAAGTCCATCGTTCAGGGCCATCTTCGCCAGGTAATCAGCTCTCGAGTTGTTCTCTCTCTGGATGTATGAGATGGCAACCTCCCACTGTCTTCCGAGCATTCCAGTAATTTGCAGGGTTAGATCACGGTCCTCATGAAGGTCAGGGGCCTCATTGTGGATCAACTCAATTGCTTCCTGTGCATCCGTCCAAATCTGGACTCGTCTGTGACCTCTATCCCATGCTCGCTTCAGCCCGATTAAAATACCCCATAGTTCTGCTGTCAGTGACCCACCATGCTCCAGTCGGCATCTAAATCCCTCCATAATTTGCCCATTCGGATCAATAATGATACCACCACATGCTACTCTGTTATGATACCTCGAATACGCGCCATCTACTTGAACCGATATCCCTTGCTCCATGGCACTGGATCCATGCCGAGCTACCACCAAGTAGTTATATGACATGTTCGTCTGCCGAAGCTTTGTACCCGTCACATTTAAACACTTCCGAATTGCAGCAGCTTTTCCATAAACTTGCTCAATTCCCATACCCTGTCCGGAGTGTATTCGTTCATTGCGGTCTCGCCATATGAGCCAACAAATAATTATAAACATATCCTTCCAATGATCTTTATCCGGCCCTGATGTGTGCTTCAAATTATAATATTAGCATTCAAAGAGTAATATTATGATTGAATTGCATGTTTAGTCCGGATTTGACAATTTTGAAACTTGAGATAAATTTAAAAATAAACAGTATTGAATAGCCTGTCAAAATTGCCCTTCAATATTTTTTGTTTCTTTCTAATACTTCAAATAGTAAATTTCATGTCTGCTTCTACACTTGGATTAGCTTTTTTAAGTGCTTTTGTGCTGTACGGGATAAATATGTTTATGCAAAAGTTAAGTTGGCTAGTTCTTAAGAAAAATCCAATCCAAGGATGACGTCTACTTCCAACTCAACACAACTTTTTCTCAAGATAAACAGAATTGTTTGGTAAAATCTGCAATGCAATTATTGACTGTGAGAATTTCCCATGAACAACAGATAATTGTGGCCACAATCCTAGGGATCAAATTTGGAAACGACCAACATCTATCCAAAAGCTATTCAATATGGGTTGTGGTTGTGATATGTCTATTTGTGTTAGCCTTTGGATGGTCATGGGGCCCACTTGGGTGGACAGTGCCAAGTGAGATATTTCCATTAGAGATCAGATCAGCAGGCCAAAGCATAACAGTTGCTGTAAATCTTCTATTCACATTCATGGTTGCTCAAGCTTTTCTTTCTCTGCTGTGTGCTATGAGGTTTGGTATCTTCCTCTTCTTTGCTGGGTGGGTCACATTAATGACTCTCTTTGTTTTCCTCTTCTTGCCTGAAACTAAGGGAATCCCCATTGAAGAAATGTCTCTCATGTGGAGAAGACACTGGTTCTGGAAAAAGATTCTCCCTACTAAATCAGAATCTCAAGTTTATGGATCCCAAGATGCCAAAGTAAAAACTTCCATCGATTCATCTGATGGTGCAGCAGCTTGAATAGTCTGTTCTGTATAATTCAAATACAATTTCTCTCTATTTATTGTCATGTATGTTAAAGTATATCTTGAGTTTTCATTGTCAATCTTATTCTAACTAATATTAAGTGTTCGGTTGAGTTAATGGTAGAAGTTGTTTTTACAATATGATTTATGGTATACGAAGTAAGTATGTGAGAGGAGTTTTGTTTTGACTTACATGAACAAACTTATCAAACACCAACTCAAACAAGCCCTAAAACTCAGATTAGCATCAATGCACTCATCACACACAAGAAACAAAGGTGTCAATTTGGATCATATGGTGTTTGTTTGGAATAACGATTAGAGTCTTTAAAAACAGTTTTTTAATCGTGATTTATGGTATACGAGGTAAACATATGATAGGAGTTTTGTCTCAATTTATGCGGAAAGTACTTATAAGCTCCTTAAAAAGCTATCTCAAACATGCTTATGATCTTCCAAATAAAACACAAGTGCTTATCAACAAAAAGGGGAGAAAAACACAAGATTAAGTGTTAGGCCAAAAAGTTGAATCGTTCAATTTAATTTTACGTATTTTTTATTAGTGAGAAGAAAGGGAAAAAATAGATGGAAACCTGAAGAGTGAGTGAAAAAAAAATTTCTTAAGTGCTTTTTTTTTTGTTAAAAAAAGAATACTTTATGTGATTTTCAGTTTGTACATCCTTTTTTATCAAGTTAACAATCAGAAGAAGGTGATTTCTTAACGGATATATTTGAAACTTTTTTGTGAATGGTTAATATTTGCGGAAGCTCTGATCAACCATTGGAGTTTACAAATTTTCCCAAAATTTTCGTGAATGGTTAATATTTGCGGCCATCTAATGGTGATTTGTGGTCCTTAACTAATATAATTAGAAATTTTAAAAAAAGTGATATAAAAATAAATAATATATAACTTAATTATTCATAACTTGTTAAAAAATATCGTAATAACTTTTTCAGGTTGAATTCAACATTTAATATAAGGATATAACGGCTTAATATTTCGTGGTTCTAACTTCTATGTTGGTGTGTGTTTGATGTATGTTTTTGTGTGATTTTTTTGGGTCAATCTTTATGCAATTTTTGATGGTTGAGTGACTAATTAATTTTTTTATGGTTCAAGGTTTACGGTTTAGAATAAAATGCAAGCCCGGCTCGTGTATCCATAAAATTGAAGTCAGAGAATATATTAAGAAAATAGGATTAAAAAGAAAAGATATGATATGATATATATACATATAATAATTTAATACTAAAATATCCTGCGTAATGATGTTTTGAAAAATCCCAAAAACATATTTTCAAAATCTTAAATAATTGATTTTTCATTAAAATAAATTATGAATTTCTAATTATTTGCAGTCAATCTTTTATTAACAGTAGCAACTAAACTTGATTTATGATTTTAAAATTTTGAAATTCTCTTTGTAGGATTTTCCATGATATTTCTATTCCATATTTGCTCTTTGGTATCATCCAATCACATTTTATCAAGGTGAAATGAAGAGAGCTCTCTTAAATTTATCTTTTACCTTTATATGGAATAAAATTTGAATTCTTATATGATGGCCAAAAAAATGTTGAATTCTTATACTTAAAATAGCTTTGGGGCAATGGAGTTCTTGCGGATTCTAATAACTTTATTGTGTTAGATAATAGCTATTGATATGCATTCACACACACACATATTTAACTTTATTGTGTTAGATAATAGCTATTGATATGCATTCACACAAACACATATATATAATTTTATTGTGTTAGATAATAGCTATTGATATGCATTCACACACACACAGATATATATATATATATATATATATAATGACTGTTTATGTTACGTTTTCTTCTAAATTTTCAATTTACTTAATCAAGGGGATTCAATTTCATCTTAACTATTGATATTACAATGTCCTAAAATAGAATAAGAATATAAAATAGAAAAAAAAAAGATAAAAAATAATTTTGAATTTGCAAAATTAAAAATCAAGTATTTTTTTAAAAAAATAAGTTGTAAATTGCTTATCAAGTTTCATCATTCATTTATCAACTTTTGATAACAAATCTAATTTGAGATTTTGTAATCTCAAATTTTTTTTCTGTCTTTTTTCATATAGAAATAATAAATAAATAAATAGAATTATGGTTACTTAATGATCTTTGATAGGCTCGTTATTTAAAAAGTGTAAAAGAAAAGAGTTTTATTAGTTAAAAATGATTGAAAAATAAATTAATTAGTGTTGCTTATTAATTTTGAAACTTATTATGAAGATTGTAAGACTTACTTGAATGGGGTTTATAACTGGTATGTTTTTGAGTTGGAAGTCGGATCATATCACAAATGACTTTATTTTGAGCTTCAATTTTAACAAAGAGGTGTTTAGGACAACTAAATTGCCGATTAATTGATTCTTTTTGTGGGGGCAAAGTTTTTATATTTAATTGTTTTTGTTGAACATGATTAGAATACTAAAAAATCGAAGATTTGGGTGATAAATGAGTATGGTAATGAGAGAATAATTGACTAACAAATTTAATATCGGACCATTCCTAAGTTTGATTTCATCTTATTGAAGAATTTGATGGTGGATTGATTTCTTATCATCTTCAAAACCAACACATGCATCATAAGTTTCAATCCCATTCTCAATCCGGCTGATAAAATTTCCACGGATTTATCATCTTGACTTTGTTGAAAGTTTAGTTCCTTTGGTAGAGAGGAAGAAACATTTTAAAATATGAAGAGGGATACTTTATCTTTATGCTACTCCCATTTCTTTGTAACATAAAAACCTCATATGATTATTAAGGCACTAGACACAACGCACTTCAAATACCAATAAAATTGTAGAGGCAACTATTCATATTTTGAGTTCAACTTAATCAATTAAATCATGGAATGCAAAACTAACAAATTGTTGGTTGAGGTAATAAGGGGCCTCACCTTAATAAAAAGGAGAATACAAGTTCAAATATTAAGAAGCGTACTTATTGGGAAAGGTGAGAACCCTTTCCCCTTTAAGCCTCAAGAGAGAAACCCTTAATCAAATAAAAATATATCACTGAATGCAAATCACACCGCTATATATGGTCTACGGGTGTTCATTTCCGGGACCGAGACCGGGATCCATCACTCCCGGTCCCGGTTTTTGGCCTGGATGCAAATTGCATCCCGGTAATGGTCCCGGTCTTGGTAATCCCGGGCGGGATCGGGATCAAATCGGGAAATCCCGGTTTTTTTATAAAAAAAAAAATTTTAAAAATATTATTATCTTAGTTAAATTTTCTATAATCTAGTGTTTAAAGTAATTATTTAACACCTAATAAGGCCATAATAATCACACAAATTGATCTAGAATTGAAGAATAACATTTATTATTATTATTATTATTATTATTATTATTATCACCTTCATCATTTTTGTTATTATTTTTATACATTATATAATAGGATTAGTATCACGATATATACAGTTTAACTCCAACTAAATATGTGATACATATTTTATCAAATGATAACTTAAATTATAGGATAAAAAATACAAAAATAAAACAATAACTTGGTTTTTAAGAAAAAAATTAAAAAAAAAAATAAAAAAACCGGGACCGGGATCACAAGATGTGTGACCGATCCCGGGTCCCATAGATCCCGGTCTTGATTTTCCCGGTCCCGACTGGGACGGGAAATTTTCAGGATCAAAATATTCGGGACCGGATAACCGAGATCGGGATATTTTGAACAACCCTAGTATATTCGATAACATATCACCAATCTTAATCGGACCTATATTACACTAGAGAACAACCTCACAGCACTTACAATGGCTCGAAGGGGTAGAATGCTTTTTCGTCAACGATGAGAAATGGACCTAGCTTCTCCTACCGTCCTTACTTGTATTACATTCTCAAATGTTAAGGAATGTATTAAATATATCTTAAATGGATCTAGCTTTTCCTACTGAGCGAGATTGAGCCTTGTTGGGCTTATTATTAATTTTATTAATTCATTTTCTTAATGAGAAGAGTATATTTTTATAAATCACAATGTTTTAATATTTTCATGCTCTTGCATAAAAATACCACACCCTTCTCACTTGTATCACATTATTCTCACATGTTAAGGAATGCATTAAATATGTCTTAAATTAAATTTTTTTTCTTAAAATTTTTCCTCCCTGCATTTACAAATCACTCTCACTTTTCTTTCTTTTTTATTTTTTCACAACAAAAATTAAATAAGGATAAAATTAAAAAATAGTCCTTAATGACCCTGCAAATATTTAGAACCAGACTTTTCTCATATATAAGTGAGTTATGATAAGAATAGGAATACTGTTATATATACAGTACTATTTGCACTAGTGGAAACATCACTTTTAAGACTGGTTAAAAAGACAGTTTAGACCGGTTCTAGATCAGGTATTGATACAGTCAGTCTTAAAAGTCTGCTACTTTTTAGACCAATTAAGCAACCGGTCTTAAAAATCACTTTTTTAGACCGATTTCTCGAAGACTAGGTCTAAAAAGTCCAGACTTTTCAAACTGGTTATGTAAAAATCGGTCTAAAATTTTTTTTTCAAGACTTTTAAGACCGGTTATTTTTAATAACCGGTCTTAAAAGACATACTTTTAAGACCGGTTTTCAGAATAACCGGTCTTAATTAAGACCGGTTATTCTGAAAACCGGTCTTAAAAGTACTTTTCTGAATAACCGATCTAAAACGTGACATTTTTAAAAATAATAATAAATAGGGCTTTTTTTTATGGATTGGAAGGATTTTAAAACCATCCCAATCCAAAAAAAAATGCCCTATTTTTTTACCATCATATAATTTTAAGTAAGTTATAATAACTATAATTAAATGATGAAAAACAACAACTCATAAGATAGGATATACCATTTGAAGATTGAATGATTTTTCTAATGTTGTCCTCCCTTTCATCAAATGGTTGAGAGCATCGTGGACCAACCTCTCACTTACTGCATCTAAGGCATTGGTGGCTTGAAGCATCAAAGGAGCATATTTAGGACCAGATAGATACTGATAAAGCAGCAGCAGAATCATGAAAACAGCATAAAGAAGCAAAGAAAGCAAAGACACATACAAAAGAAAAAAAGAAAGAAAAGGGGGGAAACCTCATCAAGTATAAGGATCGGGGTATTCTTTAAGAGTGCTCGTGCAATAGTAATTCTCTGCAGATAATAATCAATATAGTTAAGACTATACAATGTGTGCAAATACCTCACTTTGATACCAAATTTAGATATTGTCATGTTTGTCTGAGAAGGCAAGAACGATCTATATTAATATTAGGACATCCACTTTAGCTTTAAAGCTTTCATAACTACATTTACCATTATATATGGCCCCTTTGAAGTTTTGATAACTGCAATTACCATATATGTGTGTGTGTATGACCTCTTTAAATTCTTCAAATTGCATTTGTGTTTCTTGTTTTTGTTTTTACCAATCTGTCAAATAAAATGCAAAAAAAAAAAAAAAAAAACCAGGTGCTTCTTTTTATCTTTTTTTTTCTTCTTATTCTTCAATAAACCCTAAACTAAGCTAAATAACTCAAAAGAATAAATATATATTAAGCGCCTTTTGGTTTTTTTAATAAAATGTGAAAAAGTTTTTTTTTTTTTAAATTTCACAATCTTTCACATAATATGGGTTGCGTTCTGTTTTTTTTAAATAATATTTAACAAAAGTTTTTTTTAAAAAAGAAAGAATTTCAAATAATCTTTAAAATAAATAAGTGTTAACCACTAGTCTAGGCTATATAAGACCTCAAATTGAACTCAAAATGGTCAGTTCAACCCTTTCCTTCTGCTTGGCTTGTATTTTTTTTTTTGACCTGGTCCTTGGCTTGTATGAAGTTCATCTATTTAGGAATTGGTGTGTCCCACTTTTCACATTCATCTATTTGGGAATTTGTCCTCTCTCTTTTTGAATTGGATTCCACAGATCTGTTTTATGGTATTTCCCCCTTCGCATGCATTCCTTTTCCTTCCTTCTCTCTTTCTTTAATTCAATTTTGCATTTCCTTCTTCTTCTTTTTTTCTTATTCCATTTTAAATTCATCCTTGAATGCCATCTAGATATCTGGTGAATCCTTAAAAGGAATGTTCAATCAGCTTCTTGAAACTAAGCCGTTCATGGAAGAGATAACTTCCCAATCAATAGAACTTCGTGAGGTTTGGGATTCAAACTTACTCGTTGAGATGAGGATTCTGATAAGTTGCTTGCTGAACTTCTTAGGGTATGGTGGGCATCGGTCCTATGATTGCAGATTGTATTATACTCTTACCTAAAACTTATAGCCTTATATGCCACTTTGTGCTGCACTTTTCATTCGTGGACACTAATTTTCTAAACCCAATGTGATGCCCTAAAGTTAATACTATTGGATCTTACTTGGTTAGATAAAAATACCAAAAATGGCAATCTATACGTTTGGTATCATAGCCTAGAAAGATTCAAAGCTAACTCTGATACTAAACCTTATAAAAAATTCGTGAAAAAAGGAGGGAAGGAAACTGTTAGGTGATGGTGGGATTGACCTTGCGAAAAACAAAAGGGAAGACGTTTCTTTATTCAGTTTCAAGAAAGTTTAAAAACAAGAAAGAAGGTAGTGTGGCTGTTATTTTAATGAATAAGCATATCCTGTATACGTGTTTTATTTCGAGCCAATAAACTACTCAAGGGTAGATGCGATGACGGCCCATTCACTGATTAAATAATAAAATAAAAGAAAATTATTTTTTCAATTGTGTTTGTAATTGAAAAGCCATCCATTCAGTGTATCTCAATAAATTGTTTAAGCAGCACCTCAATGGGTCTTATTCAATTTCTCTCAATTATTATTATATATAGTCAATTTTTAACAAATCCTTAAACTCATATAAGTGTTGGGCCACATGATGTATGGATGGTAAAAAAGACGAGACGTAAGAGTATGATATACAAACATACTCAAGCTCAAGAAAATTATCCGATACAACAAAATGAATACCTAAACAGAGAAAAAAAAACACTAATATTCTTTTCTTACGGGGAAATAAAAATTTCCCAATAATCCTTATCGTAAGTTTAAAAAGAATACAAAAACACTAATATTCTTAAATATTAATATTCTTTTCTTATGAGGAAATAAAATTTCCCAATCATCCTTATCGCTTGTTCAGTCAATGTGAAGAAACAAGCATCAAGTCACTAATAAAATATTGGGCGTTGAAACTGTGGCATCGGAACCAAACTTAGACACGGTGAAACACGAAAAGAAGATCCTACATATTTCTTAACCTTCGAATCAACCTCAAGACCTTTCTTGATTTTGGCCTCCGCGTTATGATTCTCATTATGATTCTGACCCGACCCATCCTTTGATTCTAACATCAAATCAAGATCTTTCTCCATCTTGGTCTCCACATTAATAGTGTCGTTTTTATCCCAAGCATTGGCCTCTAAGAACCCTTTATCGTCAAAACTCAACTTCATGCCTCGCTTGAGGATTTTGACCTGACCCATAACCAACTTTGGACCCGGGGATTGATTGCAAAGCTGACTCCGATATCCGTCATCATGTTTTTTGGCCTGAACGGCGATCAGACTTTGCATTCGCCGGCTACTACAGGAAGTATAGTTAACGTGACAGATTCTTGGTGATGCGGTTGGTGCGGGGGTTTCACGGCGAAAACGATGTTGAAGGCGGCTTGCTTGTGGCCCAACAGTTTTGGTGGCCATGGTCAGGGAACGAAGAAAAGTCACTTTAAGGCCTGTTTGCGATCACGTGGGAAGGAAAAAAAGTCATTTTTCTAACTTAAGGTAGTGTTTGGGTTTACGTTAGAAGCCACTAAATTTTTAACCTAAAAGTGGCTTTTAAGCAGATCCCCGAAATGTCAGCTTCTTCATCGCGGTGGAGTCACGCCTGGGGAGACAAGACCGTTAGCTCAACATTTGTTCGTTTACCTGTGGTATGTAAATGCAATTGGAGCTTAGATCTGTCTCCTTCCTTCTAGTTCACGCCTGTCTTTCGTTGGAGCTTGTGGTGCTTATCTGTGTCGATCTCACTGTGAAAGCCGTCGCCGCCGTGGTTGGTTCACTTGTGGGTGGTCCTTGTCCAAGCTCTGGCGTCTGTTGTCTTGAGTCGCGATCTGTGGGGCTTTGAGGTTTTGTCCGTTGGAGCATGTCGGCTTTTTCACTCCTGATATGACCTCTGGCTTTCGTCGGCGTCCGACGGTGTTGGGCGGTCGGACGTGGTTGTTGTCCGGTCTCATCCTTGTTCTGAGTTTTGTCCTGTCGCGATCTGTGGGCGTTCGAGTTTGTTGGGCAGATCAGTTATTGGGGGTTGTGGTCTGTGGTTGCCGGAGCTGCTTTTCTGAATTTTCATGAGCAAGCATGCTTGATCTTCACTATTTCTGAAATTTAGGTTTTGGGTAGTGGGAAAGTAAGAAATGAACTTGCTATTGATGATGTGATTGTTGGAATGTAAAATGAATTTAATTTTTATTGAGCAAACCAAACCTTCTAGGCTGACGGGGTCTGAAGTTTTATTCTATTGAGGTTCAGAACCTTCTTACAGAGGAGATTTTTTTTTTTAAGAACAACTTGGTCAGTGAAACAAAATTGTAAATGAAGTTTGAAGCTTATGCAAATACTGAATCATATATACCTCTTGCATCTTTTGTCTAGCAAGTTTTTCCATCATTAGAAAACGGTGAGCTATTCTCTCTTTTCAGCTGTGCTGGATCTGTTTCATGAAAATTATTCTCACATTTCACTCACGGCCTTCATGTTGAGATAACTTGAGTTATAGCTTTTGTTTTGTTTTGAGTTGAGTTTTGCACTCTCTTGACCAAGTCCACTCTCCTGCAATTGTTATCAGGTCAGCAGGAAGTTTGAGATCAGCAATGATATGTTAAGAAACAGTTAATCCAAATTACAATACTGGTTAGATATATAGAATGGAATTGGAGACTATATTTATTAAAAGCTAGGCAATCTGAGAAGTGGCTTGGAAATTTATTTCATGTTTTTATTTGTGAAAGCCTGCAAGCTTAAAGAAGAGGGTCAGGGTAGGTCTGATGGTCTATCCGTCGAACTGAAAATATTTTGCATTTTGGTTGAAATCCTGAAAATTTGAGCCTTAATAGGCGCAAAATATAGATGAATTCCTATAGAGATGTGAATTTTTCACAAACTGTTAGGGATAAATGATTTAATAATGAGATATTTTTTATATGCATTTTAATTTAAATATAAATTTATTCATTTTTAATTAAGTACTTTTGGGGTTTTTTTAATAATAATTAAAAAAAAATTTATTTTATCAAATTCTACTTGTATTTTTTCACTTCAATTATCATAATATATATATATATATAGTATTTAATAAGATTTATATTCTTTTCAGTCATTTTCCATCTAAATGAGTTTTTAAAACACTAATCCAAACAGGTTTAAGGTTAGGAAAAAAGTTACTCCTGTCACTGCCAATCCAAACACAAATTACATCTACAATCTGATTTTTTTTCTATTTGATTTTTTCAAAAACCTATCTGCAAACAAAACTCCTTCCCCACCGTTAATCCAAACTGGCACTCAAAAGGCAACCAAACGCCCACTCTAGCAGAACTTTCATTGGATGTCAATTCCGTTGAGTCACCCTTCGTTTGGCTCACGGAGATGTATACAGGAAGTCAGGAAGCAAAACAATTTTCCACTTTTGAAAACAAAAAAGTAAGGAAAAAAACTCGTTTAAATAAGTGTTTTGGATTTAAATTATTTCCTAAACTGCTCTTATATTTATTCTTATTTTTAAAAATAAAAAATAGAAACATCTTATGCCTTGTTTGATTCCTTATTTCGAGAAACAATTTGGAAGCTGCTTTAAAGTTCATTTAGTTCAGAAGATAGAAGGGGAAAAGAGGAATGAGACAAATATCTTTAAATTGTTTTTATTTAATGTTTGTTTCAGAAAGCACTCGGTATGGCCACCTTCTTCCAGGTGATGCTCTCGCTGCACTAATGGACACAGAAATCAGCAGGGAATCAAAGGAGCCTAAATGTATCTGGAGTTTAACTCAGGATGGGGGTTTCACCACAAAGTCTGCATACCAAGCGGTTGAATCTGTAAATTGGAATGCTGCAGAAGCCAAATGGAAAAGAGTTTGGAGCATGCCAGTTCCTCAGAGAGTTCGCACGTTCACTTGGCTATTGCTGAAAGGGAAACTACTTACAAACGAAGAACGCCAGAGAAGAAGAATGACTGATACTGCTTGCTGCTCTCTCTGTCAAGGAGGTTCAGAAGATATTAATCATGTATTCAAATTTTGCCCGATAGCCTCTGCGGTTTGGAAAAAGATCCTTCCAAGGGATATATGCAGGGAATTTTTCCAAACTGATATCAAATCGTGGCTAACATCTGTATTGGTGGCACCCACACTAGACACATCCTGGAGAATTGGCTTCTTTATCACATGTTGGAAGCTTTGGGAGACAAGGAATTTACGGCTCTTTCAGCAAGCTGAGTTCACTGTCGATAGCTTACTGGCGCAAATTAGACCTATAGTCCAACATACTTTACAAGTTTTTTCAACTTCACGCAACTTATTGTAGGTCATAGGAAATTCAGTTTTGTCACGTTTTGGTTAGAAGCATTGTAAATTCTAAACCAAGACTTGTTGCAACTATACTATACTATACAAATATAATGATAGGGAGTAGGGACATCCTCTTGAATAATATCACTCTTACTATTTATAAGTCTCTTTTAACTAATTCTCACATACTAAAAAAAGTTAGTTAACTCATTAACTTTTGACTAAATTTTCAATTTCGTCCTTATCTATGACTGATTCCAAAAGTTAATATCTAAAATATTCATGCTCTTTTCAGTCATTTTCCATCTAAATGGGTTTTTTAAATATTAATCCAAACATGTTTAAGGTTAGAAAAAAATCACTTCTGCCACCATCAATCCGAACATAAATTATATCTACAATCTGATTTTTTTTTTTGATTTTTTCAAAAATATATCTACAAACAAAACTCCTTCTTTACCATTAATCCAAACAGGCATGCCACCAAACGCCCCACTCAAGCAGAACTTTCTTTGGATATTAATTCCGTTGACTCACCCTTTGTTTGGCTCACGGATATGTATCTAGAAAGTCAGGAAGCAAAACTCTTTTCCACTTTTGAAAACAAAAAAGTGAAGGCTAATGTCATAAATATAGTCAGAGACAAAAACACAATATCAATCATTCACTACCTTTGAAAGCCACAGTAAATTAATTTCTTCGTGACATCTAAACGGGCGTAAGATCTTGGCTTTCGTTTAGCAATTGTCCCAACTGTGACCAAGAAAAGAAGAAGAATGAAGAATAAATTGTTTTTTGATTTATTGTCCAATAAGGGACTGCCACATGGTAAAGTACGACTAATTTATAGAAGAGGGTTAGGGCGGGTTTGTGAAATCATCACCCTGATTTAATTTTCAGGAATTGCTGCAATCAAATATGAGACGATAAATATTGCCTAGATGATAAAGGCATACTTCGGCGTCTCGTGACGCGATATGAGGAATGATAGTAACACATCAAGAGCCAGAGAACCTGAGATCATATCGTTTGTATAGCTATAGATGAACCTACTTGCAATAAAAGTCCAGGTTCTTGCAGAGTTCTCCACCAGTGGAGATGATTCTAGGAACTGCCTCTCCACGATTTGAGTTAGCTCTTCGATTAAGTTACCAAAAACTTCATGTCGTGGAATCACCCTGCATATAATTAGCATCAAAATTAAATACATTTTTTATCTGATGGATGGAGTAGGACACTTTTGATTAATTCAAAAATAAAAACAATTAAAGGAATCCAATTTATCAAAAAAAATTAAGCCATTTTCAATAATACCCTTATTAACAATACTACATTTAGAATATTAATTTTTACTATCCTCTACTATTTATGCGGTGGAGGGAGAAGTTTTTTCTTGTATTCATAATGCCCTTATTAAAAATACCCGAAGAACTCGTAAGCCGCCTCCAACATTTTCTTCACCGCCTTCAATTGAAGTCTAATGTGATAACTATAAGTTAAAAATTGAAGTCTAATGTGATAACTATAGTCAGAGACAAAAACACAGAAATGTGACCAATAATTTGGTTCCAACAAAAAAAAAAATCAAATATTACTATTAGGTTCATATGATACATAGTTTTGAAGGACACTTAATTAAAAACTAATTATAAAAAAAAGTTTTTTTTTTGTTTTTTTAAAACATACAATTGTTTCTTGAAATAAGGAATCAAACCAGGCATATATAAGAGCAGTTTAGGAAATAATTTAAATCCAAAACACTTATTTAAACGAATTTTTTTCCTTACTTTTATATTTTCAAAAGTGGAAAAGAGTTTTGCTTCCTGACTTTCTAGATACATATCCGTGAGCCAAACAAAGGGTGAGTCAACGGAATTAATATCCAAAGAAAGTTCTGCTTGAGTGGGGTGTTTGGTGGCATGTTTGGATTAATGATAAAGAAGGAGTTTTGTTTGTCGATATATTTTTTTTTTTAAAAAAAATCAGATTATATATATAATTTACTTGATTAAACAGCTAGTCAAGCTGTTTAGTTCAGAATTGCCTTTATATTCCTCACGGCAGATCAGATTCCTTGAGTCAGACGAAGAAAGAAGAAAAGTAACATTAAAAACATTTTTGGTTAACGCGCACACACGCGCATCAATACACACACATGTATCAATAAAAATTTATTATCATTATGATCCTATCCTTTTTTATCAAAAATTTTGATCTTATTTATAAGTTAATTTTTAGAGTAATAAATATATTTTATATTTTTTTATTCTTATTAATTACAATAAATAAAAAAAATTTATTTATATTAACTTTTAGAATCAGTTATAGATAAGAATGAAATTAAAAATTTAGCCTATAATTAATAAGTTAACCAACTTTCTTTAATATATGAGAATTAATTAAAAAAGACTTATATAATGATATTATTATTTAAGAGGATGTCCTATGGTTGTATTTGTATAGTAACGCAAGTTGCAACAAGTCTTGGTTTGGCTTTGCACCCTACGTCTCTCCCGAGTGCTGTCTGAAACAAACATTAAATAAAAACAATTTAAAGATATTTGTCTCATTCCTCTTTTCCCCTTCTATCTTCTCAATAATTAACTTTAAAGCAGCTTCCAAATAATCCATTTCCCAACGCAGGAAAGCTTTGTCCTTTTATCACCCAAAAAACAAACTTTCTCCTTTGTGGATATGGCAGGAGGGTCTCTTGCAGGAGGTGGTGTGGCTAAAGAGAGGGCAAATCAGTACAAAGGCAGAGTTACAGCTTATGTGGTAATTGCTTGTATTGTGGCTGCCACTGGTGGCTCCCTCTTCGGCTATGATATTGGAATCTCAGGTTTCATCTTCTTCATCTTCATTCTGATTCTCAATTTTTATTGTCATCACTTAAAAAAACCTGAAAAGGAAGAAAATTTGAGTTCAAAATCTGATTTTTGCAGGTGGGGTTACTTCCATGGATGATTTTCTTAAGGATTTCTTCCCCAGTGTACAGAAACAAGAAGCACGCACAAGAAAACAACTACTGCAAATACAATAACCAAGGCCTCGCAGCTTTCACCTCTTCTCTTTACCTTGCTGGTTTAGTTGCATCTCTCCTGGCTTCTCCGGTCACCAGAAAGTACGGCCGGCGAGCCAGCATAATCGCCGGGGGTGTCAGCTTCCTCATTGGATCAGCCCTCAATGCCTCAGCTGTTAATCTCGGAATGCTCCTCTTAGGTCGAATCATGCTCGGTGTGGGCATTGGATTTGGAAATCAAGTAAGCATATATATATATATGTATCATCAGTTTCATAAGGTAGAAAATCGTGAGGTGGCTTGGAAGAAGAAAATCGTCTGAGCCAGTTAAGAGGGGCAAAGAAAAAACAGAGAAGGGCTCAATTGATGTTATTGAGGGCAGATCTCTTAATTAACAATTTATTTAAAATTTGATTTTTTTGCTGAACTCATCTATACAGGCCAGTTAGGTTTTGTTGGTGCTGTAGTATATACTTCCTCGTGATATTTTTAAATTGAACTATAATATAAATCATTTAAAAAATAATTAATATTTATTTATCAATTTTATTTATATTATTATATTTAAATATTTAAATATGACTTTTTGAATGTTGTCAATCACTTAAAATTATCTGATTTCATAGGAATAAAATTAAGAAAAAAATTTATTTTTTGATATATTAACGACCTTTTCTTAACAACGAGGAATTAGTTGAAGTGACTTGAAGGAGGGCGTACATCAGTTTCATCCTCCTCTGTACATATCCTAACAAATCTTTTTTTGAAGGCTATTCCTCTGTATTTGTCGGAGATGGCACCGACACACCTGCGAGGAGGTCTGAACATGATGTTTCAGGTAGCTACAACATTTGGGATTTTTACAGCAAACATGGTGGGTGTTTGGGTGGGCTTAAATCCCCAAATAAGCCCGTTTTGAGTAGATAAGCTCAAAAAAAAAAACGTGTTCCAATTTAGAATGTTTGGCTGGGCTTTTTTAATCTGGGTTTGAGGTAAAAAAAAACGCATTTCGGATAAGCTCCTGGACCAGGCTTTTTCAAAACCCGTTTCACGTTTTATTACCGTTGAAACACTGTGCTTCAGTTTAATGAAATTTCACCTACTCTTTTTACTTTTCACTCCTCTCCCTCTGCAAAGCTGCTCGACCTCTGCTCCTTGGAATCTTTTTTCACATGCTCTGCTCAGTTTCTTGTTGCTTTCGGTGTTGCTGGTCTTCGTCTCCCTCTCGTCGGCGGCAATGATTGTAGCCGATGAAGCTGTGTAGTCCGTCGTCTGTTCCTAGCTGTCTCCGTCGTCTTCCCCCTCGTCGATCGATTTTCCGTCTGTGAAATTTCAGATCCGATCCCAGGTCCGTCCGTGTCTTCGCCTGCATTGTAGTGTCGGAGGTCAGTCGTAGCATCTGAAGACCGTGCCCATCTTTATTCGTGCTCAGCCGTGTCGGATCTGTGCTTCAACCGAGTGCTCCGCCGTGTCCGAGCTGTGCTGGACACCTGAACCACGAGCTGTGCTTCAACCGAGGGCGTTCTTCTTCATCTGCGATGGACACCTGAACCACGAGCTGTGCCTCAACCTCAACAGGCCCTTCTTCTTCATCTGGGATCTAGCTCATTGTAGGAGGACATCTTGAACTGCAACACTTGCGTGATCTGATTCTAAGACTTGGAGGTAATATGAACTTGAAATTAATTTTATTCCATAGAGAGTGTGACTGGTTTTTTTTGCGTGTGGCTTGCGTTTCTGGAGTTAGTTGGGCTGTTGGGGGATTAACTTCGTTCTGCACTCGTCCCTCTTTTTGTTAATCTGTTTCATCGTCTTCCTGATCTAGGCGCACCACAGTGAAACGTTTTCCTACCTTGCACTGGAAAGTGATGGTATTGGAATCAAGAAAGGTTGTAGGAAACGAAAAAAATCACGAATTTGAGATATGATTAGTTCTTGCCAACTAGTTCATAATCATTTCTTTAAGGACGTAAACATGCTTGTCTTATGTTTTTCTAAGAACTGAATCATTAATCTCTGCCTCTTTACTTGACTGCTTGTAATGCATGATGAGTGGGATCTGTTTTTCTTTTCTTTGTTTCTGACCTTTTTTTTTAATTTTGTGCCTCTATCTCTCTCAATTCATTTATTTCGACACTAGAAAATTGAGCAAGAGATTTGTTGCTAATATGAAGGAAAATTGATAGTTTATTGTGATTAGTGTGTCCCACTAGAAAATCGACACACTTCTTATTCCTAAATCATGAGGGGTTTCGCTGAATCCCTACCGACTTTAGACAAAGCGAAAAAGATCATACTTCAAATCAAAAACCCAATATGAAGGAAAATTGATAGTTTATTCTGATTAGTGTGTCCCACTATCTTTGTGTTGTGCGTGTTTGAAGGACCATAAGGGATTAGAAGCAATAAAAATTAAAAATAAAAAGCTAATTCCCTCCTTTATTTTTCACTGTTTTGCTAGTGTGGTCTCTCTTTCTTCAATTTTCATCATCATTTGAGGTGTTATGAATGTTACTTGTGTTGAGTACATTGTTTATCCTGGTGCTCATTAATTAATTGAACAAAAGAAGCTTCACAAATTTTGACGGATACATGTATTTTCAAAGTAAATGTTGTTGTGGAATGCGCTGTTTACTGTTTTTTGTTAATCTGGTTGCTTCATGAGAAGGTATTAACTAACATGTTTATAGTCCACACTTGTTAAGTGAAACGTTTCCATAGAAAAATGAATGACAGAGCACTGTGGGATGACGAGTCAACAGAAATATTTGTCCGTGCAATGATAGATCAAATTTTAAAAAAAGAACGTCGAGGGTTATCTTTCTCGAAGGACGGATGGGACTATATTGTTGCTACATTCAATGAGCAGACAGGGAAAGGATATGACAGGAAGCAATTGAAGAATAAGTATGATATGTTAAAAAAGGACTTAAGGACTTGGGATGCCTTAACAAAAGAGACTGGTGTTGGTCGAGACCCAATAACTGGAAATGTCGTAGCGGATCCCGAGTGGTGGCGGCGGAAATGCCAGGTTAGTAATGCCTACAATTACTTATAACGTTGCATACTAATAATTCAGTTGCCTAATCAGCTTGTTTTGTAATATAGCTAATGATTTTGTTACTTGTCTGTATGCAGGAGAATTCGGCGTATAGAAAGTTTCGCCGTTCATGCCTCAAGAATGAAACAGAATTGAGGCTTATATTCAAGAATGTTGTGGCAACAGGCGACGATGAGCAGAATCCGTCGTTCATAGGGACACAGACACAGGATGCAGAGGAAGAGGATGTGTACCGACCTACTATGGTCGAGGAGGAAGGTTCAGGGGACAGCGAGGACGAGAATTTTGGAGTTGACCCAGCACTTAGCACAGGAGTGACAGATGAGCTAGCCAGCGTCGGGTTATCCTCACAAACCCCTCCCTGTGGTCCAGGCGCATCATCTGTTCCAACTCCAGGCGCATCATCTGTTCCAACTAATTCCGGAAGTCAGGGAAAGCGGAGACGAGTTGATAAGTTCGGGAAGAAAAAGAAGCAGAAGATGCCAGCGTCAAAGCAAATTGCGGATGCGGTCAGTGTCATGGCAGAAGCATCGCAGCATAGAGCTACAACCATCAGTGAGATTCAACAAAGGAGTGTTGATGCTGCTATTGAAGACCTGCTTGAGATTCCAGAAGTGAGAGAAGATGAGAACTTTAAATACCGATGTGTCAGGCTGATTATGGACAAGACTAGTCGGGACACGTTTTTGTCACTCCTTAAGCGGGACAAGGATTCAATAGTTGGGTGGCTGCGTTATATGGTTACGACCCTTGATTGAGTCGCTACGGCTTATGTTCTTGACTATCGATGCTGACATCAACTTTATGCCTACAATTAGTTTAGTGTTTATTGTATGCATGTCTGTTATTTTGTTTTTAGTACACAAACAATGCTACTTGGTCGACGCATATATATTATGTATGTTTTAATCCAACGTTTCTTTTATGACATATATTATAACTTTGACTGAAATATCATATGATGTTAAATACGTTTGAATCCAATGCACAGGTTATATCTGCACTGGAAAATTGGATGGAGGAAGAAGACGATGATTCTCGGATACTAGCTCTTATCGATGAAGAGATAACAGAATATGAACAAATAACTTGTTTGGTGTGTCAATATTTTGTCTCTACATTCATGTGCAAAGAACCTCGTAGAACAAGTAAACGATCCGGTCATGTATTTGTCCAAGAAATATTGGCAGATCATGAAACACAATGTCATCAGATGTTTAGACTTGAAAAACACGTGTTTTACCGGCTGTGTAGTAAATTGGTCGAACATGGGTTACGAGATTCTAGAAATGTCGGAGTTGAAGAAATGGTTGGGATGTTTTTGCTCACAATTGGCCACGGCGTCGGTAACAGGATGGTCCAACGTTTGTTTCATCATTCAGGGGAAACTGTCAGTCGGCTATTGCACATGGTGCTGGAGGCTTGTTTTAGCCTAGCTCGAGAAAATATCAAACCCTCTGATCCTGAATTCATAGGATGCCACCGAAAAATACGCGAAGATCCTCGCTATTATCCCTACTTTAAGGATGCCATTGGAGCAATAGATGGAACTCATATCAAGGCTGTGATCACTGGTCCCAACCGGGAAAGATATATCGGGAGAAAAGGATATACAACACAGAATGTAATGGCTGTATGCGATTGGGATATGTGTTTTACATTTGTGTTGGCGGGTTGGGAAGGTTCTGCACATGACGCTCGTATGTTTCAAGCTGCTGTCTCAAATCCAGCTCAGAATTTCCCTCATCCACCTCCAGGTATATTTCCGGCCCATTCAGTTTTAATTACTTTCAATGCGCACTTTGCTTAATCTCACACTTTCAAAATGATTTGAGCCACTTATTAGGCAAATACTACTTGGTCGACGCTGGCTATCCCACACCAGTTGGGTATCTTGGTCCCTACAGAAGTCAGCGTTATCACCTGCCAGAATTTCAACATCGACCTGGTTTTGCAAATGCTCAAGAGACCTTCAATTACTATCATTCCAGTTTGAGGTCAACTATTGAAAGGACTTTTGGCGTGTGGAAGAATAGATTCGAATTATTGCAAAAAATGCGCAAATACAGCTACCAAACGCAAGTCCGCTTAGTTGTGGCAACTATGGCCATTCATAATTTTATTAGGAAAAATTCTCAGAGTGATGTTAATTTCAGCACAGCAGAAACTGGCGATATAGCTCAGGAAGATGATAATACTGTAGACGATGCGGCTTCCTCGTCCAATGTTGCTGCGGCATCTTCAAGCAGAATGAATCACATTCGTGACAGGATTAGAGATCAACTTGTACGGAATTTATGATCCCAATTAGTTATGTATTATTGTAATCGCATTCGCTTTGGGAATTATTTGCTCTGGTGGCATACTAGACTGAAACACAATGTGTTTATGCTGTTATAATTTCTGAAATTCCATTCTTAGTTTGGGCTTCATCTCGGGAGTTACAAGTTTGCATTTTCGGATATCTTCCTGGGCCAAATGATATGTTACTGTTGGATATCGCATATATGATCTATCTAAAATTTGAAGAATATACAAATACCCTTCAAGTTTTTACTTTTAAAAACGCACTTATTCAATCGCTAATCCAAACACATCTTCACTTATAAATAATCACTTATTCAACCGCTCATCCAAACATAAATCACATTACAAATATTGACTTATTTATTAAGTCATTTTTAATAAGCCCAAATTATATAAGTCATTTTTCCTACCGCTATCCCAAACACACCCATGGTAAATTATGGGACACAGAAGATTACGCCATGGGGATGGAGATTATCTCTAGGGTTAGCAGCAGTGCCCGCTCTGTTAATGACAGTGGGAGGGATATTTCTTCCCGATACACCAAACAGCTTAATAGAGCGAGGATTAAAAGAGAAAGGAAGGAAGCTTCTAGAAAAAATCAGAGGGACGAAAGATGTTGAAGCAGAGTTTCAGGACATGATCGAAGCGAGCGAGTTTGCTGAGTCGGTGAAACACCCTTTTAGGAATATACTGGAAAGGAAGTACCGGCCGGAGTTGGTGATGGCCATCTTCATGCCGACGTTTCAGATTCTGACGGGGATAAATACGATTCTGTTCTATACTCCTGTGTTATTTCAGAGTATGGGGTTCGCCGGAGATGCGTCGCTGTACTCATCGGCGACGACCGGTGGGGTTCTTGCTTTCTCAACCTTCATTTCCATTGCAACAGTAGATAGGTTGGGAAGGAGGCCTTTGCTTATCAGCGGTGGGGTCCAAATGATTACGTGTCAGGTATGTACACCTGTATTTGCTTATGTTTTTATCAAGGGAAAATTTTGATGTTTGATACTATCCGTATAATTTTGACCAATTCTTATTTTAACTAGATGCAGTTGATTCCCCATAATTTTATGGGAGAATTACATTAAGGTCTTAAGGAAGAGGAGAAATGAAGAAATAATCCCTATATATTGTAAAATGAAAAAATAGTCATATGGAGTTATCAATACAAGCTCCTGGAGTTGTTAATGAGTTGTCAATACAGGCTCATGGAGTTGTTAATGGGACCATTTTTTCATTTTACAATTTACAGGGACCATTTCTTCATTTTTCTTCTTTCATGGAATCTAAGTGTAATTCTCCCTAATTTTAATTTGGTATTACAGCTCATTTCTTAAATTTTAGGTCAAGGCAACTCAGTATTGAATATTGACCTTTATATTTAAAAAAAATTATATATGTCATAAAGTTTTGGTTGTAAAGTTTTAAATGATTTAAGAGACTGATTATGATGAATTAAAGTTTATGGACTGAATTTCAATTTAGTCAAAACTATAAAGGCTAAAAATAATTTTTTTCCCTTTTGTTAATTAAGTTCTTAACCTATAAATTTTAATTATCCAGTTGTTTGCCAAAAAGAAAAAGATGATTGATCGTTTATCATATTTATTTCATTAGTATAATGATACAGTAATGTTATGATTGAATTGCATATTTAGTCCGGATTTGACAATTTTGAAACTTGAGATAAATTTAAAAATAAACAGTATTGAAAAGCCTGTCAAAATTGCCCTTCAATATTTTTTGTTTCTTTCTAATACTTCAAATAGTAAATTTCATGTCTGCTTCTACACTTGGATTAGCTTTTTTAAGTGCTTTTGTGCTGTACGGGATAAATATGTTTATGCAAAAGTTAAGTTGGCTAGTTCTTAAGAAAAATCCAATCCAAGGATGACGTCTACTTCCAACTCAACACAACTTTTTCTCAAGATAAACAGAATTGTTTGGTAAAATCTGCAATGCAATTATTGACTGTGAGAATTTCCCATGAACAACAGATAATTGTGGCCACAATCCTAGGAATCAAATTTGGAAACGACCAACATCTATCCAAAAGCTATTCAATATGGGTTGTGGTTGTGATATGTCTATTTGTGTTAGCCTTTGGATGGTCATGGGGCCCACTTGGGTGGACAGTGCCAAGTGAGATATTTCCATTAGAGATCAGATCAGCAGGCCAAAGCATAACAGTTGCTGTAAATCTTCTATTCACATTCATGGTTGCTCAAGCTTTTCTTTCTCTATTGTGTGCTATGAGGTTTGATATCTTCCTCTTCTTTGCTGGGTGGGTCACATTAATGACTTTCTTTGTTTCCCTCTTCTTGCCTGAAACTAAGGGAATCCCCATTGAAGAAATGTCTCTCATGTGGAGAAGACACTGGTTCTGGAAAAAGATTCTCCCTACTGAATCAGAATCTCAAGTTTATGGATCCCAAGATGCCAAAGTAAAAACTTCCGTCGATTCATCTGATGGTGCAGCTTGAATAGTCTGTTCTGTATAATTCAAATACAATTTCTCTCTATTTATTGTCATGTATGTTAAAGTACATGTTGAGTTTTCATTGTCAATCTTATTCTAACTAATATTAAGTGCTTGTTTGGGTTAATGATAGAAGCTATTTTTACAACGTGATTTACGGTGTACCAAGTAAGTATGTGAGAGGAGTTTTATCTCGATTTACATGAATGTATTTATCAAACACCAACTCAAACGAGCTCTAAAACTCAAGTTAGCATCAATGCACTCATCACACACAAGAAACAAAGTCTTCAATTTGGACCATATGGTGTCTGTTTGGAATAACGATTAGATCCTTTAAAAGCATTTTTTCAATCATAATTTACGATATACGAGGTAAATATGTGAGAGAAGTTTTATCTTGATTTGTGCGAAAATTACTTATAAGATCCTTAAAAAGTTATCCCAAACATGCTTATGATCTCCCAAATAAAACACAAGTGCTTGTCAACAAAAAGGGGAGAAAAACACAACATTAAGTGTTAGGCCAAAAAGTTTAATCGTTCAATTTAATTTTACGTATTTTTTATTAGTTAAAAATGATTGAAAAATAAATTAATTAGTGTTGCTTATTAATTTTGAAACTTATTATGAAGATTGTAAGACTTACTTGAATGGGGTTTATAACTGGTATGTTTTTGAGTTGGAAGTCGGATCATATCACAAATGACTTTATTTTGAGCTTCAATTTTAACAAAGAGGTGTTTAGGACAACTAAATTTCCGATTAATTGATTCTTTTTGTGGGGGCAAAGTTTTTATATTTAATTGTTTTTGTTGAACATGATTAGAATACTAAAAAATCGAAGATTTGGGTGATAAATGAGTATGGTAATGAGAGAATAATTGACTAACAAATTTAATATCGGACCATTCCTAAGTTTGATTTCATCTTATTGAAGAATTTGATGGTGGATTGATTTCTTATCATCTTCAAAACCAACACATGCATCATAAGTTTCAATCCCATTCTCAATCCGGCTGATAAAATTTCCACGGATTTATCATCTTGACTTCGTTGAAAGTTTAGTTCCTTTGGTAGAGAGGAAGAAACATTTTAAAATATGAAGAGGGATACTTTATCTTTATGCTACTCCCATTTCTTTGTAACATAAAAACCTCATATGATTATTAAGGCACTAGACACAACGGACTTCAAATACCAATAAAATTGTAGAGGCAACTATTCATATTTTGAATTCAACTTAATCAATTAAATCATGGAATGCAAAACTAATAAATTGTTGGTTGAGGTAATAAAGGGCCTCAACCTAATAAAAAGGAGAATACAAGTTCAAATATCAAGAAATGTACTTATTAAGAAATGTGAGAACCTTTTACCCTTTAAGCCTTAAGGAAAAAACCCTTAATTAAATAAAAATATATCACTGAATGCAAATCACACCGCTATATATGGTTGATAACATATCACCGGTCTTAATCGAACCTATATTACACTAGAGAACAACCTCACAGCCCTTACAATGGCTCGAAGGGGTAGAATGCTTTTTCGTCAACGATGAGAAATGGACCTAGCTTCTCCTACCGTCCTTTTTTTTTTTGGACAAATCTCCTACTGTCCTTACTTGCATTACATTCTCAAATGTTAAGGAATGTATTAAATATGTCTTAAATGGATCTAGTTTTTCCTACTGAGCGAGATTGAGCCTTGTTAGGCTTATTATTAATTTTATTAATTCATTTTCTTAATTTATTATATTTTTAATAAATCACTATATTTTCCAAGTTCTTTTATATCATTTTCCCTTTATAAAACTATTCTCAAAACCAAAAAAAATAAAAATAAAAACATAATCAGACAACACCATAATCTTATAAGCCATAAATTACCTCCAAATACAGAGTCTCTTTTACAGAAATAGAAACCTCTGTTTTCAAATCTAGAACACATACAAAAACGACACTGGATGGAGTCCCATTTCTCCAGAATATAAAATAGCAAATATAGAATACACACAGCAACATCACAACAGTAGTATTACATATACATATATATATATAGTCTAAAACCAAAATAGAGTAAAGTGGCACTAGAATCACTGTCTATGCATATAGTGAAATCATCACTCTGGTTTAATTCTCAGGAATTGCCGCAATCAAATATGAGACAACAAATATTGCCCAGATGACAAAGACATACTTTGGCGTCTCGTGACGCGATATGAGGAATGATAGTAACACAACAAAAGCCAGAGAACCTGAGATCACATCATTTGTATAGCTATAGATGACCCTACTTGCAATAAAAGTCAAGGTCCTTGCAGAGTTCTCCACCAGTGGAGATGATTCTAGGAACTGCCTCTTTATTTTGTTAAGGCTACCTTGCTTTATTTTGTTGATGTGACTATTGCTAAATTATCTGACGACTAATTTCTTCATTCTTCTTCTTCTCTTGGTTACAAGTTGGACTATTGCTAAATTATCTTACGACGAATTTCTCAGTTTCGCTTCCCGCATGTCACATCAACAAAATAAAGTACGACTAATTTCTTCATTTTTCTTCTTCTCTTGGTTACAGGTTGGCCTATTGCTAAACGGAAGCCAAGATCTTACGGCCGTTCAGACCTTTTTCATTTAGCTTCCAGTTGTCTTATATATAAATGTGACATGGCTCAAAGCAACCCACCTTCGTTGAAGCATCTCACTCTTCCCCTGTTCCCCACCTCAAAACAGAGTCCTCATTATCTTCTTCTTCTTTCCCCTAAAAATGGAAGCCAAGATCATCATCACCATCATCTTCTTCTTCTCCTTCTTCCCGCAGAGTTATATTCGCCCAGAATCGGATCGTCCTCGTCTCTCTCAGGTCTCTGCCTGTGACGACGTTCCGGTCATTGACTTGTCTTCCCCTGACAAACCTCTTATTGTTCAGAAAGTGGGTCATGCCTGCAAGTCCTATGGCTTCTTCCAGGTCCTCTAATTAGTTTCCTCTCACTTGATATCTCTCTGTTTGTGCTCTGTTCAACTAATGATAATTGAATGTGCAGGTTATTAATCACTGGGTGAATTTGAAGTTGGAGGTGGCGTACGAGTTCTTCGGGTATTTTTAATAAGGGCATTATGAATACAAGAAAAACCTTCTCCCTCCCCCCACATAAATAGTAGAGGATAGTAAAAATTAATATTCTAAATTTAGTATTGTTAATAAGGGCATTATTGAAAATGGCTTAAATTTTTTTGATAAATTCGATTCTTTTAATTGTTTTTATTTTTGAATTAATCATAAGTGTCATACTCCATCCATCCGATAAAAAATGTGTGAAATTTTGAAGCTAATTATATGCAGGTTGATTCCACGACATGAAGTTTTTGGTAACTTAATCAAAGAGCTCACTCAAATCGTGGAGAGGCAGTTCCTAGGATCGTCTCCACTGGTGGAGAACTCTGCAAGGACCTTGACTTTTATTGCAAGTAGGGTCATCTATAGCTATACAAATGATGTGATCTCAGGTTCTCTGGCTTTTGTTGTGTTACTATCATTCCTCATATCGCGTCACGAGACGCCAAAGTATGTCTTTGTCATCTGGGCAATATTTGTTGTCTCATATTTGATTGCGGCAATTCCTGAGAATTAAACCAGAGTGATGATTTCACTATATGCATAGACAGTGATTCTAGTGCCACTTTACTCTATTTTGGTTTTAGACTATATATATATATGTATATGTAATACTACTGTTGTGATGTTGCTGTGTGTATTCTATATTTGCTATTTTATATTCTGGAGAAATGGGACTCCATCCAGTGTCGTTTTTGTATGTGTTCTAGATTTGAAAACAGAGGTTTCTATTTCTGTAAAAGAGACTCTGTATTTGGAGGTAATTTATGGCTTATAAGATTATGGTGTTGTCTGATTATGTTTTTTTTTTTTTTTTTTTTTTTGGTTTTGAGAATAGTTTTATAAAGGGAAAATGACATAAAAGAACTTGGAAAATATAGAAAGACAAAAAGATTATCTAAATATTCATAATGTCACTAAAGTGTGAGAACTCAAAGTGTGAGAGTACTGTTGCAAAGTTTGTTATTTTATTTAATTTTTATTATAAATTTATTAGTGTTAATCTGATTATGTTGGGATGGCTTTCACAACCTTCGCTAACTCTCTTATCTAAGTTTTCCCTCTTTATCGTCGTCATTGTGCTCTTGCGTTCGAGGAATATCATTGGCTTTCACAAACCCATGCTAACCCTCTTCTGTAAATTAATTGTACATTAACATGTGGCAGTCCCTTATTAGACAATAAATCGAAAAACAATTTATTCTTCATTCTTCTTCTTCTCTTGGTCACAGTTGGGACAATTGCTAAACGAAAGCCAAGATCTTACGCCCGTTTAGATGTCACGAAGAAATTAATTTACTGTGCCTTTCAAAGGTAGTGAATGATTGATAATGTATTTTTGTCTCTGACTATAGTTATGAGATTAGCCTTCACTTTTTTGTTTTCAAAAGTGGAAAAGAGTTTTGCTTCCTGACTTCCTGTATACATCTCCGTGAGCCAAACGAAGGGTGACTCAACGGAATTGATATCCAATGAAAGTTATGCTAGAGTGGGGCGTTTGGTCGCGTCTCGCGTGGCTGTTTGGATTAATGATAGAACAAGAGTTTTGTTTGTAGATAGGTTTTTGAAAAAATCAAATAGAAAAAAAATCAGATTGTAGATGTAATTTGTGTTTGGATTGACGATGGCAGAAATGACTTTTTTTCTAACCTTAAACATGTTTGGATTAGTGTTTAAAAAACTCATTTAGATGAAAAATGACTGAAAAGAGTATGAATATTATTGAATCCTATATATATATATAGATAATTGAAATGAAAAAATATAAATAAAATTTGATAAAATAAAAAAAGTTTAATTATTATTGAAAAAAAGAAAAATACCCAAAAGTACTTAATTAAAAATGGATAAATTTATATTTAAATTAGAATGCATATAAAAAATATCTCATTATTGGATCATCTACCCTAACAGTATCCAAAAAATCCACATCTCTGTAAGAATTCATCTATATTTTGCGCCTAATAAGGCTCAAATTTTCAGGATTTCAACCAAAATGCAAAATATTTTCAGTTCTGTAGATAGACCATCAGACCTATCCTGGCCCTCTTCTTTAAGCTTGCAGGCTTTCACAAATAAAAACATGAAATAAATTTCCAGGCCACTTCTCAGATTGCCTAGCTTTTAATAAATATAGTCTCCAATTCCATTCTATATATCTAACAAGTATTGTAATTTGGATTAACTGTTTCTTAACATATCATTGCTGATCTCAAACTTCCTGCTGACCTAATAACAATTGCAGGAGAGTGGACTTGGTCAAGAGAGTGCAAAACTCAACTCAAAACAAAACAAAAGCTATAACTCGGGTTATCTCAACATGAAGGCCGTGTGTGAAATGTGATAATAATTTTCATGAAACAGATCCAGCACAGCTGAAAAGAGAGAATAGCTCACCGTTTTCTAATGATGGAAAAACTTGCTAGAGAAAAGATGCAGGAGGTATGTATGATTCAGTATTTGCATAAGCTTCAAACTTCATTTACAATTTTGTTTCACTGACCAAGTTGTTCTAAAAAAAAATCTCCTCTGTAAGAAGATTCTGAACCTCAATAGAATAAAACTTCAGACCCCGTTAGCCAAGCAGGTTTGGTTTGCTCAATAAAAATTAAATTCATTTTACATTCCAACAATCACATCAATAGCAAGTTCATTTCGTACTTTCCCACTACCCAAAAACTAAATTTCAGAAATGGTGAAGATCAAGCATGCTTGCTCATGAAAATTCAGAACAGCAGCTCTGGCAACCACAGATCACAACCCCCAATAACGGATCTGCCCAACAAACTCGAACGCCCACAGATCGCGACAGGACAAAACTCAGAACAAGGATGAGATCGGACAACAACCACGTCCGACCGCCCAACACTGTCGGACGCTAACAAAAGCCAGAGGTCAGATCAGGAGTGGAAAAGCCGACATGCTCCAATGGACAAAACCTCAAAGCCCCAGAGATCGTGACTCAAGACAACGGACTCCAGAGCTTGGACAAGGACCACCCACAAGTGAACCAACCACGGCGGCGACGGCTTTCACAGTGAGATCAACACAGATAAGCATCACAAGCACCAGTCGTGAACTAGAAGGAAGGAGACAGATCTAAGCTCCAATTGCATTTACATACGACAGGTAAAGGAATAAATGTTGAGCTAACGCTCTTGTCTCCCCAGTCGTGACTGCACGGCGATGAAGAAGCTGGCATTTCGAATTTATACTCAGAAGCCACTTTTAGGTTAAAAGTTCAGTAACTTCTAAGGTGAATTCAAACACCATCTTAAATCGAAAGCACATTTTTAAGTAGGAAAAATAACTTTTTTTCTTCTACTATGATCCCAAACATACCTTTATTAATATTGACAATAAATTGCTACTTGCAACAACCTCTTAATTAGCCCTCCTCTCGCCCCACATCACAACACCTTGATTAATGAATAATTAGGCTAAATTATTTTTTTTGTTTATATAATTTGGTAAAATAAATTTAATGAATCAAGTGCCACTAATAACTCCGTCAACCAATCCCTGCATAAAGGACGAAGGCCATCGACAACTAATGTAAAATTTTGTGAAATATTTTAACCAATGTAAAATTATGTAGAATATTTTATGACGTATTATTGTAATTAATCTCATCTAGTGGAATATTCCCTCCGGTCCTAATTATAAGACAGAGTTAATTTTTTTGGAGAAATTAAAGAAGCCAATTAAATCAATTTAGAGTATTGATATTTTTAGTATCTTTAGATTATATATCAGTTTATTAGTCTAATTAATTAGTTTGAAGAAAAAAATAAAAATAAAAATATTCTGAAGTGATTTAATTGGTTTTCTTAATTTCTTCAAAAAAATCAACTTTATCTTATAATTAGGACTGAAGAGAATAATACTTTATTGTTGTTGAGGCAAGGGTCGCTAACATTCACAAATCGAAAAAATTATACCATCATTAGTTGTTATACCCAACCAAGTAGATGTAAAATGATAACCATTAGCATAAATATAACTGATATAACAAAATTTTGAAGCCCCGTTTACTTATCAAATACAAACACAATCCTTGAGTTTTCCTTTATATTCCTCACGGCAGATCAGATTCCTTGAGTCAGACGAAGAAAGAAGAAAACTAACATTAAAAACATTTTAGTTAATGCGCCCATCAATACACACACATGTATCAATAAAAATTTACTATTATTTAAGAGTATGTCCCTATCAGTACTCGTTTGAAATAGTTTATTTTTAGATAATAAGTATTTATAAATCGTGATTTACGATATATGAGGTAAATATAATAAGTATTTATAAATCGTGATTCACGATATACGAGGTAAGTATGTGAGAGGAATTTTATCTCAACTTACATAATAAAGACTTATTATCTAAAAATAAATGATACCAAACACACATATTTAGATAGTAACGCACGTTGCAACAAGTCATGGTTTGACTTTGCACTATACGTCTCAACCGAGTGCTTTCTGAAACAAACATTAATCCATTTCCCAACACAGAAAAGCTATTTAAAGATATTTGTCTCATTCCTCTTTTCCCCTTCTGTATTCTGAACTAAATGAACTTTGTAGCAGCTTCCAAATAATCCATTTCCCAACACAGAAAAGCTTTGTCCTTTTGTCACCAAAAAAAAAAAAAGCTTTCTCCTTTGTGGATATGGCAGGAGGGTCTCTTGCAGGAGGTGGTGTGGCTACAGAGAGGGCAAATCAGTACAAAGGCAGAGTTACAGTTTATGTGGTAATTGCTTGTATTGTAGCTGCCACTGGTGGCTCCCTCTTCGGCTATGATATTGGAATCTCAGGTTTCATCTTCTTCTTCTTCATCTTCATCTGATTCTCAATTTTCATTGTCATCACTTAAAAAAACCTGCAAAGGAAGAAAATTTGAGTTTAAAATCTGATTTTTGCAGGTGGGGTTACTTCCATGGATGATTTTCTTAAGGATTTCTTCCCCACAGTGTACAGAAACAAGAAGCACGCACAAGAAAACAACTACTGCAAATACAATAACCAAGGCCTCGCAGCTTTCACCTCTTCTCTTTACCTTGCTGGTTTAGTCGCATCTCTCCTGGCTTCTCCGGTCACCAGAAAGTACGGCCGGCGAGCCAGCATAATCGCCGGTGGTGTCAGCTTCCTCATCGGATCAGCCCTCAATGCCTCAGCTGTTAATCTCGCAATGCTCCTGTTAGGTCGAATCATGCTCGGTGTGGGCATTGGATTTGGAAATCAAGTAAGCATATATATATATATATGTATCATCAGTGTGAAGAATAAAAGTCAGATATAATAACCTTAAAAGTCATGAGTTAGGAAGAGTAGGAATGAATTAGGAAACGCTAGTCGGTTTCTCATTTGTAATTATGTGTATATAAACTCATATGTAGCACGAGATTAATTGAATAAGATTTCCGTTCTTACATGGCATCAGAGCCTATTTAGAACTCCTCTGTAATTTTCGGCCAAACCACATAAATTCCGGTGAGGTTCTTCTTATTTTTTTTCCGGTGAACAAAACAAGGTTGCTTTAGATCTTCAGTCACCACCACTCAATCCCTCACACGCGCCAGCTCATTGGGTCTGTCGCCTCCAGACCGGTCAGACCACCAAGTCCGACGGCCGTCCGACTGCGCGTGTCATCCCACGCGCCTCCACCATCTCCGCCGTGCCAGTACACGCGCCGCGCGTGTGAGCTTCTCCGGCCACCGTTTGCGACGTGGTTTGCAGCGCTCTGATCGACTAAGAGTCCTCTTCCTCCTCCTGAAGTTTCGTGGCCATCCGACACCATTTGATTTTTTGCACTTTGCTCTTCGCATCCGCTTTCAACATTCGTGGATTTCACTTTGTTACTAACTTCAAATATTTGACGTTAGTATTTCTGTCTGTGGGTCCCTCCTTGCATTTGATTGAGGTACTATACATCTCTTGAATTCATATCTCTTTGCGGGTCCAGTAGGTTGCAGTTTGCTTAAGTTAATCTCGCTTGGTTTGTTGTGAATTGTGAGTTCGTGACTATTCCTACTCATTATGGCTGATTCTAAAAATTCTAATATGTTGCCTATGTCTGCGAGGATTACTGCTTCACAGTTAAATTGGACAAATTATAGTGATTGGAACAAAACTGTTAACGTTTATATTTTGGGGATTGCGATGGAAACCCATTTAACTGAGGATCCTTCTTCTGGTGATGAAACCAAACTTTTGACTTGGAAACGAGCAGATGCTCAACTTTTGTTTCAAATTCGAAATTCCATTGAATCACGAATTCTGGCTTCTGTTAGTCATTGTAATTCTGTCAAAGAAATCATGAATTATCTTGAATTTATGTTTTCTGGAAAAGGAAATATTACTCGGGTTCATGAAATCTGTAAAGGTTTTTATCGTTCTTAACAGCAAAATCGTCCCTTGAAAGATTTCTTTCTGGACTTCAAGAGAATGTATGAGGAAATGAAAGTACTTATGTCTCCGCAAGCAGATCTCTCAACTCGAATTAAGAACTTGGAACTTCAGGCTATCATGAGTTTTCTTGAAGCTCTTAACCTGTCCTATGAGACTATCCGTTCTCAGATTCTGTCCAGTCAAGAGCTTCCTTCTCTTGAAGATGTTTTCTCACGGGTTCTTCATGCTGATAGCTTGATTCACCCTTCTGTTGATCCCACTGCAAGTGCTCTAGCTGGACGTGGTTCCTTTGAGAACATGAATTATGGGTCTAAACAAAATTACAATTCTGGCGGTATTATATGCAATTATGCAAGGAACCTGGACACATTAAGAAAAATTGTCGAAAATTACAAAATAAACAGCAGCGTGATCAACAACGCGGCCTTGCTCATATTGCCCAGACATCTGGTCCCCCTGATTCTGGATCTGGGTCTTCTTCTGCAGGAGCTCTAGCAACAGGTACTCTGTCCTCTGGCCTAACTACTGCTTCAACTAAGTGGATCATTGATTCTGGTGCTACCGACCACATGACAGGTAATCATCACTTATTCTCTTCATATGCCCCATATGCCAACCAGTCATCCATATTTGTAGCCAACGGTTCTCCCGTCCGTGTTATTGGCTCTGGCACTGTTCAACCAACTGCATCCCTCTCATTATCCTCTGTTCTAAACGTTCCAGATCTCACCTTTAACCTTCTGTCTCCAAGTAAACTCACTCGTAAGTTAAACTGTTTTATCTCACTATTCCCTGACCATTGTTTAATTCAGAATCTATCGACGAAGCAGATTATTGGTAGAGGTTATGAATCTGGTGGACATTATATCCTTGATGATCAGGTGCCACGTTCTGTTGCTTGTTCTGGTGGGTCGTCTCTCTTTGAAGTTCATTGTCGTCTAGGTCATGTGTCGCTTTCTTCTCTCCGAAAATTGTATCCTCAATTTTCTTCTGTGTCTACTTTAGATTGTGAGTCATGTCAGTTTGCCAAACATCATCGTACTCATTTAGCACCTCTCATAAATAAACGGGCTGCGTCCCACTTTGAATTAGTACATTCTGATGTTTGGGGTCCTTGTTCAGTCACGTCTCAGACTGGTTATCATTACTTTGTCACGTTTGTTGATGATTTTTCCCGAACCACCTGGCTATATTTAATGAAACAACGTTCTGAATTGTTTACTCATTTTCGTAACTTTTGTGCTGAAATTCAAACACAGTTTAACACTACTGTGAAAATCTTACGAAGTGATAATGCACAAGAATATTTTTCCGCCCCATTCACCACTTACATGCAAAATCATGGTATTCTTCACCAATCCTCTTGTGCTTATACACCTGCTCAAAATGGAGTGGCTGAGAGAAAGAATCGCCATCTTTTGGAAACTGCCCGAGCTCTCATGTTTCATTCCTCAGTCCCTAAACGTTTTTGGGCTGATGCTGTCTCTACTGCTTGTTTCCTCATCAATCGTATGCCTTCGGCTGTACTAGGTGGGGATATTCCTTACTCTGTTTTGATTCCATCCACTAAGCTATTTTCTGTTGAACCTAAAATCTTTGGTTGTGTCTGTTTTGTTCGGGATGTCCGTCCTAGTATTAGCAAACTTGATCCTAAGTCCCTAAAATGTGTTTTTCTAGGCTATTCTCGAGTTCAGAAAGGTTATCGGTGTTACTCTCCTGATCTCCGTCGGTACCTTGTATCCACTGATATCATGTTTCATGAGTCATCTTCTTACTTCAAAACTTTGCCTGTTTCTGAGTCTCCCTCTGTCATGGATAATTCTGATGATCTCTTGATTTATCCTATCCCTCTCTCAACAGTACAAGATGCTAATCTGGCACCTGATCTCATCAATGATACTAATGTTGATAATGATTCACCTTCGCCAGCTCCTGCTACGCCGATTGACTCTGTTGATGCTTCTGTAGTTCCTGCCTCTGCTTCTGCCGATCCTCATCTTGCTATTAATGAACCACCTGTTCCTCCTTCTCTCGGTGATACTTCTGATGACTTGCCTATTGCACTTTGTAAAGGTACCCGACCTCATTGTCCTCCCAAACGATATGCTGATTGTCTCTATCCTATATCATCTTTTGTCTCTTATCAATCTTTATCTCCTGTTTCATCTTCCCTTGTGGCCACCCTAGATTCCATTACCATACCTACTTCCCTTAACCAAGCTCTAGCTCACCCTGGTTGGCATGCCGCAATGGAAGAAGAAATTTTGGCCTTAGAAACAGCTGATACCTGGACTCTTGTTGATCTACCTCCTGGAAAGAGAGCCATTGGATGTAAATGGGTATTTGTTGTCAAGACTAAGTCTGATGGTTCCTTAGAAAGACTAAAAGCTCATCTTGTTGCCAAAGGATTTGCCCAAACTTACGGCCTTGATTATTCTGAGACTTTCTCTCCTGTGGCCAAACTTACTTCCGTTCGTCTACTAGTTTCTTTAGCAGCTACATATCATTGGCCATTACATCAACTAGATGTCAAGAATGCCTTTTTAAATGGCGATCTACAAGAAGAAGTTTATATTAAGCAACCACCTGGGTTTGTTGCTCAGGGGGAGACTGGGAAAGTATGTTATCTCAGGAAGTCACTATATGGTCTAAAGCAGAGTCCTCGAGCCTGGTTTGATAAATTCTATAATGTGGTTAAGAAGTTTGGATTACATCAAAGCAAGTGTAATCACTCTGTGTTCTACAAAAAATCTGATGCAGGCATGATTCTTTTAGTAGTCTATGTGGATGATATTGTGATTACAGGAAGTAACTATTCTGAAATCTCAAAACTTAAAATCTTCCTGAATTCTCACTTTCAGACAAAAGATTTAGGATCATTAAAGTACTTCCTTGGTATTGAGATTTTGAGAAGCAATAAAGGTATTCTTTTGACTCAAAGAAAGTATGTTCTTGATCTCTTAAAGGAGACTGGAAAACTTGGAGCCACACCAAGTAGCATCCCCATGATTCCAAATCCCTTTCTGGATCTTGATGCTAGTATGTTTGATAAACTTCATGATGATTTGAAAAAGAGGATTGATCCAGAGAAATTGAAACCGTTTCCATTTCCTGAGAGATATAGAAGACTCATTGGGAAGCTAAATTATCTAACAGTAACTCGTCCTAATATAACCTTCTCAGTCAGTAGGCTCAGCCAATTCATGGCATCACCAACAGTGGCACAATGGGAAGCTTTAGAACATATCTTACATTATTTGAAAGTCTCTCCAGGTCTTGGCATTCTTTATAAAGATTATAGGCACACTAAAATCGAATGCTTTTGTGATGCGGATCATGCAGGATCAAAGGCCACAAGACGATCTACTACAGGTTATTGTGTGTTTGTTGGTGGAAACTTGATATCTTGGAGAAGTAAGAAGCAAGGTGTCGTGTCAAAGTCAAGTGCAGAACCGGAATACAGAACCATGTCACAGTCTGTACAAGAAATTGTATGGGTATTCCAGATTTTGAAGAAAATTGGCATCGTCACAACATTACCTGCAAAACTGTGGTGTGACAATAAACAGCACTTCATATAGCATCGAACTCTGTGTTTCATGAACGTACCAAGCATATCGAAATTGATTGTCATTTTATACGTGACAAGATCAGAGAAAATATTGTATCTACAGGGCACATACGGTCCGATGACCAACTAGCAGATCTTCTGACAAAAGCATTAAATGAGACACGGGTTAAATATCTTTGTAACAAGTTGGGCATGATAAATATATATGCTCCAACTTGAGGGGGAGTGTGAAGAATAAAAGTCAGATATAATAACCTCAAAAGTCATGAGTTAGGAAGAGTAGGAATGAATTAGGAAACGCTGGTCGGTTTCTCATTTGTAATTATGTGTATATAAACTCATATGTAGCAAGAGATTAATTGAATAAGATTTCCGTTCTTACAATTAGTTTCATAAGTTAGAAAATCGTGAGCTGGCTTGGAAGAAGAAAATCATCATTATAATATTTTTATAATATATTAAATTAAAATATTAAAATCTTAATCTAATAGTTTAGATTGAAAAGAAGACTATAAGTAGATGGGATGAATGGGAAGGAAAAGGACCGTAACCAGACCTAAGAGGGACAAAGAAAAAACAGAGAAGGGCTCAATTGATGTTATCGAGGGCAGATATCTTAATTTACAATTTATTTAAAATTTGGTTTTTTTGCTGAACTCATCTATACAGGCCAGTTAGGTTTTATTGGTGCTGTAGTATATACTTCCTCGTGATATTTTTAAAAGAATGTCTTAGAACTATAATATAAATCATTTAAAAAATAATTAATATTGATTTATCAATTTTAATTATATTATTATATATAAATATTTAAATGTTACTTTTTGAATATTCTCATTCACTTAAAATTATCTGATTTAATAGGAATAAAATTAAGAACAAATTTTATTTTTTGATATATTAACGACCTTTTCTTAACAACGAGGAATTAGTTGAAGTGACTTGGAGGAGGGCGTCCATCAGTTTCATCCTCCTCTGTACATATCCTAACAAATCTTTTTTTGAAGGCTATTCCTCTGTATTTGTCGGAGATGGCACCGACACACCTGCGAGGAGGTCTGAACATGATGTTTCAGGTAGCTACAACATTTGGGATTTTTACCGCAAACATGGTAAATTTTGGGACACTGAAGATTACGCCATGGGGATGGAGATTATCTCTAGGGTTAGCAGCAGTACCAGCTCTGTTAATGACAGTGGGAGGGATATTTCTTCCCGATACACCAAACAGCTTAATAGAGCGAGGATTAAAAGAGAAAGGAAGGAAGCTTCTAGAAAAAATCAGAGGGACGAAAGATGTTGAAGCAGAGTTTCAGGACATGATCGAAGCGAGCGAGTTTGCTGAGTCGGTGAAACACCCTTTTCGGAATATACTGGAAAGGAAGTACCGGCCGGAGTTGGTGATGGCCATCTTCATGCCGACATTTCAGATTCTGACGGGGATAAATACGATTCTGTTCTATGCTCCTGTGTTGTTTCAGAGTATGGGGTTCGCCGGAGATGCGTCGCTGTACTCGTCGGCGACGACCGGTGGGGTTCTTGCTTTCTCAACCTTCATTTCCATTGCAACCGTAGATAAGTTGGGAAGGACCGAAGGAGGCCTTTGCTTATCAGTGGTGGGGTCCAAATGATTACGTGTCAGGTATGTACACCTGTATTTGCTTATGTTTTTATCAAGGGAAAATTTTAATGGTTGATACTATCAGTATAATTTTGACCAATTCTTATTTTAACTAGATGCAGTTGATTCCCCATAATTTTAATTTGGTATTACAGCTCATTTCTTAAATTTTAGGTCAGGGAAACTCAGTATTGAATATTGACCCTTATTTTTAAAAAAAAAAATTATATATGTCATAAAGTTTTGGTTGTAAAGTTTTAAATGATTTAAGAGACTGATTATGATGAATTAAAGTTTATGAACTGAATTTCAATTTAGTCAAAACTATAAAGGCTAAAAATAATTTTTTCCCCTTTTGTTAATTAAGTTCTTAACCTATAAATTTTAATTATCTAGTTGTTTGCCAAAAAGAAAAAGATTATTGACCGTTTATCATATTTATTTCATTAGTATAATGATGGAGTAATATTATGATTAGCATTCAAAGAGTAATATTGTGATTGAATTGCATATTTAGTCCGGATCTAACAATTTTGAAACTTGAGATAAATTTAAAAATAAACAGTAATGAAAAGCCTGTCAAAATTTCCCTTCAATATATTTTTTGTTTCTTTCTAATGCTTCAAAACTTGGATTAGTTTTTTTATGCAAGAGTTAAGTTGACTAGTTCTGAGGAAAATCCAAATCCAAGGATGACGTCTACTTCCAACTCAACACAACTTTTTCTCAAGATAAACAGAATTGTTTGGTAAAATCTGCAATGCAATTATTGACTGTGAGAATTTCCCTTGAACAACAGATAATTGTGGCCACAATCCTAGGAATCAAATTTGGAAACGACCAACATCTATCCAAAAGCTATTCAATATGGGTTGTGGTTGTGATATGTCTATTTGTGTTAGCCTTTGGATGGTCATGGGGCCCACTTGGGTGGACAGTGCTAAGTGAGATATTTCCATTAGAGATCAGATCAGCAGGCCAAAGCGTAACAGTTGCTGTAAATCTTCTATTCACATTCATGGTTGCTCAAGCTTTTCTTTCTCTGCTGTGTGCTATGAGGTTTGGTATCTTCCTCTTCTTTGCTGGGTGGGTCACATTAATGACTCTCTTTGTTTTCCTCTTCTTGCCTGAAACTAAGGGAATCCCCATTGAAGAAATGTCTCTCATGTGGAGAAGACACTGGTTCTGGAAAAAGATTCTCCCTACTGAATCAGAATCTCAAGTTTATGGATCCCAAGATGCCAAAGTAAAAACTTCCATCGATTCATCTGATGGTGCAGCTTGAATAGTCTGTTCTGTATAATTCAAATACAATTTCTCTCTATTTATTGTCATGTATGTTAAAGTACATGTTGAGCTTTCATAGTCACTCTTATTCTAACTAGTATTAAAACTCATATTAGCATCAATGCACTCATCGCAAATTCTAAGAAGTGTACTTATTGGGAGATGTGAGAACCTTTTACCCTCTAAGCCTTAAAGGAGAAACCATCAATCAAATAAAAAAAATATCATAGAGTGCAAATCACACCGCCATATATGGTTGATAACATATCATTAGTCCTTTTTTTTTAATTACAATGTGACTAGGCTCGAACCCGAGAGGGGAGGGGGGTGGAAGTGTTTAAGAGCACTTCAGTGACCATTGCGCCTAGTGGTGTTGGTCAACATATCACCAGTATTAATCGGACATATATTACACTAGAGAACAACCTCACCACACTTACAATGGCTCAAAGGGGTAGAATGCTCTTTTGTTGACGATGAGAAATGGATCTAGCTTCTCTTACTGTCCTCACTTGTATTACATTCTCAAATGTTAAGGAATTTATTAAATATGTCTTAAATGGATCTAGCTTTTCCTACCGAGCGAGATTGAGCCTTGTTGGGCTTGTTATTAATTTTATTAATTCATTTCTTAATTTATTATATTTTTATAAATCACAATGTTTCAATATTTTCATGCTCTTGCATAAAAATACCACACCCTTCTCACTTGTATTACATTATTCTCACATGTTAAGGAATGCATTAAATATGTCTTAAATTAAATTTTTTTCTTAAAACTTTTCCTTATTAATTTTCCCTCCCTGTATTTACAAATCATTCTCTTTTTTCTCTGTTCATTCTTTTTTGTAACAAAAATTAAATCAGGATCAAATTAAAAATAGTCGTTAATGACCCTACAAATATCTAGGACTAAACTTTTCTCATATATAAGTGACTTATAATAAGAATAGGAGTACTGTTATATATATAGTACTATTTGAAAGCCCATCTCCATACGTTTATTTTTCTTTCATTTTTACTTGATGTTTTAATTCCTCCAAAACCATTGACCATAATGGGCCTTAGCACAGAGTCTTTATGTCTATTCTAATTCAATAATACATTTTCAGCCAAAAAAAAAAAATCAATTAGCTGTTTCGGTTAAGGGATACGGTTGGTTATATAGATTTTATATTTAATAATAAAATTAACTATAGTAATTTATTTTTGCTTAGTACGTATTACATCTTGAGTTGTTTGGACAAAATTTAAACTGTGGTTTTTTCAATAAATACGTTTTAATAAAATTATTATTATTTAGAATTATAATTCTAAAGTCCTAAAAATGAAGTTATGATATAATGATGATGATGATGATGATGATGATGATGATGATGATGATGTTTAAAATTGTGATAATAATTAACATATTTGATTTTGAAAATATTTTGACATTCTAATAAAAACACAGTTCATTCATCCTTCTCTTCAAACCTGAAGCTCAGTGCTTTTTCTATTTTGTATCCGTCTTTGGTTGATAATGCAGGCTTATTCATCTCTTGCATTTTCCTTGTATATTATCCTAGGATTTGGCAGTTCAATTCCAAAGGGTTTGACCCCTCGACATATCGGCATGTACCTGCATCTGTCAACCTATTGAGATCGAGCGGTATAGATTTCTTAAGAAATTGGAGAAAAGGAATCAAATATTGCAGACTTCACAACATATCTTATGCACCTTCGGTTCTTTTCTGATCAAGGTTACATTACTTTGAATTTCAAGGCTCTTATGACTATGCATTCATTAGTTAAGATGTTTCATGGCCCTCTTGCACTGAGGCAGGAGGCAAGATCTGGTTCTAATACCAAATCTAGATATTGACAGGATAAGACCTGGCTCTCATATCAAATACCTCGTTTTGATACCAAATTTAGATATTATCATGTTTGTATAAGAAGGTAAGAACCAGCTATATTAATTATGGATCCCAAGATGCCAAAGTAAAAACTTCCATCGATTCATCTGATGGTGCAGCAGCTTGAATAGTCTGTTCTGTATAATTCAAATACAATTTCTCTGTATTTATTGTCATGTATGTAAAAGTACATGTTGAGTTTTCATTGTCAATCTTATTCTAACTAATATTAAGTGCTCGTTTGGGTTAATGGTAGAAGCTGCTTTTATAATGTGATTTACGGTGTACGAAGTAAGTATGTGAGAGAAGTTTTGTTTCGACTTACATGAACGTAATTATCAAACACCAACTCAAACAAGCCCTAAAACTCAGATTAGCATCAATGCACTCATCACACACAAGAAACAAAGGTGTCAATTTGGACCATATGGTGTTTGTTTGGAATAACGATTAGAGCCTTTAAAACAGTTTTCAATCGTGATTTACGGTATACGAGGTAAATATGTGAAAGGAGTTTTGTCTCAATTTATGCGGAAAGTACTTATAAGCTCCTTAAAAAGCTATCTCAAACATGCTTATGATCTCCCAAATAAAACACCAGTGCTTGTCAACAAAAGGAGGAGAAAAACACAAGATTAAGTGTTAGGCCAAAAAGTTTAATTGTTCAATTTAATTTTACGTATTTTTTATTAGTGAGAAGAAAGGGAAAAAATAGATGGAACCCTGATGAGTGAGTGAAAAAGAAAGTTTCTTAAGTGCTTTTTTTTTTTAAAAAAATAATACTTTATGTGATTTTCAGTTTGTACATCCTTTTTTATCAAGTTAACAATCAGAAGAAGGTGATTTCTTAACGGATATATTTGAAATTTTTGTGTGGGGGTTCTAGTCATACTAACCTTAGGTTGGGAAGCTCTATCAACCGTTGGAGTTTACAAATTTTCCCAAAATTTTCGTGAATGGTTTATATCTGCGGCCATCAAATGGTGATTTGTGGTCCATAACTAATATAATTAGAAATTTTAAAAAAAGTGATATAAAAATAAATAATATATAACTTAATTATTGATAACTTGTTAAAAATTATCGTAATAACTTTTTCAGGTTGAATTCAACATTTAATATAAGGATATAACGGCTTAATATTTCGTGGTTCTATATTGGTGTGTGTTTGATGTTTGTTTTTGTGTGATTTTTTTGGGTAATTCTTTATGCAATTTTTGATGGTTGAGTGACTAATTAATTTTTTGATGGTTCAAGGTTTACGCATACGTTTTAGAATATAATGCAAGACCGGCTCGTGTATCCATAAAATTGAAGGCAGAGAATATATTAAGAAAATAAGATAAAAAGAAAAGATATGATATGATATATATACATATAATAATTTAATACTAAAATATCCTGCATAATGATGTTTTGAAAAATCCAACATATATTCAAAATCTTAAATAAGTGATTTTTTTATTAAAATGAATTACGAATTTCTAATTAATTAAAGTCAATCTTTTATCCACAATAGCAACTAAACTTGATTTGTGATTTTAAAATTTCGAAATTCTCTTTGTAAGATTTTCCATGATATTTCTATTCCATATTTGCCCTTTGGTATTATCCAATCACATTTTATCAAGGTGAAATGAAGAGAGCTCTCTTAAATTTATCTTTTACCTTTATATGGAATTAAATTTGAATTCTTATATGATGGCCAAAAAAATGTTGAATTCTTATACTTAAAATAGCTATGGGCAGTGGAGTTCTTCCGGATTCTAATAACTTTATTGTGTTAGATAATAGCTATTGATATGCATACACACACATATATATAAAATGACTGTTTATGTTACATTTTCTTCTAAATTTTCTATTTACTTAATCAAGGGGATTCAATTTCATTTTAACTATTGAGATTACAATGTCCTAAAATAGAATAAGAATATAAAATAGAAAAAAAAGATAGAAAAATAATTTTGAATTTGCAAAATTACAAATCAAGTATTTTTAAAAAAATATGTTGTAAATTGTTTATCAAGTTTCGTAATTCATTTATCAACTCTTGATAACAAATCTAATTTAAGATTTTGTAATTTCAAAATTATTTTTCTATCTTTTTCCGTATAGAAATAATAAATAAATAGAATTATAGTTACTTAATGATCTTTGATAGGCTCGTTATTTAAAAAGTGTAAAAGAAAAGAGTTTTATTAGTTAAAAATGATTGAAAAATAAATTAATTAGTGTTGCTTATTAATTTTGAAACTTATTATGAAGATTGTAAGCCTTACTTGAATGGGGTTTATAACTGGTATGTTTTTGACTTGGAAGTTGGATCATATCACAAATGACTTTATTTTGAGCTTCAATTTTAGCAAAGAGTTGTTTAGGACGACTAAATTGCCGATTAATTGATTCTTTTTGGTTGGGCAAAGTTTTTATATTTGATTGTTTTTGTTGAACATGATTAGAATACTAAAAAATCGAAGCTTTGGGTGATAAATGAGTATGGTGATGAGAGAGTAATTGACTAACAAATTTAATATCGGACCATTCCTAAGTTTGATTTCATCTTATTGAAGAATTTGATGGTGGATTGATTTCTTATCATCTTCAAAATCAACACATGCATCATAAGTTTCAATCCCATTCTCAATCCAGCAGATAAAATTTCCACGGATTTATCATCTTGACTTTGTTGAAAGTTTAGTTCCTTTGGTAGAGAGGAAGAAACTTTGTACTCGTTTGGAATAGCTTATTTTTGAGCAATAAGTGTTTATAAATCGTGATTCACGGTATATGAGGTAAGTATGTGAGAAGAGTTTTATCTTGGCTTACGTAATAAGGACATATTATTCAACAATAAGTGATATCAAACACAAGCAAAATTGTAGAGGCAACTATTCATATTTTGAGTTCAACTTAATCAATTAAATCATGGAATGTAAGACTAAAAAATTGTTGGTTGAGGTAATAAGAGGCCTCACCCTAATAAAAAGGAGAATACAAGTTCAAATATCAAGAAGTGTACTTATTGAGAAAGGTGAGAACCCTTTAAGCTTCAAGGGAGAAACCCTTAATCAAATAAAAATATATCACTGAATGCAAATCACACCGCTATATATGATTGATAACATATCACTAGTCTTTTTTTTTTTTTTTTTGCTTAAAGCATCCGGTATCCGGCGCTTTTTCTGGGTCCTGGCCTTCTTTGGGCCAGATAAACCCGAGCAACCGACTAGTCCGGATTCGAGCCAGGTCGGACCCTTTAGGTGTAAAGCTCTCCCTCCAACAGAGACTCCATCCACCGGTCTCGAACCCAAGACCTTGTGGAAGGGACTCAAGTGCCGAACCACTTGAGCCACCTGCCAACGGTATATCACCAGTCTTAATCGGACCTATATTACACTAGAGAACAACCTCACAGCACTTACAATGGCTCGAAGGGGTAGAATGCTTTTTCGTCAACGATGAGAAATGGACCTAGCTTCTCCTACCGTCCTTTTTTTTTTTGGACAAATCTCCTACCGTCCTTACTTGCATTACATTCTCAAATGTTAAGGAATGTATTAAATATGTCTTAAATGGATTTAGCTTTTCCTATTGAGCTTTGTTGGGCTTATTATTAATTTTATTAATTCATTTTCTTAATTTATTATATTTTTTATAAATCACTATATTTTCAAAGTTCTTTTATGTCATTTTCCCTTTATAAAACTATTCTCAAAACCAAAAAAAGAAATAAAAATAAAAACATAATCAGACAACACCATAATCTTATAAGCCATAAATTACCTCCAAATACAGAGTCTTCTTTACAGAAACAGAAACCTCTGTTAACAAATCTAGAACACATACAAAAACGACACTGGATCGAGTCCCATTTCTCCAGAATATAAAATAGCAAATATAGAATACACACAGCAACATCACAACAGTAGTATTACAAACATACATATATATATATATATATATATATATAGTCTAAAACCAAAATAGAGTAAAGTGGCACTAGAATCACTGTCTATGCATATAGTGAAATCATCACTCTGGTTTAATTCTCAGGAATTGCCGCAATCAAATATGAGACAACAAATATTGCCCAGATGACAAAGACATACTTCGGCGTCTCGTGACGCGATATGAGGAATGATAGTAACACAGCAAAAGCCAAAGAACCTGAGATCACATCATTTGTATAGCTATAGATGACCCTACTTGCAATAAAAGTCAAGGTCCTTGCAGAGTTCTCCACCAGTGGAGACGATCCTAGGAACTGCCTTTCCACGATTTGAGTTAGCTCTTCGATTAAGTTACCAAAAACTTCATGTCGTGGAATCAACCTGCATATAATTAGCTTCAAAATTTCACACATTTTTTATCGGATGGATGGAGTAGGACACTTCTGATTAATTCAAAAATAAAAACAATTAAAAGAATCGAATTTATCAAAAAAATTTAAGCCATTTTCAATAATACCCTTATTAACAATACTAAATTTAGAATATTAATTTTTACTATCCTCTACTATTTATGTGGTGGAGGGAGAAGTTTTTTCTTGTATTCATAATGCCCTTATTAAAAATACCCGAAGAACTCGTAAGCCGCCTCCAACATTTTCTTCACCGCCTTCAAATTCACCCAGTGATTAATAACCTGCACATTCAATTATCATTAGTTGAACAGAGCACAAACAGAGAGATATCAAGTGAGAGGAAACTAATTAGAGGACCTGGAAGAAGCCATAGGACTTGCAGGCATGACCCACTTTCTGAACAATAAGAGGTTTGTCAGGGGAAGACAAGTCAATGACCGGAACGTCGTCACAGGCAGAGACCAGAGAGAGACGAGGACGATCCGATTCTGGGCGAATATAACTCTGCGGGAAGAAGAAGAAGTAGAAGAAGAAGATGATGATGATCTTGGCTTCCATTTTTAGGGGGAAGAAGAAGAAGATAATGAGGACTCTGTTTTGAGGTGGGGAACAGGGGAAGAGTGAGATACTTCAAGGAAGACTCTCAGGAATGAGAGAGAAAAAAGGTGTCCGGCGAACAGGAGAGAGTAATCGTCGTCGTCTTCTTCAGATCAATGGGACATAGACAAGAGAAGAAGAAGATGGGAGATCACGAGGCGTGTGCGGGTTGGTATATATAGCCTTATGAGCGGCAATTAAGACGGAGAATCTTCCCATGGCGTAGTTCCATAATTGTCCCAGTAAGGAACTGCCACATGTCCAAAGTGGAAAAAAATTCGTCCAATGTTCAATGTGTGTCCCACTGATAGAGCCGGGAAAACGGGCCGAGCCCGTCGGGCCGGCCCTTTTAGGCCCTGGCCCTTCAAGGGCCGGGCTTGTAAATTGTAGCCTCAAAAGGAAGTCGGGCCTAAAAGGGCCGGCCCTATAGGGTCTCGGGCTTAAAAGGGCCAGCCCTGGAGGGCCTCGGGCCGGCCCTTTAGGCCCGTTTATTTTTTATTTTTCTTACTTGGAAAGGAACCATGTTACATTTTTAAATTACCTTATTGAATCTATATGTCACTCTGTCATCATATAATATAAAGTATGATTTTTGAGTATATTGTTTTGTCTAATTGAATCATATTGTGATTTTTGAGTATATTATTTTGCCTATTTAGACTAAAATCATATTATATATTATTCTGTCTAATAGAGTATGATTTTTTATGGAGGTTGTGATTATTTGACTAATTGAACCTACTGTTCAAAGTGAAATACAATCAAATGTCCTTGAAATTGATGATAGTGACGAAGAAGGTGAAAATGATAGTCGTCATACTCATGTTGTTTAGAGATTAGAGTATTTAGCTTATTGCCTTCTTATACTTTGGCCTTTGTGTGAGTTATTTATGGACATGATTTTATCTTTGATTATACATTAGTAAATGTGTTTGTTTGTTGCAAGAGACGTGTTATTTAAACCTTAATGTTGACAACATTTATGCATTAAATTAGAACTTTAATCGTTGTTATTTACTAATTATATCTTTCTGGGGGAAATATGCAAAAAAAAAAAGTTAAATATTGTGAAAAGGATTTCCCGGCCCTGCGGGCCGGCCCTGGCCCTGATACTCTCGGGCCGGGCCTTGAAAAACTGCAATTTTCCTGACCCCGAGCCCTTTAGGGCCGGCCCTGTTAGGCCCTGGCCCGTCAAGGGCCGGCCCTGATTCCCAGCTCTACCCACTGATGCAATCTCACATCTAAATTTATTTGTAATGAGTTGAAGGTAAGTTGACTCGACTTTGCTTTAGGGTCTGGGGTGGTAAGTTGACTGGAGTTACAAATAAACTCCAGTCAACTTACCACCCGAGACCCCAAAGCAAAGTCCAGTCAACTTACCTTCAACTCATTACAAATAAGTTTAGATGTGAGATTGCATCAGTGGGACACACATTGAACATTGGACGAATTTTTTTCCACTTTCGACATGTGGCAGTTCCTTACTGGGACAATTATGGAACTACGCCATGGGAAGATTCTCCGTCTTAATTGCCGCTCATAAGGCTATATATACCAACCCGCACACGCCTCGTGATCTCCCATCTTCTTCTTCTCTTGTCTATGTCCCATTGATCTGAAGAAGACGACGACGATTACTCTCTCCTGTTCGCCGGACACCTTTTTTCTCTCTCATTCCTGAGAGTCTTCCTTGAAGTATCTCACTCTTCCCCTGTTCCCCACCTCAAAACAGAGTCCTCATTATCTTCTTCTTCTTCCCCCTAAAAATGGAAGCCAAGATCATCATCATCTTCTTCTTCTACTTCTTCTTCTTCCCGCAGAGTTATATTCGCCCAGAATCGGATCGTCCTCGTCTCTCTCTGGTCTCTGCCTGTGACGACGTTCCGGTCATTGACTTGTCTTCCCCTGACAAACCTCTTATTGTTCAGAAAGTGGGTCATGCCTGCAAGTCCTATGGCTTCTTCCAGGTCCTCTAATTAGTTTCCTCTCACTTGATATCTCTCTGTTTGTGCTCTGTTCAACTAATGATAATTGAATGTGCAGGTTATTAATCACTGGGTGAATTTGAAGGCGGTGAAGAAAATGTTGGAGGCGGCTTACGAGTTCTTCGGGTATTTTTAATAAGGGCATTATGAATACAAGAAAAAACTTCTCCCTCCACCACATAAATAGTAGAGGATAGTAAAAATTAATATTCTAAATTTAGTATTGTTAATAAGGGTATTATTGAAAATGGCTTAAATTTTTTTGATAAATTCGATTCTTTTAATTGTTTTTATTTTTGAATTAATCAGAAGTGTCCTACTCCATCCATCCGATAAAAAATGTGTGAAATTTTGAAGCTAATTATATGCAGGTTGATTCCACGACATGAAGTTTTTGGTAACTTAATCGAAGAGCTAACTCAAATCGTGGAAAGGCAGTTCCTAGGATCGTCTCCACTGGTGGAGAACTCTGCAAGGACCTTGACTTTTATTGCAAGTAGGGTCATCTATAGCTATACAAATGATGTGATCTCAGGTTCTTTGGCTTTTGCTGTGTTACTATCATTCCTCATATCGCGTCACGAGACGCCGAAGTATGTCTTTGTCATCTGGGCAATATTTGTTGTCTCATATTTGATTGCGGCAATTCCTGAGAATTAAACCAGAGTGATGATTTCACTATATGCATAGACAGTGATTCTAGTGCCACTTTACTCTATTTTGGTTTTAGACTATATATATATATATATATATATATGTATGTTTGTAATACTACTGTTGTGATGTTGCTGTGTGTATTCTATATTTGCTATTTTATATTCTGGAGAAATGGGACTCGATCCAGTGTCGTTTTTGTATGTGTTCTAGATTTGTTAACAGAGGTTTCTGTTTCTGTAAAGAAGACTCTGTATTTGGAGGTAATTTATGGCTTATAAGATTATGGTGTTGTCTGATTATGTTTTTATTTTTATTTCTTTTTTTGGTTTTGAGAATAGTTTTATAAAGGGAAAATGACATAAAAGAACTTTGAAAATATTGAAAGACAAAAGGATTATCTGAATATTCATAATGTCACTAAAGTGTGAGAACTCAAAGTGTGAGAGTACTGTTGCAAAGTTTATTATTTTGTTTAATTTTTATTATAAATTTATTAGTGTTAATCTAATTATGTCGGGATGGCTTTCACAAACCTTCCCTAACTCTCTTATGTAAGTTTTCCCTCTTTGTCGTCATCGTAGTGCTCTTGCGTTCGAGGAACATCATTGACTTTCACAAACCCTAGCTAACCCTCTTCTGTAAATTTTCTCTTTCGTTGTCTATGATTGCATGAAGGTTTTAATTGGTTTTTCTTGACGCTTAATTCTTTTCATTCTTTTTGTTGAAATCTTGAGTATGTACTTACCAAGAAAAGATAACGGCAGACACAACATTGATGATGTGGATTTTCTTGTTGAGACTTTGGTTTGTCTAGCTGTGGCTTCAACGTCGACATTGAGCTTATCTATGATACTTTAAAAAAAAAAACATAAAATTTTATCCAAACTCGGACAACAGTGTTCGGAAATGACGGTGATTCTGAATATTGAGAAAACAAAGCATTTGATAGCAACTGAAGATGAGTTCTTGACAGTGCTTTCCTACTGTGTAATCATTGAGATTCAATAAAAAGAAAAAGAAATAATTACAAGGACTTGATTTAAAATTTGGTAAAATTATAAGCACTCCTAAACAAATTTTTCCATAATTTTTTGACAATTTATAATATGAGAAAGAACAAGCACAATCAAAAAAATGTCCTCACACTTCACCACCACCACGCTCTGCACTTCTTTCCTTCTTTCACCATCAGTTATAATGGAAGATACGGACAAGATTGTTAGAATATCAGTTCATGGTTTCCTCCAAAGCAATCACCATTTCGATGTGTAGGCCAATAAGTTAAAAATTGAAGGCTAATGTGATAACTATAGTCAGAGACAAAAACACAATATCAATCATTCACTATATTTGAAAGGCAGTAAACCAAAAAAAAAAAAAAAGGCAGTAAATTAAAGTTAAGGGAAAAGTATGGGAGAAAGAAATAATATAACATGAATATTTTGTCACTAATTTTCCTCAACTAGGCCTATCAAAGAACTTAACCCTGTGGGGTAAAAAGTGTAAACAAAAGAATACTTCTATCTCCACTTTTTGCAACTAATAGCTACAGAAATGTACACTCCCAAGACGAACTAGAAATGTGACCAATAATTTGGTCCAACAAAAACAAAAATCAAATATTACTATTAGGTTCATATGATACATAGTTTTGCAGGACACTTAATTAAAAACAAATTATAAAAAAAAAGTTTTTTTTTTGTTTTTTTAAAACATAAAATCGTTTCTCAAAATAAGGAATCAAACAAGGCATAAGATGTTTCTATTTTTTATTTTTAAAAATAAAAATAAGAGCAGTTTAGGAAATAATTTAAATCCAAAACACTTATTTAAACGAGTTTCTTCCTTACTTTTTTGTTTTCAAGAGTGGAAAATAGTTTTGCTTCCTGACTACGTCTCTGTGAGCCAAACGAAGGGTGACTCAACGGAATTGACATCCAATGAAAGTTCTGCTAAGGTGGGGGCGTTTGGTCGCCTTTTGAGCATCTGTTTGGATTAACGATGAAGAAAGAATTTTGTTTATAAATAGGTTTTTGAAAAAATCAAATAGAAAAAAAAAATCAAATTGTAGATGTAATTTGTGTTTGAATTGGCGATGGCAGAAGTAACTTTTTTTCTAACCTTAAACCTGTTTGGATTAGTGTTTTAAAAACCCATTTAAATAGAAAATGACTAAAAAAAACATGAATCTTATTGAATACTATATATATATTGTGATAATTGAAGTGAAAAAATATAAATAAAATTTAATAAAATAAAAAAGGTTTAATTATTATTAAAAAAATACCCAAAAATACTTAATTAAAAATAGATAAATTTATATTTAAATTAGAATACATATAAAAAATATCTCATATTATTGGATCATCCACCCTAATAGTTTCTTTCTGAAAAATCCACATCTTTGTAGTTCATCTATATTTTGAACCCAGTAAAGCCCAAATTTTCAGGATTTCAACCAAAATGCAAAATATTTTCAGTTCTGCAGATAGACCATCAGACCTACCCTTGCCCTCTTCTTTAACCTAGCAGGCTTTCACAAATAAAAACATGAAATAAATTTCCAGGCCACTTCTCAGATTGCCTAGCTTTTAATAAATATAGTCTCCAATTCCATTCTATATATCTAACAAGTATTGTAATTTGGATTAACTGTTTCTTAACATATCATTGCTGATCTCAAACTTCCTGCTGACCTGATAATAATTGCAGGAGAGTGGACTTGGTCAAGAGAGTGCAATACTCAACTCAAAACAAAACAAAAGCTATAACTCAGGTTATCTCAACATGAAGGCCGTGTGTGAAATGTGATAATAATTTTCATGAAACAGATCCAGCACAGCTGAAAAGAGAGAATAGCTCACCGTTTTCTAATGACGGAAAAACTTGCTAGAGAAAAGATGCAGGAGGTATATATGATTCAGTATTTGCACAAGCTTCAAACTTCATTTACAATTTTGTTTCACTGACCAAGTTGTTCTAAAAAAAAAATCTCCTCTGTAAGAAGGTTCTGAACCTCAATAGAATAAAACTTCAGACCCCGTCAGCCAAGCAGGTTTGGTTTGCTCAATAAAAATTAAATTCATTTTACATTCCAACAATCACATCAATAGCAAGTTCATTTCGTATTTTCCCACTACCCAAAAACTAAATTTCAGAAATGGTGAAGATCAAGCATGCTTGCTCATGAAAATTCAGAACAGGAGCTCCGGCAACCACAGATCACAACCCCCAATAACGGATCTGCCCAACAAAATCGAACGCCCACAGATCGCGCCAGGACAAAACTCAGAACAAGGATGAGATCGGACAACAACCACGTCCGACCGCCCAACACCGTCGGACGCCGATGAAAGCCAGAGGTCAGATCAGGAGTGAACAAGGCGACATGCTCCAACGGACAAAACCTCAAAGCCCCGCAGATCGCGACTCAAGACAATAGACGCCAGAGCTTGGACAAGGACCACCCACAAGTGAACCAACCACGGCGGCGACGGCTTTCACAGTGAGATCGACACAGATAAGCATCACAAGCACCAACGAAAGACAGGCGTGAACTAGAAGGAAGGAGAGAGATCTGAGCTCCAATACCATTTACATACGACAGGTAAGGGGAAAAATGTTGAGCTAACGGTCTTGTCTGCCCAGTCGTGAGTCCACCGCGATGAAGAAATTGGCATTTCGGCTTCTGCTCATAAATCACTTTTGGGTTAAAAACTCAGTGGTTTCTAACATGAACTCAAGCACCACCTTAACCTGAAAGCACATTTTTAAATTGAAAAAATGACTTTTTTTTCTTTTCAACGTGATTCCAAACATTGTATTTGTATAGTAACGCAAGTTGCAACAAGTCATGGTTTGACTTTGCACTATACGTCTCTACCGAGGACTTTCTGAAACAAACATTAATCCATTTCCCAACACAGAAAAGCTATTTAAAGATATTTGTCTCATTCCTCTTTTCCCCTTCTGTCTTCTGAACTAAATGAACTTTGTCGCAGCTTCCAAATAATCCATTTCCCAACACAGAAAAGCTTTGTCCTTTTGTCACCAAAAAAAAAAAAAGGCTTTCTCCTTTGTGGATATGGCAGGAGGGTCTCTTGCAGGAGGTGGTGCGGCTACAGAGAGGGCAAATCAGTACAAAGGCAGAGTTACAGCTTATGTGGTAATTGCTTGTATTGTAGCTGCCACTGGTGGCTCCCTCTTCGGCTATGATATTGGAATCTCAGGTTCCTTATTCTTCCTTCTTCTGATTCTCAATTTTCATTGTCATTACTTAAAAAAACCTGAAAAGGAGGAAAATTTGAGTTCAAACTCTGATTTTTGCAGGTGGGGTTACTTCCATGGATGATTTTCTTAAGGATTTCTTCCCCACAGTGTACAGAAACAAGAGGCACGCACAAGAAAACAACTACTGCAAGTACAACAACCAAGGCCTCGCAGCTTTCACCTTTTCTCTTTACCTTGCTGGTTTAGTTGCATCTCTCCTGGCTTCTCCGGTCACCAGAAAGTACGGCCGGCGAGCCAGCATAATCGCCGGTGGTGTCAGCTCCCTCATCGGATCAGCCCTCAATGCCTCAGCTGTTAATCTCGCAATGCTCCTCTTAGGTCGAATCATGCTCGGTGTTGGCATTGGATTTGGAAATCAAGTAAGCATATATATATATATCATCAGTTTCATAAGGTAGAAAATCGTGAGATGGCTTGGAAGAACAAAATCGTCTGAGCCAGTTAATAGGGGCAAAGAAAAAACAGAGAAGGCTCAATTGATGTTATTCACGGCAGATTAACTCAATAGGCGGTTTGATCTATGCAGGCCACTATCCTAAATGTTACGTTTTGTTGGCGTTGTTGTATATATTTCCTCGTGATCATAAATGATGATAATATGTATGTTTGTTTTAGCGATTCGATTGCTTATAAGTTGCTTTTTAATAGTGATTTACGGTATACGAAGTAAGTATGTGAGAGGAGTTGTGTCTCGATTTACGTAAAAAGCAACTTATAAGCAAATTTAAGTTCAAACAAACATGTTTAATATAAATTATTTTTAAGATAATGTTTTGATCTATAATATACTGTAAAAAAAAAATTTTTATAAAATAATTAATATTTATTTATCAATTTTATCCATATTATTATATTTAAATATGACTTTTCGAATGTTCTTATTTATTTAAAATTATCTAATTTAATATGATGAAATTAAAAAATAATTTAATTTTTGATAGGATTAATTTTTAAAAATAATTTGTATAATTTATATATAAAAAAAAAATTTTATCTCGATTTATAAAAAATTATTTCTAAAATCATGATTTTAGGTATGACAACACACAAATATATTAATGACACTTTTTTAATTGTAAGGAAGTTGTTGAAGGGACTTATTGGAGGGAGTACATCAGTTTCATCTTCCTCTGAAAATATCCTAACACAATCTTTTTTTGAAGGCTATTCCTCTGTATTAGTCGGAGATGGCACCGATACACCTACGAGGAGGTCTGAACATGATGTTTCAGGTAGCTACAACATTTGGGATTTTTACAGCAAACATGGTAAATTATGGAACACTGAAGATTACGCCATGGGGATGGAGATGATCTCTGGGGTTAGCAGCAGTACCAGCTCTGTTAATGACAGTGGGAGGGATATTTCTTCCTGATACTCCAAACATCTTAATAGAGCGAGGATTAAAAGAGAAAGGAAGGAAGCTTCTAGAAAAAATCAGAGGGACGAAAGATGTTGAAGCAGAGTTTCATGACATGATCGAAGCGAGCGAGTTTGCTGAGTCGGTGAAACACCCTTATCGGAATATACTGGAAAGGAAGTACCGGCCGGAGTTGGTGATGGCCATCTTCATGCCGACGTTTCAGATTCTGACGGGGATAAATACGATTCGGTTCTATGCTCCTGTGTTGTTTCAGAGTATGGGGTTTGCCGGAGATGCGTCGCTTTACTCGTCGGCGACGACCGGTGGAGTTCTTGCTTTCTCAACCTTCATTTCCATTGCAACAGTAGATAGGTTGGGAAGGAAGCCTTTGCTTATCAGCGGTGGGGTCCAAATGATTGCGTGTCTGGTATGCACACCTGTATTTGCTTATGTTTTAATGAAGGGAAAATTTTAACGTTTGATACTGTCGGTATAATTTTGACCAATTCTTATTTTAACTAGATGCAGTTGATTCAGAGTGAGTCAAAATGAAATCGTTCGGTTTTCGCCCGAGTGCGAAAATTTCCCTCTGATAGGGTTTCTCTCCCTCCATAGGACAAGCACGCCGACAAGACGGAGCTGAACGATGCTTGAGTGTCGACGGCTTCTCCACGGTTGTAGGGCTTTCTCTCCCCTCCAGGTGGAGTTTACTAGCAGTCCTCCTCTACCGTGGCCGGAGGTTGTTCTAGGTGGACTCGAGGCTTGCGACGGCGACACGCGGGACTGTAGGGTGGTTGGATATGAGGGGGAGTTCAATCCTCAAACCCCTTTGTCGAGAACCGCCGACGACCTCCGATGGGTGCCCCCATGGTCGGCGAGATTACTAGTGGACAGCAAACGATGGCTCTCTCTCTCCCCTGGTGCCTGGACGTTACAGATTGAGGATTTGAGGGTTGAAAGGAGAGGTTTTCTGGAAGTTGGGGGCGGATCCGCAGCGGAAAAGGGGCGCACTCGAGCTCGGAGCTTAAGGGATACAGTAGTTAAAGCCATGGAGCCAGATGGCTTCTCTGCCGGCAGAATCCCAGATAATGGTCAAGTGATGAGGAAGCAACGAATTAGTGGGATTTGGGGCTCTACAGTCGTTCCGAGGAAACCAAATGCACCGGAGCAAATGCAGTTAAAGGTACTAAATGTGCAGTCTTTGGCTTCTAAGGGTAGTGGCTCACTAAAGGTTCGACCCTTTCCCACTAATGACTTGTTGGGTTTGAGATCTGCTATAGGTAGTATACTCTCTTTAGGCGTTGCCCTCTCTATAGTTATTTCAGATGATTTTGTAGAAGTTTTGATTCCTGATGTGCCCGAACTAGTCTTATTTGGTTGGGGGGCTTATCATCTATCATTACTGGTTTGTGTGTTTTTTAAGTTAATATGCCTTACCGAAATTGGCTTTGCCCAAATTGAACTGGTGTGGAAGGAATCTTGGTGGGAAAGAGTCGGATTGACTCCTCAAAGTCCCAAAACCAGAGTTCTTCAGTCACATTCAAGATTTAGGTATGGTTGGTTGAAGGTAATAGTATGTGGTAGAGAGGTCAATAATTTGGTGGGCTTTCTGTCTAAGGAATGTGCATTAGATAGACAATTGGCAAATATTATGCTGGGCTTGTTCAGTATGTTTGTATGCGTTGTTCATTTCTTGCTCAACCAGTGCCTGTTCAGTGTGTTGATCAACACTGTTCATTATAGGACTCAACTTGAGCTTGTTCAGTGTGTATGGCATTACTGCTTATCCTCAGTCTGGAATGGGGTTTCCTTTTCCTATTGTCACTCTGATTGTGCGTTCTCTAAATTTATGTTGAATGGTTTTCTCCTTGAGTACACTTTTGTATCAAGGAATTTGGTTAGGAACCTCTCTTGCAGGTGTGTTCCCATAGAAGCAGGCTTGGTGATCAGGAGGATTGCTAAAGCTTCATTGGCAAGGTCTTGCTCCAGTGTTTGGGCATTTCGACCTTTGCCCCAGTTGCAAGCTCATGAAGCGATGGGAGTGGATGATGTCTCACCTCTACTATCATATTATTGTTGTAATGAAGAATTCTTATTTATTGGGTTATCTATTCTGTTAGCTAGGTTGTGGGGGCTTTCCCTTTTATTTAGTGTGTTTGGTTGCTGTAAGTTTAATTATGGGACATTGTATCTTTGCTTTGTTTAATCCTAGTAGTTGTTGGTTGGCAAAAAAAAACTAGATGCAGTTGATTCCCCATAATTTTAATTTGGTATTACAGCTCATTTCTTAAATTTTAGGTCAGGGCAACTCAGTGTTGAATATTGACCCTTATATTTTCAAAAAAAAATTATATATTTCATAAAGTTTTAGGTGTAAAGTTTTAGATGATTTAAATTTAAGGGATTGAATTACAATGAATTAAAGTTTAGAGACTGAATTTCAATTGAGTTGAAACTATAAGGGCTAAAAGTAATTTTTTTTCTTTTATTAATTAAGCTCTTAACCTATAAATTTTAATTACCCAGTTGATTGCCAAAAAGAAAAAGATTATTGACCGTTTATCATATTTATTTCATTAGTATAATGATGGAGTAATATTATGATTAGCATTCAAAGAGTAATATTGTGATTGAATTGCATATTTAGTCCGGATCTAACAATTTTGAAACTTGAGATAAATTTAAAAATAAAAAGTAATGAAAAGCCTGTCAAAATTTCCCTTCAATATATTTTTTGTTTCTTTCTAATGCTTCAAAACTTGGATTAGCTTTTTTTAGTGCTTTTGGTTTGTACGGGATAAATATGTTTATGCAAGAGTTAAGTTGACTAGTTCTTGGGAAAATCCAAATCCAAGGATGACGTCTACTTCCAACTCAACACAACTTTTTCTCAAGATAAACAGAATTGTTTGGTAAAATCTGCAATGCAATTATTGACTGTGAGAATTTCCCATGAACAACAGATAATTGTGGCCACAATCCTAGGAATCAAATTTGGAAACGACCAACATCTGTCCAAAAGCTATTCAATTTGGGTTGTGGTTGTGATATGTCTATTTGTGTTAGCCTTTGGATGGTCATGGGGCCCACTTGGGTGGACAGTGCCAAGTGAGATATTTCCATTAGAGATCAGATCAGCTGGCCAAAGCATAACAGTTGCTGTAAATCTTCTTTTCACATTCATGGTTGCTCAAGCTTTTCTTTCTCTGTTGTGTGCTATGAGGTTTGGTATCTTCCTCTTCTTTGCTGGGTGGGTCACATTAATGACTCTCTTTGTTTTCCTCTTCTTGCCTGAAACTAAGGGAATCCCCATTGAAGAAATGTCTCTCATGTGGAGAAGACACTGGTTCTGGAAAAAGATTCTCCCTACTGAATCAGAATCTCAAGTTTATGGATCCCAAGATGCCAAAGTAAAAACTTCCATCAATTCATCTGATGGTGCAGCAGCTTGAATAGTCTGTTCTGTATAATTCAAATATAATTTCTCTCTATTTATTGTCATATATGTTAAAGTATATGTTGAGTTTTCATTGTCAATCTTATTCTAACTAATATTAAGTGTTCGTTTGACTTAATGGTAGAAGTTGCTTTTACAATATGATTTACGATATACGAAGTAAGTATGTGAGAGAAGTTTTGTTTTGATTTACATGAACGTACTTATCAAACACCAACTCAAACAAGCCCTAAAACTCATATTAGCATCAATGCACTCATCACACACAAGAAACAAAGGTGTCAATTTGGACTATATGGTGTTTGTTTGGAATAACGATTAGAGCCTTTAAAAGTAGTTTTTCAATCGTGATTTACAGTATATGAGATAAATATGTGAGAGGAGTTTTGTCTCGATTTATGCAGAAAGTACTTATAAGATCCTTAAAAAGCTATCCCAAACATGCTTATGATCTCCCAAATAAAACACAAGTGCTTGTCAATAAAAGGGGGAGAAAAACACAAGATTAAGTGTTAGGCCAAAAAGTTTAATCGTTTAATTTAATTTTACGTATTTTTTATTAGTGAGAAGAAAGGGAAAAAATAGATGGAACCCTGATGAGTGAGTGAAAAAGAAAGTTTCTTAAGTGCTTTTTTTTTTTAAAAAAAAAAGAATACTTTATGTGATTTTCAGTTTGTACATCCTTTTTTATCAAGTTAACAATCAGAAGAAGGTGATTTCTTAACGGATATATTTGAAACTTTTTTGTGGGGGTTCTAGTCATACTAACCTTAGGTTGTGAAGCTCTGATCAACCATTGGAGTTTACAAATTTTCCCAAAATTTTCGTGAATGGTTTATATTTGCAGCCAGCTAATGGTGATTTGTTGTCCATAGCTAATATAATTAGAAATTTTAAAAAAAGTGATATAAAAATAAATAATATATAACTTAATTATTCATAACTTGTTAAAAAATATCGTAATAACTTTTTCAGGTTGAATTCAACATTTAATATAAGGATATAACGGCTTAATATTTCGTGGTTCTATGTTGGTGTGTGTTTGATGTATGTTTTTGTGTGATTTTTTTTGTCAATCTTTATGCAATTTTTTATGGTTGAGTGACTAATTAATTTTTTGATGGTTCAAGGTTTACGGTTTATAATATAATGCAAGCCCGGCTCGTGTATCCATAAAATTGAAGGCAGAGAATATATGAAGAAAATAAGATAAAAAGAAAAGATATGATATGATATATATACATATAATAATTTAATACTAAAATATCCTGCATAATGATGTTTTGAAAAATCGAATATATATTCAAAATCTTAAATCAGTGATTTTTTATTAAAATGAATTACAAATTTCTAATTAATTATAGTCAATCTTTTATCAATAGTAGCAACTAAACTTGATTTGTGATTTTAAAATTTTGAAATTCTCTTTGTAAGATTTTCTATGATATTTCTATTCCATATTTGCCCTTTGATATTATCCAATCACATTTTATCAAGGTGAAATGAAGAGAGCTCTCTTAAATTTATCTGTTACCTTTATATAGAATTAAATTTGAATTCTTATATGATGGCCACAAAAATGTTGAATTCTTATACTTAAAATAGCTATGGGCAATGGAGTTCTTCCGGATTCTAATAACTTTATTGTCTTAGATAATAGCTATTGATATGCGCGCGCGCGCGCACACATATATATATATAATGACTGTTTATGTTACGTTTTCTTCTAAATTTTCAATTTACTTAATCAAGGGGATTCAATTTCATCTTAACTATTGAGACTACAATGTCCTAAAATAGAATAAGAATATAAAATAGAAAAATAATTTTGAATTTGCAAAATTACAAATCAAGTATTTTTCAAAAAATAAGTTGTAAACTGTTCATCAAGTTTCGTCATTCATTTATCAACTCTTGATTAATTTAAGATTTTGTAATCTCAAAATTCTTTTTCTGTCTTTTTCCGTATAGAAATAATAAATAAATAGATAAATAAATAGATTTATGGTTACTTAATGATCTTTGATAGGCTCGTTATTTAAAAAGTGTAAAAGAAAAGAGTTTTATTAGTTAAAAATGATTGAAAAATAAATTAATTAGTGTTGCTTATTAATTTTGAAACTTATTATGAAGATTGTAATCTTACTTGAATGGGGTTAATAACTGGTATGTTTTTGACTTGGAAGTTGGATCATATCACAAATGACTTTATTTTGAGCTTCAATTTTAGCAAAGAGGTGTTTAGGACAACTAAATTGCCGATTAATTGATTCTTTTTGTGGGGGCAAAGTTTTTATATTTAATTGTTTTTGTTGAACGTGATTAGAATACTAAAAAATCGAAGATGTGGGTGATAAATGAGTACGGTGATGAGAGAGTAATTGACTAACAAATTTAATATCGGACCATTCCTTAGTTTGATTCCATCTTATTGAAGAATTTGATGGTGGATTGATTTCTTATCATCTTCAAAATCAACACATGCATCATAAGTTTCAATCCCATTCTCAATCCGGCTGATAAAATTTCCACGGATTTATCATCTTGACTTTGTTGAAAGTTTAGTTCCTTTGGTAGAGAGGAAGAAACATTTTAAAATATGAAGAGGGATACCTTATCTTTATGCTACTCCCATTTCTTTGTAACATAAAAACCTCATATGATTATTAAGGCACTAGACACAACGGACTTCAAATACCAATAAAATTGTAGAGGCAACTATTCATATTTTGAGTTCAACTTAATCAATTAAATCAAGGAATGCAAAACTAATAAATTGTTGGTTGAGGTAATTAGAGGCCTCACCTTAATAAAGAGGAGAATACAAGTTCGAATATCAAGAAACGCACTTATTGGGAAAGGTGAGAACCCTTTATCATTTAAGCCTCAAGGGAGAAACCCTTAATCAAATAAAACAATATCACTGAATGCAAATCACACCGCTATATATGGTTGATAACATATCACCGGTCTTAATCGGACCTATATTACACTAGAGAACAACCTCACAGCACTTACAATGGCTCGAAGGGGTAGAATGCTTTTTCGTCAACGATGAGAAATGGACCTAGCTTCTCCTACTGTCCTTACTTGTATTAAATTCTCAAATGTTAAGGAATGTATTAAATATGTCTTAAATGGATCTAGCTTTTCCTACTGAGCGAGATTGAGCCTTGTTGGGCTTATTATTAATTTTATTAATTCATTTTCTTAATTTATTATATTTTTATAAATCACTATGTTTTAATATTTTCATGCTCTTGCATAAAAATACCACACCCTTCTCACTTGTATTACATTATTCTCACATGTGAAAGAATGCATTAAATATGTCTTAAATTAAATATTTTTCTTAAAATTTTTCCTCCTTGTATTTACAAATCATTCTCACTTTTCTCTCTTCTTTCTTTTTTCGTAATGAAAATTAAATAAGGATAAAATTAAAAAATAGTTGTTAATGACTTTGCAAATATTTAGAACAAGACTTTTCTCATATATAAGTGAGTTATAATAAGAATAGGAGTACTGTTATATATATAGTATTATTTGCATTAGTGGAAAAATCACTTTTAAGACCGGTTAAAAATGACATTTTAGATCGGTTCTGGATCAGGTCTTGATCCAGCCGATCTTAAAAGTTTGACACTTTGTAGATCGGTTAAGCAACCGGTCTTAAAAATCACTTTTTTAGACCGGTTTCTTGAAGACCAAGTCTAAAAAATCCAGACTTTTTAGACCGGTTGTTTAAAAACGGGTCTAAAATTTTTTTTTTGAGACTTTTAAGACCGGTTATTCTGAAAACATGTCTTAAAAGTACTTTTCAGAATAACTGGTCTAAAAAGTGACATTTTTTTAAAAAAAAAATAACTAGGGCTTTTTTTTTTTTTTGGATTGGAAGGATTTTAAAATCATCCCAATCCAAAAAAAAAGTGCCATATTTTTTTACCATCATATAATTTTAAGTAAATTATGACAATCGTAACTAAATGATGAAAAATAAAAACTCATAAGATAGGACATACCATTTGAAGATTGAGTGATTTTTCTAATGTTGTCCTCCCCTTCATCAAATGGTTGAGAGCATCGTGGACCAACCTCTCACTTACTGCTTCTAAGGCACTGTTGGCCTGAAGCATCAAAGGGGCATATTTAGGACTAGATAGATACTGATAAAGCAACAGCATAAAGAAGAAAAGAAAGCAAAGAAACTTACAAAAGAAAAAAAGAAAGAAAAGGGGAAAAACCTCATCAAGTATATGGATCGGGGCATTCTTTAAGAGTGCTCGTGCAATAGTAATTCTCTGCAGATAATAAACAATATAGTTAAGACTATATAATGTGTGCATGTGAGAGTGAAAGCCTGTTCCTGCAGGAATGTTTATATGAATTATGCATACTCTATACCTGCCTCTGTCCCCTACTTAATAGGTCTCCGCACTCACCGATATGTGTATCATAGCCCTTTCAGAAAAAATATGGAAGGAAAGGAAATGTGTTACAATATTACATAGTCTTTACTACAATAAGCATCTGCATGTCTAGAAAATGAAAATACACCTGTGGAAGTGAAAGTATAAAGTCGTGAGCATTTGCAGCTTTTGCTGCCTTGATCACATCTTCTTTAGAAACATCATCATCTGGAAGCCCATATGCAATATTTTCTCCAACAGACACCAAAAACAGAATAGGCTCCTATATCATGTTAGCATTATTAGTGGACTACAAGCAACCCTGTTCATATCAGACATGATAATCCTTACTTCTTCCTTTCTCAAGAAATCATACTTGATTTACAATAGAGATAGCCCGAGCCCATTCGCTCTTGTCAAATATTCGAACATCCTCTCCGGCAATTGTTATATGACCTCTTGTTGGCTACAGGAACAATACATCAGCTGATGCATGTATTTCTTTTAAGACAATGAAGTAAATCAAGCCTCAGTTCACAAACTAAAGGAACATGAATTAAACCTCATAAAATCGACTCAAAAGATGTACTATCGTACTTTTTCTTGCACCACTAGGACCTACCAATGCAGTTATAATTCCACATTTTAGTATTAAATTCAAGCCACTTAAGATTTCCACATCTGGCCTTAAAGGATAAGAGAAATATACATCTGCCAACAAAAAAAAGCAGCACATTAATTCACATTAGAGAACAAAATACATATGAAAAATGTAAATCAAATCTATTATAATACTATGAAGTCACCATAACACAAAATCCCTCAAACAGATAATTCATATAAATGGTCACAACGATTTGGAAGTTCATCTGATAACAAAGAGAAAACAAAGAAAGGTAAGAAAAGGACAAATAATGGAAAGAGCTCCCATCACATGAACATTTGTAAATAGGGTCATACAATGAATAATATGGCCATGTTTACCAACGTTTAAAGCCATATGTTGAAAGCAAAGCAACTACTAAAGTTCCACGCATTATTGCAAGAAAAATACCTGGAAGACAACATCTCCAGACCAAGCTAAGCTGTACAAATTGCTTGATGATTTCAATGCTAACATGTAATACAAGTATTTTTGTTGGTTTTTCTCAGTATAGTTGTCAGAGAAGAACAGTTTATAGTTCTCATCATTTAGTTCTTTCTGTATCAGTTCTCTTTCTAAGACATAAGCAAGGGCTTCATCAATTTGAACCTCAAAGAAAACATTGTTGATCCTCTCAACAGCAGCAATAGCTCCACGTAGATCTCCAAAAGTATTAACCATTCTTGAACTTGAAAGACATAATATCAGGCAGTAAAGAGAGGATTGAAAGATAGAGAAATGCAGCAAGTCAACAGCTCACTCTTCTTACAGCAAAAGTTAATGTGAAAGTGTAACCAATAAAAGATGCCACAGTTCCAACAGAGAGTTCACCCTGTAAACAATATAGAAAAATCACTCAATCAACTACTGTATGAAGTAATCGGTTAATAATTTCCTTTTCCGACACCTCTTTCAGAGAAATGAAGACAGATCGGGAAGGGGAAAGTAAAAAAATGAAATAGAAATGTAAAACGCTAGTCCAAGTAAAAAGTTTGTCGCCTGCAATGAAGAAACAGAAATGAAGGATCTCGTAGGCTAACAAGGCAAACCACCTAATTTACGAACCCCCAATGTTTGATGTAATTAAAGAAATTTCTCAAGAGTCGAGCAAAGAATAACTTAATGATTGAGAAGAAAGACATGGAAATTGCAGAGAAGAAGTGATACCTAACAATGCCACGCTATTCATGATTTGAGGGTGAAAGCACCGCAGCAACAAACATGACAATGAGAAGATCAGAGCAAGAGCAAGGTCGCAAAAGTTTAGAGCCAGGACAAGGTCAAGAGGAAAATAGACCGGTTATTTTGAAACATGAGGTCTAGAATGTTTTATATTTTAGACCGGTTATTAGTGAAAACCTGTCTTAAAATGGTGAAAAAAAATAGTTTTTAAATTTTTCATCTTTAAGACCGGTTTTTATGAAAACCAGTATTAAAACTTTTATTTAAGACCGGTTATTATTAATAACCGGTCTTAAAAGTGTCAAATTTTTTATTTTTTAAATATTTTGATATTTTAAGACCGGTTTTTTAAAAAACCGATCTTAGAAGTTCTATATAATTACAAAAATGCCATTGATCAAATTTTTAAGTCCTTATCAGCTATAACCAGTCTAAATATGGTGGTCTAAAAAGAGAATTTTGTACTAGTGTTGAAAGCCCATCTCCATACATTTATTTTTCTTTCATTTTAACTTCATGTTTTAATTCCTCCAAAACCTTTGACCATAATGGACCTTAAGAGAGAGTCTCTATGTCTATTCTAATTTCAATGGTACTTTTTCGGTTGAAAAAAAAAAAAATCAATTAGCTGTTTCAGTTAAGAGATGTGGTTGGTTATATAGGTTTTATATTTAATAATAAAATTAACTATAGTAATTTATTTTTTCTTAGTATTACATCTTGAGTTGTTTGGACAAAATTTAAATTTTTTTAATAAATGCGTTTTAATAAAATTATTGTTATTTAGAATTATAATCCAAATTCCTAAAAACCATAATGATATTTTAAAACATAATAATAATAATAATAATAATAATAATAATAATAATAATAATAGTGTTTAAAATTGTGATAATAATTAACAGATTTGATTTAGAAAATATTGTGACATTCTAATAAAAACAGTTCATTCATCATTCTCTTCAAACCTGAAGGTCAGTGCTTTTTCTTTTTTGTATGTGTCTGTGGTTGATAATGCAGGCTCATTCATCTCTTTCATTTTCCTTATATGTTATCCTAGGATTTGGCAGTTCAATTTCAAAGGGTTTGACCCCTCAACAGTTGGCATGTACCTACATCTGTCGATCTATAGAGATCGAGTGGTATAGATTTCTTAAGAAATTAGAGAAAAGTAATCAATATTGCAGACTTCACAAGATATCTTATGCATCTTTAGTTCTTTTCTGATCAAGGTTACATTACTTTGAATTTCAAGGCGCTTATGACTGTGCATTCATAGTTAAGATGTTTCATGGCCCTCTTCCATTGAGGTAGGAAGCAAGACCTAGTTCTGATACCAAATCTAGATATTGATAAGGTAAGACCTAACTGTCATACACCTTACTTTGATACCAAATCTAGATATTGATAAGGTAAGACCTAACTCTAAAAAGGCAAGAACGATCTATATTAATATTAGGACATCCACTTTAGCTTTAAAGATTTCATGACTACAGTTACCATTATATATGGCCATGGTTCAAAAAACCGGACCGGCCGGTTCGACCGGTTGAACCGAGAACCGGTCCTTGGTCCGGTCCGGTTTGATCAAAAACCGGTCAGACCGGTCGAACCGGTGTCGAACCGGTCGGACCGATCGGACCGGTCAGAACCGGTTAAAACCGGTAAAACCGGTGGTTCGACCGGTTGACCCGGTTTCTTCCTTTTTTTTTAAAAAAAAATTTTTCAAATTTTTATTTTGTGTTTTTTGATGGCAAAATGGAAAGTTGAAGACTAAAATGAAGAGAAAAATAGATAAAGAAAGAACAAATCTAAAAAAATGAAGAAAATAATGAAAAAAATTAATTAAAAAGATATAATAATTATAGGAAATGAGATATCTCTGTATAAGTATAGGTATTATAACTAATACTAATAGATTTTAAACATTTTTTTTCTAAAAATCTTTATTTTTATCTATAGAAGTTTAAAAATATATTAATATATATTATCACTAATAAATTATAATATTTTAATATGACCGGTTATGACCGGTTCAACTACCGGTTAGACCCCGGTTGACCCATTAACCCTTGAACCTGTGCTATGACCGGTTCATTACCCGGTCCGATTTTTCGTTCCTTGTATATGGCCCCTTTGAAGTTTTCATAACTGCAATTACCATATATATATATATATATATATATACACGTATGTATGTATTACCTCTTTCAATTCTTCGAATTGCATTTGTGTTTCTTGTTTTTGTTTTCACCAATCTTTCAAATAAAATACAAAAAAAAAAAAACCAGATGCTTCTTTTTATCTTTTTTTTCTTCTTATTCTTCAATAAACCCTAAACTAAGCTAAATAACTCAAAAGAATAAATATATATTAAGCGCCTTTTGGTTTTTTTAATAAAATGTGAAAAAGGTTTTTTTTTTTTAAATTTCACAATCTTTCACATAATATGGGCTGCGTTCTGTTTTTTTTTAAAATAATATTTAGCAAAATTTTTTTAAAAAAAGAAAGAATTTCAAATAATCTTTAAAATAAATAAGTGTTAACCGCTAGTCTAGGCTATATAAGACCTCAAATTGAACTCAAAATGGTCAGTTCAACCCTTTCCTTCTCCTTGGCTTGTATGAAGTTCATCTATTTAGGAATTGGTGTCTCCCACTTTTCACATTCATCTATTTGGGAATTTGTCCTCTCTCTTTTTGAATTGGATTCCACGGATCTGTTTGATGGTATTTCCCTCTTCGCATGCATTCCTTTTCCTTCTTTCTCTCTTTCTTTAATTCAATTTTGCAATTCCTTCTTTTTTTTTTTCTTATTCCATTTTAAATTCATCATTGAACGCCATCTAGATATCTGGTGAATCCTTACAAGGAATGTTCAATCAGCTTCTTGAAACTAAGCCGTTCATGGAAGAGATAACTTCCCAAGTAATAGAACTTCGTGAGGTTTGGGGTTCAAACTTACTCGTTGAGATGAGGATTCTGAAAAGTTGCTTGCCGAACTTCTTGGAGTATGGTGGGCGTCGGTCCTACGATTGCGGATTGTGTTATACTCTTACCTAAAACTTATAGCCTTATATGCGACTTTGTGCTGCACTTTTCATTCATGGACACTAATTTTCTAAACCCAATGTGATGCCCTAAAGTTAATACTATTGGATCTTACTTAGTTAGATAAAAATACCAAAAATGGCAATCTATAGGTTTGGTATCAGGGCCTAGAAAGATTCAAAGCTAACTCTAATACTAAACCTTATAAAAAGTTTGTGAAAATAGGAGGGAAGAAAACTCTTAGGTGATGGTGGGATTGACCTTGCGAAAAACAAAAGGGAAGATGTTTCTTTATTCAATTTCAAGAAAGTTTAAAAACAAGAAAGAAGGTAGTGTGGCTGTTATTTTAATGAATAAGCATCTCCTGTATACATGTTTTATTTCGAGCTTTAATATTGGCTACATGATAAAACTACTCAAGGGTAGATGCGATGACTGCCCATTCACTGATTAAATAATAAAATAAAAGAAAATTATTTTTTCAATGGTGTTTGTAATTGAAAAACCATCCATTCAGTGTATCTCAATAAATTGTTTAAGCAGCACCTCAATGGGTTTTATTCAATCTCTCTCAATTATTATTATGTATAGTCAATTTTTAACAAATCCTTAAACTCATACAAGTCTTGGGCCACATGATGTATGGGTGGTTGAAAAGACGAGACGTATGAGTATGATATACAAACATACTCAAGCTCAAGAAAATTATCCGATACAACAAAATGAATACCTAAACAGAGGAAAAAAAAATAGTAATATTCTTTTCTTACGGGGAAATAAAAATTTGGGAGAATTCCATTTAAATGTAGCTGAAATACCAAAATCCAAATTTAGGCCAAAACTTTCAACAAATTCTTAAATAAACCAAGAGGACTCATTAGAAATTTCTGAATGTTGTTAAAAGTCTAGAATGCCCCTCTATAATTAAGAAAGAAAATTGAAGCTAGGTGTAATGATTATTTCAAATAAATTTAATTAAGATTTTTTTTTTTTCAATAAAACAACTGAAAGATTAAGATAAAATAATACATGATAACGAATCAAAGATTTATGAAATTTTCTAATATATGTTAAGATTAATTTTATGATCACGCAAATCACGTTGAGGCTGATCAATTCATCTTCAATTTTTGTCTAAGAAAAGGGGGATCATTATACTTTTAGATAGTATTCTTACATGTATACAGTAATTTCTTATTCACGTTTCAACTCATTCACTTATCATTGTTTTGGTTTAAAATTGAAAGTGTAATCATTGAGATAATATATGGTAAAAAAATCCTTGAGATAATAATAGCTTATGATGATTTGCATCTGTACTAACCATCGTGAATCTTTAGCCCCACAAAGTGATCACAAAAATTGTAATTAAAATTTGCATCAATTCAATTATGGCTTTTTAGTTCTTTTTTTATTTATACAATGAAAATGAAAATGTGATATTGACTTAATCTTGAGGACTAAAAATTGAAGACGAATTGATCAGGCCAATGTGATTTGTGAAGTTGTGAAGTTAATCTTGATTTTTTCTGTTCTTGGTTACCCATAATGTTTAAAGAAGGGAAAATATCACATAAATCTTTTAAAAAATTGGCCTAAGCCTATTTTCAATTTTCTTAACTACATAGGGACATTTTTGTCTTTCAACAACATTTAGATTTGAAAACGAGCCGAACCCGTCGGGCTTGCCCTTTTAGGCCCTGACCCTTCAAGGGCCGGGCTTGCAAATTGTAACCTCAAAAGGAAGGCGGGCCTAAAAGGGCCGGCCCTGTAGGGCCTCGGGCTTAAAAGGGTCAGCCCTTTAAGCCCGTTTATTTTTTATTTTTTATTTTTTTTGCTTGGAAATGGAACCATGTTACATTTTTGAATTGCCTTATTGAATCTATATGTCACTCTATCCTCATATTGTATAGAGTATGATTTTTGAGTATATTGTTTTGTCTAATTGAATCATATTGTGATTTTTTAATATGATTTCTGAATATATTGTTAGAATAAAATCATATTATATACTGTTCTGGTTGATGGAGAATGCTTTTTGATGGAGGTTGTGATTATTTGACTACTTGAACCTACTACTCAAAGTGAAACATAATCAAATGTCCTTGAAATTAATGATAGTGGCAAAGAAGGTGAAAATGATAGTCGTCATACTTATGTTGCTTAGAGGTTAGAGTATTTAGCTTCTTGCTTTCTTATACTTTGGCCTTTGTGTGAATTATTTATAGATATGATTTTACCTCTGATTATACATTAGTAACTGTGTTTATTTGTTGCAAGAGACATGTTATTTAAACCTTAATGTTGACAACATTTATATATTAAATTATAACTTTAATCGTTGTTATTTACTAATTATATCTCTCTAGGGAAAATACGCAGGAAAAATAGTTAAATATTATGAAAAAGACTTTTCGGCCCTGTGGGCCAGCCTTGGCCCTGATGCTCTCAGGCCGAGCCTTGAAAAATGTAATTTTCTTGACCCCCAGCCCTTTAGGGCCGGCTCTGTTAGGCCTTGGCCCATTAAGAGCCGACCCTGATTCCCAACTCTACTAATGAAGCCTCTTGGCTTGATTAATAATTTGTTAAAAGTATTGTCCCAAATTTAAATTTTGGTATTTCAACTTGCTTTATATAGGATTCTCCCTAAAAATTTCCCATGGCGTAATCTTCAGTGTTCCATAATTGTCCCAGTAAGGAACTGCCACTTGTCCAACAGTGGAAAAAAATTCGTCCTGTGTTCACTGAATTACACTTTTCCCTATACTACACCAAAATAGCGAACAGGAGCTTACACTTTTCCCTATATTACCCCAACGCTATTTCCAAAATACCAACGCTATCCCAGGGAAAAGCTTTATAAAAGGAACTCCTTTTATAAAGCTTTTCCCTGGGATAGCGTTGGTATTTTGGAAATAGCGTTGGGGTAATATAGGGAAAAGTGTAAGCTCCTGTTCGCTATTTTGGTGTAGTATAGGGAAAAGTGTAATTCAGTGAACACAGGACGAATTTTTTTCCACTGTTGGACAAGTGGCAGTTCCTTACTGGGACAATTATGGAACACTGAAGATTACGCCATGGGAATATTCTCAGTCTTAATTGCCGCTCATAAGGCTATATATACCAGAAGATCCTCGTGATCTCCCATCTTCTTCTTCTCTTGTCTATGTCCCATTGATCTGAAGAAGACGACGACGAGGAGTACTCTCTCCTGTTCGCCGGACTCCTTTTTTCTCTCTCATTCCTGAGAGTCTTTCTTGAAGCATCTCACTCTTCCCCTGTTCCCCACCTCAAAACAGAGTCCTCATTATCTTCTTCTTCTTCCCCCTAAAAATGGAAGCCAAGATCATCGTCATCATCATCTTCTACTTCTTCTTCTTCCCGCAGAGTTATATTCACCCAGAATCGGATCGTCCTCGTCTCTCTCAGGTCTCTGCCTGTGACGACGTTCCGGTCATTGACTTGTCTTCCCCTGACGAACCTCTTATTGTTCAGAAAGTGGGTCATGCCTGCAAGTCCTATGGCTTCTTCCAGGTCCTCTAATTAGTTTCCTCTCACTTGATATCTCTCTGTTTGTGCTCTGTTCAACTAATGATAATTGAATGTGCAGGTTATTAATCACTGGGTGAATTTGAAGGCGGTGAAGAAAATGTTGGAGGTGGCGTACGAGTTCTTCGGGTATTTTTAATAAGGGCATTATGAATACAGGAAAAAACTTCTCCCTCCACCACATAAATAGTAGAGGATAGTAAAAATCAATATTTTAAATTTAGTATTGTTAATAAGGGTATTATTGAAAATGGATTAAATTTTTTTGATAAATTTGGTTCTTTTAATTGTTTTTATTTTTGAATTAATCAGAAGTGTCCTACTCCATCCATCCCATAAAAAATGTATTTAATTTTGAAGCTAATATATGCAGGTTGATTCCACGACATGAAGTTTTTGGTAATTTAATCGAAGAGCTAACTCCAATCGTGGAGAGGCAATTCCTAAGATCATCTCCACTGGTGGAGAACTCTGCAAGGACCTGGACTTTTATTGCAAGTAGGTTCATCTATAGCTATACAAACGATGTGATCTCAGGTTCTCTGGCTCTTGCTGTGTTAATATTATTCCTCATCTCGCGTCATGAGATGCCGAAATATGTCTTTGTCATCTGGGCAATATTTGTTGTCTCGTATTTGATTGCGGCAATTCCTGAGAATTAAACCAGAGTGATGATTCCACTATATGCATAGAAAGCGGTTCTACTGCCAGTTTACTCTATTTTGGATTTAGACTATATATCTGTAATACTACTATGTTGCTTTGTGTATTCTATATTTGCCATTTTATATTCTGGAGAAATGGGACTCGATCTAGTATCGTTTTTGTATGTGTTCTAGATTTGAAAATAGAGGCTTCTGTTTCTATAAAGAAGACTCTGTATTTGGAGGTAATTTATGGCTTATAAGATTATGGTGTTGTCTGATTATGTTTTTATTTTTATTTTTTTGGTTTTGAGAATAGTTTTATAAAGGAAAAATGACATAAAAGAACTTTGAAAATATTGAAAGACAAAAAGATTATCTGAATATTCGTAATGTCACTAAAGTGTGAGAGTACTGTTGCAAAGTTTATTATTTTGTTTTATTTTTATTATAAATTTATTAGTGTTAATCTAATTATGTCGGGATGGCTTTCACAAACCTTCCCTAACTCTCTTATGTAAGTTTTTCCTCTTTGTCGTTGTCGTGCTCTTGCGTTTAAGGAACATCATTGGCTTTCACAAACCCTAGCTAACCCTCTTCTGTAAATTAATCGTACTTTAACATGTGCTGTCCCTTTCTGGACAATAAATCGAAAAACAATTTATTCTTCGTTCTTCTTCTTCTCTTGATCACTGTTGGGACAATAGCTAAACGGAAGCCAAGATCTTACACCCGTTTAGATGTCACGAAGAAATTAATTTACTGTGCCTTTCAAAGGTAGTGAATGATTGATAATGTGTTTTTGTCTCTTACTATAGTTATGACATTAGCCTTCACTTTTTTGTTTTCAAAAGTGGAAAAGAGTTTTGCTTCCTGTTTATATCTCCATAAGCCAGACGAAGGGTGACTCAACGGAATTGATATCCAATGAAAGTTCTGCTAGAGTGGGGCGTTTGGTCGCGTGACTGTTTGGATCAATGGTAGAGAAGGAATTTTGATTGCAGATAGGATTTTGAAAAAATCAAATAGAAAAAAATCAGATTGTAGATGTAGTTTGTGTTTGGATTGACGGTGGCAGAAGTGACTTTTTTTCTAACCTTAAACATGTTTGGATTAGTGTTTAAAAAACCCATTTAGATGGGAAATGACTGAAAAGAGCATGAATCTTATTGAATACTATATATATATAGTGATAATTGAATGACAAAATATAAATAAAATTTGATAAAATAAAAAAGTTTAATTATCATTAAAAAAATATTCGATCGTACTTAATTAAAAATGAATAAATTTATATTTAAATTAGAATGCATATAAAAGATGTCTCATTATTGGATCATCTACCCCTAATAGTTTCTTAAAAATCCACACCTATGCAGGAATTCATCTATATTTTGCGCCTAATAAGGCTCAAATTTTCAGGATTTCAACCAAAATGCAAAATATTTTCAGTTCTGCAGATAGACCATCAGACCTACCCTTCCCCTCTTCTTTAAGCTTGCAGGCTTTCACAAATAAAAACATGAAATAAATTTCCAGGCCACTTCTCAGATTGCCTATAGTCTCCAATTCCATTCTATATATCTAACAAGTATTGTAATTTGGATTAACTGTTTCTTAACATATCATTGCTGATCTCAAACTTCCTGCTGACCTGATAACAATTGCAGGAGAGTGGACTTGGTCAAGAGAGTGCAAAACTCAACTCAAAACAAAACAAAAGCTATAACTCAAGTTATCTCAACATGAAGGCCGTGAGTGAAATGTGATAATAATTTTCATGAAACAGATCCAGCACAGCTGAAAAGAGAATAGGTCACCGTTTTCTAATGATGGAAAAACTTGCTAGACAAAAGATGCAGGAGGTATATATGATTCAGTATTTGCATAAGCTTCAAACTTCATTTACAATTTTGTTTCACTGACCAAGTTGTTCTAAAAAAAAAATCTCCTCTGTAAGAAGGTTCTGAACCTCAATAGAATAAAACTTCAGACCCCGTCAGCGAAGCAGGTTTGGTTTGCTCAATAAAAATTAAATTCATTTTACATTCCAACAATCACATCAATAGCAAGTTCATTTCGTACTTTCCCACGACCCAAGAACTAAATTTCAGACATAGTGAAGATCAAGCATGCTTGCTCATGAAAATTCAGAACAGCAGCTCCGGCAACCACAGATCACAACCCCCAATAACGGATCTGCCCAACAAACTCGAACGCCCACAGATCGCGCCAGGACAAAACTCAGAACAAGGATGAGATCGGACAACAACCACGTCCGACCGCCCAACACCGTCGGACGCCGACGAAAGCCAGAGGTCAGATCAGGAGTGAAAAAGCCGACATGCTCCAACGGACAAAACCTCAAACCCCCACAGATCGCGACTCAAGACAACAGACGCCAGAGCTTGGACAAGGACCACCCACAAGTGAACCAACCACGGCGGCGACGGCTTTCACAGTTAGATCGTAACAGATAAGCACCACAAGCACCAACGAAAGACAGGCGTGAACTAGAAGGAAGGAGACAGATCTGAGCTCCAATTGCATTTACATACGACAGGTAAAGGAATAAATGTTGAGCTAACGGTCTTGTCTCCCCAGTCGAGACTCCACCGCGACGAACAAACACCACCTTAAGGTCTTGTTTGGTTGGATGGGTCGGATGAGAGGGGATGAAAAATGACCCCCTTCCCTTATTTGGTATAAAAAGTAGGAGGGGAGGGATCTAAATAAAGGGGCTCCAAATCCCTCCCACTCCCTCAAATTGGTTCCCTCTAAATTGGGGGGTTTTAGAGGGAGCCAAAAATTTAAGACCATTTTATTCTATGATCTTTTCATAATTCCAATTATACCCTGAATCCTAAATATATCACTTATTTAGAATTTGTGGGGTTACTGTGGCTTCAGGCCTTATTTATAGATTTTCAAGACCAGGGTCAATTCAGAATTTGAAATTCCACTTATCCATCAATTATTCTTGGGTAACCTCTATTGGTTTAATTATGGCAACAATATGTTATTATGTCATTTAATATTATTGTTTTTTAGTAACTATTTCCAACTATTATCATGAAGTCGCTTATACAGATATCTGCTATAGTGAATTGGTAATTCTCCATGTTGTTCGTATACTGTATTGTCTTAAAAATTCATGAGCAAATAATTCTTAGTTGAAAAGCATTAGTGTTTTTTTTTTCCTTTCAGTGGACACACAACCAACTGACATACACTTTCTTGAGGCAGGTAGATGTGAGAAACAAAACCAACAAAGTATAGCGCCTCCTTCAAGTTTTAGAAACAGTTTTTTAAAGTTTTTCTACCTTTTATTTTCTCAAGTTCTCTACATTTTCTTTTTCAATAGAAGGAATTTTTTATTTAATTTAATATGATAATTGCTGAAATATTCATATAACGAAAAATTAAGTTGAGGGGAATTGAAAACTATTTTCATTTTATATCTTTATCTTTTTTTATAAATTATATAATTTATATTTATGTGTAAACTAATTTAAATCATTTATATTAGAAAAAATATATAAACTAATGTTTAAGGGTAAAATGGTAAATTAAATATTATCTCTCATCCTCTCCTCTCTTAAACCAAACAAAGAATCATTAAAAAACCTTTCCCTTCCTCCCCTCCAACTAAACCAAACAAGATAATCCTCCATCATCTCCTTCCATCCCCTCCCTTTAAATCAAACAAGCTTTAAGTTGAAAGCACATTTTTAATTTGGAAAAGTAACTTTTCTTCTTCCCTCCGTGATCCAAACAGGCCTTAAAGTGACTTTTCTTCGTTCCCTGACAATGGCCACCAAAACTCTTGGGCCACAAGCAAGCCGCCTTCAACATCGCTTTCGCCGTGAAACCCCCGCACCAACCGCATCACCAAGAATCTGTCACGTTAACTATAGTTCCTGCAGTCGCCGGCGAATGCAAAGTCTGATCGCCGTTCAGGCCAAAAAACATGATGACGGATATCGGAGTCAGCTTTGCAATCAATCCCCGGGTCCAAACTTGGTCATGGGTCAGGTCAAAATCCTCAAGCGAGGCATGAAGTTGAGCTTTGACGATAAAGGGTTCTTAGAGGCCAATGCTTGGGATAAAAACGACACTATTAATGTGGAGACCAAGATGGAGAAAGAAACTTATTTTTTCAATGGTGTGTTTGTAATTGAAAAACCATCCATTCAGTGTATCTCAATAAATTGTTTAAGCAGCACCTCAATGGGTTTTATTCAATTTCTCTCAATTATTATTATGTATAGTCAACTTTTAACAAATCCTTAAACTCATATAAGTGTTGGGCCACATGATGTATGGATGGTAAAAAAGACGAGACGTATGAGTATGATATACAAACATACTCAAGCTCAAAAAAATTATCCGATACAACAAAATGAATACCTAAACAGAGGAAAAAAAAAAAACTAATATTCTTTCTTACGGGGAAATAAAAATTTCCCAATAATCCTTATCGTAAGTTTAAAAAGAATACAAAAACACTAATATTCTTAAATACTAATATTCTTTTCTTATGAGGAAATAAAATTTCCCAATAATCCTTATTCGAAGTTTAAAAAGAATACAAAAAACACTAATTGATATTCTTAAATACTAATATTCTTTTCTTATGAGGAAATAAAATTTCCCAATCGTCCTTATCGCTTGTTCCGTCAATGTGAAGAAACAAGCATCAAGTCACTAATAGAATATTGGGCGCTGAAACTGTGGCATCGGAACCAAACTTGGAGACGGTGAAACATGAAAAGAAGATCCTACATATTTCTTAACCTTCGAATCAACCTCAAGACCTTTCTTGATTTTGGCCTCCTCGTCATGGTTCTCATTATGATTCTGACCCGACCCGTCCTTCGATTCTAACATCAAATCAAGACCTTTCTCCATCTTCGTCTCCGCATTAATTTTGTCGCTTTTATCCCAAGCATTGGCCTCTAAAAACCCTTTATCGTCAAAACTCAACTTCATGCCTCGCTTGAGGATTTTGACCTGACCCATAACCAAGTTCGGACCCGGGGATTGATGGCAAAGGTGACTCCGATATCCATCACCAAGTTTTTCGGCCTGAACGGCGATCAGACTTTTCATTCGCCGGCGACTACAGGAACCATGGTTAACGTGACAGCTTCTTGGTGATGCGGTTGGTGCGTGGGTTTCACGGCGAAAGCGACGTTGAAGGCAGCTTGCTTGTGGCCCAAGAGTTTTGGTGGCCATTGTCACAGAACGAAGAAAAGTTATGGAAGATTTCTGAGAACAACTATTTTGCCAGAGGGATCTTTTATCGATATCGATTGAAAGTTCCCAGTATGTTCTTATATACACATTAATTGGGTGAGGACTGATAGGAAAGATATTATTGTTGCCAAAAAGAAAGGTATGAGGATAATTTTTATTTCATTTGTTATAAAATTTTTTTAGATTTAATCCCTTCACGATTCAGATTTAACTATTTTTTTAAAATATTATCATTTAACTATATCATAAACTTATATGACAAGAATACGACGAATGTGCATGTGTGATTGGAGAGAATGAATATAAAGAAGTTGATCTTAGTAGAACTCATTATTAAATTTAGCTGATTTATCGTATAAATAAAATCAATCACAACGACAATTTGTTAACAGTGTAAAATTAAATTTGAATATTTCAGCTATATTTAATCTTTATTTTCAAAAAAAATGATGATTTATATTTAATATTTTATAAAATTACTATTATACATATAAATAAATAAATTTAAACTGTTAAATTGGATTTAGTTAATTTATAACTAAGATATAGACAAAAAATATTAATAAAATATTACAATAATGATTTTATAAAATATTAAATCTAAAAAATTTGATCTTAGTATAACTCATTATTAAAATTAGCTGATTTACGGTATAAACAAAATAGCTCAATGGGAAATTGTTAAAAGTGTAAACTTGTAAATTCGAATTTCAGCTGTATTTAATTTGTATCCCCCTTAGATGATGAAAAATGGATGATATAGATTTAATAAATCTAAATTGTTAAACCGGATTTACACAATTCATAATTAATATATAGACAAAATAAAAAAATATTGATAAAATATTATAATAATAATTTTATAAAATATTAAATTTAAACATCGATTTTTTATTTTATGGCTGAGATTATAAGGGAAAAAAAAAGGGTGAAGGAGGAAGAAAAGAGTATCTTGCTCCCCAAGATATATACATACACACTATTATTGACGAGATCGGTGATATGTATATATCATAAACATGATAAGAGGGTATAGTAGATTCTATAAGTGCGATAGAGAGACGTAGAGAGAAGCATCAACACACACAAATCCTTTCGAGAGTCCTATTTTGAGTTTGAGGAAAATCAGAAAGCAATGAGAGGAATGGCAGACGAAGGAGCAAATAGATGTTACGCTGATGAAGACGAACGCGGTACGGCCAGTGTCTCGTGCGGGTATTTCATGGGATTGGACGGATTTACGCTTCTTCGTGACAACGAAGAAGGCAACAACAATAAACAACAACATGTGACAGCCAAATTGTCCAAGTTGAAGAATTTTCTGCTATAGTCAAGTTCAGAACCAACAAGAAAGCCACAAATTAATCACACTTTCATTATAATCCAAAGAGCTATGCACTGAATTTTGACCTTGGTAGCTCGCCCCGTACAAATCCAGTTGTTCTCACTAATTTAGGAGGCTAATTAATGTAATACTCCGTATATATATGTTTCACCTGTGGCTACGTTTCGTTGTTCCCTTTCATTGTCTGGGGATTATCTATCCATATCACTACAAAAAAACACTGAATTTGCGACGAAATTTGAGACGGAATTTGCGACGGAATTTGAGTTTCCAACGGAATTTGAGACGGAATTTGCGACGGAATTGATTCCGTAGGTAATAACAGCGTCACAAAAAATTTTCCGACGGAATTCAGATTCCGTCGGAAATTTCCGACGGAATTTATTTCCGTCGCAATTTCTAACGGAATTTGCAACGAAAATTTGCGACGGAAATTATTTCCGTCTCAAATTCCCTCTCAATTTCCGACGGAATATTCCGTCTCAAATTCCCTCTCAACTTCCGACGGAATTCATTTCCGTCGGAAATTCCGTCGCAAAATTTTATTTTTTTTTAAATTTTAAAAATCCACTTGGCAACTCCGGCAACCGCCCCCTCATCGCCGGCGATAGTGCGTGGCATCTCCGGCGGCATCCACCTTGTCGTCGACCCCCAGATCCGCCACGTGTCGCAACCTCATATTTCCTGGAAATGCAACTCAACTTGCCCATCCTTTGGTTCGAACCCACGACCTCGTCCGTACACGCGCAATGCCTTACCGGATGAGCTCGACTGCTTTGATGTTCTATTATTACACACAATTATATATATAATCTTATGTGCATATTTTTTTTAATTTCTAAAATTAAATTTTTATTAACATTAATTAATAACTAATAAGTAATTATTACCTAATATTTTATTTACTAATATTAATTAATAAGTAATAAATTTTATTTTTTATATGACTATTTTGCCCCTATAAGGACCAAAACCTACAATTGAAAATTAAAAATATTTTAGAAATTATAAAATAATAATAAAAATTAAATTAAAAATAATAAATTTTATAAAAATAATTTTTTTAAATTAAATTAAATAAATTTTAAAATATTAAATAATTAAAAAATAATTTTTAAATTTTTCCACGGAATTTTAATTAATATTTTTAAATTTTTAAAATATTAATTAAAAATAATAAATTTTTTGGTAATTGAGAGGGAATTTCCGACGGAATTCAATTCCGTCGGAAATTGAGACGGAATTCAATTCCGTCTGAAATTCCGTCAGAAATTGCGAGGGAATTTGCGACGGAATTTAATTCCGTCGGAAATTCCCTCTCAATTTCCGACGGAATCAAATTCCGTCGCAAAATTCCGTCGGAATTTTCCGTCGGAAATTCCGTGGCAAAGGTCAGAATTTCCGACGGAATATTTTCGGTGGCAAATTCCGTGGCAAATTTTGCGACGGAAAGAATTCCGTCGGAAAATTTTCCGACGGAATTTCCGACGGTTTTTCGACGGAATTTCCGACGGAATTAAATTCCGTCGCAAATTCCGTGTTTTTTTGTAGTGTATGTATAACTTTATTTATGCGTTAACGTTGCTAACTTGCATAAATTTTTAGCGTTCTTGTCTTGGGCGGGGGTGGCTGATGCTGATGTGACTTTCTTGCTACCCTTGCATTTTTTGTCTTAAAGATATTAAAATGTCACCTATTTCATATTGAATCTAAAGATCCAAAGAACCATGGAAAATACATTTTCTAGTTAAACTTTTGCTACTACCTCATCAGCATAATTATGTTATCTGTTATCCATTTTCTAGTTCTCAGTCTAGTCAAGAACTTCTAGACCAATGATGTAAATGTATTTATTCAATTTCATTGGAGGTAGATCTGTTATTTTGACCATCTAGCAACATATGTTTGAATATTTTTTTGTTTTCTCAAGGAAAGTCATTGGAAAAACAAAATTACATTGGGTTTCACATTTTCTTACTATTTGTTCTCAACAGGAAAGTGTTGGCCTTGATGAACTGTGATGGCCATGATGGGGGAGCATGCACATCGGATGCAAGTGTTGATTCTGAAACTTTGATATGGTTTCCGTTGTTTGACTCAATTCTTGAACTGTTTAATTAACGCATTATCATGCCATATTAATAGGTTAATACCAGTGTTTTGGAACTCGAACCGGACCGGACCAGTGAACCGATTCTGTTCGGTGACGGAACCAATTCATCAATTTTTTTAATTTTTTTTAAAAAATTGATTTTTTAATATTTTTCCTTAGAATTTCATATTAATAAGTCTAAAATATTCAATTTCTCACCGGTATGGTCCCGGTTTAGAAGAAAAAATTTAATTTTTGATAGGATTAATTTTTAAAAAATAACTTTTACAATTTACGGATTAAGTATGTAAAAAAAATTTTATCTCAATTTATAATAAAATATTTCTAAAACCATGATTTTGGATAATCCAACACACAAGTATATTAACGACACTTTTTTAATTGTAAGGAAGTTGTTGAAGGGACTTATTGGAGGGAGTACATCAGTTTCATCTTCCTCTGAAAATATCCTAACACAATCTTTTTTTGAAGGCTATTCCTCTGTATTTGTCGGAGATGGCACCAACACACCTGCGAGGAGGTCTGAAACATGATGTTTCAGGTAGCTACAACATTTGGGATTTTTACAGCAAACATGGTAAATTTTGGGACACTGAAGATTACGCCATGGGGATGGAGATTATCGCTAGGGTTAGCAGCAGTACCAGCTCTGTTAATGACAGTGGGAGGGATATTTCTTCCTGATACACCAAACAGCTTAATAGAGCGAGGATTAAAAGAGAAAGGAAGGAAGCTTCTTGAAAAAATCAGAGGGACGAAAGATGTTGAAGCAGAGTTTCAGGACATGATCGAAGCGAGCGAGTTTGCTGAGTCGGTGAAACACCCTTTTCGGAATATACTGGAAAGGAAGTACCGGCCGGAGTTGGTGATGGCCATCTTCATGCCGACGTTTCAGATTCTGACGGGGATAAATACGATTCTGTTCTATGCTCCTGTGTTGTTTCAGAGTATGGGGTTCGCCGGAGATGCGTCGCTGTACTCGTCGGCGACGACCGGTGGGGTTCTTGCTTTCTCAACCTTCATTTCCATTGCAACCGTAGATAGGTTGGGAAGGAGGCCTTTGCTTATCAGTGGTGAGGTCCAAATGATTACGTGTCAGGTATGTACACCTGTATTTGCTTATGTTTTTATCAAGGGAAAATTTTAATGGTTGATACTATCAGTATAATTTTGACCAATTCTTATTTTAACTAGATGCAGTTGATTCCCCATAATTTTAATTTGGTATTACAGCTCATTTCTTAAATTTTAGGTCAGGGCAACTCAGTATTGAATATTGACCTTTATATTTAACAAAAAAAATTATAGATGTCATAAAGTTTTGGTTGTGAAGTTTTAAATGATTTAAGAGACTCATTATGATGAATTAAAGTTTATGGACTGAATTTCAATTTAGTCAAAACTATAAAGGCTAAAAATATTTTTTTTTCCTTTTGTTGATTAAGTTCTTAACCTATGAATTTTAATTATCCAGTTGTTTGCCAAAAAGAAAAAGATTATTGACCGTTTATCATATTTATTTCATTAGTATAATGATAGAGTAATATTATGATTAGCATTCAAAGAGTGATATTATGATTGAATTGCATATTTAGTCCGGATTTGACAATTTTGAAACTTGAGATAAATTTAAAAATAAACAGTATTGAAAAGCCTGTCAAAATTGCCCTTCAATATTTTTTGTTTCTTTCGAATACTTCAAATAGTAAATTTCATGCTGCTTCTACACTTGGATTAGCTTTTTTAAGTGCTTTTGTGCTGGGTAAATATGTTTATGCAAAAGTTAAATTGGCTAGTTCTTAAGAAAAATCCAATCCAAGGATGACGTCTACTTCCAACTCAACACAACTTTTTCTCAAGATAAACAGAATTGTTTGGTAAAATCTGCAATGCAATTATTGACTGTGAGAATTTCCCATGAACAACAGATAATTGTGGCCACAATCCTAGGAATCAAATTTGGAAACTACCAACATCTGTCCAAAAGCTATTCAATATGGGTTGTGGTTGTGATATGCCTATTTGTGTTAGCCTTTGGATGGTCGTGGGGCCCACTTGGGTGGACAGTGCCAAGTGAGATATTTCCATTAGAGATCAGATCAGCAGGCCAAAGCATAACAGTTGCTGTAAATCTTCTTTTCACATTCATGGTTGCTCAAGCTTTTCTTTCTCTATTGTGTGCTATGAGGTTTGGTATCTTCCTCTTCTTTGCTGGGTGGGTCACATTAATGACTCTCTTTGTTTTCCTCTTCTTGCCTGAAACTAAGGGAATCCCCATTGAAGAAATGTCTCTCATGTGGAGAAGACACTGGTTCTGGAAAAAGATTCTCCCCACTGAATCAGAATCTCAAGTTTATGGATCCCAAGATGCCAAAGTAAATACTTCCGTCGATTCATCTGATGGTGCAGCTTGAATAGTCTGTTCTGTATAATTCAAATACAATTTCTCTCTATTTATTGTCATGTATGTTAAAGTACATGTTGAGTTTTCATAGTCACTCTTATTCTAACTAGTATTAAAACTCATATTAGTATCAATGCACTCATCGCAAATTCTAAGAAGTGTACTTATTGGGAGATATGAGAACCTTTTACCCTCTAAGCCTTAAAGAAGAAACCTTCAATCAAATAAAAAAATATCATAGAGTGCAAATCACACCGCCATATATGATTGATAACATATCATTAGTCCTTTTTTTATAATTACAATGTGACTAGGCTTGAACCGAGAGGGGAGGGGGTGGAAGTGTTTAAGAGCACTTCAGTGACCATTACGTCTAGTGGCGTTGGTCAACATATCACTAGTCTTAATCGGACATATATTACACTAGAGAACAACCTCACCACACTTACAATGGCTCAAAAAAAGGGGTAGATTGCGCTTTTGTTGACGATGAGAAATGGATCTAGCTTCTCTTACTGTCCTCACTTGTATTACATTCTCAAATGTTAAGGAATTTATTAAATATGTCTTAAATGGATCTAGTTTTTCCTACCAAGCGAGATTGAGCCTTGTTGGGCTTATTATTAATTTTATTAATTCATTTATTAATTTATTATATTTTTATAAATCACAATGTTTCAATATTTTCATGCTCTTGCATAAAAATACCACACCCTTCTCACTTGTATTACATTATTCTCATATGTTAAAGAATGCATTAAATATGTCTTAAATTAAATTATTTTCTTAAAACTTTTCCTTATTAATTTTCCCTCTCTGTATTTACAAATCATTCTCTTTTTTCTCTGTTCATTCTTTTTTGTAACAAAAATTAAATCAGGATCAAATTAAAAATAGTCGTTAATGACCCTACAAATATCTAGGACCAAACTTTTCTCATATATAAGTGACTTATAATAAGAATAGGAGTACTGTTATATATATAGTACTATTTGAAAGCCCATCTCCATACGTTTATTTTTCTTTCATTTTTACTTGATCTTTTAATTCCTCCAAAACCATTGACCATAATGGGCCTTAGCACAGAGTCTTTTTTTCTATTCTAATTTCAATAATACTTTTTCAGCCAAAAAAAAAAATCAATTAGCTGTTTCGGTTAAGAGATACGGTTGGTTATATAGATTTTATATTTAATAATAAAATTAACTATAGTAATTTATTTTTGCTTAGTACGTATTACATCTTGAGTTGTTTGGACAAAATTTAAACTGTGGTTTTTTCAATAAATACGTTTTAATAAAATTATTATTATTTAGAATTATAATTCTAAAGTCCTAAAAATGAAGTTATGATATAATAATAATAATAATAATAATAATAATAATAATAATAATAATAATAATAATAATAATAATAATGTTTAAAATTGTGATAATAATTAACATATTTGATTTTGAAAATATTTTGACATTCTAATAAAAACACTGTTCATTCATCATTCTCTTCAAACCTGAAGCTCAGTGCTTTTTCTATTTTGTATCCGTCTTTGGTTGATAATGCAGGCTTATTCATCTCTTGCATTTTCCTTGTATATTATCCTAGGATTTGGCAGTTCAATTCCAAAGGGTTTGACCCCTCGACATATCGGCATGTACCAGCATCTGTCAACCTATTGAGATCGAGCGGTATAGATTTCTTAAGAAATTGGAGAAAAGGAATCAAATATTGCAGACTTCACAAGATATCTTATGTACCTTCGGTTCTTTTCTGATCAAGGTTACATTACTTTGAATTTCAAGGCTCTTATGACTATGAATTCATTAGTTAAGATGTTTCATGGCCCTCTTGCACTGAGGCAGGAGGCAAGATCTGGTTCTAATACCAAATCTAGATATTGACAGGATAAGACCTTGCTCTCATATCAAATACCTCGCTTTGATACCAAATTTAGATATTATCATGTTTGTATAAGAAGGTAAGAACCAGCTATATTAATTATGGATCCAAAGATGCCAAAGTAAAAACTTCCATCGATTCATCTGATGGTGTAGCAGCTTGAATAGTCTGTTCTGTATAATTCAAATATAATTTCTCTATATTTATTGTCATGTATGTTAAAGTACATGTTTAGTTTTCATTGTCAATCTTATTCTAACTAATATTAAGTGCTCGTTTGGGTTAATGGTAGAAGCTGCTTTTACAATGTGATTTACGGTGTACGAAGTAAGTATGTGAGAGAAGTTTTGTTTCGACTTACATGAACGTACTTATCAAACACCAATTCAAACAAGCCCTAAAACTCAGATTAGTATCAATGCACTCATCACACACAAGAAACAAAGGTGTCAATTTGGACCATACACTACTACAAAAAGGGGTTATAACGTCCCAAATTTGGCACCTTTAACGTCCAAAAACGAGAGGACGTATGTGTTGGGGGCATAGTATGTCGTAAGAAAAGACGTTCCAAACAAAAGGGGCGTCTAAAGTGAGACTTTAGACGTCCCAAATTGTCATTTGGGACGTCTAAAGTCCCACGCTGGGGGGACTTTAGACGTCCCAATTCTTAATTTGGGATGTCTAAATGTTATGTTTTTTTTATACCATAATTTACATTTTGTATTACCTAGCGAATTCAAACTACAGAAACAGAATAGAAGATGGATTCATAAACCACACTGTCTGTTACAAAATGGTAAGGACATCCAGCATTACAATCTTTACTATATATACATACAATAACAACTCATACAACTTACTACTATATATATCAACAATAACAACCAGAAAGTGTCAAAACGCTGTCATCACACAACTACAAACTGATATAAAATAAAAAGTTTACTGCTCTATATGTTGAAGAAGATGTCCTGCCAAAAGATCTCTGATCAAATCAAGGTCTTTACGTAGGTAGGCATCTTCATTATCAAAAATCTGAAAATTAGAAAGTAAACTTTGATGAAATGAATCTCAAGCAAATGAATTAATTAGCATTTCTATTAGAACACCAAAAATATTATCATTTGAGAATGAAGAAGTGATTATCTTTTCAAAATCGCTAGTAATTCCACTTTGAGTGATATTATACATATAAAGTATAACATAATATCCGCATTCAGTGTTGCCAGGTTGCCGAGGGCACTTTAAATCAAAGGGATGCAATTGGTTGTTAAAATCAATAAAGGTATGTCTAAAAGGACCGTCAATGAAACAATTAGCTAGGATCAAAACTACTTACTATCGGATAAAACCACTTTGGCTTTTTAACAACTGTACCCTCGCGTGACCCACCTAGGACTCTACATGTTTGACAAACACTATCATGAAAATCAAAATGAACAGAAATTAGAACTATTCATTTTTTTTAAGAATCAATGAAATACAAACAGAATAACTTATGTGTCGAAGACGGATTTTGTATCTTTGTTTGGCTTTTTACGGTGGTGTGGACGACAATGGAAGGAAGGAGGTGGAGAAGAGCAAAAACCTACATTGTGGAGGAGGTAAAGTTGCAGAAGGGTGGCCTGGTGCGTGCGTCCTTCAATGGATTTCAGGTGAAGGAGGGAGGAGTTGAAGAAAGAAAGAGTAGTTGAAGAAGGGAGGAGTTGAAGAAAGAAAGAACTAGGCTGACGGACAAGCAAGGAGGGGGAGGAAGAAGAGTAAAGCTTTTGGTCAAAAAAGGAGGGAGAGGGGAATGGGATTGAGAAGACGTATGTCAGACAAGTGTCTGACATGCGCACAGGGACGCCTTTAGGCATCCCAAAATTATTTTGGGACGTCTAAACCCAGCTCTTGGGGTTAAAAAAATTTTTACAAAATTTATATTTCATGCCTGGATGAACTTTAGACGTCCCAAATTCAAATTTGGGACGTCTAAAGGTTTCCCTGCATACATATAATTACGAAAATGCCACCGCCTCCCTTTTTAACCACCCAATTTTAAATTTGGGACGTCCTTAGGGGTGGTTATATCCTAATTCTGTAGTAGTGATATGGTGTTTGTTTGGAATAACAATTAGAGCCTTTAAAAACAGTTTTTTAATCGTGATTTACGGTATACGAGGTAAATATGTGATAGGAGTTTTGTCTCAATTTATGCGGAAAGTACTTATAAGCTCCTTAAAAAGCTATCTCAAACATGCTTATGATCTCCCAAATAAAACACAAGTGTTTGTCAACAAAAGGGGAGAAAAACAAAAGATTAAGTGTTAGGCCAAAAAGTTGAATCGTTCAATTTAATTTTACGTATTTTTTATTAGTGAGAAGAAAGGGAAAAAATAGATGGAACCCTGATGAGTGAGTGAAAAAGAAAGTTTCTTAAGTGTTTTTTTTTTTAAAAAAAAGAATACTTTATGTGATTTTCTGTTTGTACATCCTTTTTTATCAAGTTAACAATCAGAAGAAGGTGATTTCTTAATGGATATATTTGAAACTTTTTTGTGGGGGTTCTAGTCATACTAACCTTAGGTTGGGAAGCTCTGATCAACCGTTGGAGTTCACAAATTTTCCCAAAATTTTCATGAATGGTTTATATTTGCGGACATCTAATGGTGATTTGTGGTCCATAACTAATATAATTAGAAATTTTAAAAAAACTGACATAAAAATAAATAATATATAACTTAATTATTCATAACTTGTTAAAAAATATCGTAATAACTTTTTCAGGTTGAATTCAACATTTAATATAAGGATATAACGGCTTAATATTTCGTGGTTCTATGTTGGTGTGTGTTTGATGTATGTTTTTGTGTGATTTTTTTTGGTCAATCTTTATGCAATTTTTGATGGTTGAGTGACTAATTAATTTTTTGATGGTTCAAGGTTTACGGTTTATAATATAATGCAAGCCCGGCTCGTGTATCCATAAAATTGAAGGCAGAGAATATATTAAGAAAATAAGATAAAAAGAAAAGATATGATATGATATATATACATATAATAATTTAATACTAAAATATCCTGCATAATGATGTTTTGAAAAATCCAACATATATTCAAAATTTTAAATAAGTGATTTTTTTATTAAAATGAATTACGAATTTCTAATTAATTAAAGTCAATCTTTTATCAACAGTAGCAACTAAACTTGATTTGTGATTTTAAAATTTCGAAATTCTCTTTGTAAGATTTTCCATGATATTTCTATTCCATATTTGCCCTTTGGTATTATCCAATCACATTTTATCAAGGTGAAATGAAGAGAGCTCTCTTAAATTTATCTTTTACCTTTATATGGAATTAAATTTGAATTCTTATATGATGGCCAAAAAAATGTTGAATTCTTATACTTAAAATAGCTATGGGCAGTGGAGTTCTTCCGGATTCTAATTACTTTATTGTGTTAGATAATAGCTATTGATATGCATACACACACATATATATAATGACTGTTTATGTTACGTTTTCTTCTAAATTTTCAATTTACTTAATCAAGGGGATTCAATTTCATCTTAACTATTGAGATTACAATGTCCTAAAATAGAATAAGAATATAAAATAGAAAAAAAGATAGAAAAATAATTTTGAATTTGTAAAATTACAAATCAAGTATTTTTTAAAAAATAAGTTGTAAATTATTTATCAACTCTTGATAACAAATTTAATTTAAGATTTTGTAATCTCAAAATTCTTTTTCTGTCTTTTTCCGTATAGAAATAATAAATAAATAAATAAATAGAATTATGGTTACTTAATGATCTTTGATAGGCTCGTTATTTAAAAAGTGTAAAAAAAGAAAAGAGTTTTATTAGTTAAAAATGATTGAAAAATAAATTAATTAGTGTTGCTTATTAATTTTGAAACTTATTATGAAGATTGTAAGTCTTACTTGAATGGGGTTTATAACTGGTATGTTTTTTACTTGAAAGTTGGATCATATCACAAATGACTTTATTTTGAGCTTCAATTTTAGCAAAGAGGTGTTTAGGACAACTAAATTGCTGATTAATTGATTCTTTTTGTTTGGGCAAAGTTTTTATATTTGATTGTTTTTGTTGAACATGATTAAAATACTAAAAAATCGAAGATTTGGGTGATAAATGAGTATGGTGATGAGAGAGTAATTGACTAACAAATTTAATATCGGACCATTCCTAAGTTTGATTTCATCTTATTGAAGAATTTGATGGTGGATTGATTTCTTATCATCTTCAAAACCAACACATGCATCATAAGTTTCAATCCCATTCTCAATCCGGCTGATAAAATTTCCACGGATTTATCATCTTGACTTCGTTGAAAGTTTAGTTCCTTTGGTAGAGAGGAAGAAACATTTTAAAATATGAAGAGGGATACTTTATCTTTATGCTACTCCCATTTCTTTGTAACATAAAAACCTCATATGATTATTAAGGCACTAGACACAACGGACTTCAAATACCAATAAAATTGTAGAGGCAACTATTCATATTTTGAATTCAACTTAATCAATTAAATCATGGAATGCAAAACTAATAAATTGTTGGTTGAGGTAATAAAGGGCCTCAACCTAATAAAAAGGAGAATACAAGTTCAAATATCAAGAAATGTATTTATTAAGAAAGGTGAGAACCTTTTACCCTTTAAGCCTCCAGGGAAAAACCCTTAATTAAATAAAAATATATCACTGAATGCAAATCACACCGCTATATATGGTTGATAACATATCACCAGTCTTAATCGAACCTATATTACACTAGAGAACAACCTCACAGCCCTTACAATGGCTCGAAGGGGTAGAATGCTTTTTCGTCAACGATGAGAAATGGACCTAGCTTCTCCTCCCGTCCTTACTTGCATTACATTCTCAAATGTTAAGGAATGTATTAAATATGTCTTAAATGGATCTAGTTTTTCCTACTGAGCGAGATTGAGCCTTGTTAGGCTTATTATTAATTTTATTAATTCATTTTCTTAATTTATTATATTTTTAATAAATCACTATATTTTCCAAGTTCTTTTATGTCATTTTCCCTTTATAAAACTATTCTCAAAACCAAAAAAAATAAAAATAAAAACATAATCAAACAACACCATAATCTTATAAGCCATAAATTACCTCCAAATACAGAGTCTCTTTTACAGAAATAGAAACCTCTGTTTTCAAATCTAGAACACATACAAAAACGACACTGGATGGAGTCCCATTTCTCCAGAATATAAAATAGCAAATATAGAATACACACAGCAACATCACAACAGTAGTATTACATATATATATATATATATATAGTCTAAAACCAAAATAGAGTAAAGTGGCACTAGAATCACTGTCTATGCATATAGTGAAATCATCACTCTGGTTTAATTCTCAGGAATTGCCGCAATCAAATATGAGACAACAAATATTGCCCAGATGACAAAGACATACTTCGGCGTCTCGTGACGCGATATGAGGAATGATAGTAACACAACAAAAGCCAGAGAACCTGAGATCACATCATTTGTATAGCTATAGATGACCCTACTTGCAATAAAATTCAAGGTCCTTGCAGAGTTCTCCACCAGTGGAGACGATCCTAGGAACTGCCTCTCCACGATTTGAGTGAGCTCTTTGATTAAGTTACCAAAAACTTCATGTCGTGGAATCAACCTGCATATAATTAGCTTCAAAATTTCACACATTTTTTATCGGATGGATGGAGTATGACACTTCTGATTAATTGAAAAATAAAAACAATTAAAAAATCGAATTTATCAAAAAAAGTGGGAACAGGGGAAGAGTGAGATGCTTCAACGAAGGTGGGTTGCTTTGAGCCATGTCACATTTATATATAAGACAACTGGAAGCTAAATGAAAAAGGTCTGAACGGCCGTAAGATCTTGGCTTCCGTTTAGCAATAGGCCAACCTGTAACCAGGAGAAGAAGAAAAATGAAGAAATTAGTCGTACTTTATTTTGTTGATGTGACATGCGGGAAGCGAAGCTGAGAAATTCGTCGTAAGATAATTTAGCAATAGTCCAACTTGTAACCAAGAGAAGAAGAAGAATGAAGAAATTAGTCGTAAGATAATTTAGCAATAGTCACATCAACAAAATAAAGCAAAATAGTCTTAACAAAATAAAGCAAGATAACTATCTTACGGTTGATTATATGTCATCAAAAGGTACAAGTTATTTAAATATATTTAATAAATCTGATTCGAAATAAATTCTTGCCCGGACCGGGACTTTCATGACATGGGCATTGTATTTCAAAAATATAGTGTTGTTAATGAAAAATACAGTGTTGTTAATAAAGAAAGAAGTGTTGTTATTGGCCCTTAAACTTAAATTACGAAGTTGTGAAACAATAAATGAGAGTTGTTAATATAGAATAAGGTGTTGAGTTGTCAATAACAAGACCGGCGTTGTTATTGTGAAAGTAAAAAGAAGAAAATACTCAAAATAGAGTTGTTAATCAAGAATCTAGAGTTGTTAATTAAGTGTATTGTATTGTTATTATGAAGTGGTGGGAGAGATGACTGAAGGATAAAATCGTTTTTTCGCACCCCTACATTGTTCATCCATACTGAGTGCTCGTTGGAATAGCTTATTTTTGGACAATAAGTGTTTATAAATCGTGATTCACAGTATACGAGGTAAGTATATGAGATGAGTTTTATCTCAGCTTGCGTAATAAGGACTTATTATCCAAAAATCAGCCCAACCAAACACATACTGACACAACATTGAATCATGATTTCGCAATTTCGCAGCATTAAATCAGAATTTAGCTTTTTTGGCGGGATATTTAAAGGATTTCCCCATGGTTAAAAAGTACATGTATAAATCTAGATTTTTGTATTTTGGTTTGATTTAATTATGATTTTACTCATAAATTATCCTATTTAATTATTGTTAAAAGTGCACGTCTGCATCATTTGTCTGGTATCGATGGCGATCGGCGAACGTTGCAAACGGCGAGTTTTCGCAGAGACGTGAACCGCGAATCTTACCAGAAACGCGAACCGCGAGTTTTCCCAGAAACGCGAACGGCGAATCTTCCCAGAAACGCGAACCGCGAGTTTTCCCAGAAACGCGAACGGCGAATCTTCCCAGAAACGCGAACGGCGAACCTTCCCCTAATAAAGTACGACTAATTTGTGACATGGCTCAAAGCAACCCACCTTCGTTGAAGCATCTCACTCTTCCCCTGTTCCCCACCTCAAAACAGAGTCCTCATTATCTTCTTCTTCTTCCCCCTAAAAATGGAAGCCAAGATCTTCTTCTTCCTCCTCCTCCTCTTCTTCTTCTTCCCGCAGAGTTATATTCGCCCAGAATCGGATCGTCCTCGTCTCTCTCAGGTCTCTGCCTGTGACGACGTTCCGGTCATTGACTTGTCTTCCCCTGACAAACCTCTTATTGTTCAGAAAGTGGGTCATGCCTGCAAGTCCTATGGCTTCTTCCAGGTCCTCTAATTAGTTTCCTCTCACTTGATATCTCTCTGTTTGTGCTCTGTTCAACTAATGATAATTGAATGTGCAGGTTATTAATCACTGGGTGAATTTGAAGGCGGTGAAGAAAATGTTGGAGGTGGCGTACGAGTTCTTCGGGTATTTTTAATAAGGGCACTATGAATACAAGAAAAAACTTCTCCCTCCACCACATAAATAGTAGAGGATAGTAAAAATTAATATTCTAAATTTAGTATTATTGAAAATTAATAAGGGTATTATTGAAAATGGCTTAAATTTTTTTGATAAATTCGATTCTTTTAATTGTTTTTATTTTTGAAGTAATCATAAGTGTCCTACTCCATCCATCCTATAAAAAATGTATTTAATTTTGATGCTAATTATATGCAGGTTGATTCCACGACATGAAGTTTTTGGTAACTTAATCGAAGAGCTAACTCAAATCGTGGAGAGGGAGTTCCTAGGATCATCTCCACTGGTGGAGAACTCTGCAAGGACCCGGACTTTTATTGCAAGTAGGTTCATCTATAGCCATACTAACGATGTGATCTCAGGTTCTCTAGCTCTTGTTGTGTTAATATCATTCCTCGTATGGCGTCACGAGATGCCAATGTATGGCTTTGTCATCTGGGCAATATTTGTTGTCTCATGTTTGATTGCGGCAATTCCTGAGAATTAAACCAGAGTGATGTTGCTGTGTGTGTTCTATATTTGCTATTTTATATTTTGGAAAAATAGGATTCGATCCAGTATCATCTTTGTATGTGTTCTAGATTTGAAAATAGAGGTTTTTCTTTCTGTAAAGAAGACTGTATTTAGAGGTAATTTATGGCTTATAAGATTATGGTGTTGTCTAATTATGTTTTTATTTTTATTTTTATTTTGGTTTTAAGAATAGTTTTATAAAGGGAAAATGACATAAAAGAACTTTGAAAATATTGAAAGACAAAAAAGTTATATGAATCTTCATAATGTCACTAAAAGTGTGAGAACACTGTTGCAAAGTTTATTATTTTGTTTAATTTTTATTATAAATTTATTAGTGTTAATCTAATTATGTCGGGATGGCTTTCACAAACCTTCCCTAACTTTCTTATGTAAGTTTTCCCTCTTTGTTGTCGTCATTGTGCTCTTACGTTCGAGGAACATCATTGGCTTTCACAATCCCTAGCTAACCCTCTTCTGTAAATTTTTTTTCTTGACGCTTGCTTCTTTTCATCCTTTTTGTTGAAACCCTGAATATGTACTTGCCAAGAAAAGATAACCGCAGACACAACATTGATGATGTGGGTTTTCTTGTTGAGACTTTGGGTTTTCTAGTTGTGGCTTCAACGTCAACATTGAACTTATCTTTGATACTTTTTTTTTTGTTTTTTTAAAACATAAAATTTTATCCAAACTCAAGACAACAGTGTTCGGAAATGACAAGGTGATTCTGAATATTGAGAAAACAAAGCATTTGAGAGCAGCTGATGATGAGTTCTCGACAGTGCTTTCCTACTGTGTAATCATTGAGATTCAATAAAAAGAAAAAGAAATAATTACAAGGACTCGATTTAAAATTTGGTAAAATTATAAGCACTCCTAGACAAATTTTTCCATAATTTTTTGATAAATAGAAGAAATTCGTTCCATGTTGCAACGAGAATGGAGGATAGATTTGAGGTTCGTTCCAAGAAACGCAAATAGGGTTGCCGACTTCCTTGCGAAAAAGGCAATTTCATGTGTAACGGGGTTTCACCCGATTTTGTATTCCACGTCTGAGTTATCAGCTATTTTAGAGCTGGATCATTGTATTCCTACTGATGTAGGCTGAGTTTTTTAGAGTTTCCATCTTTATGTATCAAAAAAAAAAAGAAAGAACCAACCCAGTCAAAAAAGTGTCCTCACACTTCACCACCACCACGCTCTGCACTTCTTTCTTTCTTTCTTTCACTATCAGTTATAATGGAAGATACGGACAAGATTATTAGAATATCAGTTCATAGTTTCCTCCAAAGCAATCATTATTTCGATGTGTAGGCCAATAAGTTAAAAATTGAAGGCTAATGTGATAACTATAGGCAGTAAACAAAAAAAAAAAAAAAAAGGCAGTAAATTAAAGTTAAGGGAAAAGTATGGGAGAAAGAAATAATATAACATGAATATTTTGTCACTAATTTCCCTCAACTAAGCCTATCAAAGAACTTAACCCTATGGGGTAAAAAGTGTAAACAAAAAAGAATGCTTCTATCTCCACTTTTTGCAACTAATAACTACAGAAATGTACACTCCCAAGACGAACCAGAAATGTGACCAATAATTTGGTCCAACAAAAAAAAAATCAAATATTACTATTAGGTTCATATGATACATAGTTTTGCAGGACACTTAATTAAAAACTAATTATAAAAAAAAGTTTTTTTTTTTGTTTTTTTAAAACATAAAATCGTTTCTCAAAATAAGGAATCAAACAAGGCATAAGATGTTTCTATTTTTTATTTTTAAAAATAAAAATAAGAGCAGTTTAGGAAATAATTTAAATCCAAAACACTTATTTAAACGAGTTTTTTCCTTACTTTTTTGTTTCAAAAGTGGAAAATAGTTTTGCTTCCTGACTACATCTCTGTGAGCCAAACGAAGGATGACTCAACGGAATTGACATCCAATGAAAGTTCTGCTAGGGTGGGGCGTTTGGTCGACTTTTGAGCGTCTGTTTGGATTAATGGTGAAGAAAGAATTTTGTTTATAGATAGGTTTTTGAAAAAATCAAATAGAAAAAAAAATCAAATTTTAGATGTAATTTGTGTTTGGATTGGCGGTGACAGAAGTGACTTTTTTTCTAACCTTAAATCTGCTTGGATTAATATTTTAAAAACCTATTTAGATTGAAAATGACTGAAAAAACATGAATCTTATAGAATACTATATATATATATATTGTAATAATTAAAGTGAAAAAATATAAATAAAATTTGATAAAATAAAAAAGATTTAATTATTATTGAAAAAAAAGAAAAATACCCGAAAGTACTTAATTAAAAATAGATAAATTTATATTTAAATTAGAATACATATAAAAAATATCTCATATTATTGGATTTCTGAAAAATCCACATCTCTATAGGAATTCATCTATATTTTGAACCCAGTAAGGCCCAAATTTTCAGGATTTCAACCAAAATGCAAAATATTTTCAGTTCTGCAGATAGACCATCAGACCTACCCCTGCCCTCTTTTTTAAGCTTGCAAGCTTTCACAAATAAAAACATGAAATAAATTTGCAGGCCACTTCTCAGATTGCCTATCTTTTAATAAATATAGTCTCCAATTCCATTCTATATATCTAACAAGTATTGTAATTTGGATTAACTGTTTCTTAACATATCATTGCTGATCTCGAACTTCCTGCTGACCTGATAACAATTGCAGGAGAGTGGACTTGGTCAAGAGAGTGCAAAACTCAACTCAAAACAAAATAAAAGCTATAACTCAAGTTATCTCAACATGAAGGCCGTGTGTGAAATGTGATAATAATTTTCATGAAACAGATCCAGCACAGCTGAAAAGAGAGAATAGCTCACCGTTTTCTAATGATGGAAAAACTTGCTAGAGAAAAGATGCAGGAGGTATATATGATTCAGTATTTGCATAAGCTTCAAACTTCATTTACAGTTGTTTCACTGACCAAGTTGTTCTAAAAAAAAATCTCCTCTGTAAGAAGGTTCTGAACCTCAATAGAATAAAACTTCAGACCCTGTCAGCCAAGCAGGTTTGGTTTGCTCAATAAAAATTAAATTTATTTTACATTCCAACAATCACATCAATAGCAAGTTCATTTCGTACTTTCCCACGACCCAAAAACTAAATTTCAGAAATAGTGAAGATCAAGCATGCTTTCTCATGAAAATTCAGAACAGCAGCTCCGGCAACCACAGATCACAACCCCCAATAACGGATCTGCCTAACAAACTCGAACGCCCACAGATCGCGACAGGACAAAACTCAGAACAAGGATGAGATCGGACAACAACCACGTCCGACCGCCCAACACCGTCGGACGCCGACGAAAGCCAGAGGTCAGATCAGGAGTGAAAAAGCCGACATGCTCCAACGGACAAAACCTCAAAGCCCCACAGATCGCGACTCAAGACAACAGACGCCAGAGCTTGGACAAGGACCACCCACAAGTGAACCAACCACGGCGGCGACGGCTTTCACAGTGAGATCGACACAGATAAGCACCACAAGCACCAACGAAAGACAGGCGTGAACTACAAGGAAGGAGAAAGATCTGAGCTCCAATTGCATTTACATACGACAGGTAAAGCAATAAATGTTGAGCTAACGGTCTTGTCCCCCAGTCTTGACTCCACCGCGATGAAGAAGTTGGCACTTCAGGCTTATGTCATAAGCCACTTTTGAGTTAAAAGCCCAGTGATTTTTAATGTGAACCCAAATACCACTTTAAACCAAAAACACATTTTTAAGTTGGAAAAGTGACCTTTTTTTTTTCCATCGTGATACCAAACATACCTTTATAAATATTGACAACAAATTGATACTTGCAACAACCTCTTAATTAGTCCTCCTCTCTTCCCACACCACAGCACCTTGATTAATGAATAATTAGGCTAAATTATTATTTTTTGTTTATATAATTTGGTAAAAAAAAATTTAATGAGGCAAGTGCCACTAATAACCCCGTCAACCTGTCCGTGGATAAAGGACGAGGGCTCTCGACAACTAATGTAAAATTTTGTGGAATATATTTTAACCAACATAAAATTCTACGGAATATTTTATGACGTCATACCATTAATGTAACCAATCTCATCTAATATAATAATACTTTGTTGTTATTGAGGCAAGCGTCCTAACATTCACAAATCGAAACAATTATACCATCATTAGTTGTTATACACAACCAAGTAGATGCAAAATGATAACCATCAGCATAAATATAACTGATATAACAAAATTTTGAAATAGCGTTTACTTATCAAATACAAACACAATCCTTGAGTTTTCCTTTATATTCCTCACGGCAGATCAGATTCCTTGAGTCAGACGAAGAAAGAAGAAAACTAACAGTAAAAACATTTTAGTTAATGCGCCCATCAATGCACACACATGTATCAATAAGAATTTACTACTATCTCCGGTCCTAAATATAGAATATAGTTTGTAGTATAAATTGTACTATAAATTATGTCTTATATTTAAAACCGAAGGGAGTATTATTTAAGAGGATGTCCCTATCATTGTATTTGTATAGTAACGCACGTTGCAGTCATGGTTTGACTTTGCACTATACGTCTCTACCGAGTGCTTTCTTTTTTTTTTTTGGCCAAGGAAGAAACATAATATATTGAACTCATGCGAAAATTACAAACACTTTGAAGTTAAAATCAACCGCCTATTACCTAAGAACACCACTAAGAACCAAATGCACATAGACACTGAACCTAAAAATAGAGTTCAAATAAGGGTCTTCAATAATACAAGCAAATATGATTTAAACAAACAAAGCATCCACAACACCAAAGACCCAGAAGGCCCATAGCTATAATGGAGGTCGTGGTACCCAAAGCACAGGGCAAGACTATTCAGAGAAGCTTTGGTAATCCACTTTTATTCTAACTAGTATTAAAACTCAGATTAGCATTAATACACTCATCACTCACAAGAAACAAAGGCATCAATTTGGACCATAGGATCTCCCAAATAAAACACAAGTACTTGTCAGCAAAAGGGGTTTAAAAAAACACACAAGATTAAGTGTTGGGCCATAAAGTGTAATTGTTCAATTTAATTTTACGTATTTTTTATTAGTGAGAAGAAAGGTAAAAAATACACTAGTGGAAAAATGGTTTTTTAGATTAATTAAAATTGACTTTTTAGATCGATTTTGGATCAGATTTTGATACAACCGGTCTAAAAAGTCTATCACTTTTAAGACCTATTGTATTGATAACCGGTCTTAAAATAAGTCATTTTAAGATCAGTTGTCATGAGCACGGGTCTTAAAAGACCTCTTTTGTGGGCAATATTGAAACATTTTTAAGACCAATTTTTCATATAACCGGTCTTAAAAGTTTGATTTTTAAGATCGGTTATCTATAAAACCGGTCTTAAAACTTGAATTTTAAGACCAGTTATATGGGAAACCGGTCTTAAAATAACCACATTATGAATTTTAGGGAAAGAGATGAAAAAAATATCTCAATAATAACATCATTCATTCATCCGCATTTTTTCTGATCAAACTCATTCATCCATATTTTGGCATATTTATAGCCTTACACATAAAGAGAAAACAACAACTTTATCCTATCCCTATAAAACTTACAATAATGCAAAATTGAATAATATAACCAACTGAATACCTTTACTCATATTTATTCACTTCAACGATTGACTATTAATACTATAACTAGTCTTAATGTGAAATTCTGTTTACAATATTTAGAAAATTCAGAGATTGAATGCATCATGTGCCCATTAACTCCATATGTGGGTCTCCAACTAAAAAGACATGCACTCATGTTTACTAAAACTAAAAAGAGTAATTGCTCTTTAATTCTGAGCATGGAGAGCGATATCTCGTATGACAAAGCAGAGTACACTCGTGAGAGGATGATAGATAGCTACACAGACGAATTTCAAAAAAAAAAATTAATAAATACAAAGTAGGCTTTTCACTCTCCAACCCAATCAAATAATCTTACTGCTAATGTAACTCTCAAGAACTTGATGATGTGATAAACCAGTAACCAAAAAATATACATAGAATGTGATAAACCAGATGCATAATTTTATCTTCGACCTTGCCCTAAACAAGATAACAGCCCCAAAGAAGAGAACATTTAAAAAAGGGAATGGCAAATGTATTCTCACATGCATATAGTAAAACTCTTCAGAATAATTAACAGCAACAAAATACACTCAGGTCCACAGAAGAAAGATGCCAGTAAAATACAAATTGAAAGTCCCAATTAGGCTTTTATTTTGACCGATATAACAAAAGAAAAGCTAGAGTCAGGATTAAAAAATCAAGAATCTTGAGCTTCAGTTAGTTTTCCATACATCTTCTTCCTCTGGATTTGAACAGTGTTTGACCACTTTACAAATCGAGTAAGGTATCTCTTAGGAGGCAATGCACCTTCGATTCCGAATTGCTTTGGACGCTTGTCGAAAAGTGGGTTGATGACTTGCTGCAAGAATCGAACAAAGAAAATGGAGGCCAAGTCATTTTACAATTTCAATAAAATACCAAAAAACAAAACCATTAATTTAATTGAAGGCATGACAATTGAAACACAGATATGACAATAAAAATGAGCTTGAGAAAGAAATCAATCGGAGGGAACAAACGATGTTAGCCTTACGATAATGTATTCAACCATAGAACTGCGTTGACGGCGGCGAAGGTTAAAGACGAAGGAGAGAAGCGGAAAGGAGGAGCCGCCGTGAACTGAGGGAGGGTTTGCAAGATAGGCTTAAGTATTAGTTTCAGAGTTGAAATTAGGCGCAAGTTGAAATTTAGGTCAGTTTTAAGACCAGTTGTTATACAAAACCGATCTTAAAATTAATATTTTAGACTGATTTTTAATAAATAACCGGTCTTAAAAAAATGAAACTTTTTAAGACCGGTTATTATTAATAACCGGTCTTAAAGTTTTAGTATTTGAGACTGGTTTTTATTTACAACCGGTCTTTAAAATAATAAAAATTTTATTTTTTTAATTGCCTTTAATTCGGATAATATTTTTTAGATCTGTTATTTTCGAAATCGGTCTAAAGAGTATTTTTAAGACTTTATTTCAATATAACCGATCTTAAATGTTGAAGTTAATTACAAATATGCCATCAATCATATATTTAAGACGTTATCTGATATAACTGGTTTAAATATTCCGGTCTAAAAATTCTTTTTTATACTAATGATAGATAGAACCTGATGAGTGTGAGTGAAAAAGAAAGTTTCTTAAGTGCTTTTCTTATTTTTAAAAGAATACTTTATGTGATGTTCAGTTTGTACATCTTTTTTTATCAAGTTAACAATCAGAAGAAAGTAATTTCTTAATAACGGGTATATTTTACACTTTTTTGTGGGGGTTCTAGGCATACTAACCTTAGGTTGGGAAGCTCTGACAACCATTGGAGTTTTCAAATTTTCCCAAAATTTGAGTGAATGGTTTAAGTTTGCGGCCGTCAAATGGTGATTTGTGGTCCATAACTAATATAATTAGAAATTTTAAAAAAAGTGATTTAAAAATAAATAATATATAACATTCTGATTCTATTTATAAGACATTTTTTATCAAAAAATTTGGTCATATTTTTAAGTCAAGTTTCAGTGTAATAAATGAGATTATGACAATTTTATCCCTATTTATTGTACAAATAAAGAAATAATTTAAAGATAGATAGAGAAGAAAGAGTTGAAAAGTACTCATTCATAAATGAGGGTATAATTATAAATTTATCCCATAATCATTGAGTTAACTATTTCTCCTTGATATATGATATTTAGTTAAAAAAGACTTATAAATATGATCATAATGGTAACTTGACTATTTCTCCTTCATAACTTATCAAAGAATATGGTAATAATTTTTTCACGTTGAATTCAACATTTAACAGAGTATAACGATATAACGACTTAATATTTCGTGGTTCTATGTTAGTGTGTGTATGATGTATGCTTTTGTGTGCTTTTTTTGTTCAATCTTTATGCAATTTTTGATGGTTGAGTGACTAAAGAGCACAAAACTTATATCTAATGCCTTAGGTCCCGATTTATCCGGTTCACCTATGAGAAAATGACATGTAAGAGTTTTAACACGTCATCATTAACGCCGCTACTCTCCCATCTCCATTCTTGATTTGCCCACTGTAAGCCACATGACAAAACATGAACCTGATTTGCGTTTAATCAGCTCCCTGGCGCCTGAACCCCATAAAAATTTCCTGCAATGTTTTTAGTCAATTCAATACTCATCAAGCATAAATATACTATTGTAGTCAAAAAATTAATTATCAGGGTAGAGACAAACACGACTCCAATGTCTCAGCCAATCTCATATCATTTTTCCCAGAACCATTGATAACCAGAATAACCTAAGTAAAGAATCGTTGGTTCAACCAAACCAAATCAGTAATAATTCACAACTACTGCAACAAAATAATGCGGAAAAAGAATTGCTTGCCTTTGTTCTCTCATCCCAACATATAAAGGAAAGAAAACACCAAAGAAACAAGATGAAAATATGGTAAAGAATAGGAAATCAAAGTTCCCCGAGCACGGAAGATAATTCTATAGGATGGAATATATGTTGCAATTTTCTGATCCCACCACTTGCTTTCCATGATTAGAAGCATTTATTGTGAGTGATTGAGGGACCAGATTCTTCATATTCTGCCATGTCAATCCACATCTGCGGACAAGAATTTTTTTAAAAATGTAACTCATGCGTTTTCGTCCACCATAATCATCCTCGCCAAAATTGACATACACTTTGTATGAGATCAAGTTATGTCAAATACCCTGAGTGTGAAGTATGTTCCCACACAGCCACAAATTGCAGACTGTCTCACAAAGGCACTACACGATGCCCGCTTCTGCTACCTAAGAGATAAGCTAGGTATCACAGTCTCACCAGCAAAGAGACTACAACACCAACAGCAAATTAAAGTAGCTACCGAGAAGAAGAAGAGAAAGGACGTTTAAAGCAACGGAACGAGTTAAAATATTTCACTATACAAATATGTAAATACATGCTTGTGTATATTTCTAGAATAATGTCATTGTATGATTGATTCATTCCCTCTATAAATAGTAATACACAGAACCTGAGGCAATTATTTGAGAAACTCTTTAACATCTTTTTTATACATTATTTTTCTGGACTAATCCTCAAAAGGAATATTCAATCAACTTCTTGAAACTAAGCCGTTCATGGAGAAGATAACTTCCCAACCAGTAGAAGTTCGTGAGGTTTGGTATTCAAACTTACTTGTTGAGATGAGGATTCTGAAAAGTTGCTTGCCGAATTTCTATTGGGGTGGGCGTCGGTCCTATGGCCGCGGACTGTCTTGTACTCTTACCTAAAACTTATAGCCCTTCCCATGGATTCTTGTTTGAAACCGAACGAATAAATAACTGTAGAAGTAAAATCTCAATAGGATTCGAGAAAGTAAGAGCAGCAAAACAATTACACGAAAACCAAAAATGGTAATCTATAGGTTAGGTTTGGAACAGAGCCAACAAAATTCAAAACTAGCTCTGATACTAAATCTTATCAAAAATTCATGATGGTGGCATCGTATTTGCGAAAAATGGGAGGGAAGGAAACTCTTACGTGATCGTGGTGTTTCTTTATCCTTTCAAGAAAGTTCAAAAACTTTGTCGAGGGTAGATGCGAGGCTTCCCATTCACTGATTAAATAATAAAATAAAAAGAAAATTATTTTTTCAATGTATCTTAATAAATTATTTAACCAAGACGAAATGTATGAGTATATATATGAGCATACTCAAATTCAAGAAAATTACCTGATACAACAAAATGAATACATAAACATAAAAAAAACACTAATATTCTTAAATGCTAATATTCTTTTCTTACGAGGAAATACAAATTTCCCAATAATCCTTATTCTAAGTTTAAAAAGAATACAAAAAACACTAATTGATATTCTTAAATACTAATATTCTTTTCTTACGAGGAAATAAAATTTCCCAATCATCCGCTTGTTCAGTCAATGTGAAGAAACAAGCATCAAGTCACTAATAAAATATTGGGCGCTGAAACTGTGGCATCGGAACCAAACTTGGAGACGGTGAAACATGAAAAGAACATCCTTCATATTTCTTAACCTTCGAATCAACCTCAAGACCTTTCTTGATTTTGGCCTCCTCGTCATGGTTCTCATTATGATTCTGACCCGACCCGTCCTTCGATTCTAACATCAAATCAAGACCTTTCTCCATCTTCGTCTCCGCATTAATTTTGTCGCTTTTATCCCAAGCATTGGCCTCTAAAAACCCTTTATCGTCAAAACTCAACTTCATGCCTCGCTTGAGGATTTTGACCTGACCCATAACCAATTTCGGACCCGGGGATTGATTGCAAAGGTGACTCCTATATCCATCACCAAGTTTTTTGGCCTGAACGGCGATCAGACTTTTCATTCGCCGGCGACTACAGGAACCATGGTTAACGTGACAGCTTCTTGGTGATGCAGTTGGTGCGTGGGTTTCACGGCGAAAGCGACGTTGAAGGCAGCTTGCTTGTGGGGTGGCCATTGTCACAGAACGAAGAAAAGTTATGGAAGATTTCTGAGAACAACTATTTTGCCAGAGGGATCTTTTATCGGTATCGATTGAAAGTTCCCAGTATGTTCTTATATACACATTAATTAGGTGAGGACTGATATGAAAGATATTATTGTTGCCAAAAAGAAATGTATGAGGATAATTTTTATTTTATTTGTTATAAAATTTTTTTAGATTTAATCCCTTTAAGATTCAGATTTAACCATTTTTTTTTAAATATTATCATTTAACTATATCATAAACTTATATGAAAAGAATACGATGAATGTGCATATGTGTGATTGGAGAGAATGAATATAAAGAAGTTGATCTTAGTATAACTCATTATTAAATTTAGCTGATTTATCGTATAAACAAAATCAATCACAACGACAATTTGTTAAAAGTGTAAAATTGAATTTGAATATTTCAGCTATATTTAATCTTTATTAAAAAAAAAAAGGATGATTTATATTTAATATTTTATAAAATTACTATTATACATATAAATAAATAAATTTAAACTGTTAAATTGGATTTAGATAATTTATAATTAAGATATAGACAAAAAAAAACATTGATAAAATATTACAATAATGATTTTATAAAATATTAAATCTAATTAAAAAATTTGATCTTAGTATAACTCATTATTAAATTTAGCTGATTTACGGTATAAACAAAATAGATTAATGGGAAATTGTTAAAAGTGTAAACTTGTAAATTTGAATTTCAGCTGTATTTAATCTGTATCCCCCTTAGATGATGAAAAATGGATGATGTAGATTTAATAAATTTAAATTGTTAAACCGGATTTACACAACTCATAATTAGATATAGACAAAATAAAAAAATATTGATAAAGTATTATAATAATAATTTTATAAAATATTAAATCTAAACATCCATTTTTTATTTTATGTCCGAGATTCCAAGAAAAAAAAGAGGTAAAGGAGGAAGAAAAGAGTATCTTACTCCCCAAGATACACACACACTATTATTGAGCAGATCGGTGATATGTATATATCATAAACTTGATAAGAGGGTATAGTAGATTCTATAAGTGCGATAGAGAGACGTAGAGAGAAGCATCAACACACACAAATCCTTTCGAGAGTCCTATTTTGAGTTTGAGGAAAATCAGAAAGCAATGAGAGGAATGGCGGACGAAGGAGCAAATAGATGTTACGCTGATGAAGACGAACGTGGTACGGCCAGTGTCTCGTGACAACGAAGAAGGCAACGACAATAAACAACAACATGTGACAGCCAAATTGTCCAAGTTGAAGAATTTTGTGCTATACGAACTCGTCAAGTTCAGAACCAACAAGAAAGCTACAAAATCACACTTTCATTATAATCCAAAGAGCTATGCACTGAATTTTGACCTTGGTAGCTCGCCCCGCACAAATCCAGTTGTTCTCACTAATTTAGGAGGCTAATTAATGTAATACTCCGTATATATATGTTTCACTTGTGGCTATGTTTTGTTGTTCCCTTTCATTGTCTGGGGATTATCTATCCATATGTATAACTTTATTTATGCGTTAACGTTGCTAACTTGCATAAATTTGTAGCGTTCTTGTCTTGGGCGGGGGTGGCTGATGCTGATGTGACTTTCTTGCTCCCCTTGCATTTTTTGTCCGTAAAATATTAATATTAAAATGTCATCCATTTCATATAGAATCTAAAGATCCAAATAACAATGAAAAATACATTTTCTAGTTAAACTTTTGCTACTACCTCAGCATAATTATGTAATCTGTTATCCATTTTCTAGTTCTCAGTCTAGTCAGGAACTTCTGGACCAATGATGTAAATGTATTTATTCAATTTCATTGGAAGTAGATCTGTTATTTTGACCATCTAGCAACATATGTTTGAATATTTTTTTGTTTTCTCTAGGAAAGTCATTGGAAAGACAAAATTACATTGGGTTTCACATTTTCTTACTATTTGTTCTCAACGGGAAAGTACATGGTTAATAGATTGCTGCCTGCAGGTCGATTTATGATGAACTGTGATGGCCTTGATGGGGGAGCATACACATCGGATGCAAGTCTGGATTCTGAAACTTTGATATGGTTTCTGTTGTGTGACTCAATTCTTGAACTGTTTAAAACATTATCATGAAATATTGTTAAGTTAATACTACCTATACGATAATAGACCACTGACGTATTACAGGAAAGAAATTAAAAGGAGAAAGACAATTTTATCAAAATAATGTTTGAGTTAAACAATTAGTAGATTTACTTGGGGAGGCAACACGGCTCTGAAATCCAGATTTAGCAGGTAGAAAAGTCCAAGTAATCATCATGAGCCTATAGTTTTTATTGACTCATTATTTGAAAATTCAGGTATAAATTCTTTTACTTGTATATTTGTTTGAAACCAAGATAAAATGAAGCACAAGACCAGACTGGATTAACACGCTCAATACATTTCAAAGCACCAGCAAGCCACAACTAACCATATTACATCAATCAATACATCATATGAAATCAAATTCAGTTAACATTGTTACTTTACCATTCACTTTTCATTCTCCAAATGATTTACATGTTTCTCAAGTTTATATACCCTGCAATATAATCCGGGAGGGTCATTGAAGTAGTTTCTGTTATTTCCCTCATATTCTAAATGTAAGAGTTAATAGAAGAGTTTTCGTTAGTCCTAAATGTGAGACATCAAATCATTTTATGTCTCAAATTTATAATTTTTCCCCTAAACTCTCACATATTAAGGGGTTTTTTCATCAAAGGAGTAGTTATTTATCCCAGCTAAATGACCATATTTCTCCCTACCTACCTATCCGTGATTTGTATGGAGAAGCTTGCGCACTTAATACAGTTTGGGCAAGAATGGACCACCCCTATGTCATTCATTTTTAGCTGATGACTTGTTTATTTTTGCAGAGGCTAAATTGGATCAAGTGGAGACTATATTAATAGCTGCATAAACCAGTTTTGCAATGCTTTCGGACAGGACAGAAAGTGAATGTAAGCAAGACCACCTCTGACAAATCAAGAACATTGTCCTTTGTGGCTCTTCTCCACTGTTGTTATTGTTTTTTATCATTTAGCTGTGGTTCTTATTTTATTGGCAAAAAAAAAAAAAAAAAAACCTGTGGTTCTTATTTCAAAATCTCCTTCGTTTCTTTTATACTCGCTGCATTTAGCTGCTTTTTAAGAAATAAAATCTTATTACGTTGCTAGATCTCCTTTGTTATATCCCGATTCTGACTTCGAATGGCAATGCAGGAATTATAATAAATAAATTCTATAAAAGAGGGATAGCAAGTATCTCACTAATCTCTCTAATATAGCCCAGAAGGATCTCCGAGTGTTTAATAAACTCTCTAAACATTTGATGCTTTATTAAGTCGGCAAAAGAGCCAATTTATAGAAGTACAGAGAGATTAAATTCTAATTCAAAATTCAAACTAGGAAATCTAAATAATATCAAAAATACTAAAATAATATCTAAATCTAAAATACTAAAGAATATCTAAAATCCTACTTATGGATATTCCACTTATTTTGAAATATCTAAAATAATATTACTGAATTTATTAAAATAATAAATATTGCTAATTACTTCCTAATTAATCCTAAGACGCTTATTTTGCCTGGAATAAATCAACCCATAGCGATTTGGATTGCTATCATATCTTCCCCCTTGGAAAGTCGACTTGTCCTCAAGGCGAAAGTGAGGAAATTGTTCGGCAACGAGATCATATTCCTCCCAAGTAGCTTCCTCCAAAGGGCGGTTCTCCCAGGCTACAAGTATGTCCAATCTGTGATCTGGTGTCCAGCGATGCTGCAGTATCTTGGAAGGGTGCAGGATGAGCTCCATATCAGCTGAGAGAGGAAGAGGAGGAGGAGGAGTAGGAGCTTGCTGGCCATAGGCAGGACGGAGAAGGGAAACATGAAAGACAGGATGGATTTTGGCAGTCGACGGGAGGGCTAGTTCATAAGCCACCTTGCCAATACGTTTGGTTACCGTAAAGGGTCCGAAGAAACGTGGAGATAGTTTCTGAAACTTGGATCGTGCCAACGACCGTTGTCGATATGGTTGAATGCGTAACCAAACAGCGTCCCCTGGTTGAAACTCAAGGTCTCGGCGATGTTGATCGGCATGGAGCTTCATCTGGTGTTGAGCTTTAAGGAGGTTCCCTTTTAAAACTCGTAACATGGCGTCACGTGTCTCCAGTTGTTCTTCTAAGTCAGCAACCCTTGTTTCACCTTTGACATAAGGGAGGAGAGGCAGGGGATCACGACCGTAAACTAATTTAAATGGAGAAGTATTAGCCGTATAAGGGTGAGTAAGGGCTATGAAGTGGCTGTATTTACTGAGACGATCCACCACCACGAAAATCACATCAAAGCCTTTGGACTTAGGGAGCCCTGTAATAAAATCAAGAGAAATGTCCTCCCAAATGCGCTCTGGAATAGGAAGTGGTTGCAAGAGTCCTGCCGGTGCTAATGTTTGATATTTGTTCTGCTGACAAGTATGACATCGTTGGATATAGCGCTTGACATCGTTTTTCATCCCGGGCCAGTACAGTTGGTCATTTAACCGTCGCAGGGTCTTGAGGTACCCTCCATGCCCCCCGGTTGGAGTTTCATGAGCTTCGGCCATCAATTTTTCCCTGAGTGAGACGACATTGGGTATGACTAAACGTGTCTTGTAGAATAACCGATCATTCACAAAGTGAAAAAGAGAGTGTTGATCAGGGTGGGTCTGTAACTCCTCTATCTTTGCCCTTGTGGCAGGGTCCTGTAGTAGTGCTTGCGGAAGCTGATCTAGGTCGTGGGCCATAGGAATGACCATGTGTAAAAGCTCTGCCTGCTGGGGCCGTCGAGACAAAGAGTCAGCGGCTGCATTCTCTCGCCCTGGTTTATAACGAATGGTGAAATCAAAAGGAAGGAGTTTGACCAGGAGTCGTTGTTGGGAAGTAGTCACAATCTTTTGGTCTAACAAGTGCTTCAGGCTGTGATGGTCGGTTTGTATGAAGAAATGGTTGCCCAATAAGTAGTGACGCCATTTTAGTAGGGAAAGGACCAGGGCAAGTAACTCCCTGTCATAAGCTGATTTGTAACGATTTGAGAAGGAGAATCCTTTGCTAAAGTATGCGACGAGATGGTTATTTTGCATTAGTACAGCCCCAATACCGTTCCCAGAAGCGTCACATTCAACCGTAAAAGGTTGTCGAAAGTCCGGCAAGTGAAGGACCGGAGTGGTAGTGAGAGCTATTTTAAGTTCCTCAAAAGCTGTTTAAGCTGCATCCGACCACTGAAAGGCACCCTTCTTTGTTAAGTTAGTTAGAGGTCGCGCAATGAGGCCATAGTTTTTTACAAACCTCCGATAATAGCCGGTGAGTCCTAAAAAACCGCGCAAGTCTTTTACTGATCGTGGAGTAGGCCAATGAGTGACAGCCTTAATCTTCTCAGGGACAACTTCCACTCCATTACTAGTAACAATGTGTCCTAAGTAGTCAACCCTCGTTTGTCCCAGAAAGCACTTTTTAGCGTTGGCAAAGAAAAAGTGTTGTTGTAGGATCTGAAAAATAATCCTGAGATGCTGGAAATGATCTTGTGCAGAAGAACTGTAGATTAAAATGTCGTCAAAGAAGATGAGCACAAATTTCCTTAAGTAAGGGCGAAACAAGTCATTCATGATAGCTTGAAATGTTGCGGGGGCGTTAGTGAGACCAAATGGCATAACCACAAATTCATAATGACCGGAGTGGGTTCTAAATGCCGTTTTATGAATATCTGAAGGTAATATCCGGATTTGATGATACCCAGAACGTAAATCAATCTTTGAAAAATATGTAGCACCGTGCAGTTCATCTAATAATTCATCAATGTTAGGGATGGGGTACTTATCTGGAATCGTAATTTTGTTGAGACGACGATAATCCACACACAACCGCCAAGTGCCATCCTTCTTGCTCACCAATAAGGCAGGACTGGCAAATGGACTAGAACTAGGGCGGATGAATCCTCGATCTAATAAGGAGCGAACTTGAGACTCAATCTCGTCCTTTTGGTAATGAGGGTAGCGATAGGGTCTCAAATTTAGGGGGGAAGCCCCTGGCAGCAAAGAGATCATGTGATAGTGGCCACGGGAAGGTGGCAGTGTAGTAGGCTCTTCAAAAATAGCAGAAAAGTTTTGAAGGATATCTGATACATCTAAGGCTGCACGTTTCGCTGTTTCTGTTTGGTGAAACTCCAAGCTCTTGAGACAAACTTGAGGACCAGCCTTGGGCAATTCTCCTTGCAATTTGTATTTCTTCCCTTCAACCCAAAAGATCATGAACATGTCGTTCCAATTTGCCTGTACTGTGTTGAGTGATGCTAACCATTTAATCCCCAACACTAAATCTGATCCGGCCAAGGAAAAAGGGTAGAAGTCCTGTTTAATCGTTAATCCTGATAGTTGGACCTCCAGATCCTTGCAAATCTGATTGCAGCGAATAACCTGCCCATCCCCAATTTGAACGCCAAAAGAAGGTACTGTACTGGTGGGAATGCCAAGTTGTCGCATCAAGGTAGTGGAAATAAAATTGTGGGTGGATCCACTATCGACCAACAATAGTACCGGTTTAGAATGAAGGAAACCCTTTACCTTCATAGTGGATGCCGAAGGTGTGCCCAAGATGACGTTAAAAGCAACCTCAGTCTCCTCTGTTTCCTCTAGTTCAGATTCAACTATTGGGTCAAGCGACTCAGGAAGGGGGTTGTCATTGTCGTCCACCTCCATTAATGAGAATGAGGAGCTACATCTATGTCCTGGTCGGAAAGGCTCTGGACACCGGAAACACAAGCCTTTTTCGCGTCGCCTTTGGCGTTCAGGATCTACAGCCGATATACGCCCTGCCGAAGGGAATGATGAAGAGGAATAATTCAGCGCAGGATATTTCCCTATGGTTGATGATGACGTAGTGAAGCTTCGGTTTGAAGCGCCAAACTTAGTACCGCGAGCAATTGATAATTGTTTCTTAAATTCTAAGGCAAGGCTAGCGGCTCTGTAAACACTTCGTGGTTTCTGAATCCGTACGTGTGAACGCAGTTCTTCCTTGAGGCCATTCATGAAGACGCCGAGAAGGCAGTGTTCTGGCTAATTTGCAACCAGCGCCACCTTCTTTGCCTTCCGATAGTCTTGAACAGAACCAGTTTGCTTGATGCTACACAGATTTTCATCGGGATTAAGATATTCTGGTGGCCCAAAGTGTTCTTGGAATGCCTTAACCAAATCGTCCTAGTATAGTATTTCCCGTTGCGAATTTAACCATGAAAATAAATCTAGAGCATCACCTTCTAAATAAATGGCTGCTACATCAACCTTGTCGTCTTTTGCAGTGTCATAATACCGAAAGAATTTCTCAGCCTTCAGGAACCAGCCACGCGGGTCGCCACCTTCGAACTTGGGAAATTCGACTTTGGTATATGGGGCGCGGGAATGGCGTCGTGACGTTTCAGAATCATCGTTGCTGTCATCGGTGGAGTGGCGCGACCGTCCTCTGTTTCTGTTGGTTCGAGCAGCGGAGATTTCTAGTGCCCTGACCTGTGCCTTCAACTCGTCGATGGCCGCGAGTCGAGCAGCGATCGTTGCGAGATGATCGGAGGAGGTTTCGAGCGGGTGGGTCTCAGACGGCTGGGTCGCGTCGGACGATGGGTGCGCGTTGGATGGTTGCGTCGATTGAGAAGCTCGAGTCTTTCCCATGGCGGATCGTTAAGCTCTGATGCCAAATTGTTATATCCCGATTCTGACTTCGAATGGCAATGCAGGAATTATAATAAATAAACTCTATAAAAGAGGGATAGCAAGTATCTCACTAATCTCTCTAATATAGCCCAGGAGGATCTCCGAGTGTTTAATAAACTCTCTAAACATTCGATGCTTTATTGAGTCGGCAAAAGAGCCAATTTATAGAAGTACAGAGAGATCAAATTCTAATTCAGAATTCAAACTAGGAAATCTAAATAATATCAAAAATACTAAAATAATATCTAAATCTAAAATACTAAAGAATATCTAAAATCCTACTTGTGGATATTCCACTTATTTTGAAATATCTAAAATAATATTACTGAATTTATTAAAATAATAAATATTGCTAATTACTTCCTAATTAATCCTAAGACGCTTATTTTACCTGAAATAAATCAACCCATAACGATTTGGATTGCTATCATCCTTTCAGTTATGATATTCGTGGAAAGCAGAATACTCACATTTTCTAGCCTAAACAATACTTAGGAATGATAGAATAAATATAAATGCAATCCGACACGTCATCTTAACACTAAACCGTAATTCTGTGATATCTCAAGTCTTTTTTGAATTGATATGATGCGAATGTGGATGGGTATTATTTTGATTTGGCTAAAAAAACTTATGTTGGGAAACCAAATAACCCACTTAATAATACATGCACGTAGGGATGGAAATAGGCCAGGCCATTAACAGGGGCCTACGGCCTAGCCTACATAAAGCCTAACCTAGCCTATTTAATAAATAGGCCAGGCTCAGGCTCAGGCATATTGTTAGGCCTATTTAGATAAACAGGCCAGGCCTATTTTCATAAAGCCTAGCCTATAGGTCTACAGGCCTTGCCTATTTAGCTTTTTTTAATGTGTAATATTACATAAGTATATATAATATAATCTAAATAATTTTATAAATTATTTATAAATTTACTAACTTAACCTTAATTCTAAATTTCACATCCCGTCGTCATTATACTCAACCATTACTTTCACATAAATCATTCACTCTTACCTTTCTTCTCTTCGATCGCTCGAGATGACAACACTAACTCACTTACTCTCCCCCAATTTGCACCCTCCATTGTGAAGGGTTATATGTAAATTTAGAGGTATTGGCTTTAAAGGTTATTTAAAAGCCTACATTATTTAAGTAGGCCTTTAAACAGGCTTCAGGCCTTGTCAGGCCTTTTGAAGGCCCAGGCCCAGGCCTAAAAGAAAGCCTACATACAGGCTCAGGCCCAGGCTCAGGCTTTGAATCTCTGTTGCAGGCCTAGGCCTATTTAGGCAAAGCCTAGCCTAGCCTAGCCTATTTCCACCCCTACATGCACGTCTCATATGGAAACATTTTTAATTGAGGACTGATGGAGTAGAATAAGAGTACGAGTTCTTGCTGAAAATAAATCAAATATATATGCTTTCGTTTTTTGAAACACTTCTCATGACCCTATATACTCTCACTTAGGGGTATTGAGGTAAATTGACAAACTTTTAATATCTTACTTGGAGTCTTATATGACCTGATTATAGATTTGACAAGTTTAGTAACCAAAATTAGAATTTGTTATTTTAGATAACTTTTAAAGGGATATTTTTTGCTTGGCAAAAAAAAAAAAATAAAGGGATATTTTTTATTCTAGTTTTGTGTTTACTAAACTATTTTTTGCTGACATGCAGATCGATGGAAATCGCTCAAAGGAAGTAGCTTTTGAAGAAATTGACTGTCTGTTATCACAAGTGCAAAATGAAAAGGGGAAATTAATAAAACCAGGTTTGAATTTTGGACTCTCTTTGATTGCTTAAGGTATATTGAAGACATGTTATTCATCAACCTATCTATGAGTTGTGCTAACGAAAAATGCATTTTAGCTTTTTTAAGATTATTTATTAATCAATTTATTAATTGATTTCTTTGTTTCAGAATAGTCGGTACCTGATATACAGAAGGGGAAGGAATCATTAAGCCAGGTATATGTTATAAATTGTGACTGGTTCTTCTTTTTCTTTCTTTATTTTTTATATTTTTCTCCAGGAATTCTATGATGCCCTCTTTCCTCTACGATCTCTCATCTCCTTTAGCTTGTTATAGTATAAGTGGAGAGGAATTCCTACTAGACTAAATAACATTCCCCATTCCAGAGAGATCAGGAAATATTTCTATGATGATGTAATGCAAGCTAGGGGTGTTCAAAGTGTCCCGGTCCCAATTGTCCCCGCCCGGTCCCGGACATTTTATCCCTGGAATTTCCCGTCCCGGCCGGGACTGGGATCACACCTTGTGATCCCGGTCCCGTCTCGGTCCTGGTTTTTTTTTATTTTTTCCTTAAAAATAAGTTATTCTTTTATTTTTGTATTTTTTACCCCATAAATTAAGTTATCATTTGATAAAATGTATATAATATATTTAGTTAGAGTTAAATTGTATATATCGTGACATTAATCCTAACTATATAATGTATAAAGATAATAACAAAAATGATGAATGTGATGATGATGATGATGATGATGATAATAATAATATGTTATTCTTCAATTCTAGCTCAATTTGTATGATTTTTATGACCTTATTAGGTGTTAAATAATCACTTTAAACACTAGATTAAAAAAAATTTAACTAATATAATAATATTATTGAAACCGAGAATTTCCGATCTCAGTCCCGGTTATACCGGGAATGACTTTCCACTCCCGGCTACCCCCGGGACGGGAACCAGGAATGGGTGATCCTGGTCCCGTTCGGTGATTTGAACACCCCTACTGCAAGCCACAGAGAGGTCTACAAGAGATGGAAAAACTCGGTTGAAGGTTTGTAGTCGCCATCTGCTTTATATGTAATCTATAGCCATGTTAATGAAATGAATCTAAATCTATGCATTACATTTGACCATTGCATCTTTGGTCCCTGAATCCTGTGCATAATGTCCGACACAAATAATTAAAATTAAATTATTAAGATCCTTTTTGCTTACAACATTCTGTTTTCTCTGATAGAGAATTAACATAACTGACCGCTGGGTTTAAGTGTAGTATAAGAGGGTAACAAGAAAAGGGTCTAGGAATAAGATTATGTTGCTTTATTATTGACCAAACTGATATTATTGACAATGCTGATGCGTTCCTGATTTGTCATGGCAAACCAACCAGGTGGACATCAACATTCCTGAGCTGAACCCGGAAATGGTGAGGAAATATTTTTTTCCTCTTTATTTTCCTTAAGCTTTTGTCACTTGACAATATCTTTTATGTGCAGGATGTTTATCGAATCGGTACTTTGATGGAACTTGTTCGAGCTCTTGCCCTTTCATTTGCTGATGATGGGAAACGTGTTAAGGTGCCTAAATTCTTGTTCCAATATGAACCATCATTTGGATATCTATTACTCCCTTCGGTCCTATTTATAGACAATTTTTTCTTTCATGGGGCTAGTCTCTTTTATAAGTAATTTTTACTTTTTGTCTGAAAATATAAACTTCTTTTTCCTATTTTACCCTTATTAAATACTCATTTTTTCTCATATATTATATTCATTATCTCTGATACTTTTTATCTATTTTCTCTCTTATACTTTTTTTATAAATAGGGGTATATATAGAAAAATAGCGCATTTTTGACACATTTTAACTATCAGTTCGTTTTGCGCAATTAAAGAAAAAGTTACTTATAAATAAGACCGGAGGGAGTATTATAATAAGTGCTCTGATTGCTTAAACATAAAACCATCATTAATATGTCCTTGCAGGTTTGTGTGCAGGGGTCAATGGGAGAAGGAGCTCTTGCTGGAATGCCACTGCAGCTGGCTGGAACCCGAAAGATCTTAGAGTTTATGGATTGGGGCGATTATGGTGCAAAAAGGGACCTTTATCAAGATTGGTTCCATAGGTAAAAAGGATGAGCACAAATTTGTATGAATTGTGGTGATCTAGATTCCATCTATTAGCATGGCTATTCATGTGTCGGTGTTTAACTCAAGACATCCTGACATATCACTATTATGTATAGAAACAATGAGACAGTTACATTTTTACATCAGTCTGTACTGCTGCAAGCACTTATTGTCTGTCTCGGTCGTAGTCACAAATGAACTGCAACAGCTGTATTTACATGTTTTTATTACAAATGGGGAAAAAAGCATTTTCCCACGGCAATGAACTTCACAGCTAGAGGTGGTGTTCGCAGGTCAAGTTCATGTTGGAATTATCTATATAGATTTTGCCTTTTGATATGCATGATCTAGTTTTCCGCAAAGAAGTACTGTATAACTGTAACTTTTGAGTTTCCAATCTCAGGTGCTGCAGAGGTTGATGAGCAAGATGACATGTATATCTTGGTGGCTCCTCAAAATGCTGTGGGGAATTGTATTATTGATGTAAGGACATAAAGAATGGAATTCTTACTAACATGTCCTGGAGATAGCATTTACTGTGCATCTTTTTCATGAAAAATCTTGTTTCTTTCAGCTTCATTTCTACTTCTTTTTCACTTTGTAATATTTTGAAGGTTGGATGTTACAGGATCTAAGAGCGATGATCGATGCTGCTAAGCACAGGCCAGTTATCCTAGTCAACGCTAGGCTTAAGGTTCGGTTCTTATTTTCCTATTGCAATTTCTTTCCTTGGATAGTTGTGTGACTTGCGAATTCTTTTTAAGATATTAAAACTGAAACATATCTGGATTTCTTTCAATCAGGATTTGCCGGGTTCCAGTGGTATAATGCAAGTAAGTGTTGAACCAGCAAGTTTAAAGCGACGTTTTTTTCTTTTAATTTTGGAAACACAACGTTCAAACTTTGCTTTCTTACACAGACAATGGGACGGGAGAAAAGACCTGAGTATGCAGCATCATTTGAAAGTTGTTACTTCTTTCGGCTTCTCTATTAGGCAGGAACTCAGTATCCCATAATGGGAGCTATCAGGTTAGATGGGAGTCCTTCCATGTCTTCACTTGCTTCATGGTATGGCGTCTCATACAAAATACTTATAATTTTCTAAAGATTAATGTATTACATTTCTGCTCTGGAAGAACAAACTTGCACTCTGGAATTTTAGAGTTATAATGATGAAAGGGTCCGCCCGGATCAACTTTCATTCTATATCCAATTATGAAAGCTAATTCATATGGTTCTTTGACATGAACACTAAGAAAGACTTTCTTTTTTTTGTCAAATCTCAAAGTCTCCAATTTTTAACCTTGTTAATGCACGTCTAAAGATTCAGGATGTCTCATCCATTTCCATACGAGCTTTACAAGAGGGTGGATGAATCATTTGGAAAGGAGAAATATGTTCTCTTGTCGGCGTTTCCTCAAAGGCCTACTACTGATGAAATTAATGACACCTTCCAAGGAAAACCAAGGTAACAACACTACGCATGTCTAATCCTTATTTGCCAAAGATTCTAATATCATCATCTACACTTGCTTCCATTATAATTCAAGCTATAATTAGAAAAAAAGCATTCCACTGAATGGTTTCTTGAACCTCTTGCAGGACTGAAACTAGGAAAGCCTCTGGGATTTGGTGAGTAAATTGTTATCCTGAGCTCTCAGTTTATATGATAAGGAAATTATCTCTCTTTGGTATTTTAGGTAAATCCATTCTTTTTTCCTCCATTAACATGGTCTATCTCTTTCTTAGGGGTTTCTTGAGTGGCATTCTTTGAGCAGAATGAAAGCTTCTGGACAGTTTCTAGTGGAAAGTAGAAGACACCTCCATATTAAGTCAACCTGATTTTTTGCTGATTAGTTTTAAGGAAGTGTCAGAATCATCAGAGCTTTTAGTAAACCTTTCTGGTGATGCAATCTGCAGTTTACAGCTGACTGCAAGAAGACAAGAGAACACGAGTTGAAAAAAGGGGAATAAAGTTTTCCTTTTTTTTTTTCAATTATTATAATAAATGGTCCCGTTAGCTGGGTGGGAAAAATTTGTACCAACTTGTATAGAGGGAACTAAATTTAATCATCCAGGTCAAAAAAAAAAAACTAAATTTAATCATATTCTACGCTTGGACCAATTATGTTGCATCCTTAAACGCAAGAGGTGAGGCATAATTGATTATTATGATCGTTGTGTTCATTTGGAATATATATTTATACACATCATGTGTTTCCTCAATTAATGCAACTTTTTTTGGAAATTTATTCAATGGCTGTAAATGCACCAACACTAAGCGTGTGTTCGGATGCAACAGAAAAAGCGCTTTTTTTTTTAAAACCTTGGTTTTGTAAAAATTCTGCCGAACACCCAAGAAAATGTCACAATCCTTTTTTGAGTCAAAACCTTGGTTTTAGGGTCAAAACCAAGGTTTTGGGGTCAAAACCAAGGTTTTGGCATAATCTATTCTTTTCCTCTTTTTCCATGTGGCCCCACGCCAATCTCCCTCTCTCATTCTTTTTTTTTTTTTTAATTTCGATGTAACCCCTCTGTTCGCTCTCATCTGTTTTTTTTTAATTTTAAAATTTTTGTGTTCCCTCCTATTTTTAATATATGATATATTTATCTAATTTGATTATATTAGAAAAATTAGTTAAATTAATTAAAATTATATATAGACAAATTTATTTCATTTTTTGTATTAATTATGAAATTTAATATTAAATAATGGGTTAAGATGTATCTTTTTTAATGCCGTCAGGGGTTTTCTTCTTTTATAATTTAACGCCGTTAGGTCAAATTTAACGGTTTTATTAAATTTACATCATTTTTAATTCTTTCTTATTATTTTTACATCTTCCAGAACTTATTTATATCAGACGGCCCTCTGAAAAAACTTAACTGTTAAATTTGGACCTTAACCCTTAAATAATACATAAAATATAATTTTAGAAACTAGGCAGGAGTGGTAAAAAAAAACAGAAATTAAAGACACGGACACACTTGCAAAAATCAAAACCATTCCAAAGAATTTAATGAAGAATAATAATATATATATCTTTAGACACTAGGCAGGAGTGGTAAAAAAAAACAGAAATTAAAGACACGGACACACTTGCAAAAATCAAAACCATTCCAAAGAATTTAATGAAGAATAATACAGTGGGTTTGGCAAGAGATAACCCAGGTTGTCAAAGGAGATGAAAATTAATACAGTATACGCTTTCAATATGTACGTTTGATCTAATTTTGTAATTTACTACATAATTGACTAATGTTATAATTTTATAATTTTCACATCTATTTTTTTATATTACATAATTGAAAAATGTTATAATTTAAAAATTTTTGGACAAATTTATTTCATTTATTGTAGTTATTATGCTATTTAATGTCAAATAATACTTAAAATATAATCTTATCCTTTATATGTAATTATCATAAAAGTTAATGTCATTTTTAGTCATTTGACCATGAAAAAAGCTATTCTGATAAAATCATCCAAACACTCTCATTTTATTAAAATCACTTTTTCCCATAATCTATTTTCCTATAATCTATTCTGCAAAAGCTATTCTCTCAAGAATCTATTCTCCAAAAGCTAACAAGAACACACCCTAATATCTTCTTACGAAAAAAGCAAAGTTTCTTCATTTTCAGTAATTGACTTTTTCTTTATCTGGTGTCTTCTTTCTAAGAGTGTGCTCGGCTACCACAAAAAAAGTGCTTTTTTCTCAAAACCATGGTTTTGAGGAAAAATTACAAGAACACTCACATTTTCTTAAAAAGCTATTTTGACCCAAAACTATGGTTTTGAATTTCAAAACTATGGTTTGGGCATAAGATATTCTTTTTTACTTTTTGCACTTTATGGGCCCCACCCTCTCATTCTCATTGGTTCTTTTTTTGTCTGTGGGTCCCATGTCACACCATCTCTCATCTTTTTATTTTTTTTTCTGAATTTCAGCGTTTTTTCTGTCTTTTTTTTTTAGAATTTTAAAATTTTAATACTCCCTCTTATCCTTAATATAAGACCTATTTCTCTAATTTAATTATATTAGAAAAATTAGTTAAGTTAATTAACATTACATATAGACAAATTTATTTCATTTTTGGTATTAATTATAAAATTTAATGTTAAATAATGTGTTAAGATACATCATTTTTAATGCCGTTAGGGGTTTTAATTGTTCATTTTTAATTGTTCATTGTTATTTTTCCATATTCTAAAATTTATTTGTACTGGATGTCCCTCAGCTCAGGAAAAATTTGGCTATTAAATTTGGACCTTACCCCTTAAATAATATATAAAATATAATCTTATTCTTTACATGTAATTATCATAAAAGTTAATGTCCTTTTTAGTTATTTGACCATGAAAAAAGCTATTCTGATAAAATCATCCAAACACTCTCATTTTTTCAAAATCACGTTTTTCCTATAATCTATTCTCCGCATAATCTATTCTCCAAAAACTATTCTCCATTTTTTCTCCAGAAGTTATTCTCCAAAAGCTAATAAGAACACACCCCGTTGATATTGCATTCTTTTGGTCTCATGTCTGACTTATCTTCTTGATTTGGTCCCACAAGAATTAAATTCTCAGTCTCTTTAATCATCTCTTTATTAATATTGACAACAGATTGCTACTTGCAACAACCTCTTAATTAGCCCTCCTCTCTTCCCGCATCACAGCACCTTGATTAATGAATAATTAGGCTAAATTATTTTTTATGTTTTTATAATTTGGTAAAAAAAAATTTAATGAGGCAAGTGTCACTAATAACCCCGTCTATCTTTTATAGTCTCTGGATAAAGGAGGAGGGCCATCATAGCCAATGTAAAATTTTGTTAAATATTTTATGACATCATGTCATTAATGTAACTAACCTCATCTAGTGCGATAATACTTTATTGTTGTTGAGGCAAGTGTCGCTAATATTCACAAGTCAAAAAAATTAGGGAAAATCCCTCAAAAAGAACTTTAAAAATGGGAAAAGACAAAAAGGTGATATGAAATTTCATATTCCCATATAAGTGCGAGTGCCTGAACTAGAATATTACAATTTGATACAAAATGACGTACATAACCTTGGAAGTTTTTCAATTGAAAAGCGTTGAGGGAGGCGTGATAAGGGCGGAATTGCGCAAAAACGCCGTCGGGACTCTCATCTTCTTCTGGCGTCGCCGGTGCCGTTGATCGACCCTGATTTCGTGGCCTTGAGAGAGGATAGTGGCAGCAACATGGGTGTTGTCATTTTTTAGGGGGTGGGACAGTCCGAACACGCTATTGCTGAGTCGGTTGGAAATCGCCGTAGAGAGAGTTTAGGTTTGTCGCTGTAAGGGAGGACAGTGTGTGGGAAGTTGGTGTTGTGGATTTGAGGAGGAACGAAGGCGGCATGGGGGTGGACATTTGGTTACGACTTTGGGGTGGATTTGAGGAGGAGCGAAGGCGAGGAGAGGTTGTGGTGAAAGGCATTGGACAGTTGCAGAGGTACTGGTGTTCGGATGCGAAATTGAGCTTCGATGCTGAACTTCGATAAGTGGTTGTGTTTAAAAAAATGTATTTCATGTTAACTTGTCCAGTTGATTAGAATGGCGGTTCACTATCCATGGGTTAAAATAAGTGTAGGAAATGTGGATAAAACGTAACGGTAACAATATATGATATTTTGAAATATGGTGCAAAGTGGTGAGTGGTTAATTTTAGAACATCTTCAGTAAAGCTGCGAATCGTTTAGGGGAAGTTGTGAAACTATATTGTTAAGTAGGGAAGTTTGAATTGCAACTTTTGAAATTGGTAACCGTTGAAATTGCATATGAACTCATCAATTCATGATTAGAAGTTGTGAGACGGTGTTGAGCTGTAGGAAATTGTGATTTGATTGTTGTGTCCATGTTATGCATACAATTGTGAATGACTTCAGTGAAGTTGTGAAAGCGAACCTATGAAAACCGCATGTTAAGTTGTGAAATCAAAAGCAGAAGTTGTGAAAACATAATGAGATGTTGGTAACTTGTGAGACAGCATATGAACTTGTGGATGTGTGAGTATAAGTTGCGAGACGATGTGTAGATGTAGGAATTGCCGATTTCATAGTAGTGAAAATGTTATGCATAGTGTCGATTGTTTTAAGTGAAGTTCTGAATCCTTGAAGATAACCTGTTAAAATCGAATGTTATTCTGTGAAAACATTATCAGAGTTTATGAAAACCTAATGAAAAGTTGGTAAATCTGTGTAGAGGTCAATTTAGGTGAGGAAATTGTGAAATTCATAGCAGAACTTGTGAATCCTTCTCCATAACTTATGAGACCTTATTTAACTGTGGGGAATTAGATTTTTCCAATTGTTGTGGTTGTGATTGGAAGTTTGTAAAATGGTATGAGAACTTGTGAAAACCTAGCTTAAATGTGTAAACTTGTCATGTGCAAATAAAAATGTTATTAAAGCTGTTGAAATCCATAGTTGATAAGCGTAAACTGGATGTTGTGCAGGTAAAAGGAGATGGCGGGACAAAAAGGTGAGACATCAAAGGCAGAACAAGTAAAGGGGAAAAGTGTGAAGAGTAGAGCAGTAATGAGAAAAAGTGCAAAGTCTAAAGTAGTAAAGTGAGATGGTGAATAGAGTAAACTAGTGATGAGTGGGTTTATGGTGTTTAGAAACGAGTATGTGGCCAAATTAGGGGAAACCAAGAGAAAGATGGCAGATGAAAGTAGGTCCGCAGGGAAGGCATGACGTGAGTTGCTAGAGGCGAAGAAGAAGGAGTATACTGATAAAGCTATGTAAGGACGGCTGAAAAAGAAGATGAAGAAAAAGGAAGTGTCATTTCATACCCGCTGCTTACTGGGAGGATTTACATCGTTGGTGCAGTTTGTGAACGAAAATGAACATTTGAAGGAGAGGGTTAAGAGAATAGGATCTGGAAATTTATTGAAGGTGCAATTGGACAGACTCCCCTATGACCTCATTGTGTCGATGTTGAGAGCATATGACCCAGTAACACATCAATTCAAGATTAGGGGGAAGACACAAGAAATAGAAGCATCATATGTGCACAAGTTGCTTGGTATACCTGATGCAGGGGAGGAATTGAAGGTGGATGTGGAGGATTCGGATCCAACATATCAGTTGTTGAAGAGGAAGTACGGGAAAAAGAGATATACAGACATTCTGAAGCACATAAAATCTAGGTTAGCTGGCGAGAAATTTGAGTTTATGTTTGTACTGTACAATTTAGGATCTTTATTATGCCTTAGCTCAAGTGGACTCATAAGTGATCGGATGTTGGGAGTTATGTCTTGCACAATGGACCGTTTTGAACATTATGGCTGGGCAACCTACATGATGAAAGACTTGTGGAAGGAAATGAGTGATTATGTGAAAGTGTACAGGGAGAAGAAGAAAAGGGAAGGGAGTTGCAATATGGGTGGTTGCCTGTACTTACTACTGGTATGTCACTCTTTACACTTATGTTTAGCTATCATTCATGTTGAAAATAATGATCCATATGTTTTCTATGATGCAATTGTTCTTTAGGGAACATTTCCCTTTGAAACAAAGTGTTCGCCAACAGTCCACCACACCAATTGAATTCTAAACTAAGGAAAAGATAAACAAAATGATGAACACTAAGAGGACTGGCAATATGAGCATTTTGTATTAAGGAATGGTGGCGGGCTGCTCCAAAGTAATCCCTTCTGCCTACCCCTCCTCCAACCCCCCTGACACAGCCGGGATGCTCATATTTTCCTGTAGCTACGGTCAGGATGTCATTCTTCCCATCCGACCTAAACGATCCCTCGGCTTGTTTTTTTAAGCTCCTCCTGTAAGACACAGATGACAAATGTTAGGAATGAAATTTGTTTACTAAATAATTAATAACAATAACAATACTTATAATTTTCTCACCAACTATACGAGATTATTCACTCGTATAACACTCGTTCCTCTTTTGATGAGTGAATAACCACTTCTCTTCGTGACATATCGGAGATAGTGGAGAAAGAAGAACAAGAGATCGGATTGAGCCGCTTCTTCTAATCTCTTCTGTTTGGCTGCCAACAAGTCTTTGTCGGCTTTCACAAAACCCCCACGAGACATTGTATGTGGGCAATCATTCTTTCTACCACTCTTTTGGGCCTTTGCCTTTTTTCCTGCGAACAAGAAATCAAAATTAAAATTACAATCAATAAAGATAATTCACAATTCATAAGTAAATGAAATGCAAAATAATTCAACTCACCAATGCTTCTGGAGTATTCCGAAGCCGTCTAAATTCTTACCAAGTGTATTCGTCAATATAAGAATACTTGTCGCACGGATTAGGACGAGGCTAACCCTCTTTCACCTCGATATGCACTTAATTGTTGGCTAGACTTGTCTTAAACTTCTTCCAGCGTTCATCAAAATACATCATTGTCTTGTTATACAAGATTTTACTCTCAGAAATGTCGTAAGTGAGCTGGATAGTTTCCTAAATATGTCGCTTCACACTTTTATCCACATTTCTCCACTACTTAATCAAGATGCTATGCTTGTTGCGTGCTAGGAGGCCGACAAAACTTCTATACTGGCTTGCATTGGGCCTGATTGGTTTCCAATATGTATCAAATTCAATCAAAATCTTTTCCATGGTATTCCGATTGAGGGGAATGTCTCTTAATCAAGTGCCTCTCCTACCCCTTCATATGGGCTGGTTACATGGCTCACATTGTTCCTCGCTCAAAGTATTGCTAGGCTCGCTTTGATTAATGTTAGTTGGATCCGGAGTACCCTCACTAGGACGACTCATTATCCTCACTTTAAGGACACTATTTAAGGATAGTGATGGTTTAAGATAAATTAAAATCAATCGATGAAGGATTGAAGGTTTCATCATAAGCTTACGGGAAAGGGAAAAACGGGGCAAAACCAAATTATGGAAAGAATGAAATTAACAAGTATAAATATCAAGTAGCACAAAAGATAAGAGGGGGTGTTTTTTTTGAGTTCCAAAGGGCTTGAAATAAATAATCTTGGACTTACCATTGCAACTCTTCTAAGTACATTCTTAAAACAACCATTTGGTACTTGAAGTTTGCTTGAAAGTGATTGTATGGGATTCAATTCATTCCCTCTTAGAATTTTCTGAAATATAGTATCGGGTTTAGCCCTCATTACTAACCCAAAAAAAAAAAGTTGCATTCAACACTCAACTATTTTTTCAATGGCAATCTAAAAGTAACTCTCCTCACAATACTCCCCCTTTTTCCTTGAATACAATGGAAAAAGACATAAACCAGGGGTGAAGATTATAAGACCTACAAACTCATTAGTCAAATCTGTCATAATTTGGGAAATAGAAGTGGAAACAAGGGAAAGGGTAAAAAAGAGAAGATAAAGAGTAGAGAAGAAGAAAAACTCTAGTAACAGAATCTATAATTCTAGATGAATATGGAGTTAGAAGTGAATAGAGAGTTAGAAGAGAAAAGATGTGAAAAGAGGAGAGGAGGGAAGAAAAGAAGGAAGAGTAGAGAGATGAGAGAATAAGAGAGAGAGACTATGACCGCATTATAAGTTTTAGGGAAAGAGATTAAATAAATATCTCAATAATAACATCATTCATTCATCCATATTTTGGCATATTTATAGCCTAACACATAAAGAGAAAACAACATATTTATCCTATCCTTATAAAACTGACAATAATGCAAAACTGAATAATATAACCAACTGGATACTTGTACTCATATTTATTTACTTCAACTATTGACTATTAATACTATAACTAGTCTTAATGTGAAATTCTGTTTACAATATTTAGAGAATTCAGATATTGAATGCATCATGTGCCCATTAACTCCATATGTGGGTCTCCAACTAAAAAGCCATGCACTCATGTTTACTAAAACTAAAAAGAGTATTTGCTCTTAAATTCTGAGCATGGAGAGCGATGTCTCATATGACAAAGCAGAGTACACTCGTGAGAGGATGATAGATAGCTATAGAGATGAATTTCGAAGAAAAATAATAAATACAAAGCAGGCTTTTCACTCTCCAACCCAATCAAATAATCTTACTTCTAATGTAACTCTCAAGAACTTGATGATGTGATAAACTAGTTACCAGAAAATATACACAAATTGTGATAAACTAGTTGTATAATTTTATCTTCGGCCTAGCCCTAAACAAGATAACAACCCCAAAGAAGAGAACATTCAAACAAGGGAATGGCAAATGTACTCTCACATGCATATAGTAAAACTCTTCAGAATAATTAACAGCGGCAAAATACACCCAGGTCCACAGAAGAAAGATGCCAGTAAAATACAAATTGAAAGTTCCAATTAGGCTTTTACTTTGAACGACATAACAGAAGAAAAACCAGAGTCAGGATTAAAATCACAAATCCTGAGCTTCAGTCAGTTTTCCATACCACTTCTTCCTCTGGATTTAAACAGTGTTTGGCCACTTTACAAATTGAGTAAGGTCTCTCTTAGGAGGCAAAACTATAAAGGCTAAAAATAATTTTTTTCCTTTTATTAATTAAGTTCTTAACCTATAAATTTTAATTATCCAGTTGTTTGCCAAAAAGAAAAAGATTATTGACCGTTTGTCATATTTATTTCATTAGTATAATGATAGAGTAATTTTATGATTGAATTGCATATTTAGTCCGGATTTAACAATTTTGAAACTTGAGATAAATTTAAAAATAAACAGTATTGAAAAGCCTGTCAAAATTTCCCTTCAATATTTTTTGTTTCTTTCTAATACTTCAAATAGTACATTTCATGTTTGCTTCTACACTTGGATTAACTTTTTTTAAGTGTTTTTGTGCTGTATGAAATAAATATGTTTATGCAAAAGTTGGCTAGTTCTTAGGAAAAATTCAATCCAAGGATGATGCCAACTTCCAACTCAGCACAACTTTTTCTCTTTTTTTTTGTTGAGTAAGAGCGGCAAGCCGCAGAATTGTGTCGTAAAATCTGCAATGCAATTATTGACTGTGAGAATTTCCCATGAACAACAGATAATTGTGGCCACAATCCTCGGAATCAAATTTGGAAACGACCAACATCTATCCAAAAGCTATTCAATATGGGTTGTGGTTGTGATATGTCTATTTGTGTTAGCCTTTGGATGGTCATGGGGCCCACTTGGGTGGACAGTGCCAAGTGAGATATTTCCATTAGAGATCAGATCAGCAGGCCAAAGCATAACAGTTGCTGTAAATCTTCTTTTCACATTCATGGTTGCTCAAGCTTTTCTTTCTCTGTTGTGTGCTATGAGGTTTGGTATCTTCCTCTTCTTTGCTGGGTGGGTCACATTAATGACTCTCTTTGTTTTCCTCTTCTTGCCTGAAACTAAGGGAATCCCCATTGAAGAAATGTCTCTCATGTGGAGAAGACACTGGTTCTGGAAAAAGATTCTCCCCACTGAATCAGAATCTCAAGTTTATGGATCCCAAGATGCCAAAGTAAAAACTTCCGTCGATTCATCTGATGGTGCAGCAGCTTGAATAGACTGTTCTGTATAATTCAAATACAATTTCTCTATATGTATTGTCATGTATGTTAAAGTACATGTTGAGTTTTCATTGTCAATCTTATTCTAACTAATATTAAGTGCTCATTTGGGTAATGGTAGAAGCTGCTTTTACAACGTGATTTACGGTGTACGAAGTAAGTATGTAATAAGAGTTTTGTCCCGACTTACATGAACGTACTTATCAAACACCAACTCAAACGAGCCCTAAAACTCTGATTAGCATCAATGCACTCATCACACACAAGAAACAAAGGCGTCAATTTGGACCATATGGTGTTTGTTTGGAATAACGATTAGACCCTTTAAAAACAGTTTTTCAATCGTGATTTACGGTATACGAAGTAAATATGTGAAAGAAGTTTTGTCTTGATTTATGTGGAAAGTCCTTATAAGCTCCTTAAAAAGCTATCCCAAACATGCTTATGATCTCCCAAATAAAACACAAGTGCTTGTCAACAAAAAGGGGAGAAAAACACAAGATTAAGTGTTAGGCCAAAAAGTTTAATCGTTCGATTTAATTTTACGTATTTTTTATTAGTGAGAAGAAAGGGAAAAAATAGATGGAAACCTGATGAGTGAGTGAAAAAGAAAATTTCTTAAGTGCTTTTTTTTTTTTGGTTAAAAAAAGAATACTTTATGTGATTTTCTGTTTGTACATCCTTTTTTATCAAGTTAACAATCAGAAGGTGATTTCTTAACGGATATATTTGAAATTTTTTTGTGGGGGTTCTAGTCATACTAACCTTAGGTTGGGAAGCTCTGATCAACCGTTGGAGTTTACAAATTTTCCCAAAATTTTCGTGAATGGTTTATATTTGCGGCCATCTAATGGTGATTTGTGGTCCATAACTAATATAATTAGAAATTTTAAAAAAAGTGATATAAAAATAAATAATATATAACTTAATTATTCATAACTTGTTAAAAAATATCGTAAGAACTTTTTCAGGTTGAATTCAACATTTAATATAAGGATATAACGGCTTAATATTTCGTGGTTCTATGTTGGTGTGTGTTTGATGTATGTTTTTGTGTGATTTTTTTCTGTCAATCTTTATGCAATTTTTGATGGTTGAGTGACTAATTAATTTTTTGATGGTTCAAGGTTTACGGTTTATAATATAATGCAAGTCCGGCTCGTGTATCCATAAAATTGAAGGCAGAGAATATATTAAGAAAATAAGATAAAAAGAAAAGATATGATGTGATATATATACATATAATAATTTAATACTAAAATATCCTGCATAATGATGTTTTGAAAGATCGAACATATATTCAAAATCTCAAATCAGTGATTTTTTATTAAAATGAATTGCAAATTTCTAATTAATTATAGTCAATCTTTTATCAACAGTAGCAACTAAACTTGATTTGTGATTTTAAAATTTTGAAATTCTCTTTGTAAGATTTTCCATGATATTTCTATTCCATATTTGCCCTTTGGTATCATCCAATCACATTTTATCAAGGTGAAATGAAGAGAGCTCTCTTAAATTTATCTTTTACCTTTATATAGAATTAAATTTGAATTCTTATATGATGGCCACAAAAATGTTGAATTCTTATACTTAAAATAGCTATGGGCAGTGGAGTTCTTCTGGATTCTAATAACTTTATTATGTTAGATATAATAGCTATTGATATGCATACACACACATATATATATAATGACTGTTTATGTTACGTTTTCTTCTAAATTTTCAATTTACTTAATCAAGGGGATTCAATTTCATCTTAACTATTGAGACTACAATGTCCTAAAATAGAATAAGAATATAAAATAGAAAAAAAAGATAGAAAAATAATTTTGAATTTGCAAAATTACAAATAAAGTATTTTTCAAAAAATAAGTTGTAAATTGTTTATCAAGTTTCGTCATTCATTTATCAACTCTTGATAACAAACCTAATTTAAGATTTTGTAATATCAAAATTCTTTTTCTGTCTTTTTCCGTATAGAAATAATAAATAAATAAATAAATAGATAGAATTATGGTTACTTAATGATCTTTGATAGGCTCGTTATTTAAAAAGTGTAAAAGAAAAGAGTTTTATTAGTTAAAAATGATTGAAAAATAAATTAATTAGTGTTGCTTATTAATTTTGAAACTTATTATGAAGATTGTAAGTCTTACTTAAATGGGGTTTATAACTGGTATGTTTTTTACTTGAAAGTTGGATCATATCACAAATGACTTTATTTTGAGCTTCAATTTTAGCAAAGAGGTGTTTAGGACGACTAAATTGCCGATTAATTGATTCTTTTTGTGGGGGCAAAGTTTTTATATTTAATTGTTTTTGTTGAACATGATTAGAATACTAAAAAATCGAAGATTTGGGTGATAAATGAGTACGGTGATGAGAGAGTAATTGACTAACAAATTTAATATCGGACCATTCCTAAGTTTGATTTCATCTTATTGAAGAATTTGATGGTGTATTGATTTCTTATCATCTACAAAATCAACACATGCATCATAAGTTTCAATCCCATTCTCAATCCGGCTGATAAAATTTCCAAGAATTTATCATCTTGACTTCGTTGAAAGTTTAGTTCCTTTGGTAGAGAGGAAGAAACATTTTAAAATATGAAGAGGGATACCTTATCTTTATGCTACTCCCACTTCTTTGTAACATAAAAACCTCATTTGATTATTAAGGCGCTAGACACAACGGATTTCAAATACCAATAAAATTGTAGAGACAACTATTCATATTTTGAGTTCAACTTAATCAATTAAATCATGAAATGCAAAATTAATAAATTGTTGGTTGAGGTAATAAGAGACATCACCCTAATAAAGAGGAGAATACAAATCTAAATGTCAAAAAACATATTTATTGAAAAAGGTGAGAATACTTTATACTTTAAGCCTCAAGGAAGAAACCCTTAATCAAATAAAAAAAATATCACTGAATGCAAATCACACTGCTATATATGGTTGATAACATATCACCAGTTTTAATCGGACCTATATTACACTAGAGAACAAGCATATCACCAGTTTTAATCGGACCTATATTACACTAGAGAACAACCTCACAGCACTTACAATGGCTCGAAGGGGTAGAAATGTAGAATGCTTTTTCGTCAACGAAGAAATTAACCGTACTTTAATTGTCCCAATAAGGTACTGCCACATGTACTTTAAATCATATATGATGTCATACTTTAAACAAGATCATAAGTGCGACTTATCATAAGACCTGATAAGTTAGGTCTTATGATAAGTTAGGTCATATGATAAGTGGGACTTATGATCTTGTTTAAAGTATGACATCATATATGATTTAAAGTACATGTGGCAGTCCCTTATTGGGACAATTAAAGTACGGTTAATTTCTTCGTTCTTCTTCTCCTCTTGGTCACGGTCGGGAAAGTTGCTCAGACCTTTTTCATTTTGCTTCCAGTTGTCTTATATATAAATGTGACATGGCTCAAAGCAACCCACCTTCCTTGAAGCATCTCACTCTTCCCCTGTTCCCCACCTCAAAACAGAGTCCTCATTATCTTCTTCTTCTTCCCCCTAAAAATGGAAGCCAAGATCATCATCATCATCTTCTTCTTCTTCTTCTTCTTCTCCTTCTTCCCGCAGAGTTACATTCGCCCAGAATCGGATCGTCCTCGTCTCTCTCAGGTCTCTGCCTGTGACGACGTTCCGGTCATTGACTTGAATTCCCCTGACAAACCTCTTATTGTTCAGAAAGTGGGTCACGCCTGCAAGTCCTATGGCTTCTTCCAGGTCCTCTAGTTAGTTTCCTCTCACTTGATATCTCTCTGTTTGTGCTCTGTTCAACTAATGATAATTGAATGTGCAGGTTATTAATCACTGGGTGAATTTGAAGGCGGTGAAGAAAATGTTGGAGGTGGCGTACGAGTTCTTCGGGTATTTTTAATAAGGGCATTATGAATACAGGAAAAAACTTCTCCCTCCACCACATAAATAGTAGAGGATAGTGAAAATTAATATTTTAAATTTAGTATTGTTAATAAGGGTATTATTGAAAATGGCTTAAATTTTTTTGATAAATTTGATTCTTTTAATTGTTTTTATTTTTGAAGTAATCATAAGTGTTCTACTCCATCCATCCGATAAAAAATGTATTTAATTTTGATGCTAATTATATGCAGGTTGATTCCACGACATAAAGTTTTTGGTAACTTAATTGAAGAGCTAACTCAAATCGTGGAGAGGCAGTTCCTAGGATCATCTCCACTGGTGGAGAACTCTACAAGGACCTGGACTTTTATTGCAAGTAGGTTCATCTATAGCTATACCAACGATGTGATCTCAGGTTCTCTGGCTCTTGCTGTGTTACTATCATTCCTCATATCGCGTCACGAAATGCCGAAGTATGTCTTTGTCATCTGGGCAATATTTGTTGTCCCATATTTGATTGCGGCAATTCCTGAGAATTAAACCAGAGTGATGATTTCACTATATACATAGAAAGTGATTCTAGTGCCACTTTACTATTTTGGTTTTAGACTATATACCTGTAATACTACTGTTGTGATGTTGCTGTGTGTATTCTATATTTGCTATTTTATATTCTAGAGAAATGGGACTCAATCCAGTATCGTTTTTGTATGTGTTCTAGATTTGAAAATAGAGGTTTCTGTTTCTGTAAAGAAGACTCTGTATTTGGAGTTAATTTATGGCTTATAGGATTATTGTGTTGTCTGATTATGTTTTTATTTTTATTTTTCTTGGTTTTGAGAATAGTTTTATAAAGGGAAAATGACATAAAAGAACTTTGAAAATATTGAAAGACAAAAAGATTATCCGAATATTCATAATGTCACTAAAGTGTGAGTGTACTGTTGCAAAGTTTATTATTTTGTTTAATTTTTATTAAAAATTGATTAGTGTTAATCTGATTATGTCGGGATGGCTTTCACAACCTTCGCTGACTCTCTTATGTAAGTTTTCCCTCTTTGTCGTCGTCGTCGTGCTCTTGCGTTCGAGGAACATCATTGGCTTTCACAAACCCACGCTAACCCTCTTCTGTAAATTAATCGTACTTTAACATGTGGCAGTCCCTTACTGGACAATAAATCGAAAAACAATTTATTCTTCATTCTTCTTCTTCTCTTGGTCACAGTTGGGACAATTGCTAAACGAAAGCCAAGATCTTACACCCGTTTAGATGTCACGAAGAAATTAATTTACTGTGCCTTTCAAAGGTAGTGAATGATTGATAATGTGTTTTTGTCTTTGAATATAGTTATGACATTAGCCTTCACTTTTTTGTTTTCAAAAGTGGAAAAGATTTGTGCTTCCTGTTTATATCTCCATGAGCCAAACGAAGGGTGACTCAATGAAATTGATATGCAATGAAAGTTCTGCTAGAGTGGGGAGTTTGGTCACGTGCCTGTTTGGATTAATGGTAGAGAAGGAGTTTTGTTTGCATATAGGTTTTTGAAAAAATCAAATAGAAAAAAAATCAGATTATAGATGTAATTTGTGTTTGGATTGATGGTGGCAGAAGTGACTTTTTTCTAACCTTAAACATGTTTGAATTAGTGTTTAAAAAACTCATTTAGATGGGAAATGATTGAAAAGGGCATAGATCTTATTGAATACTATATATATATAGTGATAATTGAAATGAAAAAATATAAATAAAATTTGATAAAATAAAAAAAGTTTAATTATTATTAAAAAAAAGAAAAATATTCAAAAGTATTTAATTAAAAATGGATAAATTTATATTTAAATTAGAATACATATAAAAAATATTTTATTATTGGATCATCTACCCCTAACAGTTCTGAAAAATCCACATCTCTGTAGGAATTCATCTGTATTTTGCACCTAATAAGGCTCGAATTTTCAAGATTTCAACCAAAATGCGAAATATTTTTAGTTTCGCAGATAGACCATCAGACCTACCCTTGCCCTCTTCTTTTTTTTTTTTGATACATCTTGCCCTCTTCTTTAAGCTTGCAGGCTTTCACAAATAAAAACATGAAATAAATTTCCAGGCCACTTCTCAGATTGCCTAGCTTTTAATAAATAAAGTCTCCAATTCCATTCTATATATCTAACAAGTATTGTAATTTGGATTAACTATTTCTTAACATATCATTGCTGATCTCAAACTTCCTGAATCCTGCTGACCTGATAACAATTGCAGGAGAGTGGACTTGGTCAAGAGAGTGCAAAACTCAACTCAAAACAAAACAAAAGCTATAACTCAAGTTATCTCAACATGAAGGCCGTGTGTGAAATGTGATAATAATTTTCATGAAACAGATCCAGCACAGCTGAAAAGAGAGAATAGCTCACCGTTTTCTAATGATGGAAAAACTTGCTAGACAAAAGATGCAGGAGGTATATATGATTCAGTATTTGCATAAGCTTCAAACTTCATTTACAATTTTGTTTCACAGACCATGTTGTTCTAAAAAAAAAAATCTCCTCTGTAAGAAGGTTCTGAACCTCAATAGAATAAAACTTCAAACCCCGTCAGCCAAGCAGGTTTGGTTTGCTCAATAAAAATTAAATTCATTTTACATTCCAACAATCACTTCAATAGCAAGTTCATTTCGTACTTTCCCACTGCCCAAAAACTAAATTTCAGAAATAGTGAAGATCAAGCATGCTTGTTCATGAAAATTCAGAACAGCAGCTCCGACAACCACAGATCACAACCCCCAATAACGGATCTGCCCAACAAACTCGAACGCCCACAGATCACAACAGGACAAAACTCAGAATAGGGATGAGATTGGACAACAACCACGTCCGATCGCCCAACACCGTCGGACGCCGACGAAAGCCATAGGTCAGATCAGGAGTGAAAAAGCTGACATGCTCCAACGGACAAAACCTCAAAGTAGAGCTGGGAATCAGGGCTGGCCCGGCCCTACAGGGCCGGCCCTAAAGGACTCAGAGTCAGAAAAATTACAGTTTTTCAAAGCCCGGCCCGAGAGCATCAGGGCCGGCCCATAGGGCCGGAAAGTCCTTTTCACAATATTTAACTATTTTTCCTGCATATTTTCCCCATAAAGATATAATTAATAAATAACAACGATTAAAGTTCTAATTTAATACATAAATATTGTCAACATTAAGGTTTAAATAACACATCTCTTGTAACAAACAAACACAGTTACTAATGTATAATCAAAGGTAAAATCATGTCCATAAATAACTCACACAAAGGCTAAAGTATAAGAAGGCAAGAAGCTCAATACTCTAACCTCTAAACAACATGAGTATGACGACTATCATTTTCACCTTCTTCGCCACTATCATCAATTTCAAGGACATTTGATTGTGTTTTACTTTGAGGAGTAGGTTCAAGTAGTCAAATAATCACAACCTCCATAAAAAATCATATTCTATCAGGCAGAATAGTATATAATATGATTTTATTATAAATAGGCAAAACAATATACTCAAAAATCACAATATGATTCAATTAGACAAAATAATATACTCAAAAATCATACTCTATACAATATGAGGATAGAGTGACATATAGATTCAATAAGGCAATTCAAAAATGTAACATGATTCCTGTCCAAGCAAAAAAAATAAAAAATAAACGGGCTTAAAGGGCCGGCCCTTTTAAGCCCGAGGCCCTATAGGGCCAGCCCTTTTAGGCCCAACTTCCTTTTGAGATTACAATTTGCAAACCCGGCCCTTGAAGGGCCAAGGCCTAAAAGGGCCGGCCCGACGGGCTCAGCCAATTTTCCCGGCTCTACCTTAAAGCCCCACAGATCGCGACTCAAGACAACAGACGCCAGAGCTTGGACAAGGACCACCCACAAGTGAACCAACCACGGCAGCGACGGCTTTCACAGTGAGATCGACACAGATAAGCACCATAAGCACCAACGAAAGACAGGCGTGAACTAGAAGGAAAGAGACAGATTTGAGTTCCAATTGCATTTACATACGACAGATAAAGGAATAAATGTTGAGCTAACGGTCTTGTTTCCCCAGTCTTGACTCCACCGCGATGAAGAAGCCGGCATTTCGGGTTTTTGCTCAGAAGTCATTTTTGGGTTAAAAGCTCATTGACTTCTAATGTGAATCCAAACATCACCTTAAACTGAGAATACATTTTTAAGCTGAAAAAGTGATTTTTTTTTTTCACAGTGATCCCAAACACGCCCTTATTAATATTGACAACAAATTGCTACTTGCAACAACCTCTTCATTAGCCCTCCTCTCTTCCCACATCACAGCACCTTGATTAATGAATAATTAGGATAAATTATTATTTTTTGTTTATATAATTTGGTAAAAAAAAAATTAATGAGGCAAGTGCCACTAATAACCCCGTCAACCAGTCCCTAGATAAAGAACGAGGGCCCTTAGCAACTAATATAAAATTTTGTGGAATATTTTAACCAATGTAAAATTTTGTGGAATATTATATGACGTCATGCCATTAATGTAACTAATAGTGCAATAATACTTTGTTGTTGTTGAGGCAAGCGTCGCTAACATTCACAAATCGAAAAAATTATACCATCATTAGTTGTTATACCCAACCAAATAGATGCAAAATGATAACCATCAGCATAAATATAACAATTATAACAAAATTTTGAAGCACCGTTTACTTATCAAATACAAACACAATCCTTGAGTTTTCCTTTATATTCCTCACGGCAGATCAAATTCCTTGAGTCAGACGAAGAAAGAAGAAAACTAACATTAAAAACATTTTAGTCAATGCGCCCATCAATACACACATGTATCAATAAAAATTTACTACTCCCTACGGTCCTAATTATAAGACATATTTACCCAATTTTAGAGAAATTAAAGATAGTAGTTAAATTAGTTAATCATATTTATTTTCCTAAAATATCCTTATTTAAAATTTAAAATAACATCTAATTACGTTGATTCTCTGTTTTTTCTTATACCTCTCCTATCTCACACACGAGTTCTCCAAACTCTCACGCAATCCAGCGTCATCAATCTCCCTCAACAGCTTCTAATCTACTCTTGTTAAATTATTATTGTGTTTAGTTATTATTGAGAAAATATCAATATGAGATATTTTGAAAAGAAATTAATAACAATTAAAATTATGTTCTATAATTAAGATTAAGATCAATTCCTAAAAATTATTCTATAATTAATATAAGAGGGAGTATTATTTAAGCGGATGTCCCTATCATTGGATTTGTATAGTAACGCAAGTTGCAACAAGTCATGATTTGACTTTGCACTTTACGTCTCTACCGAGTGCTTTCTGAAACAAACATTAATCCATTTCCCAACACAGAAAAGCTATTTAAAGATATTTGTCTCATTCCTCTTTTACCCTTCTGTCTTCTGAACTAAATGAACTTTGTCGCAGCATCCAAATAATCCATTTCCCAACACAGAAAAGCTTTGTCCTTTGTCACCAAAAAAAAAAAAAAAAGCTTTCTCCTTTGTGGATATGGCAGGAGGGTCTCTTGCAGGAGGTGGTGTGGCTACAGAGAGGGCAAATCAATACAAAGGCAGAGGTACAGCTTATGTGGTAATTGCTTGTATTGTAGCTGCCACTGGTGGCTCCCTCTTCGGCTATGATATTGGAATCTCAGGTTTCATCTTCTTCTTCTTCATCTTCATTCTGATTCTCAATTTTCTTTGTCATCACTTAAAAAAACCTGCAAAGGAAGAAAATTTGAGTTTAAAATCTGATTTTTGCAGGTGGGTTTCTTACATGGATGATTTTCTTAAGGATTTCTTCCCCCCAGTGTACAGAAACAAGAGGCACGCACAAGAAAACAACTACTGCAAGTACAATAACCAAGGCCTCGAAGCTTTCACCTCTTCTCTTTACCTTGCTGGTTTAGTTGCATCTCTCCTGGCTTCTCCGGTCACCAGAAAGTACGGCCGGTCAGCCAGCATAATCGCCGGTGGTGTCAGCTTCCTCATTGGATCAGTCCTCAATGCCTCAGCTGTTAATCTCGCAATGCTCCTCTTAGGTCGAATCATGCTCGGTGTTGGCCTTGGATTTGGAAATCAAGCAAGCATATACATATATATATATATATATATATATATCATCAGTTTCATAAGGTAGAAAATCGTGAAATGGCTTGGAAGAACAAAATCGTATGAGCCAGTTAAGAGGGGCAAAAAAAAAAAAAAAAGAAAGAAAATGTCAGCTAGGTCCCAAGTTTGGGAAAAAATACCACAAAAGTCTTTTTAAAAAGTCAATTGTCAGAAAGACATGAATTCCCAATGACCATTTACCAAAATACCCCCCAAGCAATTTAACCACTGTCATTGGTTACAACATGTTATGCTATATTTACAACATCATAAGTCATATCAACAACATAATCAGTTACGTTTACAACATGTTACGTTATATTTAATGAGTTGTAAACGTAACTGAAGAGGTAACACAATCACGCATTTTATATACATGTTGTAAACGTAACTTATTATGTTGTTAATATGACTTACGAAGTTGTAAATATAGTATAACATGTTGTAACCAATGACAATGGTTAAATTGCTTGAGGGTATTTTGGTAAATGGTCATTGGCAATTCATATCAGAAAAGTCCCTAGAAACTTTTCTAACAGTTGATTTTTTAAAGGGAATTTTGTGATATTTTTTCCCTAACTTGAGACCTAACTGACATTTTCCCAAAAAAAAGAAAAGAGAAGGCTCAATTGATGTTATTCACGGCAGATCTTAATTAACAATTTATTTAAAATTTGGTTTTTTTACTGAACTCAATAGACGGTTTGATCTATGCAGCCCACTAAATGTTAGGTTTTGTTGGTGTTGTAGTATATATTTCCTCGTGATCATAAATGACGATAATATAAATTATTTTAGAATAATGTTTTGATCTATAATTAACAATACACGGTCCAAAAAAAAAAAGTTATTTACAGAGTAATTAATATTTATTTATTAATTTTATCTATGTTATAATAATATGGGAAAATTCTATAAAAAGATTGTTGAATTAATCAAATTCTAATTTAAGTCACTGAATTGAATAAATTATAAATTAGGTTATATCAATATGACATAATTAATGATTTAAAAATTGAGTCAAATTATATTCATACCCCTAGTTACGTCACTTTGTTCTATTCCATATAATCTTTCTTTGATTATTGATGTTGTTGTAGAGTGATCCCCAAGACTCTTATGCCAAGAGAGGTATGCCATCATTATTCAATTAAAACCTAAAACATTGAAGAGTAACAATTGTAAAATGGGTTGTTTCATATCATTAGAGAGACAGTAGGTGAAGTACGAGGTGATGCACCAGCGTTCACAGATTAGTCGAAACAGAGAGCTCAACGTCTGGATTCTCCACAAGACGGCAACGAGGCCATTTCAGTCTTCCACTTCCCTTAATCACTTGCTAAAAACAAAGCCATCTTAAATAATCTCTCCCTCTCCCCTATGAACGACCAGATTCATCACTCATTTGGAAACGATATCCCTTTTAATATAATCTTTTGTTCTGTAATCTTGCAGATCTTCGCTGAAGAGAAAGCAGAAGTACATACACTTCCAAATATCTTCGTTGTTCTCCTCCATTATAGCCATGAAAAAGCGAAAATCCCCTGCGACGTTGAACCTATATGATGTTCTCTTTGAGGAGCTTGTCTTTACCATCCTCACCTCCTTGATTTAAATCTTTCTATTCAATCGAAGCTAAACACCGCCGAACCTTGAAACCCCTTCGCTCAGAACACCTCCTAGCAGTTTTAAAATGTTACCCTTTTGTAACCCATCTCAATCTCTCTCTTTGCCATCGAGTCACCGATAGTTCCTTGGCTTTTGTGGCCGATGCTTACCAAGCCACGTTCCAATGGATTGATCTTTCCCAGTCCAAGTTCTTCTCCAGTAATGCGTTGCTTAATTTAGCTATGAACTTTAAGAATATAGCGGAGTTGGATTTATCGAATGCGACGGTGCTAAGAGACTCAATGGCATTTGCGGTGGCCCAGGTTTTGAACCTAGAGAAGTTGTGGTTGGGTAGGTGCAAACTGATTACGTACATGGGAATTAGGTGTACTGCAGTTGGGTGTAAAAAGGTGAGGTTGATTTGCTTGAAGTGGTGTGTGGGTGTTGGCGATTTTGCGGTTGAGTTGATTGTTATCAAAGTGTGCGGAACTTTGTAGTTTAGATCCCTCTTATATTTACCTTCATCTGGACGCAAGGCTGGTTTGCCTCAATCTGGGTGCAACGTGGTCTTGGACACAAATGGGTCAAGATTGGAGAATGATGAGTCACCACGATATATCAATTTTTTTTGCTCATATGATTTAAAGGAGTGTGAGAAAGCTTTTATGTAATTTTTTTCTTCTAGTTCAATTTGTTTGAGTCACTTGGGTATATCAACTAAAGGGTATAAATGCAATTTGGCCCAATTTCTTAATCCCAAATTGTGTCATACAACCTAATGTATTATTTATTAAGTTCAGTGATCAAATTAGAATTTTATTAATTCAACTGTCTTTTTATAGGATTTTCCCTTATATTTAAATATGACTTTTTGAATCTTCTCATTTATTTAAAATTATCTAATTTAATAGGGTAAAATTAGAAAAAAAATTTAATTTTTGATAGGATTAATTTTTAGAGAATAACTTTTACAGTCTACGGATCAAGTATATGAAAGAAATTTTATCTCGATTTATAAAAAAATATTTCTAAAATCATGATTTTGGGATAAACGAACACACAAATATATTAACGACATGGTAGGTGGTAGGTGATGAGGGATCTTTAGTGGGGTCTCTTTTGGAGGCTATTCTTGTATTGATCGTCTGTTGAATTAATGAGTTCCAGTTTCAAGTAAAAAAAAAAATATTAACGACATTTTTTTAATTGTAAGGAAGTTGTTGAAGGAACTTATTGGAGGGAGTACAGCTATGTTTGGAAATACTTATTTTTGGACAATAAGTCTTTATTACATAAGTCGAGATAAAATTCCTCTCACATACTTACCTCGTATACCGTAAATCACGATTTATAAGCACTTATTACCCAAAAATAAACTATTCCAAACGACTATTACATCAGTTTCATCTTCCTCTAAAAATATCCTAACACAATCTTTTTTTGAAGGCTATTCCTCTGTATTTGTCGGAGAGGGCACCGACACACCTACGAGGAGGTCTGAACATGATGTTTCAGGTAGCTACAACATTTGGGATTTTTACAGCAAACATGGTAAATTATGGAACACTGAAGATTACGCCATGGGGATGGAGATTATCTCTGGGGTTAGCAGCAGTACCAGCTCTGTTAATGACAGTGGGAGGGCTATTTCTTCCTGATACTCCAAACAGCTTAATAGAGCGAGGATTAAAAGAGAAAGGAAGGAAGCTTCTAGAAAAAATCAGAGGGACGAAAGATGTTGAAGCAGAGTTTCAGGACATGATCGAAGCGAGCGAGTTTGCTGAGTCGGTGAAACACCCTTATCGGAATATACTGGAAAGGATGCACCGGCCGGAGTTGGTGATGGCCATCTTCATGCCGACGTTTCAGATTCTGACGGGGATAAATACGATTCTGTTCTATGCTCCTGTGTTGTTTCAGAGTATGGCGTTCGCCGGAGATGCGTCGCTGTACTCGTCGGCGACCGGTGGGGTTCTTGCTTTCTCAACCTTCATTTCCATTGCAACTGTAGATAGGTTGGGAAGGAAGCCTTAGCTTATCAGCGGTGGGGTCCAAATGATTACGTGTCAGGTTTGCACACCTGTATTTGCTTATGTTTTAATCAAGGGAAAATTTTAATGTTTGATACTGTCGGTATAATTTTGACCAATTCTTATTTTAACTAGATGCAGTTGATTCCCCATAATTTTAATTTGGTATTATAGCTCATTTCTTAAATTTTAGGTCAGGGCAACTCAGTGATGAATATTGACCCTTATATTTTCAAAAAAGAAATTATATATTTCATAAAGTTTTGGGTATAAAGTTTTAGATGATTTAAATTTAAGGGACTGAATTATAATAAATTAAAGTTTGGAGACTGAATTTCAATTAAGTTAAAATTATAAGGGCTAAAAGTAATTTTTTTCTTTTATTAATTAAGTTCTTAACCTATAAATTTTAATTACCCAGTTGTTTGCCAAAAAGAAAAAGATTATTTACCGTTTATCTTATTTATTTCATTAGTATAAGGATGGAGTAATATTACGATTAGCATTCAAAGAGTAATATTGTGATTGAATTGCATGTTTAGTCCGGATCTAACAATTTTGAAACTTGAGATAAATTTAAAAATAAACAGTAATGAAAAGCCTGTCAAAATTTCCCTTCAATATATTTTTTGTTTCTTTCTAATGCTTCAAAACTTGGATTAGCTTTTTTTAGTGCTTTTGGTTTGTACGGGATAAATATGTTTATGCAAGAGTTAAGTTGACTAGTTCTTAGGAAAATCCAAATCCAAGGATGACGTCTACTTCCAACTCAACACAACTTTTTCTCAAGATAAACAGAATTGTTTAGTAAAATCTGCAATGCAATTATTGACTGTGAGAATTTCCCATGAACAACAGATAATTGTGGCCACAATCCTAGGAATCAAATTTGGAAACTACCAACATCTATCCAAAAGCTATTCAATATGGGTTGTGGCTGTGATATGTCTATTTGTGTTAGCCTTTGGATGGTCATGGGGCCCACTTGGGTGGACAGTGCCAAGTGAGATATTTCCATTAGAGATCAGATCAGCAGGCCAAAGCATAACAGTTGCTGTAAATCTTCTTTTCACATTCATGGTTGCTCAAGCTTTTCTTTCTCTATTGTGTGCTATGAGGTTCGGTATCTTCCTCTTCTTTGCTGGGTGGGTCACATTAATGACTCTCTTTGTTTTCCTCTTCTTGCCTGAAACTAAGGGAATCCCCATTGAAGAAATGTCTCTCATGTGGAGAAGACACTGGTTCTAGAAAAAGATTCTCCCCACTAAATCAGAATCTCAAGTTTATGGATCCCAAGATGCCAAAGTAAAAACTTCCGCCGATTCATCTGATGGTGCAGCTTGAATAGTCTGTTCTGTATAATTCAAATACAATTTCTCTCTATTTATTGTCATGTATATGTTAAAGTACATGTTGAGTTTTCATAGTCACTCTTATTCTAACTAGTATTAAAACTCATATTAGCATCAATGCACTCATCGCAAATTCTAAGAAGTATACTTATTGGGAGATGTGAGAACTTTTTATCCTTTAAGCCTCAAAGGAGAAACCCTCAATCAAATAAAAAAATATCATAGAGTGCAAATCACACCGTCATATATGGTTGATAACATATCATTCCTTTTTTTTTTTTAAATTACAATGTGACTAGGCTTGAACCCGAGAGGGGAGGGGGGTGGAAGTGTTTAAGAGCACTTCAATGATCATTGCGCTTAGTGGCGTTGGTCAACATATCACTAGTCTTAATCGGACGTATATTACACACTTACAATGGCTCAAAGGGGTAGAATGCTCTTTTGTTGGCGATGAGAAATGGATCTAGCTTTTCTTACCGTCCTCACTTGTATTACATTCTCAAATGTTAAGGAATTTATTAGATATATCTTAAATGGATCTAGATTTTCCTACCGAGGAGATTGAGCCTTGTTGGGCTTATTATTAATTGTATTAATTCATTTCTTAATTTATTATAGTTTTATAAATCACAATGTTTCAATATTTTCATGCTCTTGCATAAAAATACCACACCCTTCTCACTTGTATTACATTATTCTCACATGTTAAAGAATGCATTAAATATGTCTTAAATTAAATTTTTTTCTTAAAACTTTTCATTATTAATTTTCCCTCCCTGTATTTACAAATCATTCTCTTTTTTCTCTGTTCGTTCTTTTTTGTAACAAAATTAAATCAGGATCAAATTAAAAATAGTCGTTAATGACCCTACAAATATCTAGGACCAAACTTTTCTCATATATAAGTGACTTATAATAAGAATAGGAGTACTGTTATATATATAGTACTATTTGAAAGCCCATCTCCATACGTTTATTTTTCTTTCATTTTTACTTGATGTTTTAACTCCTCCAAAACCATTGACCATAATGGGCCTTAGCACAGAGTCTTTTTCAATAATACTTTTTCAGCCAAAAAAAAAAAAATCAATTAGCTGTTTCGGTTAAGAGATATTATGGTTGGTTATATAGATTTTAAATTTAATAATAAAATTAACTATAGTAATTTATTTTTGCTTAGTACGTATTACATCTTGAGTTGTTTGGACAAAATTTAAACTGTGGTTTTTTCAATAAATATGTTTTAATAAAATTATTATTATTTAGAATTATAATTCTAAAGTCCTAAAAATGAAGTTATGATATAATAATAATAATAATGTTTAAAATTGTGATAATAATTAACATATTTGATTTTGAAAATATTTTGACATTCTAATAAAAACACAGTTCATTCATCCTTCTCTTCAAACCTGAAGCTCGGTGCTTTTTCTATTTTGTATCCGTCTTTGGTTGATAATGCAGGCTTATTCATCTCTTGCATTTTCCTTGTATATTATCCTAGGATTTGGCAGTTCAATTCCAAAGGGTTTGACCCCTCGACATATCGGTATGTACCTGCATCTATCAGCCTATTGAGATCGAGCGGTATAGATTTCTTAAGAAATGGAGAAAAGGAATCAAATATTGCAGACTTCACAAGATATCTTATGCACCTTCGGTTCTTTTTTGATCAAGGTTACATTACTTTGAATTTCAAGGCTCTTATGACTATGCATTCATTAGTTAAGATGTTTCATGGCCCTCTTGCACTGAGGCAGGAGGCAAGATCTGGTTCTAATACCAAATCTAGATATTGACAGGATAAGACCTGGCTCTCATATCAAATACCTCGCTTTGATACCAAATTTAGATATTATCATGTTTGTATAAGAAGGTAAGAACCAACTATATTAATTATGAATCCCAAGATGCTAACACTACAAAAAAAAAGGTATTTCGTAGCGGTGCACTTGTAGCGGTTTAATATAACCGCTACAAATTATGACATTTGTAGCGGTTCTTACCTAAACCGCTACAAATTTGTAGCGGCAAGAATATTTGTAGCGGTTTCCTACAAAAAACCGCTACAAATTTGGCGCGTAATTCCCGCCAAAACTTGTAGCGGTTATTTTGTAGCGGTTAATCCACATAAACCGCTACAAAATACCAAAGGTCAGAATTTTGTAGCGGTTTTTACTAAAAACCGCTACAGAATTTCAAGAGACTCCAAATTTGTAGCGGTTCTGGGCAATAACCGCTACAGAATTTCAACCGTTGTGAATATTTGTAGCGGTTATTGTAGAACCGCTACAAATTTAATTATTTGTAGCGGTTAGAGTAGCGGTTATTTTTAATAACCGCTACTAATTACTGGTCTATTTAAACCCCCCACCTCCTTCATTTCTCCGTTTGCTCATTTTGTTTCCTGAGGTTTCTCTGAGTGATTTCTTCGAGATTTGAGCGTTCAGACGTCTCTATAGGAGTTTTTAGTCAGTATTCCGCAGTATTTACACTTGAGGTACGTATATAACACGTATTTTATTTATATTTTTATTTTTATTATATTTTTACATAATAATGTGACTAATTTTTTTTTTTAATTTGTACAGTTGATATGGCTTCAGGACAGGATAAGGGGAAGGGGAAGGCCCCTGAGGTCCCCAGACCGAATTTACGGGGCGGCAGCAGCCGGGCCCCGGGCAGAGGGAGGGGGCAGCGCGCAGGCAGGGCTACCGAGGCATCTCAGCCCATCCCGCCACAGGAACCGCAGACGATCCCACAGGCGACGACCTCAGCTGAGGTGCCTGAGTTGGACGTGCCAGAGATTAGCGTTGAGGACTTCCTCAACGAGGAGGAGTTCGAGATCCCGATTAGTGGGTTCAGGGAGATGGAGCAGTTCCTCGATGAGGAAGAGGCTCGGGAGCAGAACAACCCACGAGGGTCGTCTTCGCGGTCCACTGGGTTTGAGGTGCAGGTCGAAGGTAAATTATTTAATTTTTTAATTTTTTAACTTTTTAACTTTGAATTATAATTTATCTAACGTGCGGTCAACTGTGCAGATGAGCAGGGGAACATGTCGACGAGGAGGCTGGATGTGACCGGTCTGAACAGCATGGACCGGTCCCTGCGAGTTGTAGTGCCGTGGAACGAGGGCACTGACCAGCCGATCCACAATGGGGGTCACCTGCTCAACCGCTTCCTGAGCGACCTGGGATCGAATTGGATGCGGTTCCCCCTTCACTTCCCGACGTGGAGGCACATTCCGAAGGGGCCGAAGGACCAGGCTTGGGAGGAGGCGGTTCAGGTAATTAAAACTATTTAATTAATATTTTTTTAATTAATTCTATTTAATTATTTTTTTTAAATTATGGTTTTTATAATTATTGATATTTAAATGTATTTTTTTCAGCTGCGGTTTGCCGTCCGGGCCAACCGGAAGAGGTACGCCCTCGTGAAGATGGGCGACGCCTGGAGGAACAGGAGGAACCGTCTCTTCCACAGCGTGGATCGGGACGGGACGATGCCTCTGGAGCAGCTGCAGGAGAGCGTCCCGGACGGCGTGCCGCCGAACGACTGGGCGCGTTTTGTCCAGTTCAGGAGGAGCCCTGAGGCACAGGTAATGTATTTATTAGATTTTTGATATATAATTTTGTAATTGTTAAATATTAAATTATAATATCAATTTATTTTATTTTGTATTTAATTTTAAATTATAATACATTTAATTTTTTTTTCCAGGAGCTTGCTCGGAGGAACGCCGCGATCCGGGCGCAGCAGACGATCCACCACACAGCAGGATCGAAGACCTTTGCTGTGACCTACAGCGAGCTGGTAACTTTTCAAGTGCTTCACTTACTTTTAGCTCATAATTTCATAATTAATACTAATTGTTTTGTAATTGTTTCAGGAGACGAAAGCACAGCAGGAGAACCGTCAGACGGACTATGCGGAGCTGTACGCCGTCACACACAGACACCGTGACGGGACTGCGACCTCTCAGCAGGCAGAGGCGGCGATTGTAAGTTAATTTATTATTATATTTTTTATAAAACCAAGTTAATAATGAAAAATGGTAATTATTAATTGTTTCATAAAATGGCAGGAGCGGATGCAGCAGTCGCAGGCTGAGCTGCGACAGACCCAGCCTGAGGAGTCACAGGGGTCAGTGGACCCGACGGCTCCTCTGAAGGCGGGTCTGGCTCAGCCTGAGCACCCCGGACGAGTGCGGGGGATGGGGATAGGCGCCAGACCCAGCATGATCTACGGCAGGAGCGCCGCCTCTGAGGCTGGCAGCTCTAGAGGGGTCAGACGTCGGAGGGACGAGTCGATTGACCAGCTGCGGTCAGATTTGCAGCAGCAGATGGCGCAGCAGATGCAGCAGATGCAGGTGCAGCAGCAGCAGCAGCTGCAGATCCACGCAGACGCTATATTCGCGCAGCAGACGCAGTGGCGTGAGATCGCCAACACTATGCTCGAGGGAGCATGGGGTCAGCTGTTCCCGGACAGGCAGTATCCAGCGGTCCCCCCTGTCCCTCACTACGTCGTCCCGACCACTACTCCTCCTCCTACAGCTCCTCCTCCTGCTGATGAGGATGGTGCGGTTCAGTCTGCGCAGCGGCCCGATCCAGCGGCTTCTGAGGGAGCCCCACCTGAGGGAGCACCAGAGGATCAGCCCCCAGCTCCTTAGTTTAGGACTTTTTCTTTTCTTTTAAACATTTGTAAATATTTATGAGATTTTATTTCAGAAATTTCTTATTGTGTTTTATATAATTATATTTATATTATTATATCGCATTGAAATAATTGATAAATGATTTAAATCTAAATTTTAAAAAAAAATTATATATATCTTTGTAGCGGTTTTAACCTAAAACCGCTACAAATGTATACATTTGTAGCGGTTTTAGGTTAAAACCGCTACAAATATATACATTTGTAGCGGTTTTAGAACATATCCGCTACAAATATATAATAATTTTATAAGTAATTTATAAATTAAATATATATATAATTTATTTTTTTAAATATATTTTATAAATGTATATTTGTAGCGGTTTTTAACTCATAACCGCTACAAATTTACTTATATATTTGTAGCGGTTTTCCTTCAGAAACCGCTACAAATATATAAGGTTGTAGCGGTTACACACTAATAACCGCTACAAAAACTCAAATCATTTGAATTTTGAAATTTGCCGCCTTTGTGCACATTTGTAGCGGTTATCTTATGTAAAACCGCTACAAATTAGAAAATTATTTTTATATTTAATGTTCAACGGCTTTAATATTAGTAGCGGTTTTATATATGTAACCGCTACTAATACGTTGAACATTAGTAGCGGTTATAGATCTAAAACCGCTACTAATACCCAACAAGTACATTTTAAATTTCCCTCCAATTAACTGCTTGAATATTAGTAGCGGTTTTATATATGTATAACCGCTACTAAATTATAAACGTTGGAATTTCTGTAGCGGTTTTTGTAGCGGTTTAATAACCGCTACAAAATTATAAACGTTGGATTTTCAGAATATAAGGTTCTACGCATTCGTCATTATCTTCTCACTCATCTTCTTCTATATACTTTCTTCTCTCTCACTTGTAGCTATGGATAAATCATGGATAAGGTTGCCGCGCAATTCTCCTGAATATTTGTACGGATTAAACAGTTTCTTAGATTTCGCATTCACTCACGCCAGCTGTAACGGCAAGATCGTCTGTCCGTGTCGGAAATGCAAGTTCAAGAAGTGGCATGCACGAAATGTTGTGATGGAACATTTGCTTGTGAAGCCTTTCCCTGAGGACTATACGTTCTGGGCAGTTCATGGTGAGAAGGCCGGCGTTAGATATGACGAGGCTCTTCCTCGAAGTTCTCAAGTAGGCGTTCAAGTAGATGAAGATGATCCTGTGAATGATGCTGTGCGTGATGCGTTTGGATTTCAAGGCGACAACTTCAACGAAGAAGTGCACGGCTCTGAGCCAGCTTTTATGGGGAATGAAGCAGCTCGGGATTTTTTCAGCTTGATGGATGAGGCAGATCGTCCTTTATATCAAGGTTGTCGCAAATATTCTAAATTATCTTTCTTGATCAAACTGTATCATATCAAGTGCTTGTGTGGGATCACGGATAAGGGAATGTCCATGTTGCTCGACTTATTACAAGATGCATTCCCCGACGCCGAGATTCCCACAACCTTCTACGAGGCCAAGAAGATCATCAACAGGTTGGGGTTGAATTATCAAAAGATTGATGCGTGCCCAAATGATTGTATGCTGTATTGGGGAGACGATTCCAGCAGGGAGACGTGCAAGAGATGTCACACATCGAGGTACAAGACAATTCGGAAGGGGAAAAAGCAGAAGAAGAAACCTGCAAAGATTCTCAGGTACTTCCCTTTGAAACCTCGTCTACAAAGATTATTTATGTCGTCTAAAACTGCTGAGCACATGAGGTGGCATGCCGTTGATAAAAACGAAGACGGTAAATTAAGACATCCGCGGGATGCAGCTGCTTGGAAAACGTTTGACAACGACTTTCCAGATTTTACGACTGACCCCAGAAATGTCCGGCTTGCGTTGGCGACCGACGGTTTCAATCCTTTCGGGAATCTTAGCACAAGTTACAGCATTTGGCCGGTAGTCTTAGTTCCCTACAACTTACCCCCCTGGATGTGTATGAAACAAAGCTCTTTCATTATGTCTATGATCATTCCAGGCAAAAAGGCACCGGGCAATGACATCGATGTGTATCTCCAACCACTTATTGCGGAATTGCTTGACCTGTGGAATGTCGGCTTGGAGACGTACGACGCTCACAGCAAGACTTTGTTCAACATGCGTGCAGCCTTGATGTGGACGATCAGTGACTTTCCTGGCCTTGGCACATTATCTGGTTGGAACGTGCACACTGGGTCGGCGTGTCCGGCTTGCAATTTCGACTCTGACGCAGTGCGCCTTCCCCACAGCCGAAAGTGGTGCTTTATGGGGCATCGGAGGTTTCTCGATGGAACGCATAAGTTCAGATTGCAACGGAATCGCTTCAATGGGAAACCAGAGAAAAGAGGACCACCTCAGACTTTGTCCGGTACAGATATCTTACAGCAGCTTGAGCATGTTGACTTCGAGTTTGGAAAAAGCAACGGTTCAGCACAAACTCGCCAAAATACGCGTAGGACTTCGGCGCCTCAGCAGTGGAAGAAGATAAGTATCTTCTTCACGCTTCCGTATTGGAGATCTAATTTACTTCGCCACAGTCTTGATGTAATGCACATTGAAAAGAATGTTTGCGACAATGTGCTGTATACGCTGCTTAACGAACCCGGCAAGACAAAAGATCACCTTCAAGCTAGGAAAGATTTACGCGACATGGGAGTTCGTGAAGACGCTTGGCCAGATGAGAATGACAGATTTACACCGGCAAAGTTTACCCTCACAAAACCGAACAAGGATGTGTTCCTCGCGACGTTGAAGAAATTAAAAGTTCCTGATGGGTATTCAAGCAACATTTCTCGATGTGTCGACTTGCAGGCTCGAAAGGTTGCTGGCCTGAAGAGTCACGACTCACATGTTCTTATGCAGCAGTTACTCCCTCTGGCTATAAAGAATACACTTCCTCCCGATGTTTCCATCGTTTTGGTGGAACTTTGTTCTTTCTTTCGGAAGTTGTGTTCTAAGGTTTTGATCGTTGAGGAGCTCGATCAGCTGCAGTCGAAAATCATTCTTACGCTTTGTCACTTGGAGATGATCTTTCCTCCGTCCTTTTTTACTGTGATGGTTCACCTCACAGTCCACCTCGTTCATGAAACAAAGCTCGCTGGACCAGTACAATATCGTTGGATGTATCCGATTGAGATGTACTCATTTTAAATATGTGCTTTCATTTATTATCCGTATTTAATGTTTGCTCGTCGTCCTTTTCATCATTTTATATCAATTTTCTCTTATGTACTTCGTAGGTTCCTTGGGAAATTAAAATCTTACGTGAGGAATAAGGCGTGGCCAGAAGGTTGTATAGCTGAAGGCTATATAGGGGATGAGGTGCTATATTTTTGCTCAAGGTACTTTGATGATCTTGAGACGGCTTTCAACCGCCCGCCTCGTGTTGACGATTGTCCTGAACCTGCGCCGACATCAGGAGAATTTATCCCTCGTGTTGGTAAACCAGTTGGAGCAACTGAGAACTTCAAACTAACGGCAACTGAGAAGTTCCAAGCACATAGACATGTCTTGATTAATTGCACTCAAGTTGAGCCTTTCATACGGTAAGAATTGTACACTCACATGTATGTTATTCGATCTATATCTTTCGTAACATTTCTCACTTTCATTTGACTAACGCCTTTCCATTATTAATTGCAGGGAATTCAGAAGTCATGTCAAGCGTCAGCTCAGGATCCGTACACAGACATCCTCGGAAGTTGATAGGAGGGTCCACAGAGAATTCCCTGGCTGGTTTGCTCGCAGAATACTAAATGACCACAACTCGCACTCACCGGATTTCAGAGCTCTCGCAATCGGCCCTCTTGATCATGCAAAACGGTTTACAGCATACAATGTCAATGGTTTTAAGTTTTGCACGGTTTCACGGGATCAGGGATTGCAAACACAGAATTCGGGTGTTTATGGCACATTTGGGACAAGGAGTTATGCGAGCAGCAGTGACGCCAACATGCAGTTCGGAGGCGTCCCTTACTATGGCAAGCTTCTTGATGTGGTCGAGCTTAATTATCAAGGCCGTTTCACCGTGACGCTGTTCAAGTGTTTGTGGGCAAATACCACGACTTCTCGGGGACTGACAACTGACGACCTAGGGATCACATCAGTCAATTTCTCACGCCCGATTCATACTGGTATTTCTCAAGATGATGAGCCGTATATTCTAGCTTCAGAGGCACATCAGGTTTATTATGTCGAGGACGAGCGGCATAGGGATTGGCACATGGTCGTTCATTTAAAGCCAAGAGACCTTTACGACATGGGTGAAGGCGATAACATCGCCTACGAGAGTGAGCCATTTCAGCCAGCTGATTTTGAAAACTACTTCCCTGAAGGCGATGACAATTTACCTCTACTGCGGTGAGTTTTTTTAAATCCACGTCATTTCAATTAAATTTTTTAAATTTAATAATACATCAATAACAATAATTTTTCTACAAAATTTCTGTAGGGATGGCGACGATGAGTGATCAAATTCAATTGTAAAAAATTTGTCTTTAAAAAAAATGCAAAAAATTTGTGTTAAAATAAAATGTAAAAAAAATTAAAATAATATTTGTAGAATTCAAGTGTAAAAAATTTTTCTTTACAAAAAATGCAAAAAATTTGTGTTAAAATAAAATGTAAAAAAAAATTTTAAAAAAAAAATTAATATAATATTTGTAGCGGTTATTAAACCGCTACAAAAAAATAAATAACCGCTACTAAATAATAACCGCTACATTAACCGCTACAAATAATTAAACCGCTACAAAAATATAAATAACCGCTACTAATTAGTAACCGCTACATTAACCGCTACATTAACCGCTACAAATAGTACGTAAATCCCTATAAATACCCTTATTACAACTCATTTCAAACACTCCCCAATTTCTTTTCACCTTACCCTTCTTTCATTTCCTCTCATTTACAACTTCTTTCGTATGAATAGAGGAGCTGAATAATACGATCAAATATGGTAACAAGATTTTCAATTTCTTTTAGAATACTTCTTTCCTTTCTATAAAATTTATTCTAAACATCTTTTTTTCTAGATATATCTTAACTCTATCTCATTTTCATCTATTTTTCATATACAATTACATTATATTATAAAACATAATAATTCCTTATTACCTAAATATCGTTAATAATATTATTAATATAATTTTATACTAATTATATTCAATTACATTTTTTCTTTTTAATTTATTAATAAGTTAAACTATTAAATAATAAACTAATTGAAATAGATAAAATAATAACAAATTAAACTATTTAATATAATATTGAAAAAAAAGAAAAAAATCAACGTATATATTTAAAAAAAATTTTAAATATTTGTAGCGGTTATTAAACCGCTACTAAATAACGCGCCTTTTTTAAAGGTAAATTTAAATTTTTTGGCGGCAAATTTGAATTTGATGAAATTAGTAGCGGTTCTAAGAACCGCTACTAATTTCATCAAATTCAAATTTGGTAGCGGTTTCTTAACCGCTACAAATAAAAAAAGTCATTTTTAACAAATTTTCATTTTTATATATTGGTAGCGGTTTTTTAACCGCTACAAAAAAAAATTCTTTTTAAAGCTGTAAATAAAATTTTTTATATTTGTAGCGGTTATATAACCGCTACAAATATCTCTTGATTTGGTAGCGGTTACTATTAACCGCTACAAAGTTTGTAGCGGTTATTTTTGATTGAGTAGCGGTTTTATAGAACCGCTACAAAACCGCTTGCAACGTACGATTTAGTAGCGGTTTTTCTAACCGCTACTAACATAGTTTGTAGCGGTTAGAACCGCTACGAATACCTATTTTTAACCGCTACTAAATCACGTTTTTTTTGTAGTGTAAAGTAAAAACTTCCATCGATTCATCTGATGGTGCAGCAGCTTGAATAGTATGTTCTGTATAATTCAAATACAATTTCTCTGTATTTATTGTCATGTATGTTAAAGTACATGTTGAGTTTTCATTGTCAATCTTATTCTAACTAATATTAAGTGCTCGTTTGGGTTAATGGTAGAAGCTGCTTTTACAATGTGATTTACGGTGTACGAAATAAGTATGTGAGAGAAGTTTTGTTTCGACTTATATGAACGTACTTATCAAACACCAACTCAAACAAGCCCTAAAACTCAGATTAGCATCAATGCACTCATCACACACAAGAAACAAAGGTGTCAATTTGGACCATATGGTGTTTGTTTGGAATAACGATTAGAGCTTTTAAAAACATTTTTTCAATCGTGATTTACGGTATACGAGGTAAATATGTGAGAGTAGTTTTGTCTCAATTTATGCGGAAAGTACTTATAAGCTCCTTAAAAAGCTATCTCAAACATGCTTATGATCTCCCAAATACACAAGTGCTTGTCAACAAAAGGGGGAGAAAAACACAAGATTAAGTGTTAGGCCAAAAAGTTTAATCATTCAATTTAATTTTACGTATTTTTTATTAGTGAGAAGAAAGGGAAAAAATAGATGGAACCCTGATGAGTGAGTGAAAAAGAAAGTTTCTTAAGTGTTTTTTTTTTAAAAAAAAGAATACTTTATGTGATTTTCAGTTTGTACATCCTTTTTTATCAAGTTAACAATCAGAAGAAGGTGATTTCTTAACGGATATATTTGAAACTTTTTTGTGAGGGTTCTAGTCATACTAACCTTAGGTTGGGAAGCTCTGATCAACCGTTGGAGTTCACAAATTTTCCCAAAATTTTCGTGAATGGTTTATATTTGCGGCCATCTAATGGTGATTTGTGGTCCATAACTAATATAATTAGAAATTTTAAAAAAAGTGATATAAAAATAAATAATATATAACTTAATTATTCATAACTTGTTAAAAAATATCGTAATAACTTTTTCAGGTTGAATTCAACATTTAATATAAGGATATAACGGCTTAATATTTCGTGGTTCTATGTTGGTGTGTGTTTGATGTATGTTTTTGTGTGATTTTTTTTGGTCAATCTTTATGCAATTTTTGATGGTTGAGAGACTAATTAATTTTTTGATGGTTCAAGGTTTACGGTTTATAATATAATGCAAGCCCGGCTCGTGTATCCATAAAATTGAAGGCAGAGAATATATTAAGAAAATAAGATAAAAAGAAAAGATATGATATGATATATATACAAATAATAATTTAATACTAAAATATCTTGCATAATGATGTTTTGAAAAATCAAACATATATTCAAAATCTTAAATCAATGATTTTTTATTAAAATGAATTACAAATTTCTAATTAATTATAGTCAATCTTTTATCAACAGTAGCAACTAAACTTGATTTGTGATTTTAAAATTTTGAAATTCTCTTTGTAAGATTTTCCATGATATTTCTATTCCATATTTGCCCTTTGGTATTATCCAATCACATTTTATCAAGGTGAAATGAAGAGAGCTCTCTTAAATTTATCTTTTACCTTTATATAGAATTAAATTTGAATTCTTATATGATGGCCACAAAAATGTTGAATTCTTATACTTAAAATAGCTATGGGCAGTGGAGTTCTTCCGAATTCTAATAACTTTATTGTTTTAGATAATAGCTATTGATATACACACACACATATATATATAATGATTGTTTATGTTACGTTTTCTTCTAAATTTTCAATTTACTTAATCAAGGGGATTCAATTTCATCTTAACTATTGAGATTACAATGTCCTAAAATAGAATAAGAATATAAAATAGAAAAAAAGATAGAAAAATAATTTTGAATTTGCAAAATTACAAATCAAGTATTTTTCAAAAAAATAAGTTGTAAATTGTTTATCAAATTTCGTCATTTATTTATTAACTCTTGATAACAAACCTAATTTAAGATTTTGTAATCTCAAAATTCTTTTTCTGTCTTTTTCCGTATAGAAATAATAAATAAATAAATAGAATTATGGTTACTTAATGATCTTTGATAGGCTCGTTATTTAAAAAGTTTGATTCCATCTTATTGAAGAATTTGATGGTGGATTGATTTCTTATCATCTTCAAAATCAACACATGCATCATAAGTTTCAATCCCATTCTCAATCCGGCTGATAAAATTTCCACGGATTTATCATCTTGACTTCGTTGAAAGTTTAGTTCCTTTGGTAGAGAGGAAGAAACATTTTAAAATATGAAGAGGGATACTTTATCTTTATGCTACTCCCACTTCTTTGTAACATAAAAACCTCATATGATTATTAAGGCACTAGACACAACGGACTTCAAATACCAATAAAATTGTAGAGGCAACTATTCATATTTTAAATTCAACTTAATCAATTAAATCATGGAATGCAAAACTAATAAATTGTTGGTTGAGGTAATAAGAGGCATCACCTTAATAAAGAGGAGAATACAAGTTTGAATATTAAGAAGCGCACTTATTAAAAAAAATGAGAACTTTTTACCCTTTAAGCCTTAAGGAAAAAATCCTTAATCAAATAAAAAAAAATATCACTGAATGCAAATCACACCGTTATATATGGTTGATAACATATCACCAGTCTTAATCGAACCTATATTACCCTAGAGAACAACCTCACAGCATTTATAATGGCTCGAAGGGGTAGAATGCTTTTTCGTCAACGATGAGAAATGGACCTAGCTTCTCCTACCGTCCTTACTTGTATTAAATTCTCAGATGTTTAGGAATGTATTAAATATGTCTTAAATGGATCTAGCTTTTCCTATTGAGCGAGATTGAGCCTTATTGGGCTTATTATTAATTTTATTAATTCATTTTCTTAATTTATTATATTTTTATAAGTCACTATGTTTTAATATTTTCATGCTCTTGCATAAAAATACCACACCCTTCTCACTTGTATTACATTATTCTCACATGTTAAGAAATGCATTAAATATGTGTTGAATTAAATTTTTATGTCACTTTGACGATAGAAAGTCAGCATCTCACTCACTTTGACGATAGAAAATCAGCATCTCACTCTTTCTTACGGAGCTGGCTTCTCTCCGCTGCCGCACCCATCCGCTGCCCTCCTTTTCTTCAAACGTGGTCGCTTTTGTCTCTTTGATGGCACATAATGGCGCACGCACGAAGGCACTCCTCACACCCCAAGGAAGGAAAAATTTCACTCAATGGCCAATCTTTATGAAATTTATAAAAAGAATAAAATTCAATACTAATTAGGACTAATATTTTTGGCTAAATTCAAGAATTTTAATTTATAAATTTTAAATGTAAAAAATCAAGATATTATTTTAATTTAGGTTAAGTTGCATCTAACATGCTCGAGTATTTTTTAGTTAGCACTTAATATTCTAAATTAATTTTTGGTGCCTTCAACAAATTAAATATTTTTTTTTCTGGTATCACTCAATACCCTAAAAGTTATATTAGTAGCAAATCTTTATGAAATTCATAAAAAAATATTAAATTTAATAATAATTTAATATTTTGGTTAAATTTAAGAAGTTTAAATTATATTCTTTTGATCCTTAATATAACACCTAGTTATCTAATTTAGAAAGGTTAAGGAAGCCAACTAAGACCAAAATGGATCAAGATTTTATATATATGACCAAAATTCACTCTAAACTAGGTATTATGTTTAAGATTGAATGAGTAAATTTTAATCTTATAATAATTTAAAAATTCTTTATACTTCTAATAGGAAAAATAATAATTTATAAAGTTATTCATTAGAAAAATTAAAGAGATAAGCAATATCCAACATCCTCTCATATATTTTTATTAACACTCATTATTCTAAACAAATGTTTTCTAGATCCGTTACTTTAAAGTATTTTCTAATAACATTTAGTATCGTAAGGTCAAGGTTATCATTGCCATTGAAAAAAAATTGGATAAAAAATTAGAAAAATATTTTAAGGGTAAAAGTGCAACAAATGTAATTTTTAGGATATTGAGTGTTATCGGAAAAAAATATTTAATGGGTTGAAGGCATCAAAAATTAATTTAGAATATTAAGTGCTAATAAAAAAAATACTCTAACATGTTAGATGCAACTTAACTCAAATTAAAATAATATCTTGATTTTTTACATTTAAAATTTATAAATTAAACTTATTGAATTTAGCCAAAAATATTATTCCTAATTAGTATTGAATTTTAATCTTTTTATAAATTTCATAAAGATTGGCCATTGAGTGAAATTTTTCCTTCATAGGACTGTGAGAAGTGCCTTTGTGCGTGCACTATACTGTGCCATCAAATAAACAAAAACGACCACGTTTGAAGAAAAGGAGGGCAGCGGATGGGTGCGGCAGCTCCCTTTCTTACCATATCCAGGTCCTGGACTTTGAAAAATGACGATTCTACCCTTCTTCGTTGTGTATTAAAAAATATCCTTTATTACTCCTTTTGTGGGTAGATCGTTTCCACCGACCTGAACCTCTTGTGTGTCCTGCTCATATGGCTATATATAACATCCATACGCCTCGTGGTCTCCCATCTTCTTCTTCTCTTGTCTATAACCCATTGATCTGAAGAAGACGAAGACGAGGAGTACTCCCTCCTGTTCGCCGGACTCCTTTTCTCTCTCTCTCATTCCTGAGAGTCTTCCTTGAAGCATCTCACTCTTCCCCTGTTTCCCACCTCAAAACAGAGTCCTCATTATCTTCTTCTTCTTCCCCCTAAAAATGGAAGCCAAGATCATCATCATCATCATCTTCTACTGCTTCTTCTTCCCGCAGAGTTATATTCTCCCAGAATCGGATCGTCCTCGTCTCTCTCAGGTCTCTGCCTGTGACGACGTTCCGGTCATTGACTTGTCTTCCCCTGACAAACCTCTTATTGATCAGAAAGTGGGTCATGCCTGCAAGTCCTATGGCTTCTTCCAGGTCCTCTAATTAGTTTCCTCTCACTTGATCTCTCTCTGTTTGTGCTCTGTTCAACTAATGATAATTGACTGTGCAGGTTATTAATCACTGGGTGAATTTGAAGGCGGTGAAGAAAATGTTGGAGGTGTCGTACGAGTTCTTCGGGTATTTTTAATAAGGGCATTATGAATACAGGAAAAAACTTCTCCCTCCACCACATAAATAGTAGAGGATAGTAAAAATTAATATTTTAAATTTAGTATTGTTAATAAGGGTATTATTGAAAATGGCTTAAATTTTTTTGATAAATTCGATTCTTTTAATTGTTTTTATTTTTGAATTAATCAAAAGTGTCCTACTCCATCCATCCGGTAAAAAATGTATTTAATTTTGATGCTAATTATATGCAGGGTGATTCCACGACATGAAGTTTTTGGTAACTTAATCGAAGAGCTAACTAAAATCGTGGAGAGGCAGTTCCTAGGATCATCTCCACTGGTGGAGAACTCTACAAGGACCTGGACTTTTATTGCAAGTAGGTTCATCTATAGCTATACAAACGATGTGATCTCAGGTTCTCTGGCTCTTGCTGTGTTACTATCATTCCTCATATCGCTTCACGAGACGCCGAAGTATGTCTTTGTCATCTGGGCAATATTTGTTGTCTCATGTTTGATTGCGGCAATTCCTAAGAATTAAACCAGAGTGATGATTCCACTATATACATAGAAAGTGATTCTAGTGCCACTTTACTCTTTTTTGGTTTTAGACTATATATCTATAATACTACTGTTGTGATGTTGCTGTGTGTATTATATATTTGCTATTTTATATTCTGGAGAAATGGGACTTGATCCAGTATCGTTTTTGTATGTGTTCTAGATTTGAAAATAGAGGTTTCCGTTTCTGTAAAGAAGACTCTGTATTTGGAGGTAATTTATGGCTTATAAGATTATGGTGTTGTCTGATTATGTTTTTATTTTTATTTTTTTTTGGTTTTGATAATAGTTTTATAAAGGGAAAATGACATAAAAGAACTTTGAAAATATTGAGAGACAAAAAGATTATCTAAATATTCATAATGTCACTAAAGTGTGAGAACTCAAAGTGTGAAACTACTGTTGCAAAGTTTATTATTTTGTTTAATTTTTATTATAAATTTATTAGTGTTAATCTGATTATGTCGGGATGGCTTTCACAACCTTCGCTGACTCTCTTATGTAAGTTTTCCCTGTTCGTTGTCGTCGTTGTGCTCTTGCGTTCGAGAAACATCATTGGCTTTCACGAAGCCACGCTAACCCTCTTCTATAAATTAATCGTACTTTACCATGTGGCAGTCCCTTATTGGATAATAAATCGAAAAACAATTTATTCTTCATTCTTCTTCTTCTCTTGGTCACAGTTGGGACAATTGCTAAACGAAAGCCAAGATCTTACGCCCGTTTAGATGTCACGAAGAAATTAATTTACTGTGCCTTTCAAAGGTAGTGAATGATTGATAATGTGTTTTTGTCTCTGACTATAATTATGACATTAGCCTTCACTTTTTTGTTTTCAAAAGTGGAAAAGAGTTTTGCTTCCTGTTTATATCTCCATGAGCCAAACGAAGGGTGACTCAACGGAATTGATATCCAATGAAAGTTCTGCTAGAGTGGGGCGTTTGGTCAAGTGACTGTTAGGATTAATGGTAGAGAAGGAATTTTGTTTGTAGATAGGTTTTTGAAAAAATTAAATAGAAAAAAAATCAGATTATAGATGTAATTTGTGTTTGGATTGACGGTGGCAGAAGTGACTTTTTTTCTAACCTTAAACATGTTTGGATTAGTGTTTAAAAAACCCATTTAAATGGGAAATGACTGAAAAGAGCATGGATCTTATTAAATACTATATATATATATATATATATATAGTGATAATTGAAATGAAAAAATATAAATAAAATTTGATAAAATAAAAAAAGTTTAATTATTATTAAAAAAAAAGAAAAATATTATAAAGTACTTAATTAAAAATAGATAAATTTATATTTAAATTAGAATACATATAAAAAATGTTTCATTATTGGATCATCTACCCCTAACAGCTTCTGAAAAATCCACATCTATGTAGGAATTCACCTATATTTTGCGCCTAATAAGTAGAGCCGGGAATTCGGGCCGAGCCCGTCGGGCCGGCCCGTTTAGGCCCGAGCCCGTCAAGGGCCGGGCCTATGATTTAGGGGCTGAAAATGGAAGCGGGCCTAAAAGGGCCGGCCCTTTTAGGCCCGTTTAACCTTTTAAAAAAAAAAAAAAAAAAAAATGGGCACAAGGCATTGGGCAACAAGCATTAGTTAGAGGGTAGAGTTAACCTAACCTAACCCTCATATTAGAAATACTCTCACACTAATTTAGACCTCATTTGAAGCTTCTCTTCTTTGATTTTCTTTTTTCTTTTTTTTGCATGTATACGCCAAAATCCAAATTAGGTGTTATATTATTACTGACATTTGAAGCTTGTAGGCTTGTTTGATTGTGGCTGTGAACTTATTTAATTAGTTATGAACATTAATTATGGTTTGGACATAAATTTTAGTGTTTGTATTATATTAAACTTGGATAATATTTATGTTTTAAATTAGTGTTGATGATATTTATGTTTTAAATTAGGTATTTTAATTTTTATAAGAATAAGAAATAAAAAAGGAATGGCAAAAAAAAAAAAAAGGAAAAAACATAAACGGGCCTAAAGCCCGTCGGGCCTACCTTAAACGGGCCGGGCCGCTTCAAATGCGTACGGATATGAACTCGGGCCTAAACGGGCCGGCCCGTTTAGGCCCGAGCCCGTCACGGGCCGGCCCGTTTTCCCAGCACTACTAATAAGGCTCAAATTTTCAGGATTTCAACCAAAATGCAAAATATTTTCAGTTCTGCAGATAGACCATCAGACCTACCCTTGCCCTCTTCTTTAAGCTTGCAGGCTTTCACAAATAAAAACATGAAATAAATTTCCAGGCCACTTCTCAGATTGCCTAGCTTTTAATAAATATAGTCTCCAATTCCATTCTATATATCTAACAAGTATTGTAATTTGGATTAACTGTTTCTTAACATATCATTGCTGATCTCAAACTTCCTGCTGACCTGATAACAATTGCAGGAGAGTGGACTTGGTCAAGAGAGTGCAAAACTCAACTCAAAACAAAACAAAAGCTATAACTCAAGTTATCTCAACATGAAGGCCGTGAGTGAAATGTGAGAATAATTTTCATGAAACAGATCCAGCACAGCTGAAAAGAGAGAATAGCTCACCGTTTTCTAATGATGGAAAAACTTGCTAGACAAAAGATGCAGGAGGTATATATATATGATTCAGTATTTGCATAAGCTTCAAACTTCATTTACAATTGTGTTTCACTGACCAAGTTGTTCTAAAAAAAAAAAAATCTCCTCTGTAAGAAGGTTCTGAACCTCAATAGAATAAAACTTCAGACCCCGTCAGCCAAGCAGGTTTGGTTTGCTCAATAAAAATTAAATCCATTTTACATTCCAACAATCACATCAATAGCAAGTTCATTTCGTACTTTTCCACTACCCAAAAACTAAATTTCAGAAATAGTGAAGATCAAGCATGCTTGCTCATGAAAATTCAGAACAGCAGCTCCGGCAACCACAGATCACAACCCCCAATAACGGATCTGCCCAACAAACTCGAACGCCCACAGATCGCGACAGGACAAAACTCAGAACAAGTATGAGATCGGACAACAACCACGTCCGACCGCCCAACACCGTCGGACGCCGACGAAAGCCAGAGGTCAGATCAGGAGTGAAAAAGCCGACATGCTCCAACGGACAAAACCTCAAAGCCCCACAGATCGCGACTCAAGACAACAGACGCCAGAGCTTGGACAAGGACCACCCACAAGTGAACCAACCACGGCGGCGACGGCTTTCACAGTGAGATCGACACAGATAAGCACCAACGAAAGACAGGCGTGAACTAGAAGGAAAGAGACAGATCTGAGCTCCAATTGCATTTACATACGACAGGTAAAGGAATAAATGTTGAGCTAACGGTCTTGTCTCCCCAGTCATGACTCCACCGCGACGAAGAAGCTGGCATTTCGGGGTTCCACTCAGAAGTCACTTTTGGGTTAAAAACTCAGTGATTTTTAATATGAATCCAAACACTACCTTAAACTGAATGTACATTTTTAAGTTGGAAAAGTGATTTTTTTTCTTTCCACCGTAATCCCAAACATACCCTTGTTAATATTGACAACAAATTGCTACTTGCAACAACCTCTTAATTAGCCCTCCTCTCTTCCCACATCACAGCACCTTGATTAATGAATAATTAGGATAAATTATTATTTTTTGTTTATATAATCTGGTAAAAAAATTTTAATGAGGCAAGTGCCACTAATAACCCCGTCAACCAGTCCCTGGACAAAGGACGAGGGTCCTCGACAACTAATGTAAAATTTTGTAGAATATTTTAACCAATATAAAATTCTGTGGAATATTTTATGACGTCATGTCATTAATGTAATTAATCTCATTTTATGTAATAATACTTTGTTGTTGTTGAGGCAAGCGTCTCTAACATTCACAAATCGAAAACATTATACCATCATTAGTTGTTATACCCAACCAAGTAGATGCAAAATGATAACCATCAATATAACTGATATAACAAAATTTTGAAATACCGTTTACCTATCAAATACAAACACAATCCTTGAGTTTTCCTTTATTCCTCACGGCAGATCAGATTCCTTGAGTCAGACGAAGAAAGAAGAAAACTAACATTAAAAACATTTTAGTTAATGGGCCCATCAATACACACCAAGGTTCTGAAACTCGAATCGGTCATTGAATTAGTCGGGGTACTGGGTCAGGGGTCAGTGGGTCAGATCGGAGTCAAATCAGGACTAAACCGATGAAAAATTGAATATTTTAGGTTTATTAATATAAAATTATAAGGAAAAGTATTAAAATATCAATTTAAAAAAATAAAAAAAGTGAACCGGTTCGGTCACCGGACCAAACTGGTTTATGGTCCGGTTCACCGGTTCCCGGGCCAAACCGGCCGATCCGGTCCGGATTTCCAAACACTGATACACACACATGTATCAATAAAAATTTACTATTATTTAAGAGGATGTTCCTATCATTGTATTTGTATGGTAACGCAAGTTGCAACAAGTCATGATTTGACTTTGCACTATACGTCTCTACCGAGTGCTTTCTTTTCTTTTTTTTTTGGGCCAAGGAAGAAACATAATATATTGAATTCATGCGAAAATTACTAACACTTTGAAGTTAAAATCAACCGCCTGTTACCTAAGAACACCAGTAAGAACCAAATGCATACAGACACTGAACCTAAAAACAGAATCCAAATAAGGGTCTTCAATAATACAAGCAAATATGATTTAAACAAACAAAGCATCAACAACACCAAAAACCCAGAAGGCCCACAGCTATAATAGAGATCGTGGTACCCAAAGCACAGGGTAAGACCATCCAGAGAAGTTTTGATAGTCCACTCTTATTCTAACTAGTATTAAAACCCATGTTGTGAAACCCGGACCGGACCGGCCGGTCCGGCCCGGTAACCGGCGAACCGGCCGGAAAACCGGTCCGGTTCCCGGTCCGGTCCGGGTTGGGGTTTTTATTAAAAAAAAAAAAAAAAAAATTTTCCTTTAGAATTTCATACTATAAGTCTAAAATTTTCAATTTTTCACCGGTTTGGTCCCGGTTTAGCTCCGGTTTGGTCCCGGTTTGACCCACTGACCCTTAACCCAGTACCCCGACCGGTTCAATGACCGGTCCGAGTTTTAGTACCTTGATTAAAACTCATATTAGCATCAATGCACTCATCACTCACAAGAAACAAAGGCATCAATTTGGACCATAGGATCTCCCAAATAAAACATAAGTACTTGTCAGCAAAAGGGCTTTAAAAAAAACACAAGATTAAGTGTTAGGCCATAAAGTGTAATTGTTCAATTTAATTTTACGTATTTTTTATTAGTGAGAAGAAAGGAAAAAAATACACTAGTGGAAAAATGATTTTTTAGACCAGTTAAAATTCACTTTTTAGATCGATTTTGGATCAGGTTTTGATACAGCCGATCTAAAGAGTCTGTCACTTTTAAGACCGGTTTCTTAACCGGTCTTAAAAGTCACACTTTTAAGACATGTTGTATTGATAACCGGTATTAAAATAAGCCATTATAAGACCGGTTGTCACGAGCACGGGTCTTAAAAGACCTCTTTTGTGGGCAATATTGAAATATTTTTAAGACCGGTTTTCCATATAATCAATCTTAAAAGTTTGATTTTTAAGATCGGTTGTCTATAAAACCGGTTTTAAAACTTGAATTTTAAGACCAGTTATATAGGAAACCGGTCTTAAAATAACCACATTATGAATTTTAGGGAAACAGATGAAATAAATATCTCAATAATAACATCATTCATTCATCCATATTTTTTCTATCAAACTCATTCATCCATATTTTGGCATATTTATAGCCTAACACATAAAGAGAAAACAACAACTTCATCCTATCCCTATAAAACTGACAATAATGCAAAACTGAATGATATAGCCAACTGAATACTTTTACTCATATTTATTCACTTCAATGATTGACTATTAATACTATAACTAGTCTTAATGTGAAATTCTATTTACAATATTTAGAGAATTTAGAGATTGAATGCATCATGTGCCCATTAACTCCATATGTGGGTCTCCAACTAAAAAGCCATGCACTCATGTTTACTAAAACTAAAAAGAGTAATTGCTCTTTAATTTTGAGCATGGAGAGTGATGTCTCGTATGACAAAGCAGAGTATGCTCGTGAGAGGATGATAGATAGCTACATAGACGAATTTTGAAGAAAAATAAATAAATACAAAGTAGGCTTTTTACTCTCCAACCCAATCAAATAATCTTACTGCTAATGTAACTCTCAAGAACTTGATGATGTGATAAACCAGTTACCAGAAAATATACATAGAATGTGATAAACTAGTTGCATAATTTTATCTTCGACCTTGCCCTGAATAAGATAACAGCCCCAAAGAAGAGAACATTTAAAAAAAGGGAATGACAAATGTACTCTCACATGCATATAGTAAAACTCTTCAGAATAATTAACGGCAACAAAATACACCCAGGTCCACAGAAGAAAGATGCCAGTAAAATACAAATTGAAAGTCCCAATCAGGCTTTTATTTTGAACTATATAACAAAAGAAAAACCAGAGTCAGGATTAAAAAATCAAGAATCCTGAGCTTCAGTTAGTTTTCCATACATCTTCCTCTGGATTTGAATAGTGTTTGACCACTTTACAAATTGAGTAAGGTCTCTCTTAGGAGGCAATGCACCTTCGATTCCAAATTGCTTTGGACGCTTGTCGAAAAGTGGGTTAACGACTTGCTACAAGAATCAAACAAAGAAAATGGAGGCCAAATTATTTCACAATTTCAATAAAATATCAAAAAACAAAACCATTAATTTAATTGAAGGCCTGAAAATTGAAACACATATCTGACAATAAAAACGAACTTGAGAAAGAAATCAATCGGAGGGAACAAATTAACGATCTTAGCCTTACGGTAATGTATTCAACCATAGATTTGCGTTGACGGCGGCGAAGTTAAAGACGGAGGAGAGAAGCGGAAAGGAGGAGCTGCTGCGAACTGAGGGAGGGGTTTGCAAGATAGGCTTGAGTATTAGTTTTAGAGTTGAAATTAGGCGCGAGTTGAAATTTAGGTTAGTTTTAAGACCGGTTGTTATACAAAACCGATATTAAAATTAATATTTTAGATTAGTTTTTAATAAATAACCGGTCTTAAAAAATGAAACATTTTAAGACCGGTTATTATTAATAACCGGTCTTAAAGTTTTAGTATTTGAGACCGTTTTTTATTTACAATCAGTCTTAAAAATAATAAATATTTTATTTTTTTAATTGCCTTTAATTCGGATAATATTTTCTAGATCTGTTGTTTTCGAAATCGATCTAAAGAGTATTTTTAAGACCTTATTTCAATATAACCGGTCTTAAATATTTTTAATTACAAATATGCCATCAATCATATAGTTAAGACCTTATCCGATATAACTAGTTTGAATGTTCCGGTCTAAAAACCCTTTTTTATACTAATGATAGATAGAACCCTGATGAGTGTGAGTGAAAAAGAAAGTTTCTTAAGTGCTTTTTTTATTTTTAAAAGAATACTTTATGTGATGTTCAGTTTGTACATCTTTTTTTATCAAGTTAACAATCAGAAGAAGGTAATTTCTTAATAACGGGTATATTTTACACTTTTTTGTGGGGGTTCTAGGCATACTAACCTTAGGTTGGGAAGCTTTGACAAACCATTGGAGTTTTCAAATTTTCCCAAAATTTTCGTGAATGGTTTAAGTTTGCGGCTGTCAAATGGTGATTGGTGGTCCAAAACCAATATAATTAGAAATTTTGAAAAAAAATGATTTAAAAATAAATAATATATACCATTCTAATCCTATTTATAAGTCCTTTTTAATCAAAAAATTTAGTCATATTTTTAAGTCCAGTTTCACTGTAATAAATGAGATTGTGACAATTTTACCACTATTTATTATACAAATGAAGAAATAATTTAAAGATAGATAGAAAAGAAAGAGTTGAAAAGTACTTATTCATAAATGAGGGCATAGTTATAAATTTATCCCATAATCATTGAGTTAACCACCTCTCTTTGATATATGACATTTAGTTAAAAAAGACTTATAAATAGAGTTATAGTGATAATTTGATTATTTATAACTTATCAAAGAATATCGTAATAACTTTTTCACGTTGAATTCAACATTTAATATAACGATATAACGACTTAATATTTCGTGGTTCTATGTTAGTGTGTGTATGATATATGCTTTTGTGTGATTTTTTTGTTCAATCTTTATGCAATTTTTGATGGTTGAGTGACTAAAGAGCACAAAACTTTAGATTTGGAGGTAGATGGATCGGTTATGGACTCAAATCAATGCGGCTGTGGGGGAGTTTTACGTGATACGGAAGGAGCTTGGCTTGGTGGTTTCACCCGTAAGCTGTTGACAATTCCTCCTGCAATCACAGAGATTTTAGCAATTATCCAAGGACTTCAGATTTGTTGGAGTAGAGGCTACAGAAACATTCTGATTCACACTGATTGTATTGAGGCTATCAATTTGTTAACGAGAGGTGGAGAGCAATACCACCCTTTCAGTGTTATTATTGTAGAAGCTAGATTATGGTTATCTAGGAATTGACATGTTTTGTTGACTTATATTCCTAGAGAACAGAATAGGGATGCTGATCATCTTGCCAGGTTAGGGCATTCTAATACGGGGGTTTTTGTCTTCTTTGATTAACCACCACCTTCGTTGTAGGAGGCGGTCGTTGATGATTAATTTGGGGTTTTCATTTTTTGTTTTGTATTAAGTTCTTAGTTATAACTTAATGAATTCCAGTTTTCATTAAAAAAAAGAGCACAAAACTTATATCTAATGTCTTAGGTCCAGATTTATCCGGTTCACCTATGAGAAAATGACATGTAGGAGTTTTAACACGTCATCATTAACGCCGCTACTCTCCCCATCTCCATTCTTGATTTGCCCACTGTAAGCCACATGACAAAACATGAACCTGATTTGCGGTTAATCAGCTCCCTGGCGCCTGAACCCCATGAAAATTTCCTGCAATGTTTTTAGTCAATTCAATACTCATCAAGCATAAATATACTATTGTAGTCAAAAAATTAATTATCAGGGTAGAGACAAACACGACTCTAATGTCTCAGCTAATCTCATATCATTTTTCCCAGAACCATTGATAACCAGAATAACCTAAGTAAAGAATCGTTGGTTCAACCAATCCAAATCAGTAATAATTCACAACTACTGCAACAAAATAATGCGGAAAAAGAATTGCTTGCCTTTGTTCTCTCATCCCAACATATAAAGGAAAGAAAACACCAAAGAAACAAGATGAAAATATGGTGAAGAATAGGAAATCAAAGTTCCCCGAGCACGGAAGATAATTCTATAGGATGGAATATATGTTGCAATTTTCTGATCCACCACTTGCTTTCCATTATTAGAAGCTTTTATTGTGAATGATTGAGGGACCAGATTCTTCATATTTTGCCATGTCAATCCACATCTGCGAACAAGAATTTTTTAAAAAATGTAACTCATGCGTTTTCGGCCGCCAATCATCTTCGCCAAAATTTACATACACTTTGTCTGAGATCAAGTTATGTCAAATACCCTGAGTGTGAAGTATGTTCCCACACAGCTACAAATTGCAGACTGTCTCACAAAGGCACTACACGATGCCCGCTTCTGGTACCTAAGAGATAAGCTAGGTATCACAGTCTCACCAGCAAAGAGACTACAACACCAACAGCAAATTAAACTAGATACCGAGAAGAAGAAGAGAAAGAACGTTTAAAGCAAAGGAAGGAGTTAAAATATTTCACTGTATAAATATGTAAATATTTGCTTGTGTATATTTCTAGAATAATGTCATTGTATGATTGATTCATTCCCTCTATAAATAGTAATACACAACCTGAGGCAATTCTTTTAGAAACTCTTTAACATCTTTTTTATACATTATTTTTCTGGACTAATCCTCAAAAGGAATATTCAATCAACTTCTTGAAACTAAGCCGTTCGTGGAGGAGATAACTTCCCAACCAGTAGAAGTCTGTGAGGTTTGGTATTCAAACTTACTTGTTGAGATGAGGATTCTGAAAAGTTGCTTGCCGAATTTCTATTGGGGCGGGCGTCGGTCCTATGTCCGCGGATCGTCTTGTACTCTTACCTAAAACTTATAGCCCCCCATGGGTTCTTGTTTGAAACCGAATGAATAAATAATTGTAGAAGTAAAATCTCAATGAGAAAGTAAGAACAGCAAAACAAGTACATGAAAACCAAAAATGGTAATCTATAGGTTAGGTTTGGAACAGAACCAACAAAATTCAAAACTAGCTCTGATACTAAATCTTATCAAAAATTCATGATGGTGGCATTGTATTTGCGAAAAATGGGAGGGAAGGAAACTCTTACGTGATCGTGGTGTTTCTTTATCCTTTTAAGAAAGTTCAAAAACTTTATCGAGGGTAGATGCTAGGCCTTCCCATTCACGGATTAAATAATAAAATAAAAAGAAAAAAAACCATCCGTTCAATGTATCTTAATAAATTATTTAACCAAGACGAGATGTATGAGTATATATATGAACATACTCAAATTACCTGATACAACAAAATAATGAATACCTAAACATAACAAAAACACTAATATTCTTAAATACTAATATTCTTTTCTTACGAGGAAATAAAAATTTCCCAATAATCCTTATTCTAAGTTTAAAAAGAATACAAAAAACACTAATTGATATTCTTAAATACTAATATTCTTTTCTTATGAGGAAATAAAATTTCCCAATCATATATCCTTATCGCTTGTTCAGTCAATGTGTCACTAATAAAATATTGGGCGCTGAAACTGTGGCATCGGAACCAAACTTGGACACGGTGAAACATGAAAAGAAGATCCTACATATTTCTTAACCTTCGAATCAACCTCAAGACCTTTCTTGATTTTGGCCTCCTCGTCATGGTTTTCATTATGATTCTGACCCGACCCGTCCTTCGATTCTAACATCAAATCAAGACCTTTCTCCATCTTCGTCTCCGCATTAATTTTGTCGCTTTTATCCCAAGCATGGGCCTCTAAAAACCCTTTATCGTCGAAACTCAACTTCATGCCTCGCTTGAGGATTTTGACCTGACCCATAACCAAGTTCGGACCCGGGGAGTGATTGCAAAGGTGACTCCGATATCCATCACCAAGTTTTTTGGCCTGAACGGCGATCAGACTTTTCATTCGCCGGCGACTACAGGAACCATGGTTAACGTGACAGCTTCTTGGTGATGCGGTTGGTGCTTGGGTTTCACGGCGAAAGCGACGTTGAAGGCAGCTTGCTTGTGGCTCAAGAGTTTTGGTGGCCATTGTCACAGAACGAAGAAAAGTTATGGAAGATTTCTGAGAACAACTATTTTGCCAGAGGGATCTTTTATCGGTATCGATTGAAAGTTCCCAGTATGTTCTTATATACACATTAATTAGGTGAGGACTGATATGAAATATATTATTGTTGCCAAAAAGAAAGGTATGAGGATAATTTTTATTTCACTTGTTATAAAATTTTTTTTAGATTTAATCCCTTCACGATTCAGATTTAACTATTTTTTTTAAAATATTATCATTTAACTATATCATAAACTTATATGAAAAGAATACGACGAATGTGCATGTGTGATTGGAGAGAATGAATATAAAGAAGTTGATCTTAGTATAACTCATTATTAAATTTAGCTGATTTATCGTATAAACAAAATCAATCACAACGACAATTTGTTAAAAATGTAAAATTGAATTTGAATATTTCAACTATATTTAATCTTTATTCGCAAAAAAAGGATGATTTATATTTAATATTTTATAAAATTACTATTATATATATACATAAATAAATTTAAACTGTTAAATTGGATTTAGTTAATTTATAACTAAGATATAGACAAAATAAAACATTAATAAAATATTAAAATAATGATTTTATAAAATATTAAATCTAAAAAAATTGATCTTAGTATAACTCATTATTAAATTTAGCTGATTTACGGTATAAACAAAATAGCTCAATGGGAAATTGTTAAAAGTGTAAACTTGTAAATTCGAATTTCAGCTGTATTTAATTTGTATCCCCTTAGATGATGAAAAATGGATAATGTAGATTTAATAAATCTAAATTGTTAAACCGGATTTACACAATTCATAATTAAGATATAGACAAAATAAAAAAAATATTAATAAAATATTATAATAATGATTTTATAAAATATTAAATCTGAACATCGATTTTTTATTTTATGGCTGAGATTCTAAGGAAAAAAAAAGGGTGAAGGAGGAAGAAAAGAGTATCTTGCTCCCCGAGATATATACATACACACACTATTATTTACGAGATCGGTGATATGTTGTTGTGAATTACATTAGTTAGATTAGACACGTGGGCTGTTTAGTTATGCACGTGTATTGTTTAGCATTTATTGTATTTTGTACATGTATATATTAGGCCCAGGTGGACCTAATTTTCTATCAATCAATAATAGTGTATTATTCAGTCAAGATCTCTCTCTCGCTGGCATTAGAAAGGAATAAGACTTGGGAAATAGTTTCCCTCCCTAAGGGTAAAAGACCTATAGGTTGCAAATGAGTATATAAAACCAAATATAAGGCATATGAGACTTTTGATAAGTTTAAAGCCCGGCTGGTTGCTAAAGGCTTTAGTCAAAAGGAAGGAGTAGATTTTTATGAAACATTTTCTCCAGTTGTTAAGATAGTGACTATTCGCATTATTCTTTCACTTGCTGCCATTCATAACTGATCATTATGGCAAATGGATGTCGATAATGCTTTCTTGCAGGGAGACTTCCATGAAGAGGTATATATGACCTTACCACCGGGTTACTAGCCAAAGGGGGAATGTGGTTACAATGTATGTAGGTTACGACAGTCTCTTTATGGCCTTAAATAGGCCTCGAGGCAGTGGAATGAGAAATTGACACAATCTTTGATAAACGATGGTTTTATCTAGAGTAAACATGATTATGCCTTATTTCAAAAGAGGACAGGTTCTGATATTGTCTTTATTTTAGCCTATGTGGATGACTTATTGATCACTGGCAACAATGTTCATGCTATTAATAAATTCAAAAGGTATTTGCATAGTGAATTTAGAATTAAGGACCTAGGAACCTTAAAGTATTTTCTGGGTCTTGAGGTCTACTCAAGGTATATTTCTTAACCAAAGAAAGTATGCAACAGAACTGATTGATCAAACTTTAATTGATGATTCGGTAACTTATGTCACTCCCTATGAGCAACATCTTAAGCTTACTGCAGAGGAAATAAGACGTGATCCATCCGATAAAGAAAATACTAAAGAGCATCTCTTTCTCCGAGATCCAGGGCCTTATAGAAGGCTGATTGGTAAATTATTATATTTAACATTAACTAGACCTGATATTGCTTTCATTGTGCAGGTTCTGAGTCAGTTTATGCAGTTTCCAAAGGATTCTCACATGGCTGCAGCACTAAGGCTGGTTACATACCTGAAGAATTGCCCAGGACGTGGGATTTTCCTTTCAGCAGCAAGTTCAATGACAATGGAGTGTTATTGTGATTCAGATCATGCTGGCTGCCCTGATACAAGGAGATCAGTTACTGGTTTTTTGGTAAAGTTGGGAGACTCTTTGGTGTGCTGGAAATCGAAAAAGCAAAATACGGTTTCCAAGTCCTCAGCTGAGGCCGAATATAGGGCCCTAGGAATGGCAGTTTCTGAATTAGTTTGGATTGTTGGGTTGATGAAAGAATTGCATGTGTATGATATAGAGCCAGTACAAGTTTATTGTGATAATAAGACTGCAATTCATATTGCAATAAATCCAGTTTTTCACGAACGTACAAAGCATATTGAGGTTGATTGTCACTTTGTGCAGGAAAAACTATTGAAGAAAGTTATCACTTTTGGTTATTTAAAGTCTTCTGAGCAACTGGCAGATATTTTAACAAAAGGCCTTGGAGGTCCTCAACATCAATACATTATGAGCAAGTTAGGAACTTGTGATTATAGAGTTCCTAACTTGAGGGGGAATGTTGTGAATTACATTAGTTAGATTAGACACGTGGGCTGTTTAGTTATGCATGTGTATTGTTTAGCATTTATTGTATTTTGTACATGTATATATTAGGCCCAGGTGGACCTAATTTTCTATCAATCAATAATAGTGTATTATTGAGTCAAGATCTCTCTCTCGCTTAACATATGTATATATCATAAACTTGATAAGAGGGTATAGTAGATTCTATAAGTGCGATAGAGAGACGTAGAGAGAAGCATCAACACACACAAATCCTTTCGAGAGTCCTATTTTGAGTTTGAGGAAAATCAGAAAGCAATGAGAGGAATGGCAGACGAAGGAGCAAATAGATGTTACGCTGATGAAGACGAACGCGGTACGGCCAGTGTCTCGTGCGGGTATTTCATGGGATTGGACGGATTTACGCTTCTTCGTGACAACGAAGAAGGCAACAACAATAAACAACAACATGTGACAGCCAAATTGTCAAAGTTGAAGAATTTTCTGCTCTACAAACTCGTCAAGTTCAGAACCAACAAGAAAGCCACAAAATCACACTTTCATTATAATCCAAAGAGCTATGCACTGAATTTTGACCTTGGCAGCTCGCCCCGCACAAATCCAGTTGTTCTCACTAATTTAGGAGGCTAATTAATGTAATACTCCGTATATATATGTTTCACCTGTGGCTACGTTTCGTTGTTCCCTTTCATTGTCTGGGGATTATCTATCCATATGTATAACTTTATTTATGCGTTAATGTTGCTAACTTGCATAAATTTTTAGCGTTCTTGTCTTGGGCGGGGGTGGCTGATGCTGATGTGACTTTCTTGCTCCCCTTGCATTTTTTATCCGTAAGATATTAAAATATCACCCATTTCATATAGAATCTAAAGATCCAAAAAACCATGAAAAATACGTTTTCTAGCTAAACTTTTGCTACTACCTCAGCATAATTATGTTATCTGTTATCCATTTTCTAGTTCTCAGTCTAGTCAAGAACTTCTGGACCAATGATGTAAATGTATTTATTCAATTTCATTGGAAGTAGATCTGTTATTTTGACCATCTAGCAACATATGTTTGAATATTTTTTTTTTGTTTTCTCAAGGAAAGTCATTGGAAAAACAAAATTACATTCGGTTTCACATTTTCTTACTATTTGTTCTCAACGGGAAAGTGCATGGTTAATAGATTGCTGCCTGTAGGTCGATTTATGATGAACTGTGATGGCCTTGATGGGGGAGCATACACATCGGATGCAAGTCTGGATTCTGAAACTTTGATATGGTTTCTGTTGTGTGACTCAATTCTAGAACTGTTTAAAACATTATCATGAAATATTATTAAGTTAATACTACCTATACGATAATAGACCACTGACGTGTTACAGGAAAGAAATTAAAAGGAGAAAGACAATTTTATCAAAATAATGTTTGAGTTAAACAATTAGTAGATTTACTTGGGGAGGCAACACGGATCTGAAATCCAGATTTAGCAAGTAGAAAAGTCCAAGTAATCATCATGAGCCTATAGTTTTTATTGACTCATTATTTGAAAATTCAGGTATAAATTCTTTTACTTGTATATTTGTTTGAAACCAAGATAAAATGAAGCACTAGACTAGACTGGATTAACACGCTCAATACATTTCAAAGCACCAGCAAGCCACAACTGACCATATTACATCAATCAATACATCATATGAAATCAAATTCAGTTAACATTGTTACTTTACTATTCACTTTTCATTCTCGATTTACATGTTTCTCAAGTTTATATACCCTGCAATATAATCCGGGAGGGTCATTGAAACAGTTTCTGTTATTGCCTCATATTTTAAATGTAAGAGTTAATAGAAGAGTTTTCGTTAGTCCTAAATGTGAGACATCAAATCATTTTATGTCTCAAATTTATAATTTTTTCCCTAAACTCTCACATATTAAGGGGTTTTTTCATCAAAGGAGTAGTTATTTATCCCAGCTAAATGACCATATTTCTCCCTACCTACCTATCCGTGATTTGTATGGAGAAGCTTGCGCACTTAATACAGTTTGGGCAAGAATGGACCACCCCTATCTCATTCATTTTTAGCTGATGACTTGTTTATGTTTGCAGAGGCTAAATTGGATCAAGTGGAGATTATATTAATAGCTGCATAAACCAGTTTTCCAATGCTTTCGGACAGGACAGAGTGAACGTAAGCAAGACCACCTTTGACAAATCACGAACATTGTCCTTTGTGTCTCTTCTCCAATGTTGTTATTGTTTTTTATCATTTAGCTGTGGTTCTTATTTCAAAATCTCCTTCTTTTCTTTTATACTCACTTCATTTAGCTGCTTTTTAAGAAAGAAAATCTTGTTCACTTGGGGGTTGGGGTTGTGGGAAGCTACGTTGCTAGATCTCCTTTCAGTTATGATATTCGTGGAAAGCAGAATACTCACATTTTCTAGCCTAAACAATACTTAGGAATGATAGAATAAATATAAATGCAATCCGACACGTCATCTTAACACTAAACCTTAATTCTGTGATATCTCAAGTCTTTTTTGAATTGATATGATGCGAATGTGGATGGGTATTATTTTGATTTGGCTAAAAAAACTTATGTTGGGAAACCAGATAACCCACTTAATAATACATGCACGTCTCATATGGAAACAGTTTTAATTGAGGACTGATGGAGTAGAATAAGAGGACGAGTTCTTGCTGAAAATAAATCAAATATATATGCTTTCGTTTTTTGAAACACTTCTCATGACCCTATATACTCTCACTTAGGGGTATTGAGGTAAATTGACAAACTTTTAATATCTTCCTTGGAGTCTTATATGACCTGATTATAGATTTGACAAGTTTAGTAACCAAAATTAGAATTTGTTATTTTAGATAACTTTTAAAGGGATCCCCTCTTTTTTATTCTAGTCTTAGTTAAATGAAATGATTTGCACACAATAATTTCAAATACGCTTTTAATATCGGTTAATTATTTATTAGGAGTAGCTTTGAAAACATCTTTTAATTCATCATAGAATTGTGAAAAGTGCCTTATAATAAATAGGAACGGGAAAGTAAGTATTACTAGTAAATACGAGATTGAAGTTAAATCAAGGAAATTAAATACGAGATTAAAGTTAAATTAGACGAGAGACAAAGTGAGTGCACATCAATCAAAAAAAAAAAAAAAAAAGAGGCAATCAATCTAAGAGTTAACAGTGATCCACTTAATAATCCCATTGGAAGCATGATTTGCTTTAGTGATGGCATTGAGAAATGATAAAGCAAAAGCATAGTCTCTTTTTGACCCCAATTGGAGAAAGGCACCAATCTGATCAGCCCATCAAATTCTGCTTTTTCTTTTTCTTTTTCTTTTTCTGAGATCTTAAAAAGATGTGAAGTTGATGAAGAGCCCTAGGCCACACGGTCTCTAGTTTTCACTTTCCCCGTTCTTCTTCTTTTTTAATTCTAACGTTCGTTTTGGGAAATTTCCCTCCTCTGTACTTTATGCTCCAATCATTTTGTGGGCATCTTGCTTCGAGGGACTCTCCTTTTTTTTTTTTTTTTTGATTCATACCAACTAGCCCAGACCCCGCGTGATGCGTGGGTGAGAGGTCGTGTATTTATTAATACATTGTCATGTAAAAAATCATTTAGATTTAAAATAATATTTTATAGTATAGAATATATTATGACTCATATAGAGATATATATGGAGAGGTGATGCTATAGCTATTTGAATTTTCATTTCTCAACATGTATATAAAATATTTAAAATTGTTTTATATAAAAAATCGTAATTAATTTTTGTATAAAAAAAAAAAGTCATAATTAATTTATTGGAATCCCTATATTTTTTATTGAGTAGATACCCTAAATTTGCACATTTGCACATATTTATATTTATAATTATAGTATTATATATATTCGTTCCTTTTAATGATCTCTAAGGGAATTATCAAAATATTAAAGGGAGAATTGTTAAAAAAAGACCCTATTGATAACTTATTTGTCAAATAAGACTTGGGAAGATATCTGCACACGGAAGAAAGATTTCTGCACATGTAGAGAATAATTTTGCACACTTATAGGGAAGAATTTTGCATACAGGGAAGATCATCTGTACACTAGGAAAGATATTCTGCACACGTGGATGATAATCTACACTCGAAGGTCCTATTTAACAAATAAGTTGCTAATGAGAGATTTTTTTACAATTTTTTCAATATTAAATTAAATATTTACTAAATATTTTATAGCTACCTCCCTCATTATTAATTTACAAAATATAGTGTAGCCACCTTCCCTGTTATCTATATTTCATGACAACCTCTCATTATTATCCTTTTTTTTTAGTGTTTTGAACTTACTATTTTGCTAATGTGTTGATAAGTGAAACGCTTATTACTATACTTTTATATGTAAAGTAATTTCTCTAAAAAAAATCAACTTTATTTTATAATTAGGATTGGAGATAGTAATTTTTAATGGAGACTTTTTCCAATGTTCCCTTATTTTATTCAGGAGAGAGACAAAAGAAAAAGGAAAAAAGAAAAAAAGAAATCCCCGGCCTACTCTGCAAAATCCTTTAAAATTAGTTTTAGATTACTTTTTTTTAGCGAAGCTACCTAGGTTGATTAAAGAGGTAAAACGACAATCCAATGGAGGATATGTCTAACTAGATTGTTAGATCAGGACATAAGATACATATTCACACTTTGTTTTCATCAATCCTGCTAAAGAATGTAGGGAGTGGAGTGAAAGTTAATTTTTTAACGGTTTTAGACATTTTACAGTTCCTGGCACATATCAGATCAATTTAAATTTAAATTAAAAAAAAAAGCGGATAAAATCAAGAGCCTTTTGTGGTTATATGTTTGAAGGCTGATACAACTGAAATGTACATTACTAGTCACGGGATCACCGTGAAAAAGTCTCAGAAAAGGAAACTGAATCCAAGGAACAGACAATATTTCAGTATATTTAAAAGTTCTCGTCGTTTTGGTGACACTTATCTGCTTATAGAAACTGAGACCTGTGTTTTGGTGGCTTCTCTATCTCACTTGTTTCATGAAATAAAAAGAGAGTCACTCATCATTACAAGGTTAATATTCAGAACTCTGAAATCTGAAGATGTCTTTTGAATTGTTGTTTGCTATTGCACGTGCCCATCATCATCATGCCTCTCTTTTAACTTCACATGCACACACTTATACTTCTGAATTAAGACTGAGATTACTGTTAAACAAGATACTCTATCATCATTAGGTTAAAGATAAGATTGAAGAGTTGTAAAGTATCATACACTCTTTATCATTAACTGCATAAACAAATCTGTCTTTTTTTTTTTTTTGTTAGAAATTTATGTCACAGGATTGCTAGCTATTCCAATTTAGCCGAAAGTGTTAAAGGAGACAAAGGCAATAGCAACTGGTGTTGATCCTAGTATAAGGAGCTTTAACGACTTAAGCATAATCTCCGGTTTGGACTTGAGGTGTCTAAGTTGTCTCTCAAAATTTTCCAACTACCCAAATATTTTTTCTTATTTCTTTTTATTATTAGATTCTACATAAAATAAATAATATTTTCATATCTTCTAGGCAAAAAATGGTACAATTTTCATTTTTTTACAATTTTTCAGAGAAAAAAATACCCTAAAATTGCGTGGTTTGTGTTTAATTTAAAGTATTTTTCTTTGAAAAATTATAAAAACTTGAAAAACTACACCATTTTCTTCATAATATATTAAAACGTTACTCATTTTTTGTCAAATCTAACAATAAAAAGAAATGAAAGGCAAATATTTGGGAATTTGGGAAATTTTGAGGAGTAGTATTAAGGTTGTTAAACTCACGAGTTTAAGTAAATTTGTGATAGTGATGTAAATTCGTATGGTGAACTCGAATCGTAACCTCGTAAGAGTTTAGTTTTACTATTAAATAGATATTATTAGTATATAATTAAATAATTAAAATATGAAAAGTTGACAACAATTTGATTTAAATATATTTTAAATCCAAATAATTGAAATTAAATTTATCAACATTCATAATTTATCATATTTAATAAAGAAATTTCTATAAAATTCATATATAAAGCTGTTGAGTATAATCAATTGAAAAAGTTAATACGAGTTTAAGGATGCGTTAACACTATTTTGTAAGTTAGAAACGTAAAAATGATAAACTCAATATATAAACTCGTGAATTTAACCGAGTTTACAACGGTCATAAGTTTATCAATGACTTGATTTGATTTTATAAGTTAGAAACATAAAAACGGTAAACTCGAAGAGTCAACTTGTAAGTTTGACAATAATAAACAGTACACTCCCCAAAACCTTTAGGTTTAAACCCATATGAATTTAGAAAACGCTTTTAGAAAGCTACCTCCAAAGTTGCAATTTCATGTTAGAAAAAGGAGATAAAAACAGTTCCCATAATAATTTACAGAGGGAAAAAAAGGAAACTTTACTTTATATCGGAATTTCACAAAGCAATATTGTTTTTATATGTTCCCTTGCAACCACCTGCTCCTGTCATTTCAATTGCAAAAGCTTGGTTAGTGTATTTGTCTAAATGTACTTGGTTATATATATATATATATATATATATTCTCTTGGCCTCTTGGGTCATCTTCCTCGTTAAGTCACCAGAAAAAAAAAAAAAAAATTCTTATTATACTGTATGAAAATCAATGCATATGGAACTTCTAGTCACCTTACTCCCTTAAAGCTAAGGTCATATGCTATAAAAATATTCCCTCCATATACTTTTTGTCCCCACTGATAGTACACCATAATATCGAACTGCAAAAAAGAACCATAGCTTTGAAAATATTGTTTCAACAAGCATGAATACGGATATCAAATGATAAAAAGACAGGAAGTAAATAACAGTAGGGTTAAGAAGAAATTTTTTCTGGAACTGATATTAAAACCCAGAAGCGGATGGAATTTTAAAATGAAATAAATTTTCAAGTTTATGATAATTAACCCCATGTCCTTTTTTTTTTTGGTCCATCCAGAGTATCCCAAGTCAATTTTAGACTTGAGTCTAATCTCTATCGAACTAGGAGCGTAGAGTTAAGTTAAAGCTCTTCCAACAAGTGTGATTCTCCGGATTTGAAATTGTGTTTTCTTTACGAGATGAGACTGTTTACCAACTTAACCAACAGCTTATTGGTATTAACATCATGCTCTCTCTGGTCCTTAATGTAATATATATTTGGGAAATTGATTTTAGTACTAAATATAAGACAAAGTTTTCATATTTGTCAACATTTTTCTAATTTACCCCTATTGATGCTCCCTCAACAATAATCAAGGAGAAGAGGGAATGAGGGAATTAAGGAAGATGACCAAGATATTTTAGAAAATATATTTCATATTAATTAACTTACTTAATTTAATCAAATTTATTAAATATATCTTATATTAAGGATTGAGGGGTAAGTCTTTATCATCAAGATATACCAACCATATCCCTCGAAGTTTGGGAAATTTGACTTGGTTTACCGATGCTTTGAGTCCAACGGGAAGAGAACAAGCCACACATACCCATAAAATGAAATTCATACAAAGGAAATTAGATATGGACGAATTTTGATATACATGTCCCACTATAGGTTTCATTTTTTTTCATTTAAACATTAATATTTCAAAATGAGTCATGCATGAATGAATTCCCACTTATTGGATTCCTTTTTCAAGCAAAAATTAAAAAAGTTAGGAAAAGGTGATTTCAGATTTGAAGGCTTTATTCCCTAATGGCAAACACCATCCAAATAAACAAACCCACCAGGGTCCCCCCCTCAATAATATTCTTGTAATCAAACTATTCACTAATAGTCATTCTCTTCTTTTAACTCCAAAGTGATCATTCATTCATTCATTTGGTCCCTTTTTTCCCTATTCCCCATGCATTTGCTCATCCAGCAATAACACAGCCAAATAGGCAAATATACATATACTTTTTTTTTTCACACTGACATACCATATTTCCCTTTGCTAGTGTCCTTCTTCCACTGTCCCTCTCTCTTTCTCTTTGGGGCTCTTCAAGTTCCAATGGAGATTTTTAAATGTTTCTACTTCAATCTCCTTCTTGTTGCCACTTTTTCGTTTTTCTTCTTGGCTGTTTCAGCAATGGACCCTTATTCTGATGCACTCATAAGCCTGAAATCTGAACTTGTGGATGATGATGACAGTTTAAGTGACTGGGAGGTTGAGCCTTCTGGAGGAAACTCAACTGGGAAATCCAATGCTTATTGCTGTTCTTGGACTGGAATCAAGTGTGATAACAGCTCAAAAACTGTAACTTCCATAGACTTGTCCATGAAGAAACTGGGAGGTGTAATGTCAGGGAAGCAATTCAGTGTCTTCACAAAGCTTGAGTATCTCAACCTCAGCCATAATTTCTTCTCTGGGCAACTTCCTGTGGGAATCTTCAACCTCACCAGTCTAAGAAGCTTGGATATAAGCAGAAACAACTTTTCTGGTCAGTTCCCAGGTGGGACTTCAAGCCTTAAAAACTTGCTTGTACTTGATGCTTTTAGCAACAGCTTTTCAGGATCATTGCCTGTTGAACTTTCTGAACTTGAAAATCTCAAGGTCCTTAATCTTGCTGGGAGTTACTTCAAAGGACCAATCCCATCTGGATATGGTTCCTTTAGAAGCCTTGAGTTTCTTCATCTTGCTGGGAATCTTCTCTCTGGGAATCTACCCCCAGAATTGGGTAATCTCAAAACAGTAACCCACATGGAAATTGGCTACAATTCTTACCAGGGTTTTATTCCACCTGAGTTAGGTAACATGAGTGAACTTGGGTATCTTGATATTGCTGGTGCAAATCTATCTGGCCCAATACCACAGCAACTCTCCAATCTCACCAATTTGCAGTCACTTTATCTGTTCAGAAACCATCTCATGGGATCAATTCCAAGTGAGTTTAGCAATATCAAGTCACTCACAGATTTAGATCTTTCTGATAATTTCATTTCTGGGCCCATTCCTGAAAGCTTCTCAAAGTTGGAGAACCTGAGGCTGCTCAGTCTCATGTATAATGACATGAATGGCACTGTTCCTGAAGGCATTGCACAACTTCCAAACTTAGAAACTCTTCTTATTTGGAACAACGACTTCTCTGGTTCACTTCCACAGAGTTTAGGCAAGAACTCAAATCTCATGTGGGTGGATGTTTCCACAAACAATTTTGTAGGCAGTATACCACCAGACATTTGTATGAGAGGAATATTATATAAGCTGATTCTGTTTTCAAACAGATTCTCAGGTAGCCTCTCACCATCTCTCTCAAATTGTTCATCACTCGTTCGTCTTCGCTTGGAAGATAACTTGTTCACAGGGAATATCCCTTTGAAATTCAGACATCTTCCTGATATATCATATGTTGACCTATCCAGGAATAAATTTCTTGGTGGGATCCCCTCAGATATTTCCCAAGCTATCAAGCTTGCTTACTTCAATGTCTCCAATAATCCACAATTAGGAGGCAACATCCCTACACAAACATGGTCTTTGCCACTTCTGCAAAATTTTTCAGCCTCTTTCTGTGGTATTTCAGGAAAACTTCCCCCTTTTGAGTCCTGCAAATCAGTCTCTAGAATTGACCTTGATATGAACAACTTGTTCGGAACGATCTCATTCACTGTTTCAAATTGCAAAAATCTTGAGATCATAAAATTATCCAACAATAATTTATCTGGTCCTATACCTGATCAGCTTGCAAGCATCCCCGTCCTTGGTGTAGTAGACCTATCACACAATAACATCAGTGGCCCTATACCTGCAAACTTTAGCACTTCTTCAAGCTTGCAACTTCTTAATGTGTCATTCAACTACATCTCCGGTTCGATTCCCAAAGGAAAGCTATTCAGATTCATGGATACCAGTGCATTTGTTGGGAATCCAGAGCTATGTGGAGCACCTCTACGACCATGTTCTGATTCAGTAGGGATATTGGGAAGTAAAGGCACATGGAAGCTTACAAGTGTAGTGCTATTGTGTGCAGGATTGCTTATATTCCTTGCTGCAGCATTAGCTGTTGGAATAGTTTATTTCAGGCGAGGAGTTAAAAGCCAATGGAAGATGATCTCATTTGTTGGTCTCCCTCAGTTCACAGCGAACGATGTTTTGACTAGCTTCAATGCCACAGAATCAAGAGAAGTGGCAGAACCATCACCTTCAGTTTCAAAAGCTCTTTTGCCAACTGGAATAACAGTTTTGGTGAAGAAGATTGAGTGGGAAAAGAGGAACATTAAAGTGGTGTCAGAGTTTATAATGAGACTAGGAAATGCAAGGCACAAGAATTTGATCAGATTACTTGGGTTTTGCTACAACCAGAGTCTAGCTTATATGTTATATGACTACTTGCCTAATGGGAACTTGGCTGAGAAAATTGGAATGAAAAGGGATTGGGAAGCTAAATTCAGAATTGTGATTGGCATTGCCAAGGGACTTTGCTTCCTTCACCATGACTGTTACCCGGCCATACCACATGGAGACTTGAAGTCTAGCAATGTAGTATTTGATGAAAATATGGAACCCCACTTGGCAGAATTTGGCCTCAAGCATGTGTTGAAGTTCAGCAAAGGTTCATCTCCTTCCACAACTTCTAGCTGGGAACCAGGTATGAAAAAATAAGATTTTTTTCATGAGAAAATTTCATAGAATCATGAAAGACATGAAACTTTGTTTTAAAAACAGTACGGATTTATTACACTTAGACAATCACTTAAACACTTGCAAATCATTCCTTCAATATACTGGCTCTGGTTCTTAATATAAGAGTCAGACCTTTTTTTTAGAGAGATTAAAGAAGTTAATTGAGTTACATTAAAATATTTATATTTATCGTTTTTCTTCAACTAATTTGCTTGACTTATAAACTGATGTATTCCCTCTGGTCCCAAATATAAGACCCAATTGACCTTTTTTAGAGAGATTAAGGAAGCTAAATATATTATTTAATCACAGTATATGTTGTGTATTATTAAATTATATATCAGTTTATAAGTCACAAAATTAGTTTGGAAGAAAAAGCGATAGATATAAATACTTTAAAATTATTTATTAAGCTTTATTAATCTCTCCAAAAAAGTTAACTAGATCTTATATTTAAGACCAGAGGTAGTACAATCTAATGGCACACAAATATACTATCATTAAATAGTTTATTTAGCTTCCTTAATCTTAAAAAAAGAAGTTAATTGTCTCTTATACTAAGGACCGAAGCGAGTACTATATATGGAGAAAGAGCAGGAATAACAAGTGAGCATGGTGTATTTTTTGTTAGCAGAATACAATGAAGCCATGAAAGAGGAATTCTATGCCGATGTCTACAAATTTGGAGAGATGATTCTGGAGATTTTAACTAATGGAAGGCTGAAAAATGCAGAAGCTAGCATGCAAAACAAACCAAGAGAATTTCTTTTGAGAGAAATTTATGATGAAAATGATGTGAGTTCTGCCAGTTCATTGCAAGAGATCAAACTGGTTCTTGAAGTGGCTTTGCTTTGCACCAGAAGCAAGTCATTTGATCGCCCATCCATGGAAGATGCCTTGAAGCTTTTGTCAGGATCAAAGCCTCCAGAAGGTCACAAATATTAAGATACATTTATTTTTAAATAGATTTGGTTGATACAGCAGCCAATGAGAAATCGACATTCATTGGAATTCACCTCTCATATGCCTACATGTCCATTTATCATTGGCTGGATATATAGACCGAATCTGCTCTAAAACTAGTCATATATATACACATATATATCCATTTTGAAACATAAGAAGTGTGAAGGTGTGTAATTAAATGAGTTTCAAAGTTGTACAATAGATATCATAATTACTTTTGTGTGTAATATGTTCTGTTTGAAGGAAATCTTCTTGCTGTTGATGGGCTCAAAGTTTGATTGTTTTAAGAATTTGTTGAGCATCCAAGCGAAGCAATTCTAATTCAAGAAGCTATACAAATGAGGTTGCAGGAATGACCCCGTTACTTTCTTGCTGCTGCTAACTTCTTGTCATATCTATTGAAGCATCTATTGAAGCAGAAGAAATCTTACTACATCATTGATAGGGTACAAATAGATTTAGGCAACGCTTTAGCTAAAGAGGAATAAAGTTTGAGTCTTGACTTGTATATGGGCTCTTAAACATGATCCTTTCAAAAAGGCTGGATAAGACCTGAGGTATTTTAAAATGTCTACTTAAAAGGTAGGATTTTAAATAGGTTTAAAAGTTTATACCTTCAAGTTTATATATAATTCTTTGAATCTATTTAAAAGATTACATTATGTTTTAAATGTCTATGATCCATTTTCACCTCAGTATGAGAGTTTAGTAAGAAAAAGAAAAGTCAGCCTAGTGACAATAGTTGCTGAGCAGGTAGGAATAAAAAAACAACAACCATCTATTAATTAAGGAGATATATTTTTTAAAATCAACCAAAGATACCAAGTGGCATGTAAATCTGGATTTTGCCTCTTTTGTTTTTCATGCATAAACTGAGACAAAATCCTCTTACTGTAATCCTCTTACTGTAATTATAATGTTTCATTTGAATATCACTAAAATAAACTTACATTAATTGTTATGTTTCAATGAACGGTGCAACTCAAGGGATAAGGAGGGAACTAGCATTTATCATTTGAAGCAATCATGGATTGTGTGGATGATGGGATGTGAAACTTAGAGTTGGGGCTAAGTTGGCAATTTTATAAATAATTTATAAAATTGATTTGTATTATATGTTATATATAATTATATCTAACAGTGTAAATTTTTTTCTAAAAAAAAAAATAGGTTAGGCTTTGTGAAAATAGGTCTAACAATAAGCTTGATCTTGAATCTAACCCTTAGATTAAATAGGTTATTAGGCTAAACTTAAAATAGGCCAATTATTTTAGTGAATAAATGCTTTTAGAGAGGACAAAATTTAGGTCAAGTTTATAGATGAATTTACAAGTGGATATACACATTTAAACCTTTATTAATAGCAAAATAATAAGGTTGCATATCTCATAGATGAATTTATAGGGTACATACCCATTTTAACAATTAATAATAGCAAAATAACAAGTGTCCGTATTTTATAGGTGAAACTTTATAAATGTGTATACACATTTTAATAACTAACAATAGCAAAATAACAAGTTTCCATATTGTATAGGTGAATTTGCATATGCATATGTGCATTTTAACAACTAATAATAATAAAATAACAAGTGTCTATATTTCATAAGTGAATTTTCAAGTGCACATAAATATTTTAACAACTAACAATAATAAAAGCACAAGAGTCTATATTTTATTGGTGATCGAATTTACATGTGCATATACACATTTCAGCAACTAGCAATAATCAAATAACAAGTGTCTAATATGAAAATTTTAAAATCATAATTTACATTATAAAAGCTTATAAAAAAATTTATGAGTACTCAAGAGTGAATTTATAAGTGTATATATGCATTTTAACTATTAATAAAAGTAAAATAACAAGCGTTATTGAAGAATTTAACCTAATGATATTGAGTACCTTTACCAAAATTTTGTATTGTGAAATTGGCCCTGTTTGATTTCAAGGGGTTGCAGTCTTTGTAATACTAAGGAATATATTTTCAAAGGCTATTAGTGTATATCTCCTAGCGTGCTTTGATGAGAGCGCTCTCAGGAATCTTTATCCGAATTATACTGAGGAATTGAATAGTGCTGCTGAAGAGGTGAACATCGCAAGGATGGTGGGCAATTCCAATGAGGCTGACTCAAACATTCTATTCACTGTATTTTTGTTTTTTGATGGATCAATATACAAAATATCAAGGATGATTAAGTCAGTATTTTTTTTTTAAATTATCAATATACATAAAACGAGGATTATTTATATCAGTATTAGAGTATTTTGTTTGACGTAGATGTGTGTATGAGACTATCTCCTTAAAAGTGAAACTGATGAAATAATAGCGGATTATTTTTTTAATGGTGCTCAATATATCTCGTCTTGCTTCTATATATTTTGTCTTGGTTTTACAAAGATAGCTTTGCTTTTGTTATTCACTTTGTTGTCCTCCGTTTTTAGCTTTAAAAGACCATAGAAGCTGTGGATCTTAGGATCATGGTAAAGGCATGTTTGGAAACATGGGAATTGAAGGTATGAGTTCTATTACTCCCTCTAATCATATTTATGAGCAATTTTCTCTTTGATTGTGTAAAACGAACTGATAATTAAAAATAAGTGTGTAAAAAATGTCATATTTTTTTTTTCATATATGCCCCTATTTATGAGAAGAGTATATGAGAGAGAATAGATAAAAAGTATGAGAGATAATGAGTATAAGATATAAGAGAGAATGAACATTTAATATTAATAAAATAAAATAAAAAGCTTACATTTTCAGACAAAAGATAAAAGCTGCTTATAAATAGGACAAGTCCTATGAAAAAGAAAATTGCTTATAAATAAGACTGTAGAGAATACATTGGAATACTTTCCTTCGTTTGTTCTAAATGCTATTATAGTATACCAAACACAACTTTATTATGTCCGGATTTTGGTGCCCCTCCAAATGTTTGTTCGTGAAGAGGACATCTTGGGTCCAAAAATAAAGAAAGAAATCTTCCTACATTAATCTTAAAAATGTAATCATTGATTCAGTGAGGCTATGTCAAAAGACACAAGTATTGTTTTTAACGATCTAAAAATTTGACTATGATCGAAAAGGGTGTGAGTGGTTTTAAGTTTGAACCTAAAGCAGAAAATGCTTTTAAAGAAATATTAATATCATTTGATAATACTTAAATGGGAGAATTGTTAAAAAAGACATCATTGACAACTTATTTGCTAAATGAAACCTGGAAGATATATGCACACGGAGGGAAGATTTCTGCACACGTAGGGAAGATTTCTGCACACGTATAGGGAAGAATTTTGCACACAGGGAAGATCATCTGCACACCAGGAAAGATATTCTGCACACGTGGAAGATAATCTGCACGCGAAGGTCCCATTTGACAAATAAGTTGCCAATGAGGGATTTTTTTCACAATTTTCCCTACTTAAATTTGACAAATTAAATAGTTCTTTTTTTATTTTATTTTTTTCCTTGGACAAATCAAATAGGTATTATTAAAAGCAAAATATCAAGAAAAAAACATAGGGGTGGATGCTTCAAGATACACCCGTTACCTAAACGGCTGTCGCATGGTATCGAATGAATGAGAGGCAGGTTTCGTATGATTGTGTGTTCTCAGTGAAGCTACCCCAAGGCAAAATGGTAAGTGTAATTGAAAAACTTTACTTAACGATATAGGTAGGTGACTTGGTTGTGTTTCATTCTAGCCCTAACTCGAGATGGTACTCCCTCTTATTCTAAATATAAAATAGAAATGATTTTTTTTTGAGAGATTGAGAAAGCTAAATAAGTTACTTAATCATATCATATATCATTAGATTATATATCAGTTTATATGTTAGGCAAACTAGTTTAGAGAAAAAACAATAAATATAAATATTTTAAAGTAGTTTAATTAGCTTCCTTAATCTCCAAAAGAAATCAACTATGTCTTATATCTAGGATCGAAGTATTTAAATTGTCAAAACTTCTTACATACTTGAACATTATATAATAATGTAATTTAAAAAATATATTAATAAAAATAAAAACAATTTTAGGAAATTACTTAGGTATATTAAGTTTTTTTCGGTATGGAGGTATATTAAGTTTTTTAATCACACAGGAGATTAGATGTTCTACTTTTAAAATATGATCATTTAATTATAAACCTACGTAAAAGGAATACAATATACGATCACGTGTAATTAGAGAAGATATATATATAATTGATATAACGAACTTAACTTATCCTTTTTGTTATTATCATACATATTTTTCCTTTTTATAGTTTATTATTATTTGAGGTTTGTCCATATTGGGAGGGATGGAACTAACTCATTCTGCTAATATTCATTTTTTTAATAACAAATATTCCTATTGTTTCTACGTGCGAATGCCCGACCCGGTATTATGCAAACTGCAAGACAATGTTGGCCCAAAGAAAATTAGGCAAGAAACTAAACTAGTGACACGTCAGCATGGCAACGGAAAAGGCACGCGCCTTGTCACGTGATCTGCGATAGCCCACGCCATTTCCCGCCAGAAAGTTCCCGCCAAAATAACTCCCTTCACTCCCTCTGCCCTCCAAGTTCCCAATCTCAAGCATCCGAACCCTCATTTCAGAGAGAGACAGAGAGCACACGGAAGATTGAAAGATGTCTGGCTGGGACGAGGGAGCCGTCTACTATAGCGACCAAGCTCACTCCTGGGACGACCGCGGCGGAGACGCTCCCACTGCGGCCGCCGACAACCACACGATCCTCCAGAAATTAAAGGAGTTCATCCGAAACTTCGAGACCGACAAGAATGTGTTCCCTTACAGAGAAAGCCTTGTCCATAATCCCAAGTTTCTTGTTGTTGACTTGGAAGATCTTGATGCCTTCGATTCTGATCTGCCTGCCAAACTCCGCTCCAACCCGGCTGATTGCCTGCCACTGGTAGTTTATATGAAACTCTTTCCAACTTTGGAAGACACAGATCTATAACTAATCATTGAATTTTCGTTAGTTTGATTTTTATTGATGTCTTTTGGTGTAGTTTGAGATGGCGGCCGCCCAGGTTTTGGTGAGTTTGAAGACGAAAGTGGCAGGGGATACTGGAGTTATGGAAGAACCAGTGACTGGGGATGTGCAGATTTTGCTCACTTCCAAGGAGGATCCGGTGTCAATGAGATCCCTCGGGGTTAGCAGCTTTGATTTTATTTTGTTGTGGCTTATCTGGATTCCTTGTACTGGAAATGACATGTCATGTCTATGATTATGACACTCTCGGTTGGAAGTGTGTTATTTTTCTTTTGCCCTAAAACTTGTAGATGATGGGATGTGGGCTTAACGGGTCATCAGGTTCTGTTGGGTTGATCTGACATTTAAGTACATCAATGATCGTTTTCTGTAGGCTCAATATATATCAAAGCTGGTTAAGATAGCGGGGATTACAATTGCTGCATCGAGGACTAAGGCTAAGGCAACTTATGTCACCTTAATATGTAAGAATTGCAAAAAGGGGAAGCAAGTTCCATGTCGGCCAGGACTTGGAGGGGCGATTGTCCCTCGTTCATGTGATCATATTCCTCAGGTTTATTTCATAATTCATATATATTATATTGTTGGGTTTTCTTCGTTTTCTTTGTTTTTTTCTTCTTCCCATATTTGTCCTTTACCTTTTTCCCTTCATATTTATTATAAAGTACTTACTGTCATGTAGCCAGGAGAAGAACCATGCCCAATTGATCCCTGGCTCGTGGTTCCTGATAAGAGCAAGTATGTTGACCAACAAACCTTAAAACTGCAAGAAAACCCCGAGGTACACTATATGAACTTGAGCATTAAAAGATCTGTTCCTAAACGAAATGATAATCATATTGATTCATTTTATCACGGTTATTGAAGGATGTTCCAACAGGGGAGCTTCCCAGAAACGTGCTTCTCTCTGTTGATCGTCATCTTGTTCAAACAGTGGTACCTGGCTCAAGATTGACAATCATAGGAATCTATAGTATCTATCAAGCTTCCAATTCCTCCGCAGCGTGAGGCTAATTGACTACTGTCTGTGATCCTATAATTTATTCCTTCTTCCACAATAAAAACCTGAGAATTGTTCTAATGGTCTGTATGCAGCCAAAAAGGAGCTGTTGCAATTAGACAGCCTTACATTAGGGTTGTTGGAATGGAACAAGCAAATGAGGCCAGCTCTCGAGGTCCAGCTGCATTCACACAAGAGGAGGTTGGCTTTGAAACAATTAAGGATTGGCAGCATCTTCATTGATTTATACATTGTTGATTGTCTTCTTGAATTTCGCTTTTTAAACGATTCTGGTACTATTAACGGAATTGTTTTCCAGGTAGAAGAATTCAAAAAATTTGCTGCTGAACCTGATGCATACAAAAACATATGCGCCAAGATTGCTCCCTCCATATTTGGTCATGATGATGTCAGAAAGGCTGTGTCTTGTCTTCTTTTTGGAGGGTCAAGGAAGGTATAATCATTTCTTGTTTTACCTTTATTCATCTCCATTCCACCCATGGTTCCCTGTTAGTTGATATTATAATACATTTCTTTTTAAACAGAACTTGCCGGATGGAGTGAAGTTAAGAGGTGATATCAACGTATTACTTCTTGGGGATCCATCAACCGCAAAGTCACAGGTTATTGCTTTAAGTTATTTCATAATGGTTGGCTTGAACCTGATGGCTTGGGTTGGGAATTAAGTGGGAGGTCAGATGGGGGAGACAACATGTTTCATTTAGCGGAAGTTTTAACTGAAAAACAAATGATATCCCACTGTCCATTGATTGGATGTCCAATTGTCATTAATGGAAAATGACATTATAACCTGTATTGCTTTACAAAAGGTCCTGACATAAGACAATTTCCTTATACAGTTTCTCAAGTTTGTTGAAAAGACTGCTCCTGTTGCTGTTTATACTTCGGGAAAAGGATCATCAGCCGCAGGTCTCACAGCTTCTGTAATTCGAGATAGCAGCTCTGTACGTTCCTCACTCTTCGTTTTTCAATGGATAGTGTTTTTCTAACATTTGCTTCAGGTCACTGTTGGGTATATTTTGGTTTATTTGTTTAAGCTTTCTTGGTTCGAAAAGTCTCTGATTCTTGTTTGTGCAATTCAGCGAGAATTCTATCTCGAAGGAGGGGCCATGGTCTTGGCAGATGGAGGTGTTGTCTGCATTGATGAGTTTGACAAGATGAGACCAGAGGATAGGTATGCTAGGTTTTCTTTTGTTGTTCTTTTGCCACAGTTGTTATACTAGGTTACATTTTGGCTCATGCTGCAATTCGTTTTCTGTGAAATAATATTTTATATACAATTTATTTATGTGATGTAGGGTTGCCATTCATGAAGCTATGGAGCAACAAACTATATCCATAGCAAAAGCAGGAATAACAACTGTTCTTAACTCGAGAACTTCTGTGCTTGCTGCTGCCAACCCTCCATCAGGACGTTATGATGATCTCAAGGTCTGTTGCCATATATTTTTTTTTTCCAGTTTCTGAAAGGCTTTTTTAAGTCTAGAGACTAATAATTTTCCTAAATATTCTTCCAGACTGCACAGGATAACATTGATCTGCAAACAACCATTCTGTCTAGATTCGATTTAATCTTCATTGTGAAAGACATCAGAATGTATAGTCAAGACAAGGTAACTTCGACAAGTGTGGTTTGAATGTTTTGCTTTCCCCACCTTTTCTCATAAAAGGAGGTTAACGGTGACAGATTCCTCCTGATCTGTTTGTAATATTTTTTCTTTGTGAACGATAGATTTCAGTTTTACTCCCAAAAAAAAAACTTTGGTCACTATCACTATGAATATCTTTCGTTGAAGGAATGTGATATCAAATTTGTTTGTTTTGTTTTTAATCTGACATGCAATATAAGAAATTTATCTTTTGAGCAGCGCTGGAGTTTTCTGCATGTTGTAAAAGAGGAATAATTTTCATTGCTATTCTTAAGCTTGGATTACTTGTTTCATGACTCCTCCTGTGGCCAATGGTTGATTGATATATCTGTTTTACAGGTCATAGCTAGTCACATCATTAAGGTTCATGCATCAGCTAGTACAACTACTGGTGAGAGTAGGGTTTCTAAAGAAGAGAACTGGCTCAAGAGGTATGCCGTATTCATGAACTCATTCAAATATTCTTCAGGACATCCTCAGTCAAATATTTATGAGGTATGACTTGTTGGCTATTAAAATTATAGGTATTTGCAATATTGCCGAACTGAATGTCACCCTCGTCTGTCAGAATCTGCAGCAACATTACTGCAGAACAATTATGTCAAAATCAGACAGGTTAGCTACTTGTATTCTCTTTCTTTGGGGTATATCTGTAGGAAATTGATTAATCTACTGTGGCTCCTCTTATCACTGATTAGACGTGATGGCTCTCCACATTTCAAAAGAGAATGAGAATTACTTTTATTTTTCCTGATAGGATATGAGGAGGCAGGCAAATGAAACTGGAGAGGCTGCTGCGATACCAATTACAGTAAGGCAGCTGGAAGCTATTGTTAGACTGAGTGAGGCTCTTGCAAAAATGAAGCTGTAAGTACTATTGTAATTCCAAAATAGATTTGATAAATGGGTTCAGAACTCTATCTGGTGATACTTCATAGAATGCTATCTGTCTATCAGATTTTAGCATTGTTTTGAAACCCGGACCGGATTGGCCGGTCTGGCCTAGGAATAGGCGAACCGGGCATGGAATCGGTCCTGTTCGTGAACTGGATCGGTTCAGTAATTTTTTTATTTTTTTTAAAAATATATTTTTTTAAATTTTTTTTTTAGAATTCATATTAGTAAGTCTAAAATATTCAATTTCTCACCAGTTTGACCCCTGGTTAGCTCCTGTTTGACTTCGTTCTGATCCACTGACCCTTGACCCAATACCCCGACCGGTCCGGGTTTCAGAACCTTGGATTTTAGGATGCTTACATGCTTTGCAAGAAACATGCAGTGACATAAGGTTCTGCATAATTTCATCCAAATTTGATCTGTAGGCTTTAGCGCTCAATTAGCAATTAAAGAACTTGTATTTTGCAGTTAACCTATTCAGTAATGTTAGTATTTTTGGTTAGATAAAGGTATCAGATGGTGCAATATTTCTTGGAATTTGTTAGATAAAGGTATCAGATGGTGCAATATTTTACATGAAACCAAGTGTCAGTAGAGTTTGAAGATCTTCTTGGACCTTTTGGGTTGGAAGATAGATGTGCTTTGCTTTATTGTTGTTGCTATTGCAAATGTTTTGTTAATTGATCATCTTTTGTTCTTTTCCCATTCTAAGTGGTTTTTATTTATCCTTTTTATTGTCCATGCATCTTTCTTATGGTTAGTAATTTGTTCATGAACTTCAATATCAGATCTCATGTTGCCACCGAGGAGAATGTGCAAGAGGCAATAAGGCTTTTTACCGTTTCTACAATGGATGCAGCCAAGTCTGGAATAGCCCAACAAGTAAATCTTACACCAGATATGGCAAATGAAATAAAGGTTTGTCTTATGATGAGATAATCTTCTCATTATTTATCCAAGAGCCTCACTTATTAAAGGTTAATTGTTCTCATCATGAGCAGCAAGCCGAAATCCAGATAAAGAGAAGAATTGGGATTGGAAACCACTTATCAGAAAGAAGGTTGATTGATGATCTCGTTAGAATGGGATTGAATGACTCTATTGTAAGTATCCCCTTCAGCTGAAAAAGACATTTCCTTGACATTCAATAGCATCCAAATATTCTATACAACATGGTTTCACAATTTCAAGAGTGACCGTGCTCCCAGATTCAAATTATAGCAGCAAACATTATCTCTTACATTTCTTGAGTCAAGTGTTTATAATATTATATAAATTTTATTGGAAGAGGACACTTCCATAATTCTTTTTCTCCTTTTCTTTTCAAAATCTCATCTCAACCCTTAGATTGAAAAATGAATGGTTTAGATTTAATGTTTTCTGAAACTATTATTATAATGTTTGATAACTTAATTTTTTTTTAAATTTTGTTTGTATTGCATTTATGAATTGTGTGAATAAGATTTTAATAGTTTAAATTTATTTATTGATGTTTAAAATAACAGTTTTATAAAATATGAAATCTGAACTATGTATTTTTTTAATTTGAGGGTGGAGATGAGATTTTAGGAAGAAAAAGAAGTAAAGGAATATGAGAGAACCCAAGCCCGATTTTATTTATGTAATTTTTTTTATCAAGTTTCCTACTTATCTTCAATGTTCCTAGTCTCTGACAGTGAATTTGCATTTGACAGGTGAGAAGAGCTCTAATAATCATGCACCAGAGAGATGAAATAGAGTATAAGAGAGAAAGGCGTGTTGTATTCAGGAAAGCATAATTTGTCAAATTTTCCTTTCCTTTGTAATGTTATTGACAAGTGACTTCATATTATTGTAATAGTTTGTGATCATAGATATATCATTAATTTTTCGAAATGCTGGTGGATGTTAATTTCAACCAACCACATTCAACCCTGTGCACTGTAACCACCAACCACATTCATACTATGATCATGTTAATACACTCATCTAATCTAACAGGTAAATTTTCAACTTGTGGGGTCAGCCATTAATCCAGGCTATAATTAAGATAGTTTAGTTTTGTTTTATCGTGGTTATATTTTATGTGCATGATGCACGATTTGTTAGGAAAAAGCCAAGCTCAATTTTTTTTTTGGCCAGATAATATGATTTTTCATTAATATAAAGACAGGAAAATACAAAACACAATAGAAGAGGTTCATCAAAATAGAGCCAAACAACTAACAATCCAAAAACATAAACCCAAAGAACAGTACTAAGTAAGTCATAGCTGATAAGTTCACAAGCACGGTCACCATCTTTTTTGTCAGAGTCTGCAGAGAGGAAGTCGTCGTTGCCAGCAACAATGTCAAAGTAAGGGTTGGTGGTTTGAAGAACCTATCCCAAAGGACCCATCCCTCTTGTAGGCTAAAGACCAACCATTTATGGTCGAAGAAGCAAGAATGGAGAAACCCATAGATGCAGAAAAAACCCGCAGACACCAACCAACAAAACAACCCCGTGAAATGAATAGAACTTACAGACTGCCACCCAATGAGTACCATTACTTGATTATACACATACCTTTCATCAACGCCTTGGATTCGCCACCATCGAGAAGACCCAAAAACGGTCCTCTGAGAGATAGAATATATGGTCACAGAGAGGCTCGTCAACAATACCCTTCCCCTAAAAACGCAAATCCAAGTTGCCAAATCAAGATCCGATCTTCCTATCTTCAACCTACCATCAAAGCAAGAGGATCTGCAACAGATCTCCACAGATCTGCTTATTGCTAGAAAAACATAACACACTACCACCAAAAAACCAACAACAAAGAAAGGAAAACAAAGGACAATCGTCCCCTCCGCCGACGGAAACCGTCGGGGAGGGAGACACCGTACCACAAGCTTGCCCACAAGCAAGGGAAGGACTCTCACCACTCAAGAAATTTTAGAGAAGGAGAGGGAGAGGAGCTCGCACCAGGACGAGAGAAAGCCAAGCTCAATTAACTTGAAGCCAAAACGAATATGTAATTTATGGTGTAACAAAATAAAATTGTAATTTATCTTTAGATATTGTCAGTTCCATTTCATCTTCTAATCAAGGATTAGGGAAATGCAAGCTCTCAAATCTTAAATATATGATCTATTTTATTGCGTAATTTATACTCTAAACTAGATCTTATATTTAGGATTGAGAGCCATAATAGAATTTACTCTAAGTTTTTTTTTATTGTATTGATGATAGAAAGATTATTTAATACTTCAAGAATATCATGTTATTTATATCATCTTTGATAAAATCAGTTCAAATTTTGAAAGATAAGATAAAAGGAGACTTTAATAAAGAAAAATAATATTCATATATAAAAAATAAATCAAAATTCAATTCATTTAATTGAGAACGTTTTTATTTTTATTGATTGTAAAAGAATAATTTTACTCAACGATTTTTCTTAATATGGATATGTTGTATTAATAATTTAATATACTGTTACATTTTTTAAACTAAAAACTAGTATGAACTTCCCGCATTGCTCGGGGAGCAAATCTTAAAAGATGTAAAATAACTTATGAACAAAGTATACAACACAAACAAATTAATGAATAAAGCATTCCTACCATATCATATTAGAAAAATGCAGTAGGATACAAATTAAGCACAACAAAATAAATCTTCATAGCAACGGAGATAGTTTCACACCTATGATGGTTTGAATGTTGCATATGGAGACAAAAAAATTTCAGCACGGAGTAGTGAACGCATTAGTTATAAATAATCCAGTAATATATATTGAATTTCAAATTAAAGTTGATTAATTTCTAGCCAAGAAATAATATTTACATTAAAGGTTCGATCACACAAGCTGCATAAGTATAAGAATGTAGCAATTTGTTTGACTTAATGACACCAGCAAGCAGATTTTTCATTTTTAAGGTATCTACAATGGTAAAAAAATGAAAAATAAGGTTGGAGTAGGCAGAAAGGTTATAGACAGTAGGTTTAGCCAGTCTGAATATCACCGTCATTATAAAACAATTGAATGTTAATATAAAGTAGGCAGAATGAGTTTACCAGTTATATAATATAAGTATAATCTATTTTTTTCGTTATAAAGTAGGCAGAATGGGCTTTTCCCTTGTTCTGTCTATATAAAACAATTGAAAGTCAAATATAAATATAATAAATTTTTTTTGACACCAATAAATTGAAACCCACTCAGCTACTCAGGTTCACAAGACAGATGGGAAAAGGAAACGGTGAATTTGATACACCATCTGTGAAGCAAATATCTTGACTTTCATGATAGTTTAGCATTTAAATATGCTTCAATTTTATTGAAATACTTCTCCAAACAGACATGAGTTCTTTTTCATATACAGTTTCACATAAATAATGTTCCAAGTAATAACCAAGCCTATGCATATTGATAAACTACAGGGTGTGGAAATGTTTGAACACCACTACCAGATTACAATCAAAAGGATCAAAATAAAATAAAGTCCTTTCAACATATTGGAAGTTTGAGATGTCTTCAGTAATTTAAAAATGAAACAGTAAAGCCTAATGATCAATTCAACACTTGTGCGCTATATTCTCATTTACATCAATCGGCTTTGGTCAGCACCAGAGTTCGTGCTTTGAGATTTATGAATATTCCCCTGAAATAAAATACACATGTGAGCTATTTCAATTTGTCTTTGTTTACCAAACAGAATGATGAAACCAAAGAAGCAGGGGAAAAGCGGCAATAATAACTAAGTAGTAAGTACTAGCAGAAGGCAACTAAGCTGTGGAAAACGACTCAGAAATGAAGGCATGAATTGGTGATTTCCCACTCCACAACAGGCCAGAACTGCAACTCAATTCATTTGAGGGATTACAAAAGTCTAGAGAAAAAAAGAGACATCTTTGAGAAATTATTGGGTAAATAAGTTTTACAGATACATATATATATGAATCAAGTTAATCATGCATAAACTCGTGCATGGGTGTACACTCTTAAGTGACTCATATTTCCAAAGTACCATATTTATATGCATGTTTGGGATTAAATGAGAACTACTTATGAACATTATAGGGGTAGGTTTTTGAGAAATGACAGGACAAATAGGAAAAGGACAATAATATGCTTGTATGCTAGTTAATATTGTCAACTTCGAGCAGTGTAGAAAAAAGATATGAGCATGGTGCATATTTTTGTTTAAGGAATTGGGTTTGGTCAACTTTATAAGAGGCAGTAGCAAGCTAACCATAAACTTGTTATAAGAATTAATTGTAATGGGATAGAATCAGCAGACACAAAAACAGGCATGTCCAGCTTTTTACATTAGCCACATTTTGAAAGTGAAGACTGAATGTTGCTATTTAAGGTATTCAAAATAGGACTACATTGATATTGTTGGAAATTATGCTCTAAGGGCTAATCATTATACTTTGAACATTATTAATTTAATGAAATTTCTCCATTCTGTTGTCATATTATTTGCATGTTAACTGTGATAATTGTATCCTTGGATAAATCATAAAGATTGTCGTAAAATATCCCTGATCGGTCATCTATGAGGGAGTAAAGATGAAACAAGACCAGTATGACTTTGATAAGATATAGAGATACGAATCAAAGTTTTAGGCACTTGTAAGAGTATAAGGTGCTGGACCGACCCACTATGAAAAAGCTATATGGATCAAGTCATAAGCTTTTCTTATGTATAACCACTAGGGGTGTACATGGGCAGGGCATGGACCATGCCCGATGCCCAACCCGGAAAAAGAATGGGCGGCGTTTTGAGGCCCATTGCCCGGCCCTGCCCAATGAAAGCCGGAGTAATTTCGGGCTGGGCTGGGCGGGGCGGGCTTGTATGCCCAAAAATCTCTCAAAAATTTAAAAATAATAAAGTATTAAATAATAATAATACAGAAAAAATATATAGTTTGGTATTTCAAAAACATATTTTATGTTATAGTCCTTTTAAGATTTTATTACTTAGATTCGATTCATGGGCCAATAAAACAAATTAATTCAATAGAGATTATTTTCTTATTATTTGAAAATAATTTACTTTTCAAAAACTCAATTTACCCACTTCTTAATTAAATATGTGTATGAAAAAATATGCCTATATATGCCTAGTAAATACAAAATATGTTTATTCATTCAATTATGGTAAGTAAATACTTGTTTAATTATATACACACTATATATATATTTTAAATACAATTATACATACATATTGGGCAGGGCAGCACACCTTGCCCGGTGCCCAGCCCTGCCCGATATTTGGCCCGGCCCGAAGATGCCCAAATGATTTATGGGCGTATTTTGTAGGGCCGGGCTGGGCATTTTTTTGTCGGGCTCGGGCGGGCATTGCAGGCCTCTGGGCCTCATGAACAACCCTAATAAACACGTTACAATGCCCTTTAACCTGAGGTTATCATGGATTCCTATATAAGAGTTGCTAAGTTTTGAGCTAGTCAAAAGTCACTTTTGACTGGGTGATGATAAAAGGCTACGATTGGGCTTGGTGGTCTTTCATGCTGAGGAATATGAATGATCAAGATGGAATTTGTCCCTCACATTAGTAGAGAGATATTACTGGGCCCCTCGATGAGTGAGTCTGAGAAATGTATGGCTATACTACGATGGAAAGGAGTTTCCATTTCTATTGTCAGGCTACTCAGGAATCGAAAATGTAATGGTCAGGAACAAGAGGATGACATTATCCATGCCTCATCCTTGACCGATATATCGTGTGACAAAAGGGACGTGATATGGTTGTATGACAAGTTGCATCGTGTTAACGATCCTCATATGAATTTGGTAGTCGTAATGTCTTACTAGAGGCTACTTGCGACTTGTGGGTTAATACAGTTATTGGCTCATTGCCAACTTCGTATGGGCCTATAGGGTCGCACACAAGAATGACCCAACACGAGATAATGTTTAATCTAGGGTGAATGAATTATATATATATAATATAAAAATTCGTTAATAATATTTTATATGTATGTATGTATGTAATGTATTATATTATATTATTATATTGTGTTAGTTTTAAATTTAATTTTATCAAGATAAATTAGATTTAATAACTAATATGATAGAGATATAGTATCTCAGATTTAATTTATGAAGATAAATTAAATCTAATGGCTCTTTTTTTTTTGGATTAAATAAATAGGCTAAATTAAAACTGTTAGACATATTTAATTTAAACTAAATTTATTTAATTAGCTCGTTAATATAATTAATTGTTAATTAATTTCAAAATTAATAAAGATTAATTTTGAAATTCGAATATAGCCCTCATAAATTATAAACTTGATAGAGTAGATATACTCATACACGTATGAGAATTCTGAGCCGCAAGATAAACCCTAGGAGACATTGGAGGCACTAGCACGCAGTCTGTGTTGAAGAGCATTCGTGTGGATACCAATAGAGGGAGCGGACCTAAGGTGTTGGCTCCTAGAGATCGAAAACCTGAATTGAACAAGGTACGAATCCTTCTAACTCGATTTAAACGTCGTTGATAGATCCTCGATTAGGATCGGCAAAAATTTTAAAATTCTTCCGCTGTGCCTGCCGATCCTAACAGATATGACTATTTCTGGGAATAGTAGGAAATAACCAGGTTAATTAAAGAAAATGACCAATATTGGACAGTTGCATCCTTTGCATAGAACACGTAAAACTGGAAATGAACATTTCCAAGGTCAATATAATAGTACATAGTAGAATTACATCAGTTGGAGACTTTAGTGTGCATGAACCAATAGGTAAAACAATAAATGACGAGGAGAGTTTGTAACCACTGGACAAATGACAGATTACTTACCACACAGATGTCATTACATGGATAATGCAAAATTATGGAAAGTGCTTTATTTTCCGTAGGCCTCTTGATCTAGCTAAGGTTAAGACGCTTCATTTAAGGCAAAGAAGAATTCATCACTGCAGGAAAAGAAAAATAAATTTATTACCTCAATGGAGTACATATCAGAGAACTAAATTTAAATCGAAACCACAATAAGTGAGTCTATTCCTGATATAGGGTCTATTTCCAAATTCTACTTCCCAACATTGAAAAATATATCTTAAATATTGAACTGTATTTCTATTAATTTATGCATATACCATGAATGAATAACTATAATTACCATTATAACGCAAGCCCAACCATAAGCTTATTTAGGTAGAGGTCTGTAGGTTAAGTATTAAGGAATCTGTAGCTAAAGCAAAATGAAAACACTATGTATTCCTATGGTCAGCATAACATTTTGGATTATATGAAGGAATGTTGAGAATTTTGATCATGATTCACTAATCTTCAAGTGCTCATCCATATGAAAGCAGCCACATCTCCAATGAACTTGACAGGGCATAAGTTTGGCAGTAAGTCCAAATAGATAATCAGTAAACAACAACACAACTTAATCATTAAATTGTTGCCAAAGATAAAGTGCACACGTTCCACTTCATCTCCCATGCCTCAGTAGCTACTGTCAAAGATTCCTTGATGCCTTCAGAACTTCCAAATAAGTGAAAACATTTTTATGATGCAAGTTTTGAGTCAATTATACTTTATGCCAACAACTTTCAGTTATTGCACCATTAAGGAAGCAGTAAATACTGGGATTTAAAAATGCGCCCAGGACTTACAAAAACTTGAAAACATTTTTATGATGCAAGTTTTAAATCAATTATACTTTATGATAGTAGCTTTCAATTATTACACCGTGAAGGAAGCTGCAAATGCTAGGATGGAAAAGGCTATTCTAACTAAGCATGTATATTTTTTAAAACATGAATTGCATTTGTAACACAATGACAATATGATATGAATTGGTTGAGGACAGAAATAATGACAAGTTTCATTATTGAAGGACCTGCAGCTGCCTATCATGTAAAAATATCATGTAAGTGCAGCTATAGATGTTATGAACAAAAATAGCCCGCACACTGTCCTTGGTGAAGGGAAAATTTAGTCAAAAGGTGGTATGCCATGAATGGACCTGAACAAAAAGGTTATAAGCAATGTGGACTCAGAATAACTTACCCACATCATATCAAAATTGTTGTTGATCTTGAGCCAATTAAGCGTACAAAGACACAAATAGCATCAGGACAAAGATGTGTGGGTATGCATGTCAACACTGCATGGACTTAGAGCAGTGCAAAAAAAAACAGACATGGGCATGCAGCATATCCATGTTTAAGGTTTGGCTATAGGCAACTTTATCAGAGGAAGTTACAGGCAAAGCATAAACTTGTTTTAAGCATTTATTGTAAAGAGACGAAACTAATTTATTGTTAGAAGACAAATTTAATAAACACATAAAATAGGGCGGGCCAGCTTTTCCTATGGACAGGTCGACAGAAGCCACAAAGATGAAAAACAAATACATGGCTATATAGGAAAATGAGCATGTGAAGGACATAAAATAAAGCATAAAGCAATGTTACAAAAAGTTGCTTGGGAGAAATAAATTAACATCAGCAAGCCCTAGATTTGCATTAAAAAGTAATGGCATTAGCTACATTTTGAAAGTTAAGACTGCATCTTAACATGCTTAAGGTATTCACCGAAAGACTACACTGATATGAACCTTCTCTGAGAAACTGAAGGAGGAATCAGACCTATGAAATAGAATAAGCAACATTAGATAGTTGGATCTTTTGATCAGGATATATAAAAGTGAAAAATCAACATACGTATGGTCAACATAATAGTATAAAGTGAATATGCATCAGTTGGATATTTAAACCTCTATGAACCAACATGTACAACCATAAATGACAAGGAGGTCTTGTGACCATTGGACAAATGAAAGATAAGTCATCATATAGAGGTCAGTGATCAGAACTTGCAAAATAATGGGACACTATCTATATAAGCAAAGAAAGCAATAAAATAGTTATTGCCCAAAACGTTCAATATTGCACCAAAAAATTGAATATGTTCACTAAAAAGTTTGCACTGCTGAATATGTTTGCATAGGGTGTTGAGTTTTGGGTATAAGGCAACCCCAGACTTATTCAATTATCCAAATATTTCATAGGAGATTAGAAGTTGAAAATTTTTAATATTACAGATATGAGTTTTGGATATAGGAGTTCATGAAAATGTTTGGATCCTCTATTTAGTTGCATAACTATAAGATTTTTCATAAGAAACTAAATGGTGAGACTTCCAAGAATACCATGATTGTGCGAAGGTGTCAAACAATGTTTTGACGTTCAAATTGACAAATTTTCATAGATACATTTCCTGAAAGGCACACCAAAAAATTTTTTTGCTTAATCATACAATCATTATTTATCATTAAAATCACTAAAATGTTTAGTTTCCCATGACAAATCTCAAAGTTATCAATTATGTTGGTAAAAACCAATAACACCATGAAAAGATATAATAAATAAAGATTAAACCATATGAACTAATGAGAAAACAGGCCCCTTGATCTAGCTAAGCCTAAGACACTTCATTTAAGGCAACGAAGAATCTATCACTGCAGGAAAAGAAAAATGCATGTATTACCTCTGTGATGACAAAACAAAATATAAGACAAGAATGGATAACCAACCAAATGCTTTCTGATCACGTTAATGACCTCTAAGAGGTTTGAGCAACAACATGGACACACTAACCTGTAATACTCCTTCCATAAGGTTGCAAACAAAACCTCTCACTTTTGAACATATACCAAGTAGTAAATACATCTAGCAGAGGAATAAAAAGCTACAATCGAAAACTATCATGACTTTTGGACGTCCAATACTTTAACACCAACTTCAATTAATTGTTTTTTCTATAGTGACTAAATATGTCTTTAGTTTTACTTGTTCAGTCTCATACAAATGCTAAATACTGCTGAAGGAGGAATAAAAACTATAATTAATAACTAAAACCATTAATTACCAATTTTTAAATTTTTAAATTGTGAAAAACACAGTATAATTGAAGTTGGAAAAGTTGAAACTATGGAAAAGAGTTATGGTAGATGGCACATTTTTTGAATAATTCTGAGCTCAAAAGGAGACTTTTGTATGACAAAGACAAGTCAACTTTTGTATTACGTATAGTGTCTCACCAGAACGTGTTTCAAGTAACCAAGATAATGACCTCAAAAGCAGCCTTTTAAATGACAAAGACAGGTCATCTTTCTTATGACTTAGTGTTGCATTATGTTTTCTAAAAACATCAGGTTTATCAAGTATTGAGATTGTATTTTACCAGATGATCTTCTAACCTATAATCGTTAAGTATTTGATTCTACAACCATGTGGTATAATATTACAGGCATGCAAAGTTAGTAATCTGGACAAGTTACAGGCAAGCAAAGTTAGTAATTAGACAAGTGCTATCTAATTACTAAGGGATATGAGTTAATGCAAAGATCCACACAGGTGTTGTCTGCATATTACTCTAATACCATATTAAGGCATACTTGATATAAATTGGACAAGTGCTCTAACTTAGTTCTTAGTTTAAGGGAACTGTCTACATTGTCCTTCACTTAGGTTGCAGACTATTTGCTTTTGCCTTTATCATTAAATTAGACTATTTGCTTTTGCCTTTATCATTAAATTACTTATAAAGTAGGTTCTTAACAAATTGCAGTATTTGAGATCCATTTTGCAGACTAATTACTTGTGCCTTTTTAACTCGTGTTGTCCATTTTGCACCTAAGATAAACACTGAAAATACTTGTAAACAATTGGACCTGCACATAAAATGTCTCTTCAAACATCTCATGTTCTCTTCAACATTAAATGTCAGATAAAAGAGACAACAAAACATAAGAACAAATGAAACATGGAGGACCGACTGGCATATCAATGAATAACCAAGCTTTAAACATGCAGCTTCATGAGAGAATCTATACCAACAAAATTTATAAACCTATATGACAACCTATTAGAAAGACAAAACCTATACCAAAATATAAATAGTCAAAAGTCTTCCATTTATCTTCATTTGCAGGATTGTGCCATTTGAAGCTCTCTTCGAGAAGAAAACATCGACCTCATACATTCAATGAAAACATAGCCCACAAAGTCATACACCCGGATTCCTCTCTATCCCTCTTTCTTTGCCCCACGTACAAAGAAAACAAAGACCTCATACAACCTAGATGACGCAAAAAGAGAAAAAGGGAAATCTAAATAAAATTGATAAAGTTTTACAAGGTCTTCCCCACTTACTGTAAAATCTTTTCCTTGTACATACAAATTTCCTCATACCCACAATAATAATATCTCATCATATATAAAAATATCCAACCAGACCAACTCATTTTTTAAAAGATTACCATGGTAGAAAAGAGTTTAACTAACCCGTTAAGAGTTCTATCATGATAATAAAGGATTTAAGTCTCTACAAATATCTACCCATGATGGAAAATAATGGATTATTGGTTTAAAATTTATTATGGATAATAAAACTCTTCTCATTGTTTTGCAAACCAAGCCATATTTAGTTAGAATATCAAATCTCCAAATAAATCATAGTACGCAAAATGAGCCCTAGTGTGGTAATATACAATAATCCGACATATATTAAAAAGATAGAAGCACTATTCTTAGTAGAAGTGGCTTAAGCTTCCGGAGTCTTCCCTGATGGACCCGCACGACAACTATCAACTGAAAAAATGTTAAATCAATGGGGTGAGACAAAAGCTTCAGTAACCAACAATCCATCTCATCGGGTATACTAGTAAGTGCCCATGAGGTGCTAAGTAGGACGGTTATCATAGCATTACTAAAAATGTCACATGTCCATATATATATATATACACACATTAATCCACAATATTATAATCTTAATCTCATATTTATCACATAATTGTACAAGAATCAATATACAAGAATTTATTTTTATTCCCTCTTATTTCCTCTCCTGCCTTATTTCCTCTAATTGAACCCATGTGCTAGTACTTGCCCATATGACTGGTAGTTTAACTCAACAAGCTCACCGATCAAGTGATATAAACCGGCCAAAATCCACAGAGCATAAGATCGGACCATGGGTTCCTCCTCTAATACATTAGTGGGGTGTCAAGGCCCTACTAGACACAAATGGGCTAAAGAATTAACCAGTGTACACCTGGAAGTCCACCACCTTATTTTCTCTTTTTGTATAAGAATTTACCCCCTTATTTCCTCTTTAAATAACCTCCCATCAAATCCACATCCACACCCCCTTTCATATCAATACTCAAAAGATACCATCATTCCGGATTATCACATGTCATTATCAATTTACAACTTATCAAAAGAATCTTTCCAATCTCATAAATAAATACCAAATGCATATAATATAATATCACTAGTTATTTCTCAATGAAAATAAGTCCCAGAAGACCATTTCATTAACAACATATTTTCAAAGTCCACATAATCTATTAATAGCAAAACTTACAGTTCTATATATTTACAAATTACTCACAAACATCATACAAGCATACACAACAAGGGGAAAGTGATTACCTCTCGTCAAAGCAAAATTATAACCACAAGCTCCTAATCCAAGAGCTCAAATACACGCCAAAAATCAATCTACAACAATCAATTTATTATACATTAATAACTCCTTGAGTTATTGAAAAAATTAATTTATTTAACTTAATTCTATAATTTCTAAATTTTGAATTAATTACTCCTAAAAATTTCAATTTCACGCTAAAATCTCAATTATTAATTTAAATATTTTTCTTCACTCAAATAACCTATTCAAGTCATTGATTATTATTAATGTCATTCCATTACATAAAATCCCAAATTTAAGTTTAGGAAATAAAATAGCTAAATTATAAACCTTCATCTTAAAAAAATATCTAAATCGATTAAAACCTCAATAATTCAAATAAATTATTTAATCCAAATTTAATCGGTTAAAAAGTCTAATATAAAATTATTTATAGGCTGATTATATAGAAAAGTTATTATAAAATCTTATACCAACTAAATAATAAAATTAAACTGATTAAAATTCACTATTAATTATTCTCTACATTCCTATAGTTATATACTGATAAAACTTAAGTTTGCCCAAAATTCTAATTCTAAAATATTCTCTAATAAACAATGAATTACTATCATAAGAAAGAGAAAATTATTTAAAACAATTTTAATGAATGAAGTTTTATAATTAGAAATGATTTTGAATACCTTATTAATCTTTAAAGAATCAAAAATAACCCTACTAACGGCCAGCCTTCCGAAAAAATCAATCCACCTGTCGGTTAAGTGATGAATTGAGGGGAGGGGGTATATATAGAATACGCCCTCCCCAGGAAGGCATTGAAGGGTGCCCCTCTTTTTTAATTTAGACATAATCATTATCCCTTCTTTTTTTAAAAGGACAAATGATTATGTCCCCAAACTTCAGTGGCCTTTTCCCTCCCCCTTTTTTAATAAATAAATAAATATAGATATATATATATATTATTTTTTAAATATGTATATATTTTTAAATAATTAAATCTAATTTATAATCATATTTTAAAAATAAAAATTAGGATGTTACACTTGCCACCTGTTCATTTTTCTTCTTCAATCTCGTTAATCATCCCCGACGAATCATTATTCTCCCATTCTAACACTGGAAATTCAAATTTCATGATAAAAGACAGGCCATAAAAGTACCCGTATTCCATGAAAACTAAACAGATAGGGTTTGATGGGTTTAGAATTAAAGAAAAAAAATACAAGACTCATGCGGATGAAACAACTAATTAGGTATAAGGTTCTTTAATGGGTTTAGAGTTCATGGAATCCCTAAAATGGGTGGGCAGCAAAAAACGATTACCTTAAAGATAAAAACAAATCCACCATAAACTCTCTATCATCACCTTCGCATCCTCGTCTTTGCGTCCACTCCGTCGCAGCCATCGTCGTGGTAGGTTCTCCACCGGTGTCATCACCAGCCGATGGTCCGGCCACTTTAAGGCAAAGTTATGGATTGAAAAAAAGGGGGTAAAGGTTAGGTGGAGAGAGCGAGAGTGATACAGAATGGGAAGGCAAGATTTTTGGTTGCAGAAAAGGAAGAAAGCAAGAGATAGAAATATAAATGAAGAGAGATGAAGGAAATAAAAAGATATTTGGTGATATATTGATTCATGATCTCGAGGCATGGTTCAAAAGAGATTAGGAGAAATCTCAGCCGTAGAATCCTTATGAACAGTAACTTGGTGGAACATTATTCTTATTTATATATATGTTTCTCGTATTTGAAGCATGGCTGCCGAGCTCTTCGGTTCCTCTAAAGCATAGCTTAATGGAGCATGTTAGCCCATTCTTCCATGCATCTGCTTGTTTCCATAATAAGTAAGTGCCGTTTGTTTTAGTTTTTTATAGGTGCTTTTATGATTTACGATGTAAATATATGAGAAGAGTTTTACCTTAGTTTGCGAAAAAGAGTTTGGATATCATGGTTTGGCGGTTTCCCAAACATGCACTAAATGGTATGTGCAAGTTTCTCTTTATATGGAGTATGAAAAACGATTGGAACGAGAGAGAGGGACAAAAACATTTCTTCCAATTTCCCAATTAACAATAGTCCAAGAAAGCTGTCAAATAACGCAACAGAGTGATTAGAATGAAAGACCTGTTGCTTTCTCTGTTTTATAGCTTGGAAAAATCATTATAGTTTTCGCCCTAATTATGTTAAGGCAGAATCCGACCTTTTTATCATAGTACTATCAACAGTAAAAATAATACCAAAATGTTATGAATTAGAAAGTATTTACCGTAATATTACACCTACAATCATTCTTGTTAAGAACGATTTCACATTTATGAAGAAGTCGTTCTTATGAAGAACAATTTTCAGTATGATAAAAGCCAGAAATCGTTGTTTCATCAATCTTTCTTTACATAAACTACTTCTACATGATGTTAATTTTTTAAAATAATTAAAAATGGGTTTGTCAGAAATATTATTCCGTGCAAAATTTCTTATGTGTTAGTAGACCACTCCTCCTTCCCAATGCCTTTAGTCATGTCAAACCCCTTCCCCCTTATACAAGCTTGTGAGCGAACAATAATAAGGGGTTTTATATTTTGCTTCATTCGGCCTGCATCCTCACTTGTGAGCGAACAATAATAAGGGGTTTTATATTTTGCTTCATTCGGCCTGCATCCTCACTTTCAAGTTCTTTTGCTTTCTCATCTCATTTAATTCTAACTCCATGTTCTCCCATTCTTACATCTTACCCAGTTCTTTTCTCCTCCTCCTTACTTTATTCTTTTGCTTTATTGTTCCATTCTTAGTTATTTATATCGATCTTTTTTCTTATTGTTGTTGTAGCTTGTAGGTAAGTTGTTTATCTAGTTTTATTTCTTAATTTACTAATTTTTAATATCTAATTTGAATTTTATTTATTTGGCCTTTGATAACTATTATTTTACTATTTTTTATTTTTAGGTGGTCAGTGGTGGATTCAACAATTTGAAAAATCAAAATAGTTGTCTCTTATTTTGGCTGTAAGTAATATCCTGTATTATATGATAATATAGATCCGTTTTCAGACTTCAAGGCCTTAATTTGATTTCTTTTCTTTTAGCATGTGATTTCCTCTATGCAAACCTTGTGTCATGATATTTAGAAGAAACTTTTGAAGTTTGAAGTTGTGGAGTATTTTGAATATATATAGACAACTCAACTTCATGAGAAAGGAATTAATCATGTGTGTGCGGGTAAAGCTACAAATTACGCTTGAGCTTGAGAAGTGCTTAGATCTGGGAGTGCAACACACTTTCAAATGATGAATGATATCATTTCGTATATTAGGAGTGAGTGTGTCCATTTACCATAAGAGAAAAATGTTAAGAAATCGTTCTTCAGGTGATAAAGTTTAAAAATCTTTTATCTGAAGAACGATTTTCATTCAGTTAAATCACACTGTATTCATTCTAATATTGAAGAAACCATTCTTCAAGTAAATGATTTCTAAACTTCTGTCACATAAAGTATTTTGGTTGGGGTGTGTGTGTATTACTGTTTCTAGCCTTTTGGTAAAAACCCTGCAGAATCCAGAATCATCTTTGCTATCTTATTATTAATGTGTTGAAATAATTACATATTTGCTTTGATTATTGGAATCTACTCTTTGGAATAATATATTCTATGTTTTTCTTTTTAAGGAGGGCAACAAGTTGTAGAAATCCAGCTTGATATGCTAAAAACCAAATTCATATACATCAGAAAATTTACACAATGAGTAAATGATATATATATATATATATATATATTGAATTACAAGAGTAGACACTAGTGGCATAAATTACAATAAATGGAATCAAAGCCACGAACTCCCACTAACAAGGTAATATCCATACCATTAGACTATAAAATGTGCATGGCACGTGTGTTCGTGTAAAGTTAAGCGCTATGCAACTCATTTATAGGAGTGGCTTCCCATATTTTCTCTTACTCTCTTGTTCCCCTACTTTGTTCTCATTTTCTATTTCTCATCTCTACCATTGGATAAAGATTTCAATGGTTTAGATTTTACATCTTATAAATATATTATTATTTTTTACTTAAAAAATATATAAATAAATTTAGATTATTAAAATTTGATCTAAAAAAAAGTATATTGTTATTATACAGTAATCTTTTTTTCCATTTTTTTCACTACAAATGTGAACTTTTCAGAATAAAGTTTAGTGGTTAAAATTTATTTATGTATTTTTAACTAAAATTATAATAACAATTTTATAAGATGTAAAATCTGGGCTATTGAAATTTTCATCAAATGGTGAAAATGAGAAAAGGAGAGTAAAGGAGGGAAAAAGAGAGCGGAAAAGGAGAGAAGCGACTCCCACTCATTACATATAGTTGTAGGGTTTGTTTGTCAAAGCGGTTGCCATGGCTCATCGTACATTTTCCTTAAAAAAAGCCCATTGGACAAAAATGTACCGTTTGGCAAAGCTTTAATATCCATTGTGCTTATGTCACTACCGTGTCTTTTTTCTGAAGCTTCTTTGCATTGCTTTTCCCTCCACTGCACTTCTAATAATAATGTTCTTGTGTGTGTGTAGTATTCAATACTCCTTCCGGTTCTAATTGTAAGACAAAGTTGGTTTTTTGGAAAAATTAAGGAAGCTAATTAAATTACTTTAGAGTATTTATATTTATATTTTTTTCAAACTAATTAGTTTGACAAATAAATTAATATATAATCTAAGGATACATAATATATGATATGATTAAGTAATTTATTTAGCTTCCTTAATTTCTCCAAAAAAAAGTCAACTTTGTCTTATAATTAGAACCGGAGGTAGTAGCATCCATGCCTTTTTCAGTCATTTTGCATTTAAACGGACTTTTCAAACTCTAATCCAAACAGGTTCAAGGTTAGAAAAAAAGTCATTTCTATCACCACTAATCTAAACACAAATCACATTTACATTTTCACTTTTAATCCTATCTTACTTTTTCAAAAGTTAGATGGTAAAAAAAGCCACTTCTTCACCGCTAATCCAAACGGGCACTTAATGTTGTTTGGGTTAGCGATAGAAGCTGTTTTTATAACGTAATTTATGATATACAAAATAAATATATAAGAAAAGTTTTGTCTCGACTTACTCAAATGCACTTCTGAATCGCTTTCTCAAACAGACACTTAACTCCAATCAAGAATGGGACAGCCCAATATGAATTCAGTGCTGTTATTTAACTCCAATCTCGTGGGACAAAGAGAAGAAGCTGATGACAGCACGAAAATTTCTGAGTTTTTCAGACCCTGATCCAATTGGTAAGAAACAGAGCATGGTTAAACTCAAGACAAGAGAACCCAAAAAATAGATCCATGTTAAGCAGGGAATGATACAAAAATGAGTAACACCTCGGTTAAACGTGTTATGTCATTGGAAATGCAGCAACACCGAGTAGGTTCTCCCTGAAAACAGCGACTTGGATACACTGCAACCTCGGACAAGTTGGATTGTAATAAATAACATCATCGGTGAAAAGCTAAGGAATTGCTAAAAAGAATTCATAGTAGCAAATTTCTCAAGGAAATTAAATCACATTAGTTATAAAACGATCTAGCTGGAAATATAAATCAAAATTCAGACTTTCTCCCGTGAGATCAAAGCAGACACAATGTAAAACATATAAAAAGTGGGAAGCCTATACAACACAGTATGCCTCACTCAAGTCCATTAATGTCATATGAATGCAGCTTCCCCAAGAAGGTTCCCCCTGTAAAACAGGGTCTTGGATCCACAACACCTAAACAAGTTGGATTAAATCATCACTGGCAATCTTTGTAAAAGCATACTTCAAACTGTTAAGCAATTAGCAAAATTAACTCGAAAAAAGGTTTACCAAAAATAAGCTGTAAGATAATACATGCACTGCATTTTGAATAAAATTCGAGGCTCAGATTATGAAACAGCTCTATCAATCACAGATTCTCAGAAGCAGAACTGGCATTTCAAGCTGATTGATTATCATCACAGCCAACAACTGAATCGCAAATCAAAGTAATATGAGTAGACCATCAAAGCGAAGTAGACCACAAGAGAAAAAATAAACTGGAAAATGTGGCTCATATCAAGAAATTCAACCATTTTCCTTTTATGCTTCATCGATGACTCTCAGAAGCGCGGATAATAATGCATAATCATCGCCATTTCTTTTACAAGAAAAAGACGGAGTTTATGAGCCATTTTCATCAGCCGAAAAACACACAATCAAGAAGGAATGTTGCCGTCGTCGCTTTGACACAGATCAGCCGTAAAATTTTAAAAATCAGTTTATAAAATTTCGTAGAAAATTATGATGATATATAGAAATGAAATAAAATTATGATGTAGGGCTTTTACTTTAGGATCTCTCTCTCTTTTTTTTTTTTGCCAACTACTTTAGGATCTCTTCATTATTAAAAAGGGTACTCCTCCTTCCTCCTGTAATTAATATATGGTATATTTGTCTAATTTAATTAGTTTAATAAAGTTAATTAATATGATATATATTTTTTAAAATATTCTAATTATTTTCTTTAATTTCATCATTCACTCTCCTCCTTGATTATTATTAAGAGAGTATTAATAGGGATAAATTAGAAAAATATTCATAAATATGAAAACTTTATAACCAATATAAACTCTCTAAATATATTTTATATTAAGAATCAGTCAAGCAGAGGAGTATAATCCAGTGATAATGTAATAGGGGGACTTTTCATAGTATGGCTTGAATATTGACATGATTATTGTCCTTGATAAGTGATATATATATATATATATATATATTCAATTTTTTTTTTAAAAAAAGCTTAAAAAAATTAAATAACTTACTTATCTGTTTATAAGTGAAATAAATTAATTTTTAAAAAAATATAAATATATTTTATTTATCTTTCTTGATTAAAAAAAGGGAAAAATATAGAAAAAGAATTTTAAAATTATAAAATTTTAAATCATATTTGTTACCAAGAGAATGAAATGATATGTCATTATGTCACAACTCCTTTTTTTTTTTTTTTTTGGATAATACCTAATTTAAAATTTTGTAATTTTCAAATTTTTTTCTGACATTTTTCCATTACAAAAAGTAAACTTTTGCTTAATAAGTGATAAATATAAAAAGTTTATTTAGAATCACGAACCAATATAACATTCAAAAAAAGTCATAATAAATATGTGAGAGGAGTTTCAAACGCATAATTTTTATAATTTCAATAGGCATATTTGTTATGACGTTGAAATTATTTTTAAGCTGTTTTTTATATAAATCAAGATAAAATTATTCTTATATATTTATCATATATATATATATAATAAATCACAATTAAAAAATTATTTTTAAACATTCCAGCTATTACAGTTGATCCAAACAAGCACGTATCGGAACTAAATTTTCGCGGCAAGTCGTCGCACTGTTGCTCCAAAGAGAGTAGCAGAGGAGCGAAACAGCGTCGGCGTAAAATCCCCGAATCTCGGGCCGAACCCTAATCCGGCGATGTCATTATCCCATTCAATTGTTCCGACAATAAGTATTCGTTATGCTTTTGCTTCTCGTAAAAAGACTGCTTCTCCAGTTCACTCTCTCTGTTCTCAAACTCAACCATCTCTCAGGTCTCCTTCACTATTTGCTCAGCCTTTCCAGTTTTCCTTCCTTCTTTTTTAATGGCTTCCCATTCATCATAAGTATTGTTCTCATTCATTCAGGTGCGCTGTACTTGGAGCTGGATTTGCAGGACTCTCGGTAGTTTGGCACTTGTTAAAGGTACTCTTCCTTTTCTCTCTGAATTTAGTTTATCGATTCTGTTTCCTAGCTTAACAGCTTCTAGCTTTCAACTTGAAGTAATTTTTCACATCTGTAACTGTCTTGCGACCAATGTGTGCTTAGCTTTGCTCATAGTGAGTTTGTGTACACTAGCACAGCTATTTAATATCGTAAAAATTTTAAATTTCTTTATTTATTTCTTGTGAAATTATTCTTTGCAGAATAGTCCTAAGAGATTGGATCTGAAAATTGATTTGTATGATGAAGTGGGCATTGGGGGTGGTGCTTCTGGGATTGCTGGAGGTCTCCTTCACCCTTATTCCCCAAAAGGTTTCTGTTTTATTCTTGAAACACATCTAATCTGGGCATAATGGATTATTTTCCTTTCATATGTCTTCCATGTTGCTTACACTTTTAAATTTATTAATGGGTCACTGCAGTCAAGCTTCTCTGGGAGGGCGCGCAGTGTTGGAATGAAAGTATTAATCTTTTGAAAATTGCTGAAGAAGTTGCCAATTCCAGAAAATGTAAAGTCGGAGAATCTTCAGCAAATATGGAAACTTTTGTTGGCCACAAAAGGTTTCCCCCCTTCCTTTAAAAAATTGAGTAATTGAATCAACTGAACCCTCCTAGGCTACATTTTCCCCAGAGTTGAACATCTCTCTATGCTATTTGCCTGTCAGAGACTGTTTTTGACTGTTTATTGCTCTAATGATACTTCCCCCCTTGAATTTTTTGTAACATTCACTAACGGTAATTTTGTTATGGTTAATTATCAGCAAAACTTTTGAAGGTTCTATGATCCATACTTCCTGTTAAAAAAATGAAATCTGTTTTTTGATGATCAGAAATAATTAAAACATTCATAAAAGATTGTAAATTTGCATCTATTTTGTATCGCATCAATTCCCTTTTGTGAAAGTTTTTTTCTATATGCAGTGGTAGATAGTTTTCGCATCTTAAACTGTCAAATTACCTTTTATATTTGCAAAAGTTTATACGAGGATTCAAGGTGTTTTGAATATCTGATTCTTAATTGTTGATTGAAGTCTTAGATTTGTTTTCCTTTTTCTGATGAAATCAGCTGACTTCAGGGGCATCCTAAGACCAGCAATGGACATGAAGAATTTGACCAAACTGAATGATGTAATCTCTCTGGTCCAATAAATTCTGGAATCTTGATTATTTGACGTTGATTCCTAAGTGATAATCTGCTTCTTTATGTGGTCAGAATGTCCAGACCTGCCTTCCTAGTTGCAGAATAGAAACACTTAACACAGAAGAGGTCCAAAATCTTGTACCTGGTATACGTCTACCACTGGGCACAGCTTTCTTTATGCCTGAAGCTTTTAATATACACTCCCAACACTATCTTCAGGTCTGTACAAGTAATTGAACAAGAGTTTCAATTTGTTAATGGTCCTTTAATCTTATTCAAAGAAAGCTCTGTTTTTTTTACACACTTACTATAAATATTTCTATCAGGCACTCTTCTGGGCATGTGAAAATCTAGTAAAAGAATCCTCTGCTTTAGGTTCTGGACGTAGACAACTCAGTTTTCACAAAAGATCTGTCTCTAAACTACTTGAGTTCGAAGGTAATGGCCCAGCCAGGGATATCATAGGTCCGCTTTTGATTGTTACACATAGGAAGCTTGAATTTGAATTTTTTTTGTTTCCATTGTTCAAAAGTGCAACCTAATTCCATTTAATGTTTCAGGGGAGTATGATGCAGTCATCATATGTCTAGGTGCCAAAGTTAACATGCTTCCTGAAATCTCTGGTAGGCTTCCATTGAGGACATGTAGAGGCGTTATTTTGCACATGGAGCTGCCTGAAGATATAGGGTAAAAGTTTTCCTTTCATTTAAGCTCAATCGAAATCCATTTTATGTTGAGCTTTGTGCACATTGCAATTCTTGATTTTCTATTTTTGAATCACAATTTCAAGTTGTGTCTACCATACGACAAACATTTATGAAACACTAGGTGATACTTCAAATTTTGTCGGATAAAGATATTCTGCATTGTTGTTTCATGTTAATGTCAATGTTCATACTTGGTAGCTACTTGTGGATGCTCATCACTCTTTCCTCTATAAAACATTTAGTTGAGTTACTTTCTGGCTTTTCTCAACAGAGAAGGATATCCAGACATCGGCCCATCAATATTGTCAGACGCATGGATCGCTGTTCAGGGACCTCGGAGTCTACACGTGGGATCGACATGGGAGTGGAAATCCCAAAATTCATCGCCAAATGTTGCGGATGATGAAGCTTCAAAAGCTCTCGGAGAACTTCTGCCCAAGGCATCGAGTATCTATCCAGGAATAAAGGATTGGGTTTACAGTGGAGCAAGAGCTGGTCTGAGGGCAATGCCTCCACTAACTTCGCTTGGATCACTGCCACTTTTGGGTTGCATTAATGATTTAATAGGCAAAAACCAAACTTGTAAGTATTGGTTATTTGGAGGTTTAGGCTCCAGGGGATTGTTATATCATGGTTGGCTAGGGAATATAATGGCTCAGGCTGTGCTTTCGTGTGATGAACAAGTAATTCCATCTGAATTGGTTTCTTGGAAGAACATTAAGCTTTAATCCATTCCTGTTATTTGCCCCTCACTATTATTCGGCTAATACAGTCATGAGTATACATGGCAAATGCCTCATGGTGCTTGGGATCTTTAGTGCTTCTGCTAAGAATTTAAATATGTACATGAACAACCCACTCATTGGACTACATACAATATATTAAAAAATGTATCTAGTCAGTTAATATATAAATATCAAAAGATTGTCAGAACTGAATACCCTCTAAATATGACAAATTAATTCCAAAACTAGACTATATCTGTTAGGATTACAACAGTGATGAGAACATAAATGACTATCATGGTCATAATAATAATAAAAATAATTACGATTTTGCCTACAAGAATTACATAAATAATGGTTTTGATAGTGATGATAAAATTCATGTCAATTACTTTTGTAATCAACATCATAATCACTATCACCATCATTAAGCATACAATGAACAATTTGCCTCGCATAAGAACCACTCTAGAGACCTAAACGAGCATTCCTTGTGTATAGAAGACAAGTGCATACATAATTACAAGATTCTCTTAGGATGAAGTCCACACATAAACCTGTCCCCCATTTGTAGCTCCCGCAAGAGTCCCAATCTCAAAAGGGTGAGCATCAAACCTGCACGGATTGGCAGACACGTGTGGGCTCTGTAGAGTCATTACAATTTTCTTGTGAACAGGGGAGATAACGTCAACTCCTCTTTTCATATTGCCAACGAAGATATAGGAATCATCCCAGCCCCATATTCCTCTGCTTCCACAAAAGAAAAGCCCATCAATATCAATTCCAAATTTTCACCATATGTATAGATATAGAAACGTTCTGGTATCAAAGAAGTTAGTGATGCATACAAAGGGCCAATGCTGATCATGCAAGTCCCTTTAAACATTTAGTGACTCAGCTCATTTTGATTGTAAGTGAGGCATGTAATTAAACAGAAGCATAACAGATCAGTCATACCTGAAGAACGTACAATGCCATCTGCCAGTCTGATTGAAGTGGTACATAGTCGATGCATTCTCGAAGTTAGCTCCATCGTATATACCAATTGTGTCGTCCAGGCTGCATTGAGAGAAAAGAGAGTACTAGAAGTTAAAATATTTAAAATCATAACTAAGAAAATCCGAGTCTAGGACAAGTATTCATTTACTACAGCATTAACTACATGCTTTAATACTATAGAAGGAAAAAAAAGAGCCTGATATGCCAAATTGGCTAAAGGAGATTCTCCTTATTGCTTGCCATGCTTATTTTCAAAAGTTCATTGGAAACAAATATATTGATCGTTCCAGTAGTAGAACCAGATGAGCATGCGGAAATTAAGTAAACGATGGTATATTCACAGAGCACTCGGGTAATCATAGACTTAAGCTACGTCTTCTCAACTTCCAAAATTGAAACTACTAATTACCCAAAGCGGTTCAAGTTCCATACCTTGTAGTTGCTAAAGAACGCCCAGACGGGGAGAAGTAAGCAGAGTGCACAGCCCTCTTGTGAGTAAACGTCCTCAGGGCACTCGGCTTAGACTTCTTAGTATATCTCAAATCCCAGGTGCAGGCAATTCCATCGGAGGAACTAGTTGCCATAATGTGAAGGTTTTCTGGGTTGAAATCTATTGTATTAATCCTACTATTATGCAAAACCCATCGGGATGAACACTTCCCTGTCCTGCTGTCCCAAATGGTCAAACCTCCAGGACCTTCGCCAAAATATAGGCAGTTTGCATCATTGTTTGGCTGTGAGAGAGAGTATAAAGTTTCATCACCGTTAAACACCAGGTCAAAAGCCTCCTTTTCTGCATCCATCAGGCGAACCAATCCATCATAGTAACTTGTGTAAATCTGCGATAACGGAATATCAAAAACAAATTTAAATCGACAAAATAAGTGGCAACCACGATGAATTTATGATTGAATCCCCAGCAAATAAACAAATTTAAACCAGAAAAACATGTAGGATAGGCAAAAGTAGGAATTGGCTTCAATCAAATTAAATTACAACCTGAGAAAACAGGTGCTTCAGGGCAGTATTTGGTCAATATTACATCCATACTCGAGTCAAAAGACGCATAAAGTATTAAATCTGCTACCCGTCTCAATTGGTTTATATGCTTGGGAGAATCTGCGTCTTTCAGACATCTCTAGTAAATTTATCCGCTAAACAGTTAACACCCATCTTCCCAGGAAAGTCATTTAACAACTCGTGTCAAAAGATGAATATAAAACCCGAAATTAGGGAACAGGAACTAACTATTGAGCAATTGTTCCGATATCACATACCTTCGACAAGCAATGTCTTTGAACCAAGATCCCAGAAATGGCGGCTGGATGGGTGTGGTATAAATGAACTTCATTTCCTTTATTAGTGTTAGAATCACAATTCCAGAATCCAAGATTTCCAAATCTATCACCTGCCACGATCATCTTCACATTGCTCGATGGAAAAAATTGTACATCAGTTATCTTTGTTGGAACAAGCCTTGCTATGTTCTCGGAATCCAAAGTCAGCGATTCCAACTTCAACGAGCCCCAGGCCTTGTATTCCTCCTTTCTCCTTTCCAAATCACAAGAATTCCCAACGCTTCTTTCCTTCAAGTCATTGGAAGCATCCCCATCTCCGCAGCTACCAATTTCTTCTCCATTCAAAGAACGGGAATGAGCTTCCTTCTTAGCCAAACCCACAATTGCTTCAACGAAGGAGCTGTCAAATTCATCATCCCCTTCGTAAGCATCTCTCATTGAAAGAGGACCCAGCACTTTAGCTGGTGATTTCTCAGTCACATTGATTGATTCCAATGCGATGTCCTTCAAACCCTCGGAATCAGGTAGCATACCTCTGGTTCGCAATGACCGTCGGATCACCACTGGTGTTTCCGTTTTAGGCTTCTTCTCAGATTGCACAGTGTAAGATTTAGATGCAACCCTATTTTCAAGAAATGATGAAACAAGGAAAAAAAAATTAGTGAATAGAAAGAAGCATAGCCAATAAACAGTACAGTGATGCGGAGTTAGAATACCTTGCGCGTTTGGCTGCGGCGGATACCTCGGAGGCTTTGGAATGAATCTTAAGGACAGCCAACATTTCATCATTGCGGCGAATATTCTCGAGTCGCTTCCGTTCGTACTCAGTCAGATTTTGAGACGCCATTAGAATCGGCGAAGTAGGGAGAGAAAGGACGTGACGCAGTGACGAGACAATGGAGATTCAAAATATTACTCCAAATGACCCATTAGTGGAATTAGGGCTTATATAGAGTGAGATTGGCGGGAATGTGAGGAGGCTACGTGGCTTCATCTTAACCAGTCAACATCATCAATATATCATCAAATGCTCTTTCGTCGTACACTCACCAAATGTTACTGTTCACAGGCCAAAACCCATCCTCTGGCTCTAGGCAAACCGTTGCAGCCAAAGATGTCCGTTTGGCACCGTGCCTGCCTCCTTAGTCTAAATAAAAGGTCACCCATAGGAGGATTTCATCCTGTGGATGAGAAACCTCATTCCTCATAACCTTCAGCATTTTCCTTATGGACAACCTTCCCAAAAGTCTATTAACCGACCTCAATGATAAAGTTACCAGTATCAGAATCACCATTAGTGTTGATCGGTTCTTCAGTAGGGATTACATACTTAGAAGAAGCTGATTTCATACTTCTTTAAGAGACGCCGGTGGCGAAGAAGTAACAGTGAGGAAGCTGAGGCCTTTTCTTCGTAGTGAACTCATCTTCTTTCCACAACCACTCAAAAATCATGTCCCTTTGTAGCAAATGTTTGTTGCCGTCCAGAAAGTCTTCTACTCCTTTTTCAAAAATTGCCATTTCTCTCCCCTTCTTCGCTTTACACTGCAGTATTTCTCATGATAGGGTTTATTTTGCTCACATGAGGCGATAAAGACGAAAGGGCTCGTCCTGGGTTATTCAAGAAAGAAGAAAACTACAATGGGTTATTCTTGTTCTTATGGTTTTGCTGCGCTATTAATGCTTTTACTCCTTCCCATTCATATGGTTTGGCTATCTCCTTACCCTGTGTTTTTTTCAGCGTTTTGTACAGGAAAAACGTACTTATTACGCAAGCCGAGAAAAAACTCCTCTCACATACTTACCTCGTATACCGTGAATCACGAATTATAAGCACGTTTTGGACAAAAATAAGCCATTCCAAACGCACACTTATTTATGTGCATTTCTTTGTTTTTTTTTTTGTTTTTTTTTAATTGATTATGTTGTCTCAGTTATGCCATAGATGTTCTCTTTTATTGATGTTTTTTAACCTGATGTTGGCCTAATCTTTCTTAATCAATTTCTCCTTCATTGTAGTCGTTATTTAGACTACCCTTTTATACGCTATCAAGGTCCTCCATCTCAAACTATTCCATCTCATTTCTCAGATTTTTTTTCTTTTCATATTTTTCATCTTATCAAAGAACCCTTATAATCATTATATAAATTGATACACTCTCTTTCAGAGCTACCAAGGTATGAAAAAGTAGAAGCGATCTTTGAAATCTGTTCTTTAGAAGCTGCACTAAGATGCTAATGCTCATGTTGTATCTTTATTTATTTATTTATTTTTTGCCTTCCATGTTGTATCTTTATTAAAGAAGGAAGCAAGTTACTTTTGGTATTAAACTGAGTTTGAGGCTATGGAGTTAAAAAGCACATCTTGTGAGGCTTTATAACTCAAAAAGGAGTAGTCTAGATCTTGGGCAAGAAATTGGCAAGGGAAATCCCCAATAAACAAAAGTAAATGCTATCATAAATGTAGATTGGAAAAAGAAAAGATGCAATTTGCCTAATAAGCTTTGGTGTAAATATATCTTTGCCTAACAAATATTTCTTTAGTCCATTTACTCTTTAGTTAAATTTTTAAAAGCCATAACTTTAGGTAACTGAGTCAAGAGCAATGGCTTTCTACTCAAAGAAGTAGAAAAATTAGTATATGAATTGTCTCAAAAATTGGCATATGTTAAGTATGCATGTGAAGTATGTACTGTGTAGACAATCTTTATTTGTTGTGTGCTACTTCTTTGTGTTCTTATCCACTCAATGGCGGTATCATTATTCTGTCATTTCTTTTAGAAGTCTAGTAAAACTTCTGGCTTACTGAAATTTTGTAGTTAAATGTGTATTTGACCAAACCTAATGTTAGACAGTAAACAAAGCATCACTATATGATCATTCTCCATATTGATATAAACAATTTTTAGCCATGAGCCTTAACGATTGTTGATTCTATTCATTAAATCCCCCTTTTCAAAATGTTTTTTTTTTTTTTGTGTACAGCAGAGACATTATGTCCTTACACTTTATTTCCCTTCTCTTTTTGTAGGGTTTTTCATTTGGAAAAAGAACTTGTGTTGTTTACTTACTACATCATCTTGCTAATGCTAAAATCGAAGGTATGGTTTGTAAAATCCTATCCTTAAAACTCTTTTCTGAAAACACTTAATCAAATTTTCTGATAATGAACAATACCATTGCACAAAACTGGGAAAATTTAAACTTGAAGATCTACCATGGTATAAAAGATTACAATTCAATTTTTTCTTTTTTAAAAAAAAAAATTCATGATAGAAAAGAGTTCAACTATGCATTTGAAATCTCTACCATGGTAATAAAAAGATTATAATTCATATTCAAAAGATTACCATAGTAGAAAAGAGTTCAACTAACCATTTGAAAACTCTATTATGGTAATAAAAAGATTCCAATTTATCTTTCAAAAGATTATTATGGTAGAAAAGAGTTCAACTAACCATTTGAAAATTCTACCATGGTACTAAAGGATTTAAGTCCCTACAAATAAAATATTACAACCCATCTTTCAAATATTAATCATGGTAAAAATTAATTCTACCGTGACAATACCAAAAATTCCCATTTCAAAACTAAAGTAAGCCAGTTTTATATAACATCCAAATAAAATATGATAATCAAAGTATACAGTTGAATTAGAGTTTACAGAATGTGAGCCCTATGAGTGACAATATACATTCTTTCAACACATAATAAACCACAAGAGGTTATACAAATATATATATATATATATATATATAGAGATATATCTATGCCTCAGGAGCTTCTCCCGACGCCCCAGTAAGGGAAATATCACCTGAAAAATGTTAAATTGATGGGGTGAGATAAAAGCCTCAGTAACCAACTATCCGACTCATTACATATGCTGACATGTGTTAATGAGGTGCCAAGTGGAACAATTTATACAACAAATTATTAGAGATATAATTGACAAAAATTCAATGTTACAATTTTATACACAAATCTCATATCGGGAATTATATATCACGATTGCTATATATCAAATCTCATATTATAATTCTCATTTGCCTCTCATCAATCCAACCGAATCACCTTATTTCCACTAATTAGACCCATGGGCTAAGTTACTATCCAGTCACTAGCCACTTAAATAGCTCACTGGTCACATGATAAGGATCAACCAAATCCACAAAGCACGTGCCCGGACCATCGTTCTTTCCCCCCATTGAACTGGTGGGACAGTTCCTCATTGAACTGGTGTGACAATAGAAAGCCAATCATCGTGCACCAATAGAGGCTATACCACATGATAAAATAATTTACTCCATCTCATCCCAAACTCATCCTCACAATAATTATCAATAATTATTTTAACGGGATTTTCCCAATATTTTCATATTCATATATAAATATATACATAATTTTCATTTCAAATCATAAAGTTTCTCAAGGCAAGTTTATATCAAAATACTTCACAATATAATGATAACTTTCTCAATCATAATAAACCTTTTGTCATTGAAATATCTAATAGGGTTAAGTAGCAAATTTGCCCCGGAAGTATGCGTACAGGAGCAATTTTGCCCTGAAAGTTTTTTGGGGAGCAATTTAGCCCCGAAAGTTTCAAAAAGTAGCAATGTTGCATTTTTCCGTTAAAAACCAAGCGTTGACCGTTAAAAAATTGACGTTGACTATTAATTTTTTAATGGAAAAGGGCAACATTGCTACGTTTTGAAACTTCCGGGAGGAAATTGCTCCTCAAAAAACTTCCAGGGCAAAATTGCTCCTGGACGCATATTTCCGGGTCAAATTTGTTACTTAACCCTATCTAATAAATATCAACATACCATTTTCAAATCTCAAAATCATTTTACAAAATACTCATAAACAACATACCAACACACATAACAAGTGGAAAGTGGTTACCTCTCGACATAGCAAAATTATAATTAAAAGCTCCTGATCCAAAAGCTCAAATACACGCTAAAAATCAATCTACAACAATCAATTTGTACATTAATAACTCTTTGGGTTATTAGAAAAATTAATTTACTTAACTTAATTCTATAATTTTAAAGTTTTGAATTAATTACTCCCAAAATTTCCAATTTTACACTAAAATCCCAATTATTAATTTAAATATTTTTCTTAACTCAAATAACCTATTCAAGTCATTGATTATTATTAATTTCATTTCCTTACACAAAATCCCCAATTTTAAGTTTAAGACATAAAATAACTAAATTATAAATCTTCATCTTAAAAAAATCTAAACCGATTAACACCTCAAGAACACTCTCAATAATCCAAATAAATCATTTAACCCAAATTTAATAGATTAAAAAGTCTAATATAGATTTATTTATATATTAATTATATAGAAAATTCGTTATAAAATCTTATACCAACTGAATAACAAAACTAAACTGATTAAAATTCACTATTAATCATGCTCTATATTCCTATAATCATATACTGATAAAAATTAAACTTGTTCAAAATTCTAATCCTAAAATATTATCTAATTAGTAAAAAAAATTATTATCATAAGAAAGATAAAATTATTTAGAACATTTTTTATGAAAAAATTTTTATGATTAAAAGTGATTTTAAATACCTTATTGATTCTTAAAGATATGAAAATACGTCTACCAAAACCTCATCGTAAGCCTTTCTACACAACACTCCACGCAAATCTCCTGTGTGAAGTGTGTATGGATAAATACCCCCTCCCACTCACTTCAATCAGCATTTCTCTTCTTTTTTTCCTTCTTTCTTTTTTTTTTTTTTAAATGGGTAGTGGCCACTGTACCAATGATTAAGTGCCTGTTTAGATTAGCAACGAAGAAATGACTTTTTTTACCATTTGAATTTTGGAAAAGTAAAGTAGGAAAAAAGTCAAAATGTAAATATGATTTGTGTTTGGATTAGCGGTGACAGGAGTGACTTTTTTTCTAACATTGTGTTTAGATTAGCGGTGGTAAAAGTCGCTTTTTTTTTCTAACTTTAAATCTGTTTGGATTAGTGTTTGAAAAGCCCATTTAGATGAAAAATGACTAAAAAGAGCGCGCGCGCGCACACACATACATATATTCTTTATATATATTTATATATATATATATATTGTGATAGTTGAAGTATAAAATTCACATTAAAATTTGATAAAATAAAAATAGTCAAATTATTAATGGAAAAAAAAAAGGAAAAAAGGAAACATCCACACACTAAAAATTCAAAAAGTTTCCTCTCTATCATTATCTTTTTCACCCTTCTCACATACGCTTATCCACATTCTAGAGATAAAGGAAAATCCAAAAAAACAAGAGACAAAAACTGTACTGTTCTTCTTCTTCCCTTTCGTCCTGTATAAACTCTCTCTGCCTTTCGATGAAAGAAAAAAAAAATCTCTCTACTCATTACGCCTCATCATGCAAGGAAGGAGAAAAAAAGTAGCTTTGTTGGGCTTCTTGAAGAAGCCACGTTTGCATAATAAGCCTAGCTCTATCCAACACTTTCCCAAACACCTAATCTTACCGCCACCGTGCTTTTCATTTTGCACCGCACTGTTTGTAGTCCTAGCCGCTTTCCCAAACAGACCTTAAGTTGGTGTGCCTTTCTTTCGGCGCATCAACATGCTTTGTCTTTTTATTTTAATACATATTTATTATTTTTATTTTAAATAATAATAATAATAATTTTTTTTATAGAAATTATTAATTATATTTTGATTAAATTTTTCTTACTCAAATATTTACATAGTAAATTTTAATCACCTTAAAAAAAATCTTGTTACACTTAGAACAAATAAATTTAATATACTCTAAATCTCATTTAGATAAAAAATCTCATCCTATTGTTATTTAAATCTTAAAAATAAAATCTAGGATATTACATGGTTCCCTTTCTTTTTTATGAATCAGACTTTTAAGTTAAGCCTTTGCATTATTTAAAAAAGTTGATAGGATTCTACACACACTACACTCATTAAGTTTTTCAATTACCTGTGATCATTTTTCTTACTCAGATGATGCTATTATCTTTTTTCATGTTCCTATGCTGGATTGACCACATTGACTCCTCCTTTTCAGCATAATAGGTCTGCACATTACTGATATAGGACTTGGCCTATATTGCCTCTTGCCCATTTTTTCCAATTTTATATCAAATACTAAGACAACTTTATAGTGCACACCCTTTCATTGACTGCTCCAAACACTCATCCGGTTTGTTCCTCTCTTTTTTAGGTACATCACTAATTTTTATAGTTTAATAATAATTCCATGGTGCAGACCTACCTCTTCAATCCGCACAATAAAGCCATGCCTCATTGACTATACATTCAAAGGTCTAGGCCATGAACATAACACATAACACTTGGAATACCAAGTATTCATGCATGAAGTCAGACTAATGAGGTTTTATTGATTGGTAAAAGATGTTCAACATTTTGTTGCCTATATGTCACTTCTCCATGTATCATTCTTAGTCTGTTCTGCTATGTTCCTCTTTTTTTCACTATATTGCAAGCTCCGGTAAGTTCCTATCCTTAGCATGTATATGACTACTTTTTATACATCTTGGAAATCTGATGCTAGCTGTATGAGGGTGTTCAAATTTTGTCTTTTTTGACACCCATATTCATGTCTTTTTAAAGTCTTGGGGTGGTGTGAGGTGTAACATTACGACTTAAAAGAGAGAGAAGGTAATGGGCTTGGTTGGTCAAAAAAGAGGAGACGCACCGCATCTTTTCCGTATTAGAACTTGTTGCTACGTGACAATAATGAAGTGGACTTCTTCATTTAGTGTAAATCATCGAACTCTATAAACATTGCATAACAATTTTTTATACTATATTATGATTTCCTTATTAAACATATCAGAACCTCATGTCATGGACTTCTTTTTTTCAAATTGTCCAATGGGAGTTAACTAAGGTGATTATAGAGTTAGATTATATAAAGTTCTGCCATGCTTTAGATGTTTAATAACAAAATGCATTCAACATTACATAATAATACAAAAACCTATGAGGAGGGAAACAAGGATTTAAAGAAGATTGCATCCGTGATTCTCATTATTTTTCTTCTTTAATGTTAAATGCTCTGTCTTGCAACTTTCGTATATTAGTAAGCCTTTTTTACTCAAACTGATGTCCAACAATAGTGGAAAAAATGCTTCAATGTCTCATGGTTCTTATTTTTGGGGGGTCATTTAATTCAAATTGTCTTATCCATCATTGTAATTGTAAATTTTAAATGCTCATGCTTTAACTTGCTCTAGACATCTAACTAAATTAATGTTATTTAAGTCTTCGAATTCACATTGACAACTTCAACTTAATGTGCATTGGTTTTATTGTCAGTTTCTTCTTTTCTTAAAAAAAACACATTGCAGGCTAAAAGCTCTTTTCACTTGGAACAAGCGAGTAGTAAAAGGTAGTTTTGCTTTTCCATAAGCTACATGGCTGGCCTACAATACTCCACTACCACTTGATGTTTGATGGTCGAAGTAGGTTTTCCAGACATACTGGTGCTATATGCTTTTTCTATTTATTCAATGGTTTGATTCATTCAATGTTTCATAGCAGTCGTTCAATCACAGCTCATGAGTATTTTTTTTTTCCATCAATTTTGTTCTCTGACATTCAATGAGCCTAATACAAGAATCTATACCCCTTTCCCTGTTAAAGCTTCAGAGACACTTGATATCATTGAATTGTTGTCATAGGGGTACGTAAGTTAAAATTATGTTGTCTTTCTTAGTTATCACCCCTAAAGCAGTCAAATTGTGGTCCCTTATACCCACTTAAGGTAATGTTATAGTTATTGTTCAGTGTGCCTATCAATAATGTGGAAAGTTCCCTCTCCCTTGTCACATTCCTCTACATCAAATGTGCTCTTATTTTCCCTATTTCAATATTTTGTATGTTAGCTTATATGTTTTTTTAGTATTGGCAAGCTTTCCTATTTTCTAATGGAATACGGATTCAAATTCAAATAATCCCTTTCCCTTATATGATGTATTGTCCAGACTAAGAAGTATGAATGGTTTAAAAATTATACTGGGAAAAACTGAATCTCAAAACAAGAGAACAAAAAATGTTGTAAGCAAGGAGGTGTATGTTTAGGAATATTGATTGATTGAAACCAAAATTTAGGCCTATATTTTTAACAAATTTTTAATGAGGCCCAAAGGCCTTATGGAATATTTTAAAATATTATTATAAGACCATAATAACCCATCATAGTGAAAAAGGAAACTAAGAGATAATCAAATCCCTATTATTTTGATTTTGATTCTTTGTAAACTTATATTAATTAATGGCGTGATAACTCTACAACAGTAATACGCAATAATGGTTTGACAGAGCCATGCTAATAATCGAGCAACAAATGAAAGGCAAGGAAACATCAATAAAAAGAATTTGGTTCATGTTGAGCTTGGACGTTATAATATATTATTTTGGTCTTTAATGTACGTTATCTAATTTGATTAGATTAACAAAGGTAAAAAAATTATTTAATTACCACATAAATAACATGATCTCTCTAAAATACTTTTATGTAATAGTAGATTACATATCAATTTGTAAGGTAGGGTAACTGATTTAAAAAACTGATAAATATGAGAAATGGATTAAAAAATGTCTTATATTTAGAATCAAAATTAACTTCTAAAATAAATCATATATTTAGGGTTAGAGAAAAATACGTGTGTGTGCATACATTTAGGAACATTTCCCCTCTAATTCCTTCCAATTAGCACCGCAAAATAAAAAATAAAAAAAGAGAAACACAGGTGCAACTAAAAGTTTAGATATATAGTACAATACATAGACTACCCTTAGGATACTTGAAAGATACTGTTGCGATCATATCATTCTTCTAAAATTTAATGTTATTAATTTAATTATGTTTAATTGGGTTAAGGAGGAGTAAAACGATTTATTTTTCAAAACATAAGATTCACATAGAATCCTCTCCTTTGAATTTTGGACAAGAATTATTGTTAAAATATGTTTGATTGCATTTTAATTTACAATTTACAAATAATCAAAACCAAAATATTTGGGATTTTGATTACCTTGAATTTTTTTTAACTATAGATAAGGGCATTTTAGTCCTTAATAATATTAACAAACCTTTAATTAGGCAGCTTAGTTTGATGATAAATTTGTTTAAAGTGTAAACTACGATGTAACTGTTATTATTTCAACTGGATTTAATTAAGATTTTATAATTTTTTCTTAAACAAGAACAAAAAGCAATTCCTGCTTGGGGAAGTCAAAATGAGGCGCATTCTGCCGTGAAGCATATGCTCGTTATATATATAGTGATAACCACAGTTATTTTTCTTTCAAATTAAATCGTAATATTGGACACTGTATAATGTTTAAAAAATTTTGCACTTTGACAGTCAAGTAAATTTTAAATTTGATAATTTTTCTAGAACCTCCTCCTTAATTATAGATGTTCTTTTTTTGCGTAAGCATCCGGTATCCTGGGATAAACCTTCTTTCAGGCATATCAACAGCCCCAAACTAATCCAGATTGAGGCATGGTAGGAACCATTATGGTTGACACCCCTGACCCCTAAGATGCTACATTCCCACATCTCAAACATGAGACCCATTGTAAAGCTAGAAGAGACCTACCATCTCATCTAATTGCGAGGGTTTAACTATAAATGTTCCGTCTCTCTTACTTTTATTCATTATCCTTGATTTTACTTATATATATTACATCACAAAAGTTTACAGAAAAATATTTAAATATATAAGATATTAGAATATAAATAAGTTAGATTAATGACAAACTTAATTCTCATCTCTCAAAGAGATGAGAATTAAGAGTGTATACATAATTACAAGATTCAGTTAGGATGATGTCCACACATAAACCTGTCCCCCACTTGTAGCTCCCGCAAGAGTCCCAATCTCAAAAGGGTGAGCAACAAACCTGCACGGAATGGCAGACATGTGTGGGCTCTGTAGAGTCATTACAATTTTCTTGTGAACAGGGGAGATAACGTCAACTCCTCTTTTCATATTGCCAACGAAGATATAGGAATCATCCCAGCCCCATATTCCTCTGCTTCCACAAAAGAAAAGCCCATCAATATCAATTCCAAATTTTCACCATATGTATAGATATAGACACGTTCTGGTATCAAGAAGTTAGTGATGCATACAAAGGGCTAATGCTGATCATGAAAGTTCCTTTAAACATTTGGAGACTCAGCTCATTTTGATTGTAAGTGAGGCATGAAATGAAACAGAAGCATCAGAAATCAGTCATACCTGAAGGTAGAAAGCCATCTGCCAGTCTGATTGAAGTGGTACATAGTCGATGCATTCTCGAAGTTAGCTCCATCGTATATACCAATTGTGTCGTCCAGGCTGCATTGAGAGAAAAAGAGTATTAGAAGTTAAAATATTTAAAATCATAGCTAAGAAAATCCGAGTCTAGGACAAGTATCCATTTACTACAGCATTAACTAAATGCTTTAATACTATTGAAGGAAAAAATAGAGCCTGATATGCCAAATTGGCTAAAGGAGACTCCTTATTGCTTGCCATGCTTATTTTCAAAAGTTCATTGGAAATAAAATATATTGATCGTTGCAATAGTAGAACCAGATGAGCATGCAGAAATTAAGAATGTAAACGATCGTATATTCACAGAGCACTCGGGTAAGCATAGACTTAGCCAAGTCTTCTCAACTTTCAAAATTGAAACTACTAATTACCCAAAGCGGTTCAAGTTCCATACCTTGTAGTTGCCAAAGAACGCCCAGAAGGGGAGAAGTAAGCAGAGTGCACAGCCCTTTTGTGAGTAAACGTCCTCAGGGCACTCGGCTTAGACTTCTTAGTATATCTCAAATCCCAGGTGCAGGCAATTCCATCAGAGGAACTAGTTGCCATAATGTGAAGGTTTTCTGGGTTGAAATCTATAGTATTAATCCTAATATCATGCAAAACCCATCGGGATGAACATTTCCCTGTCCTGCTGTCCCAAATGGTCAAACCTCCAGTGCCTTCGCCAAGATATAGGCAGTTTGCATCATTACTTGGCTGTGAGAGAGAGTATAAAATTTCATCACTGTCAAACACCAGGTCAAAAACCTCCTTTTCTGCATCCATCAGGCGAACCAATCCATCATAGCAACTTGTGTAAATCTGCGGTAACCCGTAATATCAAAAACAAATTTAAATTGACAAAATAAGTGGCAACCACGATGAATTTCTGATTGAATCCCGAGCAAATAAGTAAATGTAGGAATTGGCTTCAATCAAATTCAAACAGGTGCTTCAGGGCAGTATTTGGTCAATAATATTACATCCATACTCAAGTCAGAAGATTCATAAAGTATTAAATCAGCTGTCCGTCTCAATTGGTTTATATTCTTGGAGAATCTGCGTCTTTCAGACATCTCTATTAAAATCATCCGCTAAACAGTTAACACCCGTGTTCCCAGGAAAGTCACTTTACAACTCGTGTCAAAAGATGAATATAAGACCCGAAAAAATAAATACTACTATATCCTTCGAAGCCCAAATTAGTGAACTGGAACTTACACAAATGTTGAGCAATTGTTCCGATATCACATACCTTCGACAAGCAATGTCTTTGAACCAAGATCCCATAAATGGCGGCTGGATGGGGGTGGTATAAATGAACTTCATTTCCTTCATTATTGCCAGAATCACAATTCCAGAATCCAAGATTTCCAAATTCATCACCTGCCACGATCATCTTCACATTGCTTGATGGAAAAAATTGTACAGCAGTTATCCTTGTTGGAACAGGCCTTGCTCTGTTCTCGGAATCCAAAGTCAGCGATTCCAACTTCAACGAGCCCCAGAACATGTATTCCTCCTTTCTCCATTCCAAATCACAAGAAGTCCCAACGCTTCTTTCCTTCAAGTCATTTGAAGCATCCCCATCTCGGCAGCTACCAATTTCTTCTCCATTCAAAGAACGGGGATGAGCTTCCTTCTTAGCCAAACCCACAATTGCTTCAACGAAGGAGCTGTCAAATTCACCAACACCTTCGTAAGCATCTCTCATTGAAAGAGGACCCAGCACTTGAGCTGGTGATTTATCAGTCACATTGACTGATTCCAATGCGATGTCCTTCAAACCCTCGGAATCAGGTAGCATACCTCTGGTTCGCAATGACCGTCGGATCACCACCGGCGTTTCCGTCTTAGGCTTCTTCTCAGATTTCACAGTGTAAGATTTAGATGCAACCCTTTTTTCAATAAATGATGAAACAAAAAAAAAAAATGTGAATAGAAAGAAGCATAGCTAAAAAACAGTACAGTGAAGCGGAGATAGAATACCTTGAGCGTTTGGCTGCGGCGGATACCTCGGAGGCTTTGGAATGAATCTTAAGGGCCGCCAACATTTCATCGTTGCGGCGAATATTCTCGAGTCGCTTCAGTTCGTACTCAGTCAGATTTTGAGACGCCATTAGAATCGGCGAAGTAGGGAGAGAAAGGACGCGACACAGTGACGAGACAATTGAGATGGTTCAAAATATTGCTCCAAATGACCCATTAGTGGAATCAGGCTCATATAGAGTGAGATTGGCGGGAATGGCAGACTGTAAGGAGGATACGTGGCTTCATCTTAACCAGTCAGCATCATTATATATATATATATATATATAGTGATAACCAAGGTTTTTTTTTTTTTTTTCAAATTAAATCGTAATATTGGACACTGTAAACGGTTTAAAAAATTGTTTGACTTTGACGGCCAAGTAAATTTTAAATTTGACAATTTTTTTAGAACTTACTACTTAACTATAGATGTTCTTTCTTTCTTTTATTAATTATCCTTGATTATAGTTATATATATTACATCACAAAAGTTTGCAGAAAAATATTTAAATATATAACATATTAGAATATAAATAAATTAGATTAATGACACTCTTAAGTCTCATCTCTTTGCTTTAATCCGATTTATTATTTTAATATATTTTTCTTGACTAGTGTTTATATTATTATAAATAACCGAAAAAGAATGTTAATAATATTATTATTATTGCAAGTTACAAATAATGAGCTACAATTTGGTATAACAAAGATGGCGTCACCTTCATCATGCTATTAGATAATAAGATGGGAGTTTAACTCACGAAGGAAATGGACATTGTTAAAGCATTTTGCTCCTCTAAAATTCAAATAATCAAAATTCCTTTATGACAAATAAATTACAAATAATTGTAAAACTCTATCTAGCTATATTTTTTATTCTCTTAACGTTTTGATTACATTGTGTGGTATAGTGTTTTTGAAACCCGACCGGATAGTCCAACTGGTTTGGACGTTGCCAGGAGAAGAAGGCGGTCCGAGTCAGGCATAAAAATCATCTTTCATGTTTAGCCATTTTGGGTTAATATAAATCTGTAGTTGGTCTAGAAACCGTAGTTAATCCAGAAGTCAAAATGGTCTTTTAAGTAACCGTCCAACTTAAGGCTCATGTAGAAGTTGAAAGAAAAATAAACAGTGCTCGCCAGAGCCAAAGAAAAAGGTGATGAGGGAGGAAGAAGAAGGTTTCCAGTGAAGAAAGAGAAATAGTATTTTATTCACGTATACAATGTCCTGATGTGAATAAACAAAATTGTACTAACTTTGTGTGTTTTAAAATCTTCTATCTTTAAAAACATGTCCTGATGTGATTTGTAACAGTACAGAGTTTTCTTGACTAAAAATTTTTAACAGCGTTTTTTTACCTTTATTATATATTTTTATGGGCACAGGAAAATGAGACGGAGACGCCATATGTGGCATATATTTTTCCATTAGTTTTTTAAATTATTTTTTAAGATATAGCTAGCTATATACCAGGTTATGACATTAATTATACATACATTCTTATTCCATATTTCTCTTTTAATCTTGAAAATTCTGTGCATCAAATATATTCTCAATTAATTTCTTGGGCGATATAATGGTATTATTAAATTTACACAAATTCATAATAAAATAGGTGTGTCTCTATATAGGTATATAATATATAAAATTTATTGAAAATCATACAAGTCATAATTAAACTGTAGTAGCATTATTCAACGGTTTAAACTCTTATCTATTTCTTTTATAATTTATTAGTATATCATTTATATTTTAAAATATATCATGAAATGCCCGATTGTTTTAACGTCATCTCTCTTTCTCTCACTTATTTTACATATGTTATGCTATGGTTTACAATTTTTAACCATTTTAATTTTATTTAAATTTATTACTGTAAACTAGTTTAAAAAGTATTCCTAGAATTTTATTTTTTTTATTGGGTTATTTTGAACAATTTTATTGTGCTAAGACTTGGTGTTTGAGATAGATGTTATTACTTATAACATGTGAGTTTATTTATATTTATTTTTAATATTATGTAAAAATTAAATATTTATTTATTATATTTGTATTATTATATATGTATATAATTTTTTTATTTATTATGTTACTGGTTCGACCACCGTTTTGACCGATCCCACAAGACGAACCGTGACCCGCTGGTCTCTCCAGCTCAACATTCGGTCTAGATTTTAAAACATTGTGTAGTGCTGCTTAATGGGATCAATGTCAAGACCCTTAAACATGACCACATATTCAATATGTCTCTTAAGAGTGTGTAGCTCCCCTAGCCTAAAAAAATTGTCAACAAAATTTGTCCCAAGTCTTAGAACTATGAGATTTTATGGAACTATAACTTGTTTAGCTCCTATATTTAGGACGGGGTAGTACCAGGCAATCTCAGCTCGCTTTTTGGCTTGTTCGGCTAGTTCAGATAGCTCGTGTTGGTTGGTCATGAAAGTGTGGGGAACATCAAGACCATGAAGTGAATGTTGAGCCAATACCCATTGAGCCTCCCTCTCTCCCTTGCCATAATCCTTCTTTGTTGTGAAAGCAATATGAATTTACACACACACGCACAAGAATTGTAAGACAACATGACGGAGTATACATATACAAAAATTCTCGTGCATACGACAATGTTGTGAAATGGATTTTGGACCTTGTTTTGGATCATGGTTTCCCAGGCTTTGTTAGACAATGCAAAATGGATCATGAACTTGAGAACATCAAGAGGGATGTAAGTGATAAAACTATAGGAACTAAATGATTAATTTTCTCCATTCGTAGTATGAGTATGTACAAGTGAAAACTATACCAGTTTGTGCAGTGAAGAAGGCTCCGACAAGCATTACACCAGGGCGTTCTGTGAATGACCAGCCTCTTGATCTTGTGACAAAGATAAGTGCTTGGCTGATTATGCTCACTTGAGGGCAAAGTACCCAGGTTCTTGAACCCGGACCGGACCGGCCGGTCCGGCTCGGAAACCAGCGACCGGCAGGTAAACCGGTCAGGTTCTCGGTCGGGTCTGGGTTCATATTTTAAAATACAAATTAATTTTTCCTTTAGAATTTCATATTATAAGTCTAAAATTTTCAATTTCTCACCGATTTAACTCCGATTTGGCCCCAGTCTGACCCACTGACCCTTAACCTAGTATCTCGACCAGTTCAATGTCCGATCCTTACCTTGCAAAGTACTGAATTAATATATTCTTCACTATCTGTGATAAGCTTAACACCAAAAGAGTCCAATGAAAAAAGGGGGTGAGTACTTTCTGGGGTTTTCTAACACAGACGGATATCCAGACCTCGGCCCATCAATACTGTCAGACGCATGGATCGCTGTTCAGGGACCTCGGAGTCTACACGTGGGATCGACATGGGAGTGGAAATCCCAAAATTCATCGCCAAATGTTGCTGCTGATGAAGCTTCAAAAGCTCTCGGAGAACTTCTGCCCAAGGCATCGAGTATCTATCCAGGACTAAAGGATTGGGCTTACAGTGGAGCAAGAGCTGGTCTGAGAGCAATCCCTTTTGGGTTGCATTAATGATTTAATAGGCAAAAACCAAACTTGTAAGTATTGGCTATTTGGAGGTTTAGGCTCAAGGGGATTGTTACATCATGGTTGGCTAGGGAATATAATGGCTCTGGCTGTGCTTTCGTGTGATGAACAAGTAATTCCATCTGAATTGGTTTCTTGGAAGAACATTAAGCTTTAATCCATTATTATTATTTGTCCGTCACTATTATTCGGCTCATGGCAAATGCCTTATGGTGCTTGGGATCTTTGGTGCTTTTGCTGAGAATTTAAATATCATGTATATGAACAATCCACTCATTGGACTGCATACAATATATTAAAAAATGTATCTAGTTAGTTAATATATAAATATCAAATGATTGTCAGAACCGAATACCCTCTATATATGACAAATTAATTTCAAAACTAGACTCTATTTGTTAGGATTACAACAGTGATGAGAACATAAATGACAATCATAATCATAATAATAAAAATAGTTATGATTTTGCCTACGAGAATTACATAAATAATGGTTTTGATAGTGATGATAAAATTGATGTCAATTACTTTTGTTACTAACATCATAATCACTATCACCATCATTAAGCGTACAATAAACAGGCTGCGTCACATAACAACACTATCTAGTGTTTAGATAATGAAACAAGCCTCGTACAAGGAACCACTCTAGAGACCTAAACGAGCATTCCTTATGTACAGAAGCCAAGTACATACATAATTGCAAGATTCTCTTAGGATGGTGTCCACACATAAACCTGTCCCCCACTTGTCGCTCCCGCAAGAGTCCCAATCTCAAAAGGGTGAGCAACAAACCTGCACGGAATGGCAGACATGTGTGGGCTCTGTAGAGTCATTACAATTTTCTTGTGAACAGGGGAGATAACGTCAACTCCTCTTTTCATATTGCCAACGAAGATATAGGAATCATCCCAGCCCCATATTCCTCTGCTTCCACAAAAGAAAAGCTCATCAATATCAATTCCAAGTTTTCACCATATGTATAGATATAGAAACGTTCTGGTATCAAGAAGTTGGTGATGCATACAAAGGGCTAATGCTGATCATGGAACTCCCTTTAAACATTTGGAGACTCAGCTCCTTTTGATTGTAAGTGAGGCATGAAATGAAACAGAAGCATAACAAATCAGTCATACCTGAAGGTAGAAAGCCATCTGCCTGTCTGATTGAAGTGGTACATAGTCGATGCATTCTCGAAGTTAGCTCCATCGTATATACCAATTGTGTCGTCCAGGCTGCATTGAGAGAAAAAGAGTATTAGAAGCTAAAATAAACCCAATTAAAATCATAACTAGGAAATTCCGAGTCTAAAACAAGTATCTATTTACTGCAGCATTAACTACATGCTTTAATACTATAGAAGGGGGGAAAAAGAGCCTGATAAGCCAAATCGGCTAAAGGAGATTCTCCTTATTGCTTGCCATGCTTATTTTCAAAAGTTCATTGGAAATAAAATATATTGATCGTTTCAATAGTAGAACCAGATGAGCATGCAGGAACTAAGAAAGTAAACAACGGTATATTCACAGAGCACTCATGTAAGCATAGACTTAAGCTATGTCTTCTCAACTTTCAAAATTGAAACTACTAATTACCCAAAGCGGTTCAAGTTCCATACCTTGTAGTTGCCAAAGAACGCCCAGAAGGGGAGAAGTAAGCAGATTGCACAGACCTTTTGTGAGTAAACGTCCTCAGGGCACTCGGCTTAGATTTCTCAGTATATCTCAAATCCCAGGTGCAAGCAATTCCATCAGAGGAACTAGTTGCCATAATGTGAAGGTTTTCTGGGTTGAAATCTATAGTATTAATCCTGCTATCATGCAAAACCCACCGGGATGAACATTTCCCTGTCCTGCTGTCCCAAATGGTCAAACCTCCACGACCTTCGCCAAAATATAGGCAGTTTGCATCATTGTTTGGCTGTGAGAGAGAGTATAAACTTTCATCACTGTTAAACACCAGGTCAAAAACCCCCTTTTCTGCATCCATCAGGCGAACCAATCCATCATAGCAACTTGTGTAAATCTGCGATGACCCGTAATATCAGAAACAAATTTAAATCAACAAAATAAGTGGCAACCACGATAATTTCTGATTGAACCCCGAGCAAACAAACATATTTAAACCAGAAAAACATGTTGGATAGGTAAATGTAGGAATTGGCTTCAATCAAATAAAATTACAAACTGAGAAAACAGGTGCTTCAGGGCAGTATTTGGTCAATATTACATCCATACTCGAGTCAAAAGATGCATAAAGTATTAAATCAGCTATCCGTCTCAATTGGTTTATATGCTTGGGAGAATCTGCGTCTTTCAGACATCTCTAGTAAATTTATCCGCTAAACAGTTAACACCCATCTTCCCAGGAAAGTCATTTAACAACTCGTGTCAAAAGATGAATATAAGACCCGAAAAAAAAATACTACTATATTCTTCGAAGCCCATATTAGGGAACAGGAACTTAACGCAAATATGGAGCAATTGTTCCAATATCACATACCTTCGACAAGCAATGTCTCTGAACCAAGATCCCAGATATGGGGGCTGGATGGGGGTGGTATAAATTAACTTCATTTCCTTCATTATTGCCAGAATCACAATTCCAGAATCCAAGATTTCCAAATTTATCACCTGCCACGATCATCTTCACATTGCTTGATGGAAAAAATTGTACAGCAGTTATCCTTGTTGGAACAAGCCTTGCTCTGTTCTCGGAATCCAAAGTCAGCGATTCCAACTTCAAGGAGCCCCAGACCTTGTATTCCTCCTTTCTCCTTTCCAAATCACAAGAAGTCCCAACGCTTCTTTCCTTCAAGTCATTTGAAGCATCCCCATCTCCGCAGCTACCAATTTCTTCTCCATTCAAAGAACGGGAATGAGCTTCCTTCTTAGCCAAACTCACAATTGCTTCAACGAAGGAGCTGTCAAAGCCATCATCCCCTTCGTAAGCATCTCTCATTGAAAGAGGACCCAGCACTTTAGCTTGTGATTTCTCGGTCACATTGACTGATTCCAATGCGATGTCTTTCAAACCCTCGGAATCAGGAGGCATACCTCTGGTTCGCAATGACCGTCGGATCACCACCGGCGTTTCCGTCTTAGGCTTCTTCTCAGATTTCACAGTGTATTTGGATGCGACCCTATTTTCAAGAAATGATGAAACAAAAAAAAAAAATAGTGAATAGAAAGACGAATAGCTAAAAAACAGTACAGTGATGAGGAGATAGAATACCTTGAGCGTTTGGCTGCGGCGGATACCTCGGAGGCTTTGGAATGAATCTTAAGGGCCGCCAACATTTCATCGTTGCGGCGAATATTCTCGAGTCGCTTCTGTTCGTACTCAATCAGATTTTGAGACGCCATTAGGATCGGCGAAGTCGGGAGAGAGGACGCGACACAGTTACGAGACAATTGAGATGTTTCAAAATATTACTCCAAATGATCCACTGGTGGAATTAGGGCTTATATGGAGTGAGATTGGCGGGAATGGAAGACTGTGAGGAGGCTACGTGGCTTCATCTTAACCAGTCAACATCGTTATATATATATATATATATATAATATAGTGATAACCACAGTTTTTTTTTTTCCAAATTAAATCGTAATATTGTACCCAAAGTTATCAAATCCTGAACCTGTAGGAAAACTTGATTAAGAGTTAATGAGTTAGATTGGAGTCAATTCAGTACCAGAAAGTGAGAATTAAAAAATTGAGAAATAATTTAATTTATTATCACATCATTCATAATTCCAAAAACTATATATAATTTCAATTCATTGAATGACTACTTGACTAGCAAAATAATCATATATTCATATATTTGTCAAATATTCTTTTCAATTTTCTTTATAGATTGACATTACACTATCACAGTATCATATATCACTCAGTGACACTTAAATTTATAATTAATAATCATATAATATTCATCGTAACAAAATACTAAAAATAGATATATAACAACAAAATATTCTCATCTATATGATTAACATATCCCCACCTACATCATAACAAAATATTCTTACATTCAATCACTAAACTAATAATCATCACCATGATAATCATCACTAACGTCATTCAACTCCCTAAGCATTAAGACATCTGGAGGTAGAATTATAAGAGGAAAAGTAAAAGAACTAAGAGCAACATGATCATCATTTAAAGATGGAGCCCCAACATCATCATCACATATATATATATAAAATAAATAGAATTATAAATAATTATGTAAAAAATATAGTTATATTCTTATGTATACTAATATAATTTCAAATAATAGAAGAGATAGCTAGAAGTTAGAATTTGGACCCTATATAAGGTTTAAAAGAATTTTGGACTTTAACGGTTAAGTAAATTTTAAATTTGACAATTTGTTTAGGACTTACTCCTTTAACTATAGATGTTCTTTCTTTCTTTCTTTTATTAATTATCCTCGACTATAGTTATATATTTTACATCACAAATTTTGCAGACAAACATTTAAATATATAACATATTAGAATATAAATAAATTAGATTAATGACACTCTTAATTCTCATCTCTTTGCTTTAATCCGCTTTATTATTTTAATATATTTATCTTGACTAGTGTTTATATTATTATAAATAACCAAAAAAGAAAGTTAATATTATTGTTATTGTTATTATTATTGCAAGTTACAAATAATGAGCTACAATTTGGTATAACAAAGATGGCGTCACCTTCATCATGCTGTTTGATAATAAGATGGGAGTTTAACTCAAGAAGGAAATGGACATTGTTATAACATTTGGCTACTCTAAAATTCAAATAATCAAAACTCCTTTATAACAAATAAATTAGAAATAATTGTAAAACTCCATCTAGCTGCATTTTTATTCCTTTAACATTTTGATTACATTGTGTAGTGCTGTTTAATGGGATCAATGTCAAGACCCTTCAACTTGACCACAGATTCAAAATGTCTCTTAAAAGTGTATAGCTCCCTTTGCTGGCAAAAATTGACAACAAAATTTGTCCAAAGTCTTAGAATTATGAGATTTTAGGGAACTATAACTTGTTTAGCTCCTATATTTAGGATGGGTTAATACCTGGCAATCTCAGCTCACTTTTTCACCTATTCAGCTAGTTCAGATAGCTCAAGTTGGTTGCTTATGGAAGTGTGGGGAACATCTAAACCATGAAGTGAACATTGAGCTAATGCCCATTGAGCCTCCCTCTCTCCCTTACCATAATCCTTTTTTGTTATGAAAGCAGTCTGAATTTACACACACACACAAACACAATAATTGTAAGACAACATGACAGAGTATAAATATACAGAAACTCTTGTGGATATAACAATGTTATGAAATGGATTTTAGACCTTGTTTTGGATCATGGTTTCCCAGGCTTTGTTAGACAATGCAAAACGGATTATGAACTTGAGAACATCAAGAGGGATGTATGTGATGAGACTGTAGAGCCAGATAACTCCTGCCCATTTCCAACCAATCCCATGGATTTTGGCAAATTCCCAGTTATCATACACAGCAATGAGAGTGGCCACCTACATTTCACATATGGCAAGTCATAAACCAGAAGTTGTAAAAAGATATCATATAGGGACTAATATTTTGAATGTTTAAAGTTATAAGGACTAAGTTGCACTAAGTCAAAGGTGAAGGACATAATTAAAACTGAGTCAAAACTACAAGAACCGAAAGATTAATTTTCCTTGTTAGTAGTATGCGTATGTACAAGTAAAAACTATACCAGTTGTGCAGCGAAGAAGGCTCCGACAAGTATTACACCAGGGTGTTCTGCGAATGACTAGCCTCTTAATCTTGTGACAAAGATGAGTGCTTGGCTGATTATGCTTACTTGAAGGTAAAGTACTGAGTTAAGATGTTCTTCACTATCTGTTATATGCTTAACACCAAAAGAATCCTATAAACAAAGGGGGTGAACCAAACACAAATGAATTAGAATCTCATGTTCAAAATAATATATCAAATGGATTTGTTCAGTTGAGGAATTTTTACTCACAGTGAAGAATGTGGTGTCATGAACAAGGTAGAAGAAGACAACAGTCATGATCGCCATGTAAGCTCCAAGAACAATACCAGTGGCAAAGATTTCTTTGAGCTTCCATGAATCAGGTAAAGGATAAGGCTTTACCCTATCCTTTGAGATAGTCATGATGGTTCCATCATTCAAAATGGCAATGATCAAGACCATAAAAGGAGAGAAGTCAAACTTCCAAATCAAAGCAACAAGCATGAACCTGAGCACGATACGGATTGTGATTAAAATAGCTTAGATTGTGTAGTTCTTCATCCTCTGGAAGATGGCCCTGCTTGTTAGAACAACACTTACAATTGCACTAAGCCCTGGCTATGTCAAAACAATGTCTAAGGCACCCCTGGCAACATCTGTGGCATTAGGAACCACGATTCCAATATCGGCCTTCTTAAGCACAGGAGCATCATTAAAACCATCACCAGTCATTCCACAAATGTGATTTCTCTCTTGCAACCTCTTGACAATCTTATACTTGTTCTCTGTATATAAACCCCACCATTAAGCCAAGTGTGCACATAGATTGATTTAGTTCATAAAATCTTTTGTTGCCTAATTATCACTTGGAGCACGCGAGTAGTAAAAGTTAGTTTTGCTTTTCTAGAAGCTACATGGTTGGCTTACGTTACTCTGCTACCACTTGATGCTTGATGGTCGAAGTAGGTTTTCTAGACATACTGGTGCTATATGCTTTTTCTATTTGTTCAATGGTTTGATTCATTCAATGTTTCATAGCAGTCGTTCAATCATAGCTCATGAGTATATTTTTTTCATCAATTTTGTTCTCTGACATTCAATGAGCCTAATACAAGAATCTATAGCTCTTTCCCTGTTAAGCTTTAAAGACACTTGATATCATTGAATTGTTGTCATAGGGGTATATAAGTTAAAATTATGTTTTCTTTCTTAGTTATCACCCCCTAAGAAGTCAAATTGTGGTACCTTATACCCACTTAAGGTAATGTTATAGTTATTGTTCAGTGTGCCTATCAATAATTTAGAAAGTTCCCTCTCCCTTGTCACATTCCTCTACATCAAAATGTGCTCTTATTTTCCCTATTTCTATATTTTGTATGTTAGCTAATACGTTTTTTTAGTATTGGCAAGCTTTTCTATTTTCTAATGGAATACGGATTCAAATTCAAACATTCCCTTTCCCTTATATGATGTATTGTCCAGACTAAGAAGTATGGATGGTTTAAAAATTGTACTGGGACAAACTGAATCTCAAAATAAAAGAACAAATAATGTTGTAAGCAAGGAGGAGTATGATTAGGAATATTGGTTGATCGAAACCAAAATTTAGACTTACAATTTTAGGCTTCATGGAATATTTTAAAATATTATTACAAGACCAAAATACACCATCATAGTGAAAGAGGAAAATAAGAGATAATTAAATCCTTATTATTTTGATTTTGATTCTTTTTAAACTTATATTAATTAATGGTGTGATAACTGTACAACAATTATTTGCAATAATAGTTTAACAGAGCGACACTAATAATCAAGGAACAAATGAAAGGCAAGGAAACATCAATAAAAAGAATTTGGTTCATGTTAAGCTTGGACATTATAATATATTATTTTAGTCTTTAATGTAAGTTATCAAATTTGATTAGATTAATAAAGGTAAATAAATTATTTAATTACCACATAAATGACATGATCTCTATAAAATACTTTTATTTAATAGTAAATTGCATATCAATTTATAAGTTAAGGTAACTGATTTAAAAAAATTGATAAATATGATAAATGGATGAAAAAATGTCTCATATTTAGGATCAAAATTAACTTTTAAATTTTTTTTTTGCCAATAAACCTAATTCATTCATACCATAACTAGATCAACATCAATCCAGCGTTAACATAAATTACAACATTACTATTAAACTACTCTACTCTATCATAACGCTACAACTACAATATTACATCCCAAAATATGAATCAGTCAAGCTCTCTGCCATGCTCCTCGCATCCTTTTCCAGCAGATTCAGCAGCTGCACCAGTGGCCACTCAACCCAATCTGATGGGCAAGACCTCCCAAAGAAACTCTAGCAACCCAGACGGCTACTAGCTTCGCTTTCCTGAAAATCCATACACAAGAATGGTTCCCAGTTAGATTCCTTGAATTTTGAATGTTCTCAAGGATAATAAGGCTTCTCCAATCATTTGGACTTGTCTTCTTGACCAGGCCATTTATCAGCACCTGATTGTCAAACTCAAATTGGACATCTTCCAGTTGGTTATCCTAGATATACTGCACCTCATCTAGGAATGCCAGACCTTCTGCCATTAAGACTGAACTAGCATATACAATGCATGTTCTCCCGTCCAATAACCAACCATTAGAGTCCCTTACCACAAAGGCAATGGCAGCTCTATTTTCCATATCCACAAAGGCACACTCTAAATTAATTTTAATGCTATTACCTTCTAGTGGTTTTCATGTGTGTTGCTCGTTAATCTCTGCCACCCTTGGAATAGTTGGTTGAACCTCCACATCACTCCATCCCTTGGCCTCCCAAAATTCACCTAGTAACCTGCAAGCTTGAGAGAAAGTGAATATAGGATCAGGTTCCCCATTCCCAAATAAGTAAGCATTACGAGATTTCCACACCTGCCAAAGGGTCATGGTTACTAGTGCTTTTTGCCATTAAGAGAGGATATTCCCACAAAGACAATTTGCCATCCATTGAAATGTATCAAAATTGGCACAATCCTCAAATTTCAAAAATAGATTACTTCTAAACCATACCATTTTAACCCAATTGCAAAAGAAGAATAAATGATCCCTAGGCTCTGATTTCTGTTGACAAATCAAACATAAATCTACTGGACATCACTTCTACTTTGTTAAATTTTTTAGAATAGACATAGCATTAGACAACAACCTCCACATAAAGTTTTTGGCCTTTAGAGGAACTTTCAGTTTCCAAACTTCCCTATGAGATGTTGAAGATTCTGGAATATTTTCAGATATTCTTAAAACACTCTTTGCAACCTCATATCCTTCTTTCATCAAATAACTAGTTCTCTTATCCCCAGTCCATACCCATCTATCATCCCTATTACTTGAAGCTACTATAGTATTCCTAATTGCCTCCCTTTCCTGCTCTGTGATCCATCCCTCTATAACAGGTCCCACCATCCCTTTATTCTTAAGTCAACCACTCTCAAAGCCAAAAAATCTTCATGAGGACATTCTGACCCTAATCTCTTCCCTGGCAGCTCCCCTAACCACGACTCTCCCCATACTATGGTGTTCCTTCCATTTCTAATACTCTTTACTACCTAGTTCTCTAATACACTCCTTCCTTCTAAAATACTAGACTATAGCCATGATGGAGTTCTTTCCCTTTTAGCATCCAAGAAAGAGCACTTGGGAAAATATCTAGCCTTGAGAATTTTTGCCCATATCTGATCTGGATAAAGTAGTATCCTCTACCCCAGTTTAGCTAATAAAGCGATGTTGAATGCTTCAAAGTCTTTAAATCCCAGCCCCCTTTCACTCTTATTTCTGCTCATTCCACTTGTAGAAAAATGACTTTTTAGACCGATTTTAGATCAGGTCATGATACAACCGGCCTAAAAAGTCTGTCACTTTTTAGACCGGTTGTAACTACAACCGGTCTAAAAGTTCTATTTTTTTAAAAAAAAGAAAATCCCAGAACGAATCCAGAAATTGCCCAAAACACGATGGCGGGGATGAGCTGCCTCAGTTTAAGCATTAGATTGAAGTCACCGAAATCGTCAATGACTCTGTCTGTTTCAGCCTCAACGATATCGTCTGCCCCTTTGGCAAACTCGATAGCCTCGACCAAGATGACATCAGGGAAACCGCTTATAAAATCTTTTTTCATCACGTGTTGATTGTCGCTTGGCTTTAGAGGAGGATGGAATGCTTTCACCTTTCATTCTAACCATGAGAATGGGGATGGTGGCGGCGGGTCGAAGCCAAACCAGGTGGTGAGTCACCCGAGCAGTCGGATGAAGAAGGCCCTCGAGTTGAAGATGTTGAAGAGGTCGCCGTAGAGGGAGCAGTGGAGTGTCGACGCCGTCTTCGCCGTTGGGGCAGGGCGAAGGTAGCCCTTTGTCGTACTCGGTGCCTTCATTGAGATCAAGGCGGCCAATGACTTCAGCGGAGATCATGAGACATTGAGATTTGGAAATCAAACAGTGGAAACGTATGAAATTTGGGGAAATCACTTATACAGAAAAGCAAAGAGTGAAAACGTTGAGATTTGAGAATATCTTTTAAGCGCGGAGTGCGGGAGGAGCAGGTGCATGAGATTTGGGAATATATTTTAAACTGGTTGTGAATCATAACTGGTCTTAAAATGGGGAAAAATATTTTAGACCAATTTAAAAAACAATCAATCTAAAATATTTCATTTTTAAGACCGGTTATTAGTGAAAACCGGTCTAAAAACTTTCAAAAATTGTGTTTTAAAACTTTTTTATCTTTTTAGACCGGTTGTTTGAATAACCGGTCTAAAATCTTTCAATTTTTTTATTCTTTCAATTTTTTTAATCTTTTTAGACCGGTTGTTTTAATAACTGGTCTAAATAATTTATTTTAGACCCTATATTTTAAGAACCGATCTTACAAGTTCTTTATAATTACAAAACTACCACCGGTCATCTTTTTTAGACCTTATCCGTTATAACCAATCTAAATGTAACGGTCTAACAAGGCAATTTTGTACTAGTGTTCTCTCTATTGACACCCAGTGGATTTTCTCCTCCTCCGTCCCCATTCCACCAAAACCTAGACAATAAACCATCTAACCTTTTAAGGACCATTTTGGGGTACATAAAGCACGACATGAAATACACTGGAATCGAATTAGCCACAGACTTAATCAAGACCTCCCTTCTCGCCTCAAATAATAGATTTTTCCTCCACCCTTGGATCCTATTCTCCATTTTATGCAAGACAAAATTTAGAGCTTGGGATTTGGATCTTCCCCAGATAATTGGTAACCCAAGGTAGTTCCCTGGAACATCAATTGCATGAATTTGAAAGATATGCCAATTTCCTCCCTCAGGATTTCTGGTGTGTTCTTAGAAAAGAACAGGCAGGATTTTCCTAAGTTAATCTTTTGTCCCGAGGCTTTGCAATATTCATCCACAATATCTTTTAAATTCCTGCAATATTCAATTTTAGCTCGAAGGAAGAGAACCAAATCATCTGCGAAACATTAGTCTAGACAAAACATTATGAACTAGAATAAACAGATACGGAGATAATGGGTTGCCTTCTCTCAGACCTCTCTGGGGATTTACATTAGCCACTCTCTTTCCCGATAATATCACCAAAAAGCTAATAGAGTTCAAGCACCATAAAATCCTATCTACCCATTTCTTGTCAAATCCCATCTTTAGCATTGTTGAACAAAGAAAGTCTCATTCTACCCTATCATAGGCCTTGTTCAAGTCCAATTTAATCGCAACTTCACTAAGACCCTGGCTTTTGTTTTTCATATAATGGAAAACTTCATGCACAACCACTATATTATCCTAAATTAGTCTACCAGACACAAAGGCCCTTTGATTCTCATCTATAACCTTTCCCAATAAGGGTTTTGGCCTATTTGCTAAGACTTTTGAGAATATTTTATATGAGAAATTACATAGGCTAATAGGTTTATAATCACTCACAATTTCAGGACAATCTATCTTTGGAATTAAAACCAAATCAGTCACATTTATAGGATCTAATGAGAAACCATTTTGAAAGAATTCATTTACAAGTTCACATACCTGTTGCCCGACAATGTCCCATGTTTTTTGGTAGAAGAGCCCTTTGAAGCCATCTGGGCCCAGCGCCATTTGTCCTCCCATTTGGTGCACTGCCCTGTGAACTTCTTTGGGTGCAGTCGATAGGGATCTATTGTCTTCTTCAATAATCACTGGTTCCACACAATCCAGCACCTTAGCAAAATCCCTTACGCCATCTGTTGCGAAATGGGATGAAAAAAATTATGCAAAATGCTCTCCAATATCCTTATCTGCCACCAACCATTCATCTTCATTCCCCTTGATCTTGGTGATCTTGTTTCGGCTTCTTCTCCTTATAGTGGTCATATGAAAAAATTTCAAATTCATGTCCCCACATTTTAGCCATTCAATTCTGGATTTCTGGGCCCAGTATAATTCTTCTTGTTCCCATAACTCACCAATCTTCTTTTTCAGCTCCACAATTTCAGCAACTTTCTTAGGAGACCAATAAGCATCTAAACATTCTTACATCTTAGTCATTAGGAAATTAATTTCTTTATGCCCATTCTTGAATTCCCTCCTACCCCACATACTTAGTCCTCTCAATTTATTCAGGCATCTCACAAATTCAGTCAGCTCTTCATTACCCTTATCCCTTCTCCAATTTGCCTTAGCAGCTTCCAATAAGTTTGGATGATTAACCTATCTAGCATTGAAACGAAAAAGGGGTGGAGTTCTTACCTCCCTTTGTTCATACTCAATGAAAATAGGGCAATGGTCTGACCCTATTGACTCCAATACTTGTCCCTTTCCATTTTGAAACAAAGTCCTCCATTGCATGTTGACTATTGCCCTAGCTAACCTCTCCCTTATGAAATCACCTCCTTCACGGTTGTTCGTCCATGTAAATCTGCCCCCAGCGAAATACAATTCCATCAAGTCACAGTTATTCATGAAAGTTCTGAATCGACCTAAGTCCTTTTGCACACAATCCCTACCTCCTTCTTTATCTGAAGCATACAATAAATCATTAAAATCTCCTAAAACAATCCATGGTGTCTCAGGTCCTGGATTAAGTTTCTCTAACTCTGCCCACCACCTCAATTTTGAAGCTAATTCTGTTGGTCCATAAATTAAACTCATATTCCCAACCTTTTTGCCTTCAGCTATCACCTCTTCTAAAAGAATAATATTTCTACTCACAAAACCCACTATGAACTGTATCTCTTCCTTCTACCATATTGCTAGTCCTCCTGATCTTCCTAAAGGTTTAAAGTATTCTCCACAATCATACTTGAGTTTTCTCCTAATCTTCTCAATTTTTCTTCTTTTCATTTTAGTCTCCGAGAGGAATACCAATTTCGGTTTCAATTTTCCACATTGGAACTTCAGGGTTATAAACTATCAGGGTAGTTCCAAGCCCCTGACAGTTCCATCCTAAACAATTCATAGATGCCTGGTGGCTGTCTCAGGCTAACCACCACACCTCTTAGCTTCTCCCTTATTATCTGAACCCTCCTTTTCTGCCATTACTACATCCCCTCTAGCCGATTCACCCCTTAGCACAATTTCAAGATTAGAAGAATTTTCCAGAAAAAGCGCCTTCCTAACCTCTTTTCGGCCTCTGGCAAAATTTCTAGGGTTACTTCCAATATCAAAATATAGATTTCCTTCATACCTATAATTAAAGGGATTCGACTCCTCCTCCACTGCCTATCTTTGCAACTCTGTTTCTGCCATTTCTTGTTCCCCAGTACTTCTAGGTGATTCCTTCTTGTGATCCTTTCTTCTTTTGCATAGTGGTGAGTCCGTGAGAGCATAAGCTTTTCTCTTTAGCTTGACGTCGTGAATCCCAACAGTGAGCTCTCCAATTTCCTTGCTCTAATAAAGTACTACAGCTCCTGGATTATTAGCGTTATTTTCATTCTCTTCTACCAGCTCTACCCAGTAATTTAGTTGGGTTTTAATTAATTTCTCCTGTTTGGCCCGAATAGTACTATTAGACCGATCTATTTTCTTAATAAGTTAGTCCAACTTTCATTCCCCTTCTTTTTCGCTACTGGATCGGGCCTTCCACACCAAGGCCACATTAATTTGGCCCCCTATGTGTTGATTTAGACTCTCAGTATTTAATTCGCACACCCCCACCAATTCTTGTGATATTCCCGCCAACTTTCGAAACCGATAGGACCCACCCCTAATGTTGCCTCTCATCTCTGACTTCTGATCACACAATACTTCTTCCCACTCTATGTCAGTTTGCGCTCGACCCTGCTTCTGAGAAAGGTAATTATTGCTGTCTCCTTCCTCTCTCATCTCCCTTTTCTCCAGCGATCTCCATTGATTCTGGCCAGATTGCACATTGCTCTGTTCCCTTACCGCCTGAGCACACAGTGTCGCGTCATACCCATGCATCATCCCTTGCATTACGAATTCCATCGTTTCCTCCTCACAAAGTCTACCTTCATGTCCCAATTTTTCACAGTTAAAACAGAATCTTACTAGCTTTTCATACTTCACCTGGATCCGAACATCTTCTAAATTATTAGGTCTTGGAGCATGAAAGCCCAGTACCAACGGCTTCTCAATGTCCACCTCAACCCTCGCCCTAGCGAAGTTTCTGCTTGCGTATCTCCCCTCCTCTGGATTTTCAATTTCAACTACACAACCGACTTTGCTAGCTATTAGGTTAATATTATCAGCCATCCTCCCTTTCATTGAGATATTGTGGAATTGCACCCAGAACTCGCTTGAGTTTATCAACACTTCATTATCACTTAAGAAAGCTCCCCTTTTTTTGCAAGCTCAAGATGTTATTCCGGACGACCCATGGACTGTCTCTTAGTATCCTATATGCCTCATTTGGATCTTTAAATGTAAATGAGAACAGGTTGAACCTAATCATTTTCACATCCAATTCCCCCGAGACCTTCCACACTGCTTTAACCGAGTCCCTCACTGTCACAAATCCCATTCTAGTTCCCGACACTACCTTCCCCATAAGCTTGCATACTGTCTCTTTTGTCTCCGACGAATTTTTCCATTAAAGCTATACATCTAATCAACCTCTATTCGTTATTCTACTACTTGTTCCCACAAGTCCCCTATTTTTCGATGCCATTCTCACCACAGCACACCGGCCGAAACACCACACTGGTGACAAGGATAAACCCTAGCAGACACTCACTCAGGAGAAAAAGAAGTTGAGTAAAGACAGGTCCTTATTAATTCTTAATCAAATTAACTTCTAAACTAAATCCTATATTTAGGGTTAGACAAAAATATGTGTGTGTGCATACATTGAGGAACATTTCCCCCCTAATTCCTTCCAATTAGCACCGCAAAATAAAAAATAAAAAAAGAAAAACACAGGTGCAACTAAAAGTTCAGATATATAGTACAATACATAGACTACCATTAGGATCCTTGAAAGATACCGTGTGTGTTTGGTTTGGCGAAATTGGGGTCAAAACACACGAATCAAGGTGAATTCGTACGATTGTGGAGGGATAGCGTTTTTGGAGTGTTTGGTTAGAGTAAGTGCAATTCGCACTTTTGCCTGATTCATGCAATATGGAAAAAGCTGGCAAGGAGGAGCTTTTTATTTTTTGCTATTAATTCTTGCTATATGTATGAAAATATTTTTCTAGTTGTATCCGGTGTGTTATTAGATTGATTGTAATTTTACCTTTAATGTACTTTTTCAGCTCCAAAAATTACTTCAAAATATTTTTTTTGTGCTTTTAACTCCTTAAAATATTTTTTCAGTTATACCTAGTGTGTTATTAGACTGATTGCAATGTTACCCTTAATATACTTTTTCAGCTCGAAAAATTACTTTAAAATATTTTTTTGTGCTTTTAACCCTTACCCAGTCTTAGGAGATTAACTACAATTTTACTTTTAATATATTTTTTTTAGTAGTAAAGAACACCCAAAACTTATAATACTAATTTATTAATTTCCATCTACTTTAAAATAATTTTAAAGTAATTTTTAAATATTTACTTGATTTTTTAATTACTTTTTCACCCACTCTCTCTTACCATTATCACAAAAGTCACTTATACTTAAACCAATCCAAAAATCATTTATACAATCGTCAATTCAAACATAAATCACATTACACAGTTTAATTTTTACTAAAAGTAAGATTACAAAAAATCAAATAGGAAAAAGTCATTTTTCTTTCGCTTCTTTCGCTGTTCTACACACACACACCGTTGAGATCATACCATTCTTCTAAAAATGTTATTAATTTAACTATGTTTAATTGGGTTACGGAGAGGAGTAAAACCATTTATTTTTCAAAACATAAGATTCACATAGCATCCTCTCCCTTGAATTTTGGACAAGAATTATTGTTTAAATATGTTTGATTGTATTTTGATTTACAAATAATCAAAACCAAAATATTTGAGAGATTTTGATTACCTTTAATTTTTTTTAACTACAGATAAGGGTATTGTAGTCTTTAACAATATTGACAAATCTTTAATTAGACAGCTTAGTTTGATGATAAATTTGTTTAAAGTGTAGATTACGATGTAACTGTTTTTAATACTTTTTATTTCATCTGGATTTAATTAAGATTCTTTTAAATTTATTTTCTTAAACGAGAACAAAAAGCATTTCCTAGGGAAGTCATAATGAGGCACGTTCTCCCGTAAAGCATTTGCTCGTTATATATATATATAGCTATAACGGCGGTTATTTTTTTTTTTCCAAATTAAATCGTAATATTGGACACCGTATAAGGTTTAAAAATATTTTGGACTTCGACGGTCAAGTAAAATTTAAATTTGATAATTATTTTAGAGCTTACTCCTTAACTATAGATGTTGTTTCTTTCTTTCTTTTATTAATTATCTTTGATTATAGTTATATATATTACATCACAAAAGTTTACAGAAAAATATTTAAATATATATAACATATTAGAATATAAATTAGATTAATGACACTTAATTCTCATCTCTTTGCTTTAAGATATGAGAATTAAGAGTGTATACATAATTACAAGATTCACTTAGGATGATGTCCACACACAAACCTGTCCCCCACCTGTAGCCCCTGCAAGAGTCCCAATCTCAAAAGGGTGAGCAACAAACCTGCACAGAATGGCAGACATGTGTGGGCTCTGTAGAGTCATTACAATTTTCTTGTGAACAGGGGAGAAAAAGTCAACTCCTCTTTTCATATTGCCAACGAAGATATAGGAATCATCCCAGCCCCATATTCCTCTGCTTCCACAAAAGAAAAGCTCATCGATATCAATTCCAAATTTTCACCATATGTATAGATATAGAAACGTTCTGGTATCAAGAAGTTAGTGATGCATACAAAGGGCTAATGCTGATCATGCAAGTCCCTTTAAACATTTGGAGACTCAGCTCATTTTGATTGTAAGTGAGGCATGTAATTAAACAGAAGCATAGCAAATCAGTCATACCTGAAGGTAGAAAGGCATCCGGCAGGCTGATTGAAGTGGTACATAGTCGATGCATTCTCGAAGTTAGCTCCATCGTATATACCAATTGTGTCGTCCAGGCTGCATTGAGAGAAAAGAGAGTATTAAGAAAGTAAACGGTGGTATATTCACAGAGCACTCGGGTAAGCATAGACTCAAGCTATGTCTTGTCAACTTTCAAAATTGAAAATACTAATTACCCAAAGCGGTTCAAGTTCCATACCTTGTAGTTGCCAAAGAACGGCCAGAAGGGGAGAAGTAAGCAGAGTACACAGCCCTTTCGTGAGTAAACGTCCTCAGGGCACTTGGCTTAGACTTCTTAGTATATCTCAAGTCCCAGGTGCAGGCAATTCCATCAGAGGAACTAGTTGCCATAATGTGAAGGTTTTCTGGGTTGAAATCTATTGTATTAATCCTTCTATTATGCAAAACCCATCGGGATGAACATTTCCCTGTCCTGCTGTCCCAAATGGTCAAGCCTCCAGGACCTTCGCCAAAATATAGGCAGTTTGCATCATTGTTTGGCTGTGAGAGAGAGTATAAAGTTTTATCACTGTTAAACACCAGGTCAAAAACCTCCTTTTCTGCATCCATCAGGCGAACCAATCCATCATAGCAACTTGAGTAAATCTGCGATGACCCGTAATATCAGAAACAAATTTAAATCGACAAAATAAGTGTCGACCACGATGAATTTCTGATTGAATCCCGAGCAAATAAACAAATTTAAACCAGAAAAACATGTAGGATGGGCAAAAGTAGGAATTAGCTTCAATCAAATTCAATTACAAACTGAGAAAACAGGTGCTTCAGGGCAGTATTTGGTCAATATTACATCCATACTCGAGTCAAAAGATGAATAAAGTATTAAATCTGCTACCCGTCTCAATTGGTTTATATGCTTGGGAGAATCTGCGTCTTTCAGACATCTCTAGTAAATTTATCCGCTAAACAGTTAACACCCATCTTCCCAGGAAAGTCATTTAACAACTCGTGTCAGAAGATGAATATAAGACCCAAAAAAAAAATACTTTTATATTCTTCGAAGCCCATATTGGTGAACAGGAACTTACACAAATATTGAGCAATTGTTCCGATATCACATACCTTCGACAAGCAATGTCTTTGAACCAAGATCCCAGAAATGGCGGCTGGATGGGGGCGGTATAAATGAACTTCATTTCCTTCATTATTGCTAGAATCACAATTCCAGAATCCAAGATTTCCGAATTTATCACCTGCCACGATCACCTTCACATTGCTTGATGGAAAAAATTGTACAGCACTTATCGTTGTTGGAACAATCCTTGCTTTGTTCTCGGAATCCAAAGTCAGCGATTCCAACTTCAACGAGCCCCGGACCTTGTATTCCTCCTTTCTCCTTTCCAAATCACAAGAATTCCCAACGCTTCGTTCCTTCAAGTAATTTGAAGCATCCCCGTCTCCGCAGCGACCAATTTCTTCTCCACTCAAAGAACGGCAATGAGCCTCCTTCTTAGCCAAACCCACAATTGCTTCAACGAAGGAGCTGTCAAATTCATCATCCCCTTTGTAAGCATCTCTCATTGAGAGAGGACCCAGCACTTCAGCTGGTGATTTCTCGGAATCGGGTGGCATACCTCTGGTTCGCAATGACCGTCGGATCACCACTGGGGTTTCCGTTTTAGGCTTCTTCTCAGAGTTCGCAGTGTAAGATTTAGATGCAACCCTATTTTCAAGAAATGATGAAACAAAACCAAAAAAAAAAAAAAATAGTGAACAGAAAGAAGCATTGCTAAAAAACAGTACAGTGATGCGGAGACAGAATACCTTGAGCGTTTGGCTGCAGCGGATACCTCGGAGACTATGGAATGAATCTTAAGGGCCGCCAACATTTCATCGTTGCGGCGAATATTCTCGAGTCGCTTCCGTTCGAACTCAGTCAGATTTTGAGACGCCATTAGAATCGGCGGAGTAGGGAGAGAAAGGACGCGACACAGTGACGAGACAATGGAGATGTTTCAAAATATTGTTCCTCGTATCCTATAAGATAAAATTAATTTTTTTTTAAGAAATTAAAAAAATTAAATAAATTATTCCATCGTATCATATATGATATATCTTTAGATCATATGTTATTTTATAAATTAGATAAAATAATTTTTTTAAAAAAATAAATATAAATATTATAAAATAATTTAATTAATTTCCTTAGTAAAAAAAAAAGTAATCCTATCTTATATCTAACACAGGAGGGAGTACTCCAAATAGAGTCAGGAAAACAGGGCCGGCCCCTTTAGACCCTGACTCTTCGAGGGTCGGGTTTATAAATTGTAGTCTTAAAAGGAAGTCGGGCCTAAAAGGGTCAGCCCTATAGGGCTTAAAAGGGCCGGCCCTTGAGGGCTTCGGGCCGGCCCTTTAAGCCCGTTTATTTTTTATTTTTTTTACTTGGAAATGAACCATGTTACGTTTTTTAATTACCTTATTGAATCTATATGTCACTCTGTCCTCATATTATATAGAGTATGATTTTTGAGTATATTATTTTGTCTAATTGAATCATATTGTGATTTTTGAGTATATTGTTCTGCTTATTTAGACTAAAATCATATTATATACTATTCTGTCTGATAGAGTATGATTTTTTATGGAGGTTGTGATTATTTGACTACTTGAACCTACTGCTCAAAGTGAAACACAATCAAATGTCCTTGAAATTGATGATAGTGGCGAAGAAGGTGAAAATGATAGTTGTCATACTCATGTTGTTTAGAGGTTAGAGTATTTAGCTTCTTGCCTTCTTATACTTTGGCCTTTGTGTGAGTTATTTATGGACATGATTTTACCTTTGATTATACATTAGTAACTGTGTTTGTTTGTTGTAAGAGATGTGTTATTTAAACCTTAATGTTGACAACATTTATGTATTAAATTAGAATTTTAATCATTGTTATTTACTAATTATATCTCTCTAGGGAAAATACACAGGAAAATTAGTTAAATATTGTGAAAAGGATTTCCCGGCCCTACGGGCCGGGCCTTTAAAAACTACAATTTTCCTAACCTAAAACTCTTTAGGACCGACCCTGTTAGGCCTTGATCCGTCAAAAGCCGGCCCTGATTCCCAACTCTAACTCCAAATGAACCATAAGTGGAATTAGGGCTTATATAGAGTGAGATTGGCGGGAATGGAAGACTGTGAAGAGGCTACGTGGCTTCATCTTAACCAGTCAATATCATTTATTTATATAGTGATAACAACAGTTTTTTTTTTTTTTTTCAAATTAAATCGTGATATTGGATAGTAATGGATACTATATAAGGTTTAAAAAAAATTTGGACTTTGACGGTCAAGTAAATTTTAAATTTGACAATTTTTTTAGAACTTACTCCTTAACTAGATGTTCTTTCTTTCTTTCTTTTATTAATTATCCTTGATTATAGTTATATATATTACATCACAAAAGTTCACAGAAAATTATCTAAATATATAACGTATTAGAATATAAATAAATTAGATTAATGACACTCTTAACTCTCATCTCTTTGCTTTAATCCGCTTTATTATTTTAATATATTTATCTTGACTAGTGTTTATATTATTATAAAGAACCAAAAAAGAATGTTAATAATAATTATTATTATTGCAAGTTACAAATAATGAGCTACAATTTGGTATAGAAAAGATGGCGTCACCTTCAACATGCTGTTAGATAATAAGATGGGAGTTTAACTCAAGAAGGAAATGGACATTGTTATAGCATTTTGCTCCTCTAAAATTCGAATAATCAAAACTACTTTATAACAAATAAATTACAAATAATTGTAAAACTCCATCTAGCTGCATTTTTATTCCTTTAATGTTTTGATTACACTGTGTAGTGTTGCTTAATAGGATCAATATCAAGACCCTTCAACTTGACCACAGATTCAACATGTCCCTTAAGAGTGTGAAGCTCCCTTAGCCTGCAAAAATTGACAACAAAATATGTCCAACGGCTTAGAATTATGAGATTTTATGGAACTATAACTTGTTTTGCTCTTATATTTAGGACGGGATAGTACCTGGCAATCTCAGCTCGCTTTTTGGCTTGTTCGGCTAGTTCAGATAGTTCGTGTTGATTGGTCATAGAAGTGTGTGGAACATCAAGACCATGAAGTGAACGTTGAGCCAATGCCCATTGAGCCTCCCTCTCTCCCTTGCCATAATCCTTCTTTGTTGTGAAAGCAGTCTGAATTTACACACGTGCGCTCGCGCGCACACACACACACAAGAATTGTAAGACAACATGATAGAGTATAAATATACATAAACTCTTGTGCTTATAACAATGTTGTGAAATGGATTTTGGACCTTGTTTTGGATCATGGTTTCCCAGGCTTTGTTAGACAATGCAAAACGGATTAAGAACTTGAGAACATCAAGAGGGATGTATGTGATAAGACTGTAGAGCCAGATCACTCCTGCCCATTTCCAACCAATGCCATGGATTTTGGCAAATTCCCAGTTAGCATATACAGCAATGAGAGTGGCCACCTACATTTCACATAATGCAAGTCAAAAACCAGAAGTTGTCAGAAATATAATATAGGGACTAATATTTTAAATATAGGGACTGAGTTGCAACAAATTAAAGTTAAAAGACGTAATTACAACTAAGTTAAAACTACAGGAACCAAAAGATTAATTTTATCCATTAATAGTATGAGTATGTATACTATACCAGTTGTGCAGCGAAGAAGGCTCCGACAAGCATTACACCAGGGCGTTCTGCGAATGACCAACCTCTTGATCTTGTGACAAAGATGAGTGCTTGGCTGATTATGCTCACTTGAAGGTAAAGTACTGAGTTAAGATGTTCTTCACTATCTGTGATATGCTTAACACCAAAAGAGTCCTATGAAAAAAGGGGGTGAACCAAACACAAACGAATTAGAATCTCATGTTCAAAATAATGTATCAAATGGATTTGTTCAGCTGAGGAATTTTTACTCACAGTGAAGAATGTGGTGTCATGAACAAGGTAGAAGAAGACAACAGTCATGATGGCCATGTAAGATCCAAGAACAATACCAGTGGCAAAGATTTCTTTAAGCTTCCATGAATCAGGTAAAGGAGAAGGCTTTACCCTATCCTTTGAGATAGTCATGATGGTTCCATCATTCAAAATGGCAATGATCAAGACCATGAAAGGAGAGAAGTCAAACTTCCAAATCAAAGCAACAAGCATGAACCCGAGCACAATACGGATTGTGATTGAAACAGCGTAGATTGTGTAGTTCTTCATCCTCTGGAAGATGGCCCTGCTCGTTAGAACAGCACTTACAATCACACTAAGCCCTGGCTCTGTCAAAACAATGTCTGAGGCACCCCTAGCAGCATCTGTGGCATCAGCAACCGCTATTCCAATATCGGCCTTCTTAAGCGCAGGTGCGTCATTGACACCATCACCAGTCATTCCACAAATGTGATTTCTCTCTTGCAACCTTTTGACAATCTCATACTTGTGCTCTGTATATAAAACCCCACCATTAAGCCAAGTGTACACATAGATTGATTTAGTTCGCAAAATCTTTTGTTGCCTATGTAGCATGAGTAACTAATTATCATTTCATTACCTGGGAAAACTCCAGCAAATCCATCAGCCTTCTCAATGAGTTCATCCAATGGGATGGATGCAATAGATGCGTCCTTGCTATCACCAAGGAGTGAAGAAGATGGATACATGTTGGTGCCCATTCCAAGCCTACGACCGGTTTCTTTTCCGATGGCAAGTTGGTCACCAGTGATCATCTTAACATTAACACCAAGCTCAAGAGCGCGTCTAATAGTCTCTGCACTATCATGCCTTGGAGGATCAAAGAGAGGCAACAAGCCCAAGAACTCCCATGCATCTCCTGCACTTTCCTTGGTCTTTTCTGGAACAGCCTGCCAACAAGGTAAAACACTAAACTTGTCAAACAAATTTCTTAATAGACATTGTAAAATAGTAAACTTTTCACACATGCTATGAAGCCCTTTATCCACCTGGCGAGCAACAGCCAAGGAACGTAGACCGCGGTCAGCATATTCGTCAATCACAGCATGGGCTTTTTTCTTAGTCTCTCCCTTAAGGTCACAAAGTTCAATAATCTGATAGATAAGATAAATTATAAAGATATCAGTAAGTGAGAATGATTTATTGGAACTATAATGCTACATTAACACATAGAGGAAGATCTCATACTTGTTCTGGAGCACCCTTGCTGCTTCTGTGCCAATTACCGTTGCTGTCAATATAAGTAATGGCAGTGCGCTTATCCACTGGATTGAAAGGCAAGAAATGCACCTCAGTGATTCCTGCTCTTGCCTGAGATATCACAACATAGCCCCATCAATGAGTTAATCCAATATGCATGCACAAGAGTAAATGGTTGACAATATACTACCTCTTGTTTTTAATATAAGAACCACTTTGTGGTTCAATTTCTTCATTGAAGTGAGTCTTATTTAAGGACAGGAGAGAGTAATATCTTATTTTGAATCATTGGATATACCTCCTTGGGATCACCCAACATTCCTACAATTGATGCATCAATAGCATCTTGATTTTCAACCCTAGAAGCTCGAGCAGAGTGCAAGACAACAGTGTCCTTATCCATGCCAGCAGGGAACACCTGCACCAACAAACACCCATGATTCAAACGACAATGTTGGATTGAGTTTAAGGATGACCATATTTTAACTATGTTGGATCTTTTTAAATTAAGCACTGACCTCAATCAAGGCCTTGTCAACAGTAAGCTTGTTGAGAGTAAGGGTTCCAGTCTTATCACTGCAAAGAACATCCATGCCAGCCATTTCTTCAATTGCAGTCATTCTCTTAGTGATGGCGCCTTGCTGGGAAAGGCGGTGAGACCCGATAGCCATAGTGACAGATAAGACAGTAGGCATGGCAATGGGGATACCACCAATGAGAAGCACCAATAGATTGTCAATACCATCTCTGTATGACCTCTCTTGGATAGGGTACATCACAACTATCTCAATCAACATTCCCAAAGCAATTGAGCATATGCAAAAGTTACCAATGGCAGTCAACACCTAATAAATTAAAATCCAGTCAAATAAACAACAGGATCAGTTTATAAGCTTAATCAATTTGTTGGACAAAATTAAGGGAGAAACAAAGATCAAGATATACCTTCTGGAAGTGGCCAACATTGTTGGTACTGTCTACAAGATGAGCAGCCTTACCAAAGAAGGAATGGACACCAGTGGCAATCACAACAGCATCAATTTCACCTTGCTTGCAAGTAGAACCAGAATATACCCCATCCCCAGGGTTCTTGGTCACCGGCAAAGACTCACCAGTAAGGGCAGATTGGTCAATCTTAAGGGGATCACCTTCCAAGAGACGGACATCAGCCGGTACAATATCTCCTAATTTAATGCTAATCAGATCTCCAGGTACCAGAATTGATGCTTCTTCCTCACTCCATTTTCCATCCCTCAACACCTTTTAGGGGAAAAAAAAAACCAGTACCTTCTTTTTAGCTAGTGAACATGAAAAAAAGCAACAATTTTTGGCCTAAAAATAGTAAGATGTTAGTTACCTTGGTTTTAGGTGCAAGGCCAGCCATTAAAGCTGCTGCTGCATTTCCTGCATTGTTCTCTTCAATGAAACTAATGGTAGAGTTTATTATAAGCAACACAACAATACCAGTGAAGTCTTGCCAATCCGGAGGCTTGCCCTGCATTGTTTGAGATATTTGAGTAAATTAAGACAAATAAAAGAGACATAAGACATAAGACATGACAGAGATTCTAACATACCCCTCCATTGGCCAATACAATAGCCATGATAGCAGCACACTCCATAACCCATGAAAGTGGGTTCCACATAAATCCCAAAAATTTAAGGACCTTGCTCTCTTTTTTCTCTTCTAATTTGTTAGGACCAAATATTTGGATCCTTTTTTCTCCTTCTTCTGAAGACAAACCTTCCTTCGAACATTTTAGCAGTTGAAATACTTCCTCAATTGGAATCGTTTCCTGCACAATTCAACACAACATTATTAGCACAAGTTTATATATATGTATACATATATATATATATATGAAGGGGTTTTTTCTCTTCCTTGTACTTACAAGATCCACATTCTCCTTCTTGAGGTCCTCAAAAGAGAAGTCATCAGCCATGGTGACTTTCCCCAAAGGAAATGACCAATCTCTCCTTCGTTCTAAGAAAAACTCTCAATAGGGCTTATGCTTATGCTTGCATAAGCCCTGACAATAAAAGACGAATGAAGGTGGCAGCAAATTAGTCTGAGAGTGGTTCTGAATTTATATGCATGCTGGGTACAGACATTATAGGAAGATGATTGATTCTCCGTAGATTGCTGTACCTTAGCTTTTTTTAATTCGGCTATTATTCTTTAAACATCTGTGTTAACTCAGTTTCCTCCCTGCCATTCAGTTTTTTCTCTGGTCGGTTCTACATTTGCCAATAAAAGAAAGCCGATTTTTGAGCCAGTGGTTTTCTCCGGTACCATCGTTATTGTCTACCGTGCTTACCACTCATTTTAAAAAAAGAGAGAGAAAAGAGTAAAAATATTGATTATAATTTCTTGCATTGAGGTGGAATATAGATAGTATTTTGAAATTAATGAATAATAAGTTTGTCATTTTTTTTTATTTTTTGTGTGACAGTGATGGTATATATTTATTACTTCTTAGATTGATTAAATAAATATTTGAATTTTTTCCAAGGTTTATTGTAAACCTGTAGTTGTTTTTTTTAATTTATTTATTCAGGTGATTAATATTTTAAAATGTGATTGTTACACGAGGATTTATTTATATGCATCTGAATAATGATAAGAAGAAAGTCAAATTACAGTCGCAGAGAAACCAAAAAAAAAATACTTAGAATGACAAATTTTGTTTTATTTTATTTTAGAAGGATAAATGAATTTCTCAAATCCTTCATTGATGTTTATAGGATCAACAAACACTTCGTGCAAGATATCTTTTTTACATCTTATGAAAGTTATAATTATGATAAAACTACGTAAATAAAATTAAAAGGGAAAATTAGTTTGAAGGTCTTATAGTTTTCCCCAATTTTAAAGGAGGTCCCTAAACTTTTTTTGCCTTTTTATTGAGTCATTTAACTGTTAGATATGTTAATCCCTCCTCTTAAATAAGACTAACCACTGTTAAAATTTCCGTTCCCTAGTTAAGGGATTCCTACATAGATTAGAAGGAAGTGACCATCTTACAACTGAATTATGGGGGTGCCTAATGGGTCTCAAAAGAGCATGAGACTATGGAGTGAGGAACCTAAGAAGTGATTCTGTAACACCAATTCAGCAGATTCATACCGAGGTTCCTGCAACACATGAGGATAAGGGAGTGATCTTTGAGATCAAGAATATGATTGAGAGGAGCTAGCAAGTTGAATTTCAAGTTCTGGATAGGGATGTTGACCATGTTGCAGACTCTCTTGCAAAAAGAGCTCTTAATGAAGCTGTGGTCCTAAATGTTTTAAGTCCAAAGGCTCTATGAGAGCTTCTGAATCATATTCATGTTACTTAGTTTTGTATGCGTTTTTTCTTTCTATTCCATTACGTTAAAATTTCCGTTAGTGTACAGCAGAACGTCTTTGTCTGTCTCTTCCGCCATAACCCAAGCTCTCAGGTCAAACTTTCCCCTGCTCATTTCTCAACAATTGGAATTGCAATTATTACTGTTAAAATTAGATGCTCCAAAGGCGTCACATTCCCAGCTGTACCATCAACCTCCAAGTCAAGTTTCAAAGAATGATTGGAGTTTCACTCCATAGAGGAAGAAAAATGCTTTCCAATAAGAAGCAATACACTTTGTTTTAAAGGGGAAAAAAAAAAGATACTCAGTATAGAAGTCCCTCGCGTCGATTTTTAACTTCAAACAATCTTAGAAAAGCAGAGAAAAGAAATCACGCTGTTATGAAAAGGTTTGTCTTTTATTTTTTTGTCACCATCATTACGGTCTTCACAGGATTATTATATATCATCAGACAACTTCTTGGAGCAGGGGGAAGTTTGGTCTGAGAGCTTGGGTTAAGGCGGAAGAGTCAAGAGACTGACAAAGAAGATGTTCTGTTATGTAGTAACAGAAAATTAAACGGTGGTTGGTCTTATTTAAAGCTTAGTGACCTGATTCAATATTATGGAAAACTATAAGGACCTCCAAATCAATATTCTCAAATTAAAATACTAAATGCATAGATAACATTGATCCATTTTCATTTCTTAGATGGCATTGATTTGTCCGTTATAAGGAGAAAACCATACCCAGTTAGCCTAATCAACCGTAATCCACATTAGTGGCATCAAAATACTAGTTGGTGTGAGAGAAAAAATTATGCGTCTATATATATAATTATTGATTGTCCACTTGTATTGCTTCTTTGTTTTATTTATTTTAAGAGAGAAAACATCAATAGTAATTTTTCTAAGGGATGGCAAACTGGCCTATAATCAACTCAATCAAATTGTTTTTGAAATAATATTATAATATTGAAGTACTTACAAATATATAAAGAATAAAACAATTTGCATATGAACGAGAGAGAAGGTAAAATAAGTTGGAAAAGCAACAAAGGTTTTAATTGAAGGTATCAAAACCTTGAATGTTTTTGTTTTTTTTTTGGTTCCTTTGGGGGAGGGGGGGGGGGGGGGGGTGGTTTTGTTTGGGGAACGGTTTTGGCTAGTTCATTGCCGATTTTGCCCAAAACAAATTCAGTTGTGGGCATTCTTGTTGAATATTAATTTTCAAAGAAAACATAATACCACTTTAGTTTCTCCAGACCTTTTCATGCTTTAATAATACCCCCATCTTTTGTTATTATATCCTCGTTGTAATTCTCAAATTTAGTGGAACAAAATAAACTTCGTAGATTATGGCTACAATAGATACGGTATATTCGCATTATTTGCACAACTAAAATGTGATTTCTCCCAATTCAATGGTAGCAAACTAGAGAATCCCGAATCATACAAAAAGACTAGCAAAAACATACAAAGGAAACGCAATATTTATTAACTTTGTCCATTTGATGGGCATGATAAACTAAATGAGCTCGCTTATATGAAGACACGTTCATCGGAAAAGTAGCACACTTCTAGTACTCTATTATCGAACAGGGAATGCCTAGTTATGAGCATTAAAATATCATTCTATCTCAGAAGATAAAGTAGGCGTGAGCAGCTTCATGAGATTCAGGCTACAAATCATTCATAAAGTGATAAAATGCCAAGGAACTGCAATATATCAAGCTTACAAAGTCCATTTAGGACAAATCTAAGAATCTAAAATCCTGAACCGTCCTATAATATGGAGTTATGGACTACCTGTCATTAGCACTCTAAGGTCTTGAGAGAGTTTCATTCATTCTACAATCAAAGGCACAATCTCCAACAAGTGAGATTGAATTTAATCCCCAGTTTTGTAACAGGACATATTCATGCTTCTAATCCTCAAACCTAATTGAGGATTTTCAGGAAGCTCTTAACCGGTACCAGTATGTTACTCTCCAAACAATATCACCGAACACACATTCAACTAGAAGCTTTTAACTGATTGGAATCTACCGAATTCTAGCTTCTGTCTACATCATAACTATTGACTAATCCTAAGATCATCAACATGTCAATAAAAAATCTATCTAGAACTCACATTATATAGGAGTCAAAAGTTGTGGCAGCTAGCCTCAAACCTATATGAAGAGTTAGAATAATCAGCTTTAACTGAGGATATATCATAATGGAAGGCTGCTGACAGTTGTGTCAAAGTAGAAGGCTGCAAAGCAAGGAATTATCCAGGAACAAAATACCATATGGGGACTAGCTATTATGCATCTACTGGGTTGTGCAATTCTATTGGTGAAATCTCACCATAGCAACAACTAAATTATATTGCCTAAGCCAAGTCAAACACAACACAGAACAATCACCATTCAGGCGTCAAGATTTTTGGTAATATTGGCTTTCCTCTATTGTACACCAAAAAGGCAGGCCAAAGTTTCAATAACCCTAGAACTAGAAGATGGTAATCTAATCCATCAGGTAAAGAAGCATTCCTGTACGAATACATCCAACTGATCCAGCCAACTCATTCACGAAATATAAGAAAACTTCCCTCAATCATAAAAAGAGCAGATTAAAACCAAAATTTCACATTAATAGCCATAAAGTTATTCCAAAGTGAAAAATAAATAACGGAAAAACACATAATTGTCAAAATCTCTACTCATTATCCCGCTAGTGTCAACACATGGTTAAAGCTAAAATCTTTCAACATCATCTATAAATAATAAACACTGCTTTAACCAGTAATCGAAGGTACAGCCATCTTAAAATCCGAGCTTGGTGCGGCGCCAGTGCCTGCGCTTCGCATTATACCTGAACAAACACCAAAGATACCATAAGAAATTCTCAAGAAAACCCCAACATTAATCTAAGATTGGCAAGGAAACCAATTCGAACCTTATGGTATTGTCTGTCCTCATTCGAATCCAGTAAGGGATGGGCCTGTTCTGCCTCATCTTCTTCGCGAGCTTCTTCTTGATCCTGAAGGTCTTGTGGGAAGGCTACGCATCAAAGGGTTACAGTCAAGACCTCTTGAGTATAGAAGAGATTGAACAAACAAACAGTAAAAAGAAGACACAGGAGCGGGGAGAGATTACCATTTTCGGCTGCAGAAGTTCGGTGACGATAAACAAGAAGCCGCCTAAGTTCTAAACTGTAACCCTAGTTTTAAGATTGAGACCTAAAGAAGGCGCCAGCGGGAGCTTGTTTTTTTGGTCAGGCATTGTCTGGTGTGTTGGGCCATGCGGGCTTGGGCTTCTTGTCTTCTTGGTAACTAACATTTTTTTTTGCCAGAAAAACTATATTTTAAAATAAATTTCGTTGTTGTTTTAAATTTTCATCAAATTGAGCTTTATATTTTTATGTAAGAAATTGAAAATAAATTTTATTTAATTTATTTTTCCAAAAAAATATATTTTTTTAAAAAAATACAAGTCTTTAATTTTATAATGTGCAGTGTTTATTTTTCAATAGTTAAATAAGTTATCCCTGCATAAATAAATTAAATTAAAGTCAAAATCAAATTTTCATAGATTAGAGTAAAAAAGAAGCTGAGTATAGCTTTTTTTTATTTGGTAAAGGTTGTAATCCATTGTGCTATTATGATGTTATCAAATCTTTATTTATGGGGCAAAGAAGTTCTTTAAACCATTATGATATTATCAAATCTTTATTTATATTTTATGGCCTAAACAAGCTTGCAGCTGTGAAAATAACTTTTTAGAGTAAGGTAGAAAAAATATTTTTGACCCGGGAAATAAATAGAACAAATTTTATCAGTTTTTATTCTCTGAGGCCAAAAAAACCCAACATATTGTTGTTTGGGCTGTAAAAGGGTTTTTATTTTTTATGGTTATGTTAGCCGAACGTTATTAAGACACACCCGACGAAAGCTAGCTCCCAAGTGCTGGTAAAAAAAAACACAAGAAGAAAGATCCCAAGTACATATGGCTCTTTGATTTATATTTGCTCTAAAATCACTTTTTTCACTTTTATTTTCATAAGTTAATTTTTAAAAGTTGATCTAAACACACTCGAAAAACAATAATGTCAAGGCATGGTAATTGATTAGAAGCAAGAATTCATCATTATGATGAGTAATTTGGAAAAAGAAAGTGTGGATTTGATTACGTGATCAAGTATGGATCAAAAGTTTCTCTTAACGAATTATAAACTAGATTCTAATTGAGAGCAAATCTTGAATTCTTCATTTACAGCACTAGATAATAGATATGTTCTTGAACCAATTGGATGGATCGCATCAAAATTATTGGAAGTTCCATTTAGTTTTTATGGTGCCTTGTGAAGAGTCGTGTCTTGCATTAAATAATGCATCCAGATAAATAAGTACTCTCTAATCTTAAATGTATGACTTGGTTTAGAGTTGAATTATCTATATATCTTATAATACTCTTCCACCCCAATCACTGTTCATAAGGAATGAAAGGCTTTGATTTCTTCTACCATATAAAAAACTGTTCATAGCGAATCAACGGTCCAGATCTTGGTTCCATCCTTACATAACGAAACTATCGTAATGACATGAAATCAACGAAATCGACCAGTGTACATACACAATTTTTTACCGCGCCTTTCTGTTCGAGTTCAAATTCAAATCCCCTGCCTCATGCAACTCTTTATCCTTATATTCGTCCTATTTCATTAGCAATATCCGTCCCTCATTTTGTCCCCACAAACTCTTTCTTCTGCATCTCGTGTTCTTGTCTTCTGCGTCGATTTCACTTTCATATTGGTTGATGTATCAATGCTCATGTCGTTCAAATATTATCCCCTGCCTTAAATGTCGTAGTGAAATCAAATCCCCTACCTTACATATACATGAAAACCAGTGGCAGATCAGCAAAGCAAACCAGTCTGAGAGGAGCATATGAAGCGTAGGTCTGACGCTGTTCGTAGGGACCAACTCCGAGGCAAAGACCGCTGCGAAGCCTCAAAACCAGCTGCTGTGACGATTTTTTTTACGAACATGCCGACACTGGTCGATGAGAAATACGTTGCTCCAAACTGTGACGTAAATCTGTCGACAATGGACAACCAGGAAGATATCAACAAAGTAGATCCAGGTCCAGTGTCGGTCGATGGAAATGGTGAGACAACGGTCAGAACTGATTCTATCTCTCTATTTCTCTCCCTTCAGATCATCTGAGTCACTTTTTGTTAACAACATGCATTCTACAAATACACTGTTTCTAGGATTTTAATCTATTAACTTATTCACTTACCCCTTGAAAACAGACTTGTTGTGATTAGAGGAAAATATGGGAAACTTTCATAGGAGATTAACCATCTAATTCGTTCAGTTTTTACTTTTACAAGGCTTGCCATTGTATTATTAATTAGTTAACTCACATGAATATATATATATATATATATATCAAGTTTTACTTATCACGGACACTTCTATAAAGACTGATTAATTTTCACTTTTCCATCACTTTTCACTTTTCATGCCACAGTTGAAGTGAGTATATATAAGCTGGACAGAAGCAGGCCTAGCATTTCGGTTAAGACCAGGCTATGTTGACCATGAAAGATGTCAAAAATTTGTTGCCTACAGCTCCAATCATGATACCAGAAAAGGCATGAAAAATCGACGAAAGGTCTAATTTGGAAGCATTGATTGTATATTATTAGAGCATTTGGTATATGCTCCTCTTTGGTGAAGCATTATTCCTTATCTTCGAAAGAGAGTGCACAACACATATCTTTGATTGTATATGCTTTGCATAAGAAAAAGTGAGAACAAAAGCTTTATAATATTGACATGGAGATATATCATTCTGACGTCAGTGTACTTTGCTTGAAATAACAGCCATGATGAACCAAATCGCTACTTTTGTGAGATGTATAATGCCTCCATCTTTCATTATCAGCTAATCCAGTTAATCCATATGTTTTCATTGTTTGAACTCTTTTAATCCATGTATATGAAGTCCTTATGTATCAGCGGGTTGAGTACTTATTAATTTTATCGCCCAGACTTGCTATGTGATCTGTTTTAGTTTTACCTTCCATAGTATCATATAATTTCAGTTCACCCAAGACATGGGCCCCGTTGCAATAAAAATATGCTTTAGGTGATCCCCTGCAAAAACCCGCATGCGCTTTCAGATTGGGCTACATGCGGAGGCCCAAAAGAAAACATCATTGGTCTCATAAGGCAAAAAGAAAATAAACACAGACACAAAAATGATAATGCAAATGGTAGCTTTTTTGGTCAACACTTCTAACATTAACCTGCTGACAGTAAAATATGGAAACTTAAAATCCGACAGACAAGGAAAAGCCAAAGAACAAAGCGACCACATTTAATAAATGCCTTTAAAAATTGAAACACTTCTAAAACCGATGAAATTGAAACCTCAGGCTCATCATTCATTGTAGTTCGGGACAAACCCTAAATCCGCCCCTAGCTTATCTGTCGAAGGTAATATTATGTCTTCTTCCAACATTGACACTTCGATGACTTCACGTGGTCGGTATATTTGTGTCAGCCTCCTTCTCCGACGACCTTGCCAATAAGGTGTTATCTTCATATATGCGTGGCACCACATGTTAAGTATCTGAATCCCCGCGTGCTCCCCCATTTACATCCTTATTTTCATGTATGGGATATATGATTCTGTTATGCTTGCATAGTTACGGTTGAACCAGCAAGCAATCATGATTGTCCGCTGATTTCCATTCTCGATTTTGAACCCCCTGCATCCTCATGACACCATACAAGCAACGAAATAGGAGATATTTTGAATCATAAAATCTTAAAGTCCCGGCCATCACCTCCCTCCTTTCATAACAATGAACTTGGGGAATGATTGATGAGCCGGTAAACTCGTCCACCACAACCATTGGACCACACGTGATCCTCAATGACCTAATTCCATTGTCACTCCAACGTCGAAGGAATCGGTAGAAGTCCCTACATGTGAACTCCATAAAACCAGTCATTTTCCCCTATGTTTGCAAGTGTTTGTAGTTCAAATCTAGTATTGGGTATCATATATGCCTCTTGATGTGCATAATTTATAGGGTTTGTGACTCTGCTTTTCCCATTGGGTTGAAATGCTAGATTTTATAACCAATTTTATCCTTCAGTTAATGTGCATCTGGTTTATTACTGTATTGTCAGTTTCTTATTGACTTTCTGAGTTTAATCAGAATCACAACTAGTACCCACTTTCAAGTTTATGACATTTGCTAAAGCTACACCTATATATTCTGCAGTCACATAATTCATGCTTATAGTATGGCTTCTATTGATTCGTATACAGTATAATATATCAAGTCCATTACCATGACATATGAGAGATGATGCTGTCTATTTTTGTTCACTGCTCGAAGTCACTACCAATCAAATCTTATATTGTCATTTTCCACTATTGAGCAGTGTTGACATTCAAATCTTAATCTCTAAATGGAACTTTCAAATTACATCCACATCTGATTTCACTGTATATGCTTTGACATGTGGCTCCTACATATTGTGTATTATAAGCTAATATTGTCTTTCAGAAATTTGGTTTCTTTTTCACTGACATCTGCTAAAGCTTCACCCTTCTATTCTGCAGTCACGTAATTCATGTATATGGTAAGCCTTCTATTAATCTAACATGAAGGGATCTATTACCTCATTGTATTCTGCTGTTAAGTTAATCATGTTTGAATATTGCTATTATTAGTTGTCATCATCATTCAACTTTTGACTGTATTTTTCATGCCAAGGCTATGTCTATTTGCTGCATAACTATATGTATGGGATCTCCCTTAATTATCTATCTACCTTACATATACTAGGCATATAATGCCTTATAAGTGGTATCTTCTGAATTTCAATCTTATGGCCATTGTGATCATATAGCTATGCCCGTGTTGTCATTCCCTGATTAACTTTCTGTATTTAATCAAACTCACAACCAGTACCCACTTTCAATTTTATGACATTTGCTAAAGCTGCACTTATATATTATGCTGTCACATAATTCATGCTTATGGTATGGCTTCTATTGATTCTTATACTATATAATATATCAAGTCCATTACCATGACATGTGAGAGATGGTGCTGCCTATTTTTGTTCACTGCTCGAAGTAACTACCAAACAAACCTTATATTGTCATTTTCCACTATTGAGCAGTGTTGACATTCAAATTTTAATATCCTGAACTAACAAAGCACATGGTTTTGAACAGAAGCAGATTATATATAATATTGCCATGCCCTGCCAAATGATACGATTAAATGCAAGCTGGCTCTAATAATAAAACACATAATTTTGGGATGATCTTTTACACTTTATAACCTAACGCATATTAATTATATGTTGCTTAAAAAGTAAGTATTTATGTCTAGATGAAACATAGGTTATCCAGCATCATTTGACAAAACATTGATAGCCTTCAAAAAGCACAACTGAAGCTAAAGGTACAAGCTTCTTATCTGTGTAGCGATTATTTTTTCATGCTTCTACAATAAAACTGACTTGGCTGGGAAGTTGTTTGTATTGTTGTTTATGATCACTTTTGTGTAGCTTTGTGGCCTTTGTTGTATATCTGAGTTAAATGGAAATGACATATCATATGCGTTTGAACTCTGCCAATTTCTTTTATAAAGTTCCCTCTTCAAGTTATACCTTTGATAATATGTGTTAGATTATTCATGTAGGGTATGGTATTTCATAGGTGCAATTATAGGCATGGTCCTTTAAAGCTATATTGTATGTCCGATTTTTCTATATTCTTTTTTTTAGTAAAGCTTTTCTGAAACCTTAGTAGACCGTGCAAATAAGTTGTCCTTCAAAGGTCAATGTGTTTTTTTCTAGCTTGCTAAGTGAGAAGTGATTCTACATACAAAAGGGTGCCTTGCTCAAAAAAATTAACAAGTCAGTCCCTGTCATTAGTTTACCCTTTTTGTGCATTTCATCTCTTTTAATACAACCCATGTTTTCTCTAAATGTTCTTTTTCCTAGGTAGTTATTTTCATTCAGTTTATCTTATCCATGCTGAATATCACATGTATTCAAAGAGTTTATCATGTATATTTAAACCTTGGATTAGTATACTTCTTTTTTTTCTTTGGATTTTAAACTTCCATCCGTTTTACTCTAGATTGTGCTATATGTGTTTAGAAAATCAGGTGTTTGAAAGTGTTGATAAGATGAAATGTGCCTATTGCACAAAATCACTAATGAGTCCCATATTGATCTTTGAGCTTCTCGGTGTATATAAATTGTCACTACGCGTTCCTTGCACTATTTCCGTTTTAGATAATGAGTATGTTCCTTTTGGTACATAAATCTTTTTTATAAGTCATTTGTTACCAAGTAAAAGAATTGTTACTCATTTAAAGCTGCAATAGTTTCCTTATTTAATGAAGAATGTCATTAACGAGATGGTGTTCTTCATTGTTGCATGGCTATATGTATGCGATCTCCGTTAATTATCTATCTACCTTGCATATGCTAGGCAGATAATTCCTTATGAGTGGTATCTTCTGACTTTCAATCTAATGGCTATTGTGATCATATATCTATTCCTGTGTTGTCATTTCCTAATTGACTTTCTGCATTTAATCAGACTTACAACCAGTACCCACTTTCAAGTTTATGACATTTGCTAAAGCTACACCTGTATATTATGCAGTCACATAATTCATGCTTATGGTATGGCTTCTATTGATTCTTATACAGTATAATCTATCAAGTCCATTACCATGACATATGAGAAATAGTGCTGTCTATTTTTGTTCACTGCTCGAAGTCACTACCAAATAAAGCTTATGTTGTCATTTTCACCTTTACTATCTGTATGTAATCACATTCATAACCAGCTAAATGACTTTATTCATTACCTTAAAGCTTACATGTCAGTGTTACTTTTGTCATTTGTCATTATCATTCAACTTTTGACTACCTTTTCATATCTCACGGTAAGTCTATTTGCTGCATAGCTATGTGTATGTTATCTTCCTCAATTATCTGTCTATATTGCATAACAAGTTCCGCTTATGGACTTTGCTTCGTAATACCTTATGCCTGGTGTCATCTGACTTTGAAGTTTATGCCTATCGTCATGCTATAGCTATGCCTGTATTGTCATTTTTTTACTGCCTGCATTTCATCAGACTCACAAACCAGCACCATTTTTTTATATTGTGCAGCTGAAACCTTATTTATCTTTCTTGCTTTTCTTATATGTCATAATCATTACCCTTTTGACCAACTAATTCATTTTCACTTTGATAGCTACTTGCTGCATATCTCTACGTTTCACATCTGGCTCATTGAACTATCCACTGTGCAAAACAAGTTAGCTATGTAGATTGTGTTGCATATGTCACCTACTCTATTTTGAGCCAACCCAATCATACTTTGCCACCTAATTTCAATCCCCTTGCCATAAGAAACACCATTTTCACTACTACCAACCAATGAACAATGACTAACTTTGAATTCTAAATTTGAACTTCAAATTTTATCATCCACATTCCCATTTCCAACTCCCAGATTCAAATTTCAGGTTCCAACCACTCCAAATCAATTCCCACCCATTTTTCAATTCTAGACTAGCTATATAATCATTGTTGGTATGCTTGCTTTAATACCCATCTTCTCATTAAGTGTCTACTCTTGAATTTTTATCTTCACTTCTACAATTCTCCAATCGAATTGCAAGTCAATTCCAATCATGTCTCCATGCTCCTTACTAAAGGATGTTCATGATGGTTCTGAGCGTTGGTCTATTGTTGTTCGAGTCTTATTAATATTATTATCAATAAGTATTATATATTACTATTAACACAATGATGATGGTTCATGATTACTAAATAATGATGCCATAATACTGACAATACTTCTCTTAATTACACTCCTTGACTTGAAAATTTAATATTCCAAATCTTTGCTTTCCTGTAGTGACAATGAGGTTGAGTGTATCCTCTTTGATGAATGCTCCAGCAATACTTATATGGCTCAGCTTGAAAACATGGAAACACCTTTGTGGTCGTGATTAATCTTGCAAAAATTGGTTGGTCTGATGATGGTCATTTTTTGTTGCTTAACATCATCATTCAGTTCATATTGCTTAAATACGGTTTGATTGTCTAATTTTTTCTGGGTTTATTCTTTGTCATTACTAAGAATTCCCTAAGTTTGTAGTTCTTTCAATGCCACCAGAGTTTTCTCTCAACCCTCCAATTCTTGAAGTCAAAGCCTTGATCGATAGGTATCACTCTTTTACTATTTCTCACATGTTATGTAGGGTCCTGTATGTATTGTATATTTAGATTTGATTTACTTTAACTTTGATGTACGTTTGTCTACAAACCTTTTCAATTACTCCAGTGCCAAGGACAGAGCATCACCCATTACCACGACTTTAAGTCAAGTCATGCTAGCTCAGTCATCCCAGTAGGGAACTACTAGCATCTTGCGCAACAATTACAGGATTCCATTATCTGACATTCCCCAACAGAAGCTTGTATTAAAACTAACTCATTATAATTTTGCATAATGTGTTCCTTTATAATATCCTAACAACTTACTCTTCTACAGGGAGAGAGTTTTGTGGTCAATTGTATGATACAAAAGCTAGAGACTCGACATGGTTGGACTTATGATGGTTGTTCTAAGTGTACATCCAAGCCTAGAGATGAGGGTAGCAAGCTGATGTGTCCTAATTGCAAGAAATAGCCAAATTCACTTGAACCTAAGTAAGTATTGGTCACTTTTATTTAATTTCATAAGTGTGCATCTTCACCCACCTTTAACTTAGAAATTTATGTTTATATACATGCTTAAGGTCCATTATACAGTAGTGGACGAAACTGGATCTGCTTTTGTAATATTCTGGGACAAGCTTGCTTCCCAATTACTTGACAAGTCTGCTTCTGAGGTTAAACAACTCCTTAAATCTGTATGACAGCCAGTATTATTTGTATTTCTTATTAATACTAACAGTAGGACAATCTTTGCTAACATAAAATGTTTACTTGTATGATGTAGGAGGGTCGTGAGCATGATTTTTTAGACCAATGTGACTCTGTTGTAGGGAAGAGAATGCTTCTAAAACTCAAATGGAATGAGTTTAATGGGAAGCATCTTGCTACAGGCATTAGTGTTCAACAATACACTTTGTGTCAAGATTTGATTGAAGAATTTAATCAAGCCTCTACTGACCCAGAAATTGAAAAACTCCCTGAGGCCACACTAGAACGTGATGCACCTCCACAAGAAGAATGTTATGTGCATCTAAGCAATTCCAATGGATCTTCAGCTGAGCCTGATGACTTAACCCTGTTGCAGCTTTCACATAATGCCAATCCTACTCCTGCTAAAGGGAAAAGAAAGGCTCAATTGAAAAGGATTGGTGGGGATACAACAAGTTCCTCTGCAATTCAAAGTTCCTCTACCTCTATTCCAAACAATAGGATGCTTAAAGTTGTGAAGCAAGAAAAGTAGACAATTTCAGTTTATGTTTTCCTAGAGGTCCTATTACATGTCATACTATTGTCTGTTGTGATGGTTGTGATGACTTGAACTCACAACCATAAGTTTAATTATGTTTTTATTCCAAGTATGTTGCTGTCAGTTTTACGTTTAGTTGGTTTAAGTGTCATTGTACTTCAGTTTCCAAATTTTTATTTCAAGAAAATCGCAGTTTGTTTCAATTTGGCATCATTACAATGCTGTCAATTTTTTTTATTAGGTTCCCTTATAATATCACTTCTTATATGGTCCTACTAAGGACACATGAAAAGTTACAAGTCACAAGTTGAGAAGCATTGGTTAACATCCAGTTTTCATGTTGCTAAGGAAAAGTTAAAGTCACAAGTTGCTAACGAAAAGTTAAATTTACAAGCCAAATGGTATGCTTCATTAAAATCTACAATGAAATATTGTTTCATTATAGGTAGCAAACAATATACGATACAGCTTAACCTATGACAGTAACCTATGTTACTATTTGTAGTTGAGATATTAAAACTTATTGAACAGTTTTACAGATGTTAAATGTGTGTCGGAAGTACAATATTCAGATATTCTCTCCGGTTCTTAATATAAGACATAGTTGATTTTTTTAAAGAGATTAAAGAAGCTAAATAAATGACTTAATCATAATATATGTTGTGTATCATTGGATTATATATTAGTTTATAAGTCACACAAATTTGTTTGATGGGAAAATGATAACTATAAATGCTCTAAAACAATTTATTTAGTTTCTTTAATCTTTAGGAAAAAAAAGTTAAATATGTCTTACAGTTAGGACTAAAGGTAGTAGTTAACAATGTACTATCTCCATCTTAAATGTATTAACCAGACAAAGGAATTTTTACTCCAACTGGTGGCACATAAAGGGGTTTCACTAAAGAGTTATTATAATGCACATGATTAAAAATTGCATTATATGAAAATCAACATACATTTTTTATAAATAATTAACTTAACCAATTTTTGTAGCATATACAAATTAGTTATCTAAAAAATATCATTTTCTCATCCACTCGCCTTCCTTCTAGCTCATTCCCTTATCCCATCTATCTGATATTCCCTTATCCCATCTATCTGATAAGAAACTTCCTAATCCTAGTATGACTCAAAACATTAAGAAAATATATACTCTAAAGATATGGAGAATAAGATCTCATCTATAAAAAAATTAAATAAATGACATAATAATAAGATATTAAATATAATATCATTGATATAGCTATTTGGCAACTCATATATGATATATCTAAAATAATATCCTAAAAAGAAAAACTACTAATAAATTTAAAAAATTATTATGATAATTCAAAATATATGAAATCTTTCTAATAATTTAAGATATATAAAATGACAATTCCATGCAAGATACTTGATAGAATTGCCCTTTTGATTCCTATCTAGATGAATTTATATCCTCTTTCACCAGCTATGAACCAAATTGAGAAGCACCCTAGAAAGGATTTCCTTCCGTAAATCTGAATAACACATAAAAAGACAATTCGAATTTTACACTTCAAACGCAGGAGAAATCTATTCAAATATTTTTAGTACTACCTGATGTTCATCCAATTCAATTGGCTCTTTTGAGGAGATTAAGGAAATTAATTAAATTATTTTAAAGTATTTATATTTATCTTTTTTTTTTTAAATTATTTTGTCTGACTTATAAACTGGTACATAATTTAATCATATCTAACTAATCTGTGATTTCAAAAAGAGTAAATTATATCTTATATTAAAGGCATGTTTGGGAGAGCTTATTTTGAGAAAATAAGCCCAATTTACGCAAGCCGAGAAAAAACTCTTCTCACATACTTACCTCGTATACCGTGAATCACGAATTATAAGCACTTATTGCCCAAAAATAAGCTCTTCCAAACGAGCACTTAGAATTGGAGAAAAAGATAGTATTACAATTTTT